>CM024668.1:5930686-6544782 GCA_014182725.1 Eucalyptus brandiana | reverse complement strand
AGAGAGTGAGTAGGGGGCGAGTTGTCTCCTAAAATCCTCCACTAAGTCGTCAAGCCATCTCCACCATCTCCATCCATCTTCCCATCGCTCGCCATTCTCTCAATTCGGATGCCACGAAGAATAGTTTCTTGTGTCTAGTCCTTGACCTTGAAGGCTCCAAGTTCTCTTTGAGCTTTGCATTCGTCCTCAAGTGACGTCTCTTGGACTCTGCTGCGCACCGAGGCTGGCCTCGTGATTTAAGCTAAGAACCGCTTCAAGGTAACACTCTTTGAATCATTATACCTACTCTCCTTTGAGGAACCCTTTTTTTTTTAGCTTTTGTCTTTAAGCGGATCGGGGTGGGGCCCCGAGATGAGATTGGCTTTTCATTGGTTTGTTAGATTGGCCGATTTGTCATGAGTTCATCGACATGTCTTTTGTCTTTTGATCGGATGCCCTTTACATGTTTGGCGAAATGTTAGCACTAAAAGCTTGCATGAACTTATCTCAATCGGTAGCTGGCTAAAACACAAACCATTATCCTTTTAATGTCATGATGTTTGTTTTGGGGTTCTTGACTCTATTAAACAATGCCATGTCCGCTTAGATGTTATGACGTTAGGAGTAAATCTTGATGAATGATGGTCGAGTGGAGTAGATAGGTGTAGGGGAGCCTAAACTATTTTGATTAAGCCTAGGCTTGTTTAATGGTTTAAGTCATCAGAGGCGCATGACAACGCTTCTGTTCTAGGGAAGAGTTTTTTTTTTTTTTTTTTTGGAAATAGTTCTTTTCTATTTACGTTTTTAGGAGAATAATTTCTGAGTAAAAGAACCGTTTAGTAACTACACAAAATTTTACTCTTGGAATAGAAAAATAAAAAAGAAATGCGTTTGGTAACGCAACAATTTCTTTTTGTATTTATTCAATTTTTATTCTTGGTCACGGATTGCCATCGTGCTGCCGCTCGCCCGCCGGCAAATGCCCATTTACTTGCCACCGTATTTGCACAACCATTGAGCCAGATCGCTCATCGTCGACCACCGCCGCAAGCCCATTGGCCGCCCCCCCGCGGCTGATGGGCTTGCAGGGCGGTGATCGCGTGACGGTCGACAGGCCGTGCTGGTCGGTGAGTGGCGGCGTGGCGGTGTTGGCAGCGGTGACCGTGACAAGTGGCCGGCGGCAACGAGACCGGTGACCGGCGGCGGAGGTGGGCCGCAATCCGGTGGTGACGGCGATGGGCGGGTGACCGGTGGCGGCGGCGGTGGCCCGGGTGTCTCGGGTGTTGACGGTGGTTGCGCAAGAAAGAGAAATAAAAGAAAAAAAAAAAAGAAAATTGAAATTAACTTATTTCTAGAAATTGTTCCCAGAATAAGCGACTTTTTTATACTCGTTTTTCTTCAAATCTATTCCCATGCTAACTTTCTATTCTTGGGAATAAAAAAACAACTTAAAGTTACCAAATGGGTTTACATTCTTTTTTTGTTCGGGAACAAAGAGAAAAAGCATGAGAAACAAAAACGTTCTCATGCGCTGCCCAAATGTTTTTAGAAACAAGGCTAGCATATTACGGAGATCTTCGGTGAGTTGCAGGACTAATGCTAAAGAGGATAAGACAAAATGGAAAAAGACAAAACAAAGAGAAAATAATTAAAAGAAAATAAAAAAGGAGAGGAAAAAAATGAAAAGTGCGTTGGGGGGATTCTGTTGTGGGTCGGGCTCATTTCAAATGTGGGTTGGAAAAATGGTTAAAAAATAAAAAAATAAAAAGTTGGGGGCTTTTATAATTAATTCAGTGGCCATTTAGGGTTAATATTTTTGGTCCAACCCGATCCAATAGGATTCGGGGGCCGATTTAGTTGGGTCGGTTGAGAACGTGGGTGTTGAGAGGCCGATGCACAAGTTAGTTGATCGGTTTTTGAAACTGAACCCGCCAAGGTTCACAGGTGCATGAGACCCCGAGGTTGCAACACTCTGGGTTCAAGACTTGGAGAAGGCCTTTGTACTATTGAGATGCACCAAGAAGAGAAGGTTGTCATTGCAATATATCAATTGCGGGGCAACGCAAGTACCTAATGGAGGGCCACCGAGGCGGGTATTCCTAGAGGCGTGGTTTTGGTGTGGAACGCCTTCCTTGGAGCCTTTAATGGCAAATCCTTCTTTGATAGTGCAAGGGAACAAAAGATAGAAGAATTCTAGTGCTTTTTCGTCGGGGTCTAATGTCGTAGACCGGTATGAGGCCAAGTTTGCTGAATTGTCGCGGTATGCCACGAAGGTGGTGGAAGATCCGGAGGGGGCCGGGGAGGAGGTTCGGGAATGGCCTCGGACCGGAGCCGAAGAATCCATTGGTACTTGTTCAATCAAGGATTACAACGACTTGTATGAATGAGGCCCAACTGATAGAGAGAGGAACTTGAATGAACAAGCTGCGCTACATTTGGGTCAAGGTTCGGTTCAAATAGAGATGGCAATCGGTTTGGGAAGAAGCTGATGGTTGGAGGAAGGTACCCTATTTCGTCCAATAGGAAGGGTGGGGTAAGAAAATTAGCGTCGAGTTTTAATGGCATGTGTCGCTTCTCGAGAAAGCGACATGGATCGGCCCCGTGCCGCTTTAGGATGGGTGCTTGCTATGAGTGTGGCCGAGCGGTCATTAGGCCAAAAACGTCCCCAAGAAGTTGATGGGACCCACGGTCGTTGCCGCCACCGCCGCCACCGATGGGTCGAATAGGGTACGCACCGCAATGCACCGTATGGTGGTACGAATAGACCTCTAGCTCGGGAAGGGTGTATGTCGTCACTAGAGGATAGGCGAGGGACTCGCCCGATGTGGTCACGAATGTACGTTTCACTAAACGACCATACCGCTTATGCTTTATTTGACCACTGGCGCTACTCATTCGTTTATAGATGAACAATTTGTTAAGCCGGGTAGGGTTGAGTCTTGAATTGTTAGAGTTAGTGGTTAATATATCTACCTCGTTAAAGGATAAGGTATTGTCTACAATAGGTTGTCCTAGTTGCAAGTTGGTTATTGGTGAGCAAGAGGGAAAGATAGATTTGATAGTCCTAGCCATGTATGATTTTGATGTAATAATTGGCATGGACTGGTTCACCAAGCAACGAGTTACAGTAGACTGCTATCATAAAGTGATTCAGTTTAACCCGTTAGCGAGTGAAAGTTTCGAGTTTGTTGGGTGTTGAGGAAGACTTTTGATTACCTTAATCTCGTCGCTTGAGGCAACCCGTTTGTTAGACGGGGGTTGTCAAGGTTACTTCGCAAATCGTCGTGAATACGGCGCTTAAGGAGTCGAAGATGGAAGATATTGTAGTGATGCAAGAGTTTCCAAACGTGTTTCCAAAGGAATTGCTTGGTTTGTCGCGATAGGGAGATTGAGTTGAGTTGGCACCCAAGACGGAGCCAATCTCTAAGGCTCCTTACCGGATGGCATTATCAGAGTTGAAAGAATTAAAGGTGCAGATGTAAGAGTTGTTGGATAAGGGATTCATACGTCCCAGTCCATCACCTTAGGAAGCACCAGTTTTGTTCGTGAAGAAGAAAGATGGTTCGTTGCACCTTTGCATCGACTATCGTCAACTTAATCAAGTGACGATCAAGAATAAGTACTCGCTGCCGAGGATCAATGATTTGTTTGGCGAGTTACAGGGAGCGTCGATATTTTCTAAGGTCGACTTGAGGACAGTGTATCATTAGCTAAGAATAAGGAAGGAAGACATACCAAAGATGGCGTTTCGTACGCAATATAACCATTATGAGTTTACTGTAATGCCATTTGGTTTAACAAACGCCCTAGCAAGCTATGGATCTCGATGAATCGTGTATTCAACGAATATCTGGATCAGTTTGTGATCGTTTTCATTGATGACATCCTGGTGTACTTGAGAAGTCCAAAGGAGCACGAAGGGCACTTAAGGATGGTGCTTCAGACTCTACGAGATCATGGACTGTACGCTAAGTTCAATAAGTGCGAGTTTTGGTTAACTCGTGTGGTGTTCCTAGGTCACGTGATTTCAGGCGAAGGAATCTCTGTGGACCTGACTAAGATTGAAGCAATTATCAACTAGCCAAGACCGATGACAAAGTGATAGAGATCAAAAGCTTCTTGGGTTTGGCGAGGGGGTATTACGTACGATTTGTGGAAGGATTCTCGGCATTAGCCTCGCCGTTGACTCGATCCGAAGAAGGAAGAGAAGTTCGTGTGACGATAAGTGCTAGCATAGTTTCCAAGAGCTTAAGCAAAAGCTGATTATCACACCAATGTTGACAATTCCATATGGTCCTGGAGAATACGAGATCTTTAGTGATGCGTCATTTAGAGGACTGGGTTGCATGTTAATGCGACATGGCGAGTTGTTGCATACCGTCCCGTCGCCTGAGACCTCATGAGTTAAATTACCCGATGCATAACTTAGAACTCACAACAATTATCTTTGCTCAAGACTAGAGACATTATTTGTGCGGAGAAAGGTTCCGATCTTCACATACTATCGAGTCTCAAATATTTGTTCTCTCGGAAGGAATTGAATATGAGACAGGCGTCGCTGGATGGAACTCCTTAAAGATTATGATTATGATATTCTATATCTTTTGGAAAAGCTAATAAGGTCATAGATGCGTTAAGTCGGAAGTCTTCGATTGTGCGATGGTGATTAAGGAGTGGGTCTTACTCGAAGAAGCTTGAGATTCGGTTTTTCAAATTTAAGGTAAGTCACATTTCAAATCTTATGGCCATCCTTAGAATTGAACCGGAAATGCAGATCAGAATCAAGACGTTACAAATGACAGACCCAGAGATCTAGAAGATTCTACAAGAGGATGCAGATAAGAGAGAGGTTGATTTTCAGATTTCTGATGACGGAACACTAAGGTTTCGTGGACAATTGTGTGTACCTGATGACACAGAGCTTAAGGAGGAGATTTTGTCAGAAGCTCATCGTAGCAATTACAGCATTCATCCAGGCAACACAAAGATGTATTGGAATTTGTATCAACACTTTTGGTGGACTGGTTTGAAGGCGAATATCGCCAAGCATGTCGCCAAATGTCTAACGTGTCAGCAAGTAAAGGCACAACACTATAAGCCGAGAGGACTTCTGTAACCTTTTGAGATTTCCGAGTGGAAGTGGGAACATATCACAATGGACTTTGTGATGGACTTACCAAGTAGTCAGAGGGGTAATGATTCCATTTGGGTAGTGGTTGACAGATTGATGAAGTCGGTTCATTTTATCGCCGTACAAAAGGACTTTGCACTGGATAGATATGCGGAGTTATATGTGCATCAGATAGTTCGTCGGCATGGAGTGCCAATAACGATTACATCCGATCGAGACTCGAAGTTTACAACCGCCTTCTAGAAAAGTTTACGAGACTACCTTAGGAACAAAGTCAAAGCTGAAGATGCATGGCTTATCATCCGCGAGACGGATGGCTAGTCCGAGAGGACGATTCAGACCTTTGAGGACATGCTAAGAGCTTGTGTTTTAGACTTCAAAGGAAGTTGGGAGGAACAGCTTCATCTCGTCAAGTTCTCCTACAACAACAACTACCAACAGAGTATTCAGATGGCATTGTTTGAAGCATTGTATGGCAGAGCATGCAGGGACTCCGGTTGTTGGGATGAAGTTGGAGAACGAAAGATCACGAGCTTAGAGTTAATCGGCGGTTAGTAGATGCCGTTGTAGTTATCGGGGACATATTAAAGACTGCTGTTAGTCGTAAGAAAAGCTATATATATAAGCATCGAAGACCTTTAGAGTTTCAAGTTGGTAAGCACGTCTTTTTGAAGGTGTCACCGATGAGGCGTACTTCACGCTTCGGTAAGAAAGGGAAGTTGAGTCCAAGGTACGTTGGTCTCTTTGAGATTCTATAAAAAATAGGGACTTTGGCGTATCATCTTGCCTTGCCGATGAGACTGGTACAGGTGCATGACGTCTTCCACGTATCGATGTTGAGAAAGTATGAGTCTGACCCGACCCACGTGCTGAATTTTGAAGAATTAGACATGGACGACAGAGTGTCGTATGTGGAGAGACCAGTTTAAATTGTGGATCACAAGGAGCAAGTTCTAGGCACCAAGACGATCTCGTTAGTCAAAGTGGTCTGGCAACACTACGGGACAAAAGGAGCAACCTAGGAAAGTGAAGACTTGATGAGACGACAATACCCCCACCTTTTGTTTAAGACTTGTAATGGTTTAAATTTCGAGGACGGAATTTTTATAAGAGGAGAAGAGTTGTGACAACCTGATTTTCGAGTTTGTTTTCGATTGAATGAAATAGGCTTTTCATCAATGCACCTATAGTCTTTTTCTCTAAGCTGATCACTCACGAGATAACTAATCTATCTGGTGAAGCCGTTAAGGAATCTAAACGCAACTGATTTGAGAATTCGATCAGAAATCGATTATTCGACCGTGCTAATTTACAAGGGTCAATATGGTACTGTTAAAATTGACTAAAGATCGGAGATAAGTCGGTTTGATAGAGGCATGTAATTAAAGTGTTGGTGATTCCACCTAATTACAAAATTCTCGTCGTGGCACTAAATCGATTTTTCTATCGTTTCGCACTGTGCTCGTATTTGAAACCTCGAGATTTTCATGACAACCGAGAGTCATCAATAAGTCAAAGATGTACAATGTGGCTAAAAAATAATTGACCACGGGTCAATTGTACTAAAAATTCTAAAACCTACCCGGTAGGTTAGGTTACGTTAAAATCGTGTCAAGTTGAAATTAACCTTGAAATTGAACCCGATTTTAGAAATTGAAAGTTCTGTCATGTCACGATTTATTTTAGGAATGTCAACTCATCTTCTGAAGAATTTTTGGCGAAAAATCAAAGTTTGGCGAAATTAAACCAGTAAATTCGGAGGCCCGTTTTTGAGTGCGCTTTTGGTATCGAAGTTGGATTATTTGGCAAGGAAAATTGTGGAAAGTGGTGTGGGCATCCTCCTTGGCAAGTTGGCCATTAATTTGAGTCCAATTGGAGATGATTTGAATTGGAAATGGAAGGGAAATGTCACAAATTCGTAGGCCGGGAGGGTGCAACATTTTAGCACCATCTATGGCTTCCTGGGAAGATTGGTGAAGGAAAATGGGTAGGGGATAGGGCTAAAGGTGGTGGGGGCAGCCACTTGAGTTCTAAGATATTTATCTAAGACTTTTGAGGCTTTGTGGTCCCCCTCTAGTTGCAACTCTTTTTCTTCTTCTTCCTTGATGCCTTAATATCCATTGTTACTATTTTGAGAGCTTAAGAACTAGTAGAAGACCAAAGCAGCACCCAAGCCAAGCCGCCTCATGCTCATCCGAGCACCGCCGAGTCTACCGGAGCGGTCACGCCGCGCTTGCATGCTCCCACCCACTCGCACGCCGTGCCCATGCCCGCCCCACCGTCCCCGAGCCTTTGTCCAATCCGTCGAGCCTCCTTCGCTGCTCGTCCAAGCTGTCGTCGTGTCCCCGAGCCACCAGTAGCCTCGCTTGGTCCCGCCGTTGCCGCCTAGCCACCCAGCTCCACCCGCCAAGCCACCGACCAACCCTTTCCAGCCTTGGACAGAACCAAAGTTCCAGCTTAGAGTTGAGACTTTGTGGCTCGTTTCCAGTCTCTTCCGGACCTCATTGGGTGTTGCCGTAGGCCCGTGTTCCGCTCGCCTCCGTGTCGCAATCGCCGTGAACTCATTGGCTCACTAATCCGGTGAGTTTACTTGCTAAACCTTGCTTAGGGGGTTAATTATGCTTAGGGGATAATTAGATTAGCTTAATATTGGTTTAGGTGGTTAGTTTAGATTAATTAGTGGTTTAATTGATTAATTAGGCTTATTAGGTGGTTAGATTAGATTAGTTAATGGTTACTTAGATTGTATTATTTAATTAGTATAGTGCATTATTTTTCTAAGTCCAATTAGGTTGTTAGATTAGCATATTTAGCTTAATTAGGCATTTATTCAATTAATTTGCATTTATTTAATTAATTTTGCAATTTATTTAATTATTTAATATTTTCCGAAATTATATCGAAATAGCCGGTTGTCAAAATTTCGTGTTGATTGCCGTGGTGTAATTAGTTTGTGCAATTGATTGTTAGATTATGAAATTGAGTGATGATTTTTAATTTTTAAATTTTAATTTTTATTTCAAAATTATGAAATTTTGGTATTTTATTAGAAAATACCAGGTGTCGGGTTTTGATATCAAAAAAATGTTTTTAAGTACTATATCAAATAGTGGGATTTTAAAAGGAGGGATATCAATTTTTAAGATTCGATCTGACCGTGTACCCACACACGATTATTTTACTAAGTGTTTTTAATACGAAGAAAATAGGCCATTCACATTATCTTAATTGAGGCATTTAAGTGCAAGCATAATGTCCTTGGTCGGGATTGAATGATCATGTGATGGTTATGAGAACTCGTCCCTAATGTGTATCGAGTGGACGATGCTCATATATGGAATGCCCTTAACAACGGATGCTGGATCGCGGTAGAAGCCGGATCGAAGCTTCTTCGGGAATGCCGTCTAGAGGTAGATGTTGCCGTGCTCAAGAGATGAGACGATGCCCGTCTACGCCAGAAGATTGATGTGCGTAGGTAGAACTTGTCTGTGGGGGCAATAATCAATTGTAACACATGAATGATTGAAATAAACACGTCTGATTATGGGACAAAATTGTGTGGCACAGAATAAGATGTGTCATAATTATTTGGTCTTATAATCGGGACTACCGTGATTGATTGAGATATGAGTGGACATTCTAATTGATGTGTGCATTTATTATATGCATTTGTAATATGAATTGTACGACGTGCGGGGAAGAGGAACTGGGGGCGAGGTGAGTCTTTTATGATGTGTGATTAAATTGCCTCTTAGTGTATTACGTTCCTAATCGGGGTTTAGGCGTGAACTCGCTGAGACATTGTCTCACTCCATCGTGGTTTAACCATTTTACGGGTCCTTAGATGGAGGCGAGGTTGGTTCGTTTTGAACAACCGCAAGGGTATACCGAGCTAAGTACCGACGTCCCTGTCCTCGGGAGTCCCTAGCTCCATGAGCTCATTGTGACCACTATCTTGGTTGATGAGGGCCTACCACAGTTGGTACCTCATCGATTCAGGGCGTGGTTTCATCATGGGTCTAATGGGGTACGGGAAGGTCCCCTGCAAGGTTTCGACGTCCCCGCCGTTGCAGTCAACGCTGTTATGGGCGAGGGGGTGGCTGATCCACCTAACAGTGTCATGGTAGACCCGGATCCCAAGTAGATAGGGTCCGGGTTGGGGTCCGCTAGAGACTTCTTTTTGAGACTTCGACTGTTGTATATATAACTTGGTAGGCTGACCTTGGTTGTTTATAAAAGTGTGTTTGTAGAATTTGGTTTCCTGCTCTTCTATCCCATGTTGATTGTTGTTTGGGGATTGTTTATTGTACGCTTTCGCATGTGCATAATCGATTGGATTGGCAACGCGTCTTGGGACGTCGCAATTTTATCGACCACCGAGGGATGTGCGCGCACTCGAGGTTCAGGGCGTGACATTCTCACTTTTATTAAATAATTTATTGAGTGACACAACATCGTTTCATTTATCCTTAATGCATGTCACCTAAATTCAAGAGGTGTAAGCACATGTAGGCCGACATGCCAAATCTCTAACAACTCCTATGGATGGATGCTGGAAGGGCATACTTTTTTGGGTTGGAAGCTGGATAGAATCCGACTTTATCATTAGTAGATGTAATTTAACTAAATTGACAATAACAATGGTTGTAGATCTATCCCCTCAAAATAGTGACTTAGGTATAGGACCCTTTGTTCAATGAATTAATAGTGGAGGGAGAGATAGTAAAGAGAGAGGAGATGAAATTTTGGAAACTCTAATGAGTAGGACACATTTTGGACACGTCATAATCAGCGAGTGGAGCTGGTGCGGAAAGCCACTTTTATTAAATAATTTATTGAGTGACACAACATGTCACCTGAATCCGAGAGGTGCAAACAGTTTTCGATTGACATGTTGAATCTCTAATAGCTACTATGGATGGATGCTAGAAGGGGGGACTTTTTTTGGGTTGGAAACCAAATTTTGTGTTCTTTTGTGAGACATTTGAAAGTTCTCAAATAGAATCTGACTTTATCATTAGTACATGTAATTTCATTAGAGTAATTATAACTACGCTCCTAAATTCGTGCTATTAAGATGGTGAATTTTGTATAGGACCCCTTCCTTAAGCTTCAATTGGAGCTCATCCATGGACAATGACTATGCATTTTGATCATGATTTCTCGCCTATTTGTTTGCCGGGCGCTGACACCACGTCCGATGGAGAGGGAGTCTGGTGGAGTCCGAGTTTAAATGGGAGACATATCCTATTATTCAAAGCCACCCTAACCAAACTTGATTTTGTACTAGCAATGCCCCATTTGATTTGGAGTGGCTGGATTTTAGGGGCATTAGTTTTCGCTTCTTCAAGGGGATTTTGTGACATTTGCAATTGACAGCAAATGACCTTCAGCTTCAAGAGCGGAGACATGAAAGCACGAGATTGTATTTATTCCCGACCCGATGTCGCAAAAATGTTCCCTTACCCAACGTCGCAAAAACATTCTATTAAGTTTTTGTTACTGTTTCATCTTGAAATTTGGCTAGTCCTCACTCATTTTCTTTCATATTTTTGCTTTATTTTTTGTTTATATTTAAAGGTCTCCGGGAGAATGTTTTATAATTTGAGATACTGATTTTTATGAAAAGGAAAATAAAAAGTTAAAGGCTTTTCATTATATTTGGCCTTCAAATTATTTCTACTTTGTCTACTATTGCTAATACTTATATTAGTTTATCTTAAAGGAGACAACATTTTTTAATGACTTTTTTTTTCTTAGAAAAAATTAAAGTCGGAAGATGCGTAGTTGGGGACAATCGGTATAGGACCCCTTCGTTAAGCTTCAATCGAGCTTCTCCATGGACAATGACTTCGCGTTTTGATTATGATTTGTCGGTATCAATAAACAACAACCATCAAAAGTTACATGTGAATAGCATATTTTTTTTTTTTTTTTGTGGGCATGGTACGACACTACGTATGATGGAAAGGGGTTTGGTGGAGTCCTTGTTTGAGTGGGAGATATGTCCTATTAGTCAAAGCCACTCTAACCAAACTTAAATCGGTTTTGCACTAACGACGCCCTATTGATTAGGAGCGGCTGGATTTTAGGGCATTAGTTTTCACGTCTTCAAGGGGATTTTGTGACATTTGCAATCAACAGCAAACAACCTTTGGCTTCAGGAGCGGAGATCTGAAAGCACAAGATTGCATTTATTCCTGATCTGACGTCGCAAAGATGTTATATGACGTGTTTCGAGGTGCGAACATCAAAAGTATAAAAACTCGGTATAGAGGGACACTTAAGTGTCAAAAGTTTCAAAATGTATATATAAGTACCAAAATCAGAAAAAAAAAAAATGTAACACTTAAGTGTCAATGGCAAGAAATTTCGGCCAAATTATTGACATAACATTTTTCTAGCGAGATAAGTGGAAAACAATGTTGTTTTTAGCATTGGCGTGGCTAGATAAGTGCAAAACAATGTTTTTTTTAGCACTGACATGGCTAGATAAATCTAAAACGACGTTATTTTGACGCCGATGTTACCTCAAAATTGAATTTTAATATAAATATTAATGAAGATAAATTAAAAAAAAACTAAAAAAAAAAAAAAAGAAAAGAAAAGGGAACACGTTTGGCAAGGGTTGAGGCCCTTGCTACCGCCACCCCACCGTCATTAGAAAGGGCCAATGATGGCGGGGTGAGGGTCAGCTAGGGTTGTTGGCCACCGGGCAATGGCTGCAACCTTGTCCAATCTGTTGGTGAGGGCCTATAGGCCCTTGCCTAGATCTGGGGTGGAATGGTCATTGGGTCGCCCTAGCGAATGATAGCCCTTGGCCTTATTGGATGAGGTGACCCTTGTTGGTCGCTGGCAAGGGCCACGGCCTCTCACCTAGGCAACAAGGCTTCTCCAGCCATAATGAAGAAATAAAAAGAAGAGTAAAAATAGTAAAAATTTAGAAAAAAATATTAAAAGATAGTCCATGTCAATTTCGATTGTGCCACATAAAATGGTGGCCAATGTCAATGTTAGCAATTTTTGGTGAAAATTGATCGAGTGGACTCAATTGACACATATGCAAAATATCACAATACCATAAATAAATTAGTTCAAGCGTCTTTTGGAATGGAAGCCAAACTTTGTGTCCTTTTAGACTCTGACTTTATCAATAGTAGATGTAATTTCACTAAATTGACAATAACAATAGTTGTAGATCTGTCCCATTAAAATTGTCACTTAGGTATAGGACCCCTCATTCAACAAATTAATGATAGAGGGAGAGATAGTAAGGAGAGAAGAGAGAAGATTTTGAAAACTCTGATGAATAAGACTCATTTCGGACACGTAATAATCAACGAACGGAATTAGTGCAGAAAGTCACAACTATCCAATAGTTTCTTACTTTTATTAAATAATTTATTGAGAGACACATCTTTTCATTTATCTTTAATGCATGTCACCTAAATTCGAGTGGTGTAAGGACATGTTGACCGACATGCTGAATCTCTCAAAACTACTATGGAGAAGAGATAGTAAGGAGAGAGAAGAGAGGAAATTTTGAAAACTCTAATGAGTAGGACTCATTTCAGTGTTAATCA
Organism: Eucalyptus brandiana; assembly: GCA_014182725.1. Taxonomy (NCBI): domain Eukaryota; kingdom Viridiplantae; phylum Streptophyta; class Magnoliopsida; order Myrtales; family Myrtaceae; genus Eucalyptus; species Eucalyptus brandiana. The sequence continues at coordinate 6,532,089 of CM024668.1, read as the reverse complement.
ATGACTGGAGCTGGCATGAAAAGCCACAACTATCCAATACTTTCTCACTTTTATTAAATAATTTATTGAGTGACACGACATCTTTTTGTTTATCATCAATGCATGTCACCTAAATCTGAGAGGTGTAAGCATTTGTCAGCCGACATGTGAAACAGCTAATGTCTACTATGGATGGATGCTGGAAGGGGGGACTTTTTTGGATTGGAAGCCAAATTTTGTGTTCTTTTGTGAGATATTTGAAAGTTCTCATATAGAATCTGACTTTATCATTAGTACGTGTCTAGATTGACAATAACTATGTTCCTAGATCCATGTTATTAAGATTTTGACTTTGATATAGGACACCTTTGTTAAGCTTCAATCAGAGCTCATCTATGGACAGCGTCTTTGTGTACTGATTATGATTTCTCAGTCTCAATAAACAATCATCATTAAAAGTTACATGTAAAAAGCAATTTTTTTTATCTGTAGGCATTGTACGACAATACATACAACGGAATGGGAGTTTGGTGGAGTCCTAGTTTAATGGGAGATATATCCTACTATTCATAGCCACCCTAGCCAAACTCACATCAATTTTGTACTAGCAACGCCCTATTGATTAGGAGCGGCTGGATTTAGGGCGCATTAGTTTTCACTTCTTTAGAAGGATTTTGTGACATTTGCAATGAATAGCAAACTTCCTTCGGCTATGAGAGCAGAGATATGAAAGCACAAGGTTTCATTTATTCTTGACTTGATGTTGCGAAAACATTCTATTACGTTTTTTTTACGGTTTCTTTTTGAAATTTGGCGAGTTCTCACTCATTTTCTTTAATATTCTTTCTTTATTTTTTTCTTTGTTTATATTCGACGATATCTGGGAGAACATTTTATAATTTGAGAACTGATTTTTATAAAAAGGAAATTAAAAAGTTAAGAGGCATTTCATGATATTTGGCCTTCAAATTATTTCTATTTTGTCTACTATTGCTAACACTTCTATTAGTTTATCTTAAAGGAGACAAAATTTTTTAATGACTTTTTTTTAGAAAAAATATAAGTCGGAAGTTGGGGATAATCAGTACATTTCCTCCAATGTCCATATTTCTAGGATAATATATATGTCTCCTTTAACTGTACATATCCTCGATTGAATGAACTTATTAGACTCGTGTATTTTTCATTACAAGAGAAACAATAATTCTCTCTTCCATAGATTTCTTCTCTTGCTAGACCTTTTTGTGGGGAAAAAAAGATACATAAGTGCCATATGACTTTTTTGATCAGTTTGGTCCTATATCGCCACGTTGGTTGAATATTGATTGCTACAGTGCTTCCCGTGAGAAATTTCGGCGATTTGTTTTATGTGGTTTTTTAATAAATTTTTAAGTCTGGTGTGGTATTTTAAAAAGAAATTGAAGTTTGGACAAAGCACAAGAGGACGTGGCACATGTGGCACTTGATTTTGCGCTGAGTTTTTTGCAATTTCAGGAAAATTATTTAAAAAGTCTTGAACCTTTATATTAGTACCAATTTAATTCTAAACATTTCAATTAAATAAATTTAATCCTAAATGCATTTGTGCCAATTGAGTCCATTCGACCAATATTCGCTAAAAATCGCTTACACGAATGCCGATTGTCTTATGTAGCATGATTGGGGTCAAGATGGACAAATTTTTAATTTTTTTTTTGAATTTTTACTATTTTTATTTTCATTGTGGCTAGAGAAGCCTTGTAGCCTAGCCAAGGGACCGCGACACTTGCTAGTGGCTAGCAAGGGCTCACAAGCCTTTGCCTGGTGCTTGGTGAGGTTCGCTAGTGACCCTTTCTGACCACAATGGAAAAAAGAAAAAGAAAATAAAAGAAACATAATAAGAAAGTTTACAAAAAATTTAAAATTGTAAGTTTTGTCCATGTCAATGCTGATTGTGCCACATAGGACGACTGATGTCAAAGTTAGTGATTTTCGGCAAAAATTGACCGGATGAACTCAATTGTCATAAATACAAAATGTTTATGACTAAATTGGTCTAATTGAAAAATTTAATACTTAATTAAAATCAATGTAATAAGTTTAAGAATTTTAAAAAAATAATAATTTTCCATTTCACTGTCTTGTTAGTCACAAAGGGGCCATTCCCGCTTCAATACTCCTCGAATTGGAAGAGCAATTCCTTTGATAGTTACCAGTAGATCCCTAAACGGGAACACACATGTGGCTTCGGCTTCACATTGCAGAGCAACGCCTAGCCTCCACCACTTTGTCCTGACCAAGTTGACATGATCGAGAGCCACTTGTTTAGCTCCTGCTCTCCATTGCAAATTTCAACAACTAATTTTGCCTTAGTTCATTGTTTGTGGAGTTAGGGTTTCAAGAGCACGATAAATTAATCTAAATTGTTAATTTAAGGCAAACAAATGTGATGCAAGACTTCATTTCCAATGATTTTATTTTGTCAGCAAGCTGCATTGAACATTATATACTAAAATAAGGTTATGTCAGATTTTCAATATACACAAATCGCCAATGGCACTGAGGGGATTAATTTTTCGGCAAAATTGCATTGAAGTGATTGGGAAAAAGGTTGTGGCACTGAAATGAATACTAGGTTATGACACTCGAAGCATCATTTTCTTGAGTTTTTGTTGTTTGAGGAAGAGTCCATTGAGCCTTTTACACAACATTCGTAGCAACAATACATGAGTCACGTCAATGTCGTTTTCCACCAAACTCGCCACTCGAGCGCTGTTTTGACGATTTATGTTGCTTGTTTCGAAAAACAAGCACAACCATTAGATGAGCTGGATTCGGAAATTTCGTTGCCATTCGCTGCCACAAGTGCCCTCATGCGCCTCTGCCCCATTTGGGTTCACACGCCTTGTGCCTTTGTGCGCCGAAAGCTCCTTCGCGTGTATTGTTGACACCCAATCTGATTGAACTTTAAATTTTTAGGTTCATTTTCACCTTACCTTTTAAATGTTTAAACAACCCATGTACGACCTGATTGTAAGAATATGAGTCAAAGAAAGGTTTTGTGTCATGTTTCGACACCAATATTTTTAAAGCACGGGGTTTTTATTTATCCAAATTAAACATGTGTCGAGGATAACCATTTTAGGAGGGAAAAACAAAAATAGGCAGGTGAATTTTACCCAAAAATATATATATATATATATATATATATATATATATATAAATTTTACCAAAAAAAAAAACAAAAATAGGCAGGTGAATTACAATGCTTGGAGAATGGCTCGCGTAAATAGAAATATTTGCATCGAAAACAACTAAAAACTATTTCCATGACGGCCCCCACAACAACCCCTATATAAAGGATGGTTATCATACTAAGAGACGTGCAATAAATTTCGGAATGGCTCTTCCAGTTTTGTGCCCAACCTTCCTCTCCTCCACGATCTGCCATAATCAACCCTCTCTCTTATCGTTTAGACACCTTCGCTTCTCCTCCTCCTCCTCCTCCTCCTCCTCCTCCTCCTCAAGCGCCTCCTCCGGCGCCCAATTCGTGACACGTGCTTCAAAGATTGAAGATCAAGAGATTGTGAGACGTTCGGCGAATTGGCAACCTAGTGTTTGGGACTATGACTTTGTGCAGTCACTCAGTGTTGATTACACGGTAATGATTTTCATTTTTCGCCACAAAACCCAGCCTAGCTTAAGTACCCTGAAAAATATTCACATTTGGTCCTGAATTTGCATCCTTTTTCCAATTCGGTTCTCAAACTTGCAAAAATTCCCTATTAAACTTTTTGGTCTATGGTTCTGACAATTTAAAGCTCATGTTCATGTCAATGCTAGCTGAAAGTAAGATGTGGAAAAACTCGCCATTATTGTGGATATTCAACTCGCGAAACTACAAAAACAATAACCCGAAGATAAATTTCAGCAAATTTCACTGACACTTTATTCCATGATGGCACTCATTATTTGAATATTAGCCTTCTGTTGGCATCAATTAGTGCCTCAGCTTCACTTTGCTGTGTTCAAGTTTTAAGTTACCATATTCACAAAAAAAAATCAGTGAGCTAACCGCACTTTTTCCCTATTTTCTATTTACTTTGATGGGATGGGTCCACAAATTCCAAAACGACATAGAAACGAAAGAAAAACTGTACTTTGAATTAGATATACGGATATATACATTTCTTGTGTACTTCGAGATATGTAACATCAATTTACATATTCATCCAATGCCATAGTATCAAATGTATGACCAACCACATCAATATTATATAGAAGATATCGACAAACCTGGTCAAAATGGCATATTCTCAACATATAGGCAAGAGCTCAACAGTGCCTATTAAAATGTGTCTGCAAATATATTGAGAATCGATCTGTTTTTTAATACGAGAGGCGATATTCTAGTCTGCTTGTGCATTAACTTTGATTAAGATCTCATTCGTTGAGTTCTTCATGTACCTAGGAGGATAAACATATGGAGCAAGTTCAAAGGTTGAAGGAAGAAGTTAGGGGTCTATTTGACAGGGAGATAAATCAGGTGGCCAAGCTCGAGTTCACTGACGTGGTTCAAAGACTTGGACTAGGATACCATTTCGAGACAGAGATCAAGAATGCTCTAAGTTCCATCTATAACAACACCGAAGATGCTCAAATTTCAGATAATCTCTATGCTACTTCTCTTCGATTCCGACTACTCAGACAACATGGATACAATGTACCACAAGGTACTTGCCAACTAGTTTACCTTTTGTAGAATATGATGACACATCAAATTTTACCCTACCATTCCTTCTGTTGGACATGTAGATGTGTTTCAAAGGTTTATGAGCAAGATGGGCACATTCAACGAATTGCTCCATGAAGATGTGAAGGGGCTTCTTGGTCTTTACGAAGCTTCTTTTCACGGATTGGAAGGTGAAACCATACTCGATGAAGGTTGGAACTTTGCTTCTAAGCATTTGAATGATTTGAACCTCGACAAAGTTCCCACTAATATAGCGAGCCACGTGAGTCATGCATTAGATATGCCGATCCACTGGAGGCCAAACAGGTTGGAGGCTCGGTGGTTCATGGACATGTACGGAAAACAGCAAGACATGATCCCTTCTTTGTTAAGATTGGCTAAAAGAGACTTCAATTTAGTGCAATCAATCCATAGGAAGGAAGTCAGCAATCTGGCAAGGTATGCACAAGCACTCTATAATTCATGCAATTTGGCAAAGTAGGAGCGCATTTTGATTGATTTACTCATCATATGACAAAATTTTCAGGTGGTGGGTTGAACTTGGGACGAACAAGATGACCTTCTCTAGGGACAGACTAGTGGAAAACTATTTTTGGAGCTGTATATTTGTTTTTGAACCTCAATATACAGCTTTCAGAGAATTGAGTACAAGGATTGGTTGTATGGTGTCACTTATCGATGACATTTATGATATATATGGGACGCCGAAGAGCTTGAGCTCTTAACAGATTTCATTCTCAGGTTATCACTACCATCATAAATTTCTCTCGTAACTATTATGACCAAGAAAAAAGATGGAATTAATTAGTATATGAACGTCTTGCCCAGAACAAATCCTGAAAATTGTATATTATGAAATAGATTCTTCGATGTGTTTTGCTCATATCATGTTTTATGTCAGCTTGTTTTTCTTCTATGTAATTGTTTGGTTTCGGCTAATAAAGTTATGGTATGCACTAATTGTCATTGTTATTACTAAAAAGCATATTGAGTGACAGTAAAATTGATAAGATTGTTGAAATGGTGATTACTTTTCTAGGTGGGACATTACAAATATAGATAAGCTTCCTCCAACAATAAGAGATGGTTTTATGGTCTTATACAACACGACCAACGAACTTGGGTATTGGACAATGAGAGAACGAGGAATCAACCCCATCCCTTACTTGCGAAAATTGGTAATCTCGACTTGCTAAATCTTTCGCCTTATAATTTCAAGCCCGCATCAATTAACTCATTTTTCTACTTCTAACTTTCTTTATGACTTCTCTTTGAACATTGAGAATCCATTAAGATGTGAGAAAAGAAGGTCCCTCGACTTTGTCATTGACACCTTTTTCGAATTTTAATCCTATAGTGGGCCGATGAATGCAAGGCGTACATGAAGGAGGTCTATTGGTACAACAAGGGCATTAAACCGACACTGAAGGAGTACATGGACGTTGGGGTGGATTCAATCGGAGGGCTGATTTTGCTGTTGGATAGCTACTTCCTAACCACGGACAAATTGACGGAAGAGGGACTTGATTATGTGTCAAAAATCCCAGGTGTCATGCATTCTTCTGCCAAGATCCTTCGATTCAACGATGATCTCAGTACATCATCGGTAACTTACTTCGATAGTTGTGCTTTCTTATAAATTATCTCTTATAAAAAAAAATACGCATTATTGGAATATCCACGGTGATATACTATTCATTTTCTATATCTCTTATACAAATGTGAAATGAAATTGGGGACTTATGTTTGTAACCCATCATCGTCGTCCATGCTTAGCATGAATTGGCACGAGGAGACAACTCCAAGGCGTTGGAATGCTACATGAATGAAACCGGTGCTTCGGAAGACGCCGCACGAGAACATATCAGGCATCTAGTGCGCGAGACTTGGAAGAAGATGAATAAAGAAGTGTTTGAGGACTACCCATTCTCCGGGTTTGGGCCTTTTCTCAGTGCCTGTTTGAACTTGGCACGGGCTTCTCATTGCTTTTACGACTATGGAGACGGACACGGCCTTCCCGGTCACCAAACCAAGGACCATGTTGTGTCGACCATATTTGAATCCGTGCCCCTCGATTAGGGATGCATTGTTGACCAAGGTCTTGCTATTGGAGAGAGCCTTTAATCTTATGTGTTATTGTTAGCTTTGGGGTGGCTCTATGATCTCCAAGATATTGAAACTATTGTAATTGAAGCCTATTGAGGGGTGTTTGTACAAGCTTCATAAAATTGGGCAGAGGAGCACATATGCTATTCCGTGCTTTGCGTTGTGGCTGATTACATAATTGCCGATCGTATTTGTGGTGATTGATTTCTATTTTATGTTAAAAAAACATAGCATTTTATATTGGAGAAAAATTGAAAAGAAAAAGAACCAACAACAGAAAATAGTTTATGTAAAAAATATAGCATTATTTTGCCAAGATTCTTTGACTTACCAATGATTTTAGTACATCGTTGGTAACTTACTTTTGTATTGTTCCTCTCCTTGTAAAGAGTGGCTATAAGAACAAAGAAGTACATCATCGGTATATTAGTAGCGGTGAGCTATTGTTTTTAATTTCATCGATGTAAAAGTGAGATGATTATTTGGACATATATTTATAGCCCAACAATATTGTCCATGCTTAGTATGAATTGGCACGAGGAGACAACTTTAAGGCGCTAGAATACTACGTGAATGAAACCAGCACTTCATACGAGGCTGCGTGGGAACACATGAGGTATACGGTGCATGAGACCTAGAAGAGGATGAATAGAGTTGTGTTTGAAGACTACCCAGTTCCTGGATCCATGCCTTTTCTTGGTGTCTATTTAAACTTGGCACGAGTTTCTCATACTTGCTAGTGACAAAGCCAAGGATAATTTTGTGTTGGCTATATACAAACCTTTGAGTACCACATCGATTACTACAGTGGCTTTGGTGAGATATTTGGGTGATTGGTCTTACATGGCTTTTCAATGAATTTTTAAATCTGATGTGCCATTTTAAAAAAGAAGAAGTCTGGATAAAGCACGAGAGGACATGGCACTTGTGAATAAATGAAAGCCAAAAGAGGAGAAGGAGCTGAAGAAGAAGACTTGTGACATCCTGAATTTCCAGTCCTGTTTTTGATTGAATAAGTTGGGTTTTTCATCGATGCGCCTATAGTTCTTTTCTTTGAGTTTGCCACTCACGAGATAACTAGTCATCGGTGAAGCCTTTAAAGGATTTTAATGCAATAGACTTGAGAATTCGATTAGAAATCGACTACTCGACCGTGCTAGTCTGCAAGGGTTATTACAGCATTATCAAAATCGATCAGAGATAAGAGATAGGTTGATTCGACTGAGATATGTGATCAAAGCGTGGGTGATTCCACCCGATTGCAAAATTCTCGTCGATTGGCATTAGACCAATTTTTCTATCGTTCTGGGTATCTTGTGCCAGTATTTGAAATATTGAGATTTTCCCGATAATCGATAGTCGCCAATGTGTCGAAGATGTACATTGTGGTTTGAAATAAATCAACCATGGGTCAATTGCACTAAAAATTTCTAAAATCTATCCGGTAAGTTATATCACGCTAAAATCGCGCTAGATTGAAATTAATCGCGAATTTGAATCCGATTTCAAAAATTTAAAGTTCTGTTATGTCACGATTTATTGTAGGATTGTCGACTCATCCTTCGAAGATTTTTCTGTAAACCGAGATTTTTGGCGAAAATTCAAAATAGGGTCATTTTTTTCCGAAAAATTTATAAGACCGTTTTTTATCGCATTTTTGGGATGCAAGTTGGCTCTATTGGCAAGGAAAAATGTCAATTTGGTTGATGACACCTTGGTGGAATTTATGGGGACTGAATTGAATCCGTTTGAGGAGAAATTTGGTTCAATTTAGGGAAATTGGCACAAAATTCGTAGGCCATGGCCTCCACCACCTTTTGGACCACTTGGGGAGTGTTCTAGGGAGAATTATGTGCACAAAATTGGCTGAGGATAGGTCTGAACCGGTGGGGACCAAGGCAATGATCAAGAGGAAGATATTTGAGGCAAAGTGGCCCCCTCCAAGCTTGCAGTTGGCCTTTCTTCTTTAGCAAGACTTGCTTTCTCCATTTTCAAGCTTGGAAGCTCCCAAAAATTGCAAAAAACCGAGCAGCCTCCCGCCCCTGTCCATTGCACACCCGTCCGACTGTCGCTGAGCCCGTCGCTCGCTCGCACACCCAAGTTTGTGAGTCCCCTGCTTGTGTTCGTGCCCTGCTCGCTGTCGTCCAGCATTGTCTAGCGTCATCCAGCCGTTGTGGTGGCCTAAGCCATCGTCCGCCGCCGCATAGCCCCATAGCAGTCTACGCCAGTCAACTTGGCAATTTCCAACTCAGCTCATCGCCTTGCCCTCTCTCTTGGCCCACCAAGCAGAATCGCAATCTTGCAAGCCTCCATGGGCTTCGAGGCCCATTTCGGACTGCTTCCGGGCCTCGTAGAGTATTGTCGCTTCGGAGTTTGTCACCCGTCTCCGTGTTGCCGTTGCCGTTGCCGTAAACTCATCGGATTTGCGTTTTTGGCCTAGGCCAACTATGTACTCACACACGATTATTTTTATCAAGTATTTTTAATTCGGTGTTTTATCAGCTTGTGAGAGCATATATTATCAGCTTGTGTGAGCATATTTATCATTAGCTTTTGGAACTCTTTGCATGTCAGCTTGTGAGAACAGTATACTATATCAACCTATGAGCTCGATATGTTAGCTTGTGAGAGTAGTATACATTTTATCAGCTTTTGAGACCCTTTGCATGTTAGCTTGTGAGAGTAGTATACTGTATCGGCCTATGTGCTTCAATACGTCAGCTTGTGAGAGCAGTATACCTTATCAGCTTGTGTGAGCTAATATCGTTTTATTAGCTTGTGCGAGCACGATTTAAATATTTATCAGCTTGTGCAAGCTACTATTTATCTATACCAGCTTGCAAGAGTTAGACCATATATTGTAGCTTATGAGAGCAAAGATCGTCTATTTTAGCTTGTGTGAGCCGTGGTTGTATCAATTGAACCGATAAACGAAATTGAATTATATATATGGCCCTGGATTGATGACGGTTACGAAATTGCTTTTTTCTCTCTTATTGTGATCGAGAGTTTCTTTTCCCAATCCATTATTGTTTCCGTCATCGATTCCTTTTGTTGAGTATGTAGAGGCCACTAGACCACTTCATTTGTCAATGGAACTTGCTGAGTAAAACTTTCTTTAAATGAAAAAGGAAAAAACTTATTATTTTATGGGATTGAGATGGAGCGATAAAAATCTTTGCCCTTCAACTCTTAATGACTACATAATAACCCCTTCTACTTTCTTCTTGTTATAGCCGGTGACATGACTTTTAATAGATAGAAATATATTTTCGCCTAATTTTCTTGGAGAAAATATCATTTTCACGCTTTCTTAAACAGCAATTAGACAAATAGGAGTGAGGGTTCTGAGCCGAAACTTGATGTTGGTGATGACGATGACGAATTGCGTTTGAATTGCCAAGCAATAGAAGGTAGAAGCAAATAGAATCCCAGGGCAACGCCAACCAAAGCAACAGCAATTCGAGCTCCAACCACCACAAGAAGCATGACGCCGCCCCCACCGCTCCTCTGCAGCTGGTCCTTCTCTCTTCTGCCTCCAGTTCCGCCGCCGAGCCGGGTCACTCCAACGGGTCAAACCCTCCATGGCCCATTCATGGGCTCCATCTCTGTCCAACCCGCTAAGCCCCCAATGCCCCTCCTCTCTCCCTCCCAACCTAACCACCCTCTGCTCCAACCCCCAACCGCCATCTTTCCTTTTTTTTTTCCTTTTTTTTTTTTTTATTGGGATTCAAGGCGCAAGTTCGCCGACCAAGCTCGATCTCGATGACAGAGGACTGAAACGGTGGCGAGGGTTGGATGGAGACAGCGGTGGGTTGATGCTGGTGGAAGGGGAGAGGAGAGTCGGGGGCGCGAGGTGAGGGAGGCTTCTGGCGCAGAGGGCGTTGGATGACACGCGTCTTTTGGAGAATCAAGCGGGATTTTGACATACAGGAACCCCGCACCTCCCACCCGATATTTTCTCGTCTCAAGTAGGGGGAAAGCAGGGGAAAAGCAGGGATGACGCAGAATGTACTGTGAGGATGCATTTGACGTTCTGTGACTGGCGAATCGGGAGCCGGCTCCTTCGTTCTTCTTTCGGGAGCTACAAAGTGGGCTCCTCGGATGTCAAGACCAAAGGCTTGTTCGGACATCCCGGCACGCCTTTGTACTCGCAAAAAAGGAGAGATTTTCAATCTAATATGTTGGTGACTGTACTCACAAATATATAGACTATGTTTTGAAAATCGGGGAGAATTACGTAAATCTCCTCCTGACTTTAGGGTGGGTAATACACCCGTGTGACTAGGGGTGAGCGTGGTTCCGGGAACCGGAACCGAACCGGAGGAGGTTCCGGTTCGGTTCCCGGTTCTAAGAGGACCGGTTCCGGTTCCCGGTTATCCCTTCCGCGCGAATTTCCCCCTTCAATTTCCCCCTTTCCCTTTCTTTTTCTCTCTCTTTTCTGCCCTTTTTCCTCCTCACGTCACTTCCTGCCCCCCACTTTTTTCTTTTCCCCTCTCTCTCTCTCTCCTCTTTCCTCCTCTCTCAGCCGAACCCTCCCACCTCTACCTCTTCTTCTTCTTCTTCTTCTTCTTCTTCTTCTTCTTCTTCCTTCCTCTCGCCGGTTGCTGCTTCACCCACCACCACACCACTGCCCCACGCCCTACTCACCACCACCTCTTGGCCACCGAACCCCCACCACCCACTGCTCGTCCGACAAGCCGTCTCACCGTTGAGCCCGACGAGCTGTCTTGCTGTCCGCGCCGCCGTGAGGCACCGCCGCCGTCCCCAAGCCACCGTCACCACCTCTTGCTGCCGCTTGCTCGGCCGTCCGGGCCGTTGTTGCTCCGAACCGTCACCACCTCCGCCCGAACCCGGAACCTGTTAGGTTAAGCCCCAAATTAATTTACCCTGTCTCAGTTCCCACTTTCACTTCGCACTTCCTCTCTGTCTCTGCCTGACGTTGCTCACTATGCTCCGTGCTCGCCCTCGACGAGTTCCTCGACGAATCTCCACACGGAGTCGGGCCTCAAGTCCCTCGACGAGTTCCTCTCCGGCAAGACCTACATCTCCGGGTAAAGCTCGTCTACAAGAAGCCGGCGAAGAAGACGACCGCATCCCCATCTTCGTCGGCTCGGAGGACCTCGCGTGGAACCATGTATCATCCCACCAGAGGCAGCGTTCGCGGTGGCAAAGACCGTAAGCTCTCTCTCTCTGCATCGTTCTTTTTAAGCTTTTGAGCATTTGTGTTGTATTCTCTTTGCTCAATTCGAAAGCGCGGGGCTTTGAAGCTTGGGCTGGCTTTCGCCTCCTCGACAACGAGATTCTCATCCTCAAGGTCTGTCCCTCTCTTTGGACGTCGATGGCTTTGGTTGGATTTGCTAGGGCTCGTGGCGCGGGTTTACTTGTTGTTGGGGGCTTCTGTGCTTCGGCTCATGCGCGAGGGTTTCTTTTGAATCTTAATTTGGGGTCCGTGCATTGATGGGGGTTTTGATGGGATTTCGTTTGTTTTTCTGTTTTGTGATGGTAGGAGGAGATGCAGAGGACGAATCTGGAGCTGGAGTCGTATAATTGATGAAGAATTCACAACGATTCCCCTTGATGGAAGACTACAATGCCACAGAGAACTGAGGTCACTCAACTGGGCCAACATACAGCATTAAATGGTGCTACTCACGGACACCATTCAACACGAGCATGTCTTATGAAGGGCAAAAATATACTGAGCTCATACCTGCAAACACCGACTGCCGATGGTGATAATAGGAACTCCGAGCAGCTGCTCAAAAAGTTCCTTTAACAAGTTGCAGCACATCCTCTTGCCACCAGACAACAAAATCCAACATGGCTTCTACCAAAGAAGATACGTCTCAAGTCTGAACACAGAATCATGAGGCCAATACCCCAATACCCGCAGCAACAGCAAATGCGGGGCCCAAAGTTTCTGCGTGTTAAAGAATCCGGGGTGGAAGACTATCAACTCTTTCATACTCGTCGAATCTATCTTAATGTTCTTCACGCCCTTGCAGAAATCCAACACAGGGGACTCTAAAACAGGGCTTCCCCTGACAATTCCGCATCATTGATTCACAAGGTAATATGACATTTAGAGCCGTAAAATGTCTCTTTGACATCAGAGAAAAGACTGATTGTGGTTAATCCATGGTCCTGCCCATATCAAACTTAACATGTGAATTTATGTTGCAGATATATGTTCACTTCGGGTAGATGTGGAGAGACTGGCTTTTTCTATTATCTGGGTATGTTTCTTGTTCTATCTTCGTCATTTGCTGTGCTCTTTTTGGTAAAGAGGATTGCATGTCCATTAGCCGCCATCACCAGACTACACTAAATGATAGCTCATGTGCTTACTAATCATGAATTGTCAGCCCTGTGTATACCAATATATTGATTGATCTTCCCATGAAAGGAGAACAATCTTGTTTACTGCCCATTTTCAGGAAATGATACCTGAAGCAGATATAATATCCACAAGATATACAAAAAGCATTATTAAATCATGTGCAGCTCTGTCTTATATTGAAGCTCAGACAAGGATGGATGACAGGTAATCATGTAAATGTTGAGAAGGCTATTCCTCTGTTCATATGAGCTCTTTTCTGGTGTATAACCTCTCACACATTGTACTAAACTTGTTCTGATTAATCAACATGCTATTTCCACATGACTTATCCTCTGTTCAATAAATTTTCACGTTAGCATAATTCGGCAGTTTCCTATTCTTGCTGTTGAGTCTTTCATGAGTCTTCCATTTTTTTAAACTAAAAATGAAAAAAAAAAAAAAACTCGTTGGAACCTGTTGGAACCTGGAATCGACCTCGGAACCCGTGACGGGGTAGGTTCCAGGGTTCTGGTTTCGACGGGTAGGTTCCAGGTTCCCAAAAAATGAGGAACCCGTACCCGAGGGTAGGTTCCAGGTTCCAAGCGGAACCTGTAAGGAACCGGGAACCGCTCACCCCTACGTGTGACTACGCACGCTATCACGCATTTGCCTTTGACTTCAGGGGGTGGTGTATATTTTCATGTCTTTCCTTCTTTGTCCTTTTCTGAAATAAATCTCACATTTGCCTTTGACTTCAGGGTAAAAACAATTAAATTAAAGAAAAGTGGGTACGATAAATTAACTAATATATGGGAAAAAGTGACCCTTGATGATAACATAATGAGTAAAGACTATTAGGAATTCCCTAAAGCATTTATAGACATTCTAGATAAAAGAAACATAGTCAAGTAGAAAAAGGAAAAGAGCTTCGTTAACAAAAACTAGGGTTTGTTTGTCGACGTCTCTATTCTTTTGTTTTTCAGGAATTGAAAAAGAACAAGAATCCATTTGATAATATCAATTATTTTTTTATTCCTGAAATAGGAAAGTGGTCGGGGGATAAATTTAGAATAGAATTAACAAATAGAAAAAATAGTTTCTTGTTTCCAAGAATAATATCTAGAAATAAGTTATTTTTTCTTTTTTTTTTTCTTCACTGGTCGCTGCACCCCTGGCTGTTTGCCATCGTTGCCAGCCGCTATCGCGACAAGGAAGAATAAGAAAAGAAAAAAAGAAAAAAACTTATTAAAAAATTAAAAGAAATTTTATGTTACAAAAAAATTTGTGTATCATACCAAACGCATTTCTATTTTTTCCAATCCAAGAATAGACATTTTGTATAGTTCTAAATACGTTCTTTTATTCATAAATTGTTAGGAATAGAAATGAAAAAAAGACTATTTTTGAAAAGAAATTATTTCGTAGAATAGAAGTGTTATCAAATGGACCATAAATTGTTAGATAACCAAAAAAAAAAAAAAAAAAAGGAAATAGATTTTGAATATATTCAATGATTAACTACTGCCAAAAGAAAAAAAAAAAAAAAAGATTGCCAAGAACTAATATTTAAAATATCATTATAGATTGGGTATGTCATTTTCTTTTTGAGTCAATGCGGTCATTTCCTTTCAATTATCCTTTCTTTTTAATATTATCAATCATTTTTTTATATCATATAGTCCTGTCAAACACACATATTAATTTTTTGTTTACTATTTATTTAATCGGTCTTTTTAAATTTTTCTTCCATTTTTTACATCGAGGAAAGGTAAAAAAACGATATTTCCTTTGACAAAACGAGATGAAAATAAATTTCTACACTTTAAAAGTCACGCACGCTGCAACTTGTTGACAGTTAAGAAGAAGCTATAACAAAATGAAATTGGATGGGGATACTGTGTAATGATTAAGAGTTCGAGGGCAAAGGTTTTACTATAGTTAAAACTTAAAAGCTCATGGGGTTTTGTGTAAAAATCTCCTAAAAATAATTTTCTCTTTTTCGAGGGCAAAGGTTTGCTACAGCTAAAGCTGATAGGGTTTTGTGCAAAACCTCCTAAAAACACACGCTATCTCTCACAAGCCATGTACATTTCATTTGTAAACCGAAAATATGACCAAGAGTTACCGGCTATAATAAAATGAAAAGAATGTTACCGGCTATAACGAAACGAAAGTGGAGGGGGTATTGTGTGGTGATTAAGAGTTGGAGGGCAAAGATTTGTTGTAGCTACAGCTCAATCCCATAAAATAATTTTTTTTTCCTTTTTTCATTTAAAGAAATTTTTACTCAGCAAGAAGCAAGTTTAGGTGGGTCCTGGAACTCCCAGTTTCTAAATTTATAGAACTAATAGGATATTTCAGAGGAAAGAAACATTGTTACGTAGAAAAGGGAAAAAAGGCTTCGCTAGCTAATAGAAAAGTAAAAGATCAGGTAACAAATATATTATATATATTGAATATATTTAATGATTAACTAATGCAAAAAAAAAATGATTGACAATAATTAATATTTAAAATATCATTATAGATTCGGTTTGTTATTTTCTTTCTGAGTTGATGCCACCATTTTCTTTCAATTATTTGAAAAATATTATCAATCAACCCTTTACATATGCATAATGATTAACCAATTTTTTTTATCAGACCTTGTTATTGAGACATTTTCCTATTTGTCTAATCGTTGTTTTCTCTTTTCCCTTTTCTTCCATTTTTTTTTTTTATAGATCAAGGAAGTCTAAAATTGATATTCTCTTTGAGAAAACAAGACGAAAATATACCTCTACCGTTTAGAAGTCATGCACTTTGCACAATGCCGATAGTTAAGAAAAGGAGGTTGTCGGCTATAATGAGAAAAGTGGAGGGGGGTGTTATGTGCTAATTAAGGATACGCATGACCAAATTTCTAGAACAAAAATCAATTTCTATTCCCCTAACGAGTTTTTGAGCAAAAAAACACGTTTGATAATGATTTAAAATTTCTATTTTTGGAGCAGAAGTTCATTTGATAACATAATAAAATTTCTATTTCTAGAGGCAGCGATAGCCAACGTCCAACACATGGCGACAGGTGTCCAGCATCCCACGAGTGGCGGGTGGCAATGAGAGTGAACGATGAAACAAGTTTTAATTTCTTACTTTTCTTTCGAAATAAAAAGTTAAAAATTTTAGTTTTTTATTTCTACTCTAAATTTATTTCTGAAATAGAAATTTGTTCCAAAAATAGAAAAATAAAATTACATTATCAAACGGATTTCTGTTCTAAATCTATTTCGAAAAACAGAAAAATAAAGAAATAAAGAAATGACAATTTTGTCATACGCGCCTTAAGAGTTCGAGTCTGCTTACGACAAATGAAGTTGTTTAGATGGCCGCTGCTCGATTTTCTTGCCTTTCCACCAAGCATTGAAGCGAACTTGGAGCGAACCCGTCAAACACATGCGTCAAAACCGAGCCCGCAGGTGAACAGTGGCGCACCTATATGCTCGTTTGGAGAATCCGACAAAACCGAGCACACGTTCACACTCATCTAGACGTTCCGGGCAGCCCTATCCACATGCGCGGCTGCGATGCATTGTTTTATTGAAATTTTCATTTTATTATAGCCGCTAACTCTGGATTACATTCTCAGTTTAACAAATCCAATGCCCATGGCATGGGAGGGGTAGCGTGTATTTTCATGTCCTTCCCTCGTTTTCTTTTTCCGAAATAAATCTCGCGTTTACCTTTGACTTTAGGGGGAGAAAAACAATATAAAAAAAAGGGTTACAATAAATAAACTAATATATCGAAAGAAGTGACTCTCGATGATAGCATAATAAGTAAAGATTGTTAGGAATTTGTGAAAGTATTTATAGAACTAATTGGTTACTTTAGGGAAAAGAAACACAGTTAAGTAGAAAAGGAAAAAAGGGCTTTGCTAGCTAACAAAAAGTAAATGGTCGGGTAACAAAAACTATATATACACACATATTTTGAATATCTTCAATGATTAACCAATGCAAAAAATGATTTCCATTAATTAATTTTTAAAATATCAATATAGGTTCGGTTCATAATATTCTTTCTGAGTTGACACAGCCACATCCTTTTGATTATTATTTTTTTAAAAAAATATTATCAATTAACCCTTTACGTATGCGTTCTGACCTTCTTGTTATTGAGACTTTTTCCTATTTGTCTAATCGTTGTTGTTATTTTTGTTTTTTCCTTTATCTTCCAATTTTTTTTTTACATCAAGAAATCATGAAGACGATATTTTCTTCAAGAAAACGAGAAAAAAATATATATTTCCACCATTTAAAAGTCATGCACATTGCACCATATCCACGGTTAAGAAAAGGAGGTCACTAGCTATGATAAAAAAGAAAGTGGAGGGGATTTTTACTCAGCAAGTCCCTTTGATAAATGAAGTGGTGTAGGTGGCCCCACCACCTCGGCAAAAAAATTAAAAAAATACTAGAGTTTTTACTATTTTTAAGATTTATTTCTATTTTTAAAATATATATTTATAAATAAATAAAAAAAAATCGGTCCACTCCAGTCCGACTTTCCCCTCGAACTGGGAAGCGGACCGACAATCGCTGGTTTTATTATTATGAAACTGAGAACTAGATCAATCCTTTCGAGAATCATACCAAACTGAACAGTCCAATTTGGTCCGACAGTTCCTGGTTCGGGTGATCTCACATGCTCACCCCTAACGCACATCTAGATGCCATTAGATCTTCCAAGAATCAACATTCACTTTGCACGCATCAGATGCCATTAAGTCTCATTAGGCTGGCCATTTCCCATGGAAATAACTTTCGAATACATCTCATTCCACTTAACTACATGCACTGGCCAGTTTCATACATGTTTGAAAGTGAAACTCAAATCACCTAATTTATAAGGGTTCTTTTAAAAATTTTAGCATGTTTCATATGAATTTATATGTGTGTGTGTGTGTGTGTGTGTGTGTGTGTGTTTACAACCAATTATTAGGTAGCCAAAAAAGTGGGGACGGAGCCACCGACCAAAAGGGGAGAAACAGCCGTCTTGAGGGGGAGACCAATCGCATGCCTTTCCCTGCAACACTCGCACCTTATTGGCTGACCCGATCCGATTGGTCAAATCATGGTGCCACCTCATCGACTGCCGCGCCATTGCCAACGAGGTTGGTGATGAGGTTGGTGATCATGAAATAGTTGGGAAAACGATGAGGCAGTCCACATCATCGTTTCGGTTCGTTAATTGCCGACGCAACAGTTCACGCAAAGAGAAATTTCGATGTTTCAGTCTCGCTTTTATGCTCGTTTGAATGTATCCCACATGCCCGACCATGACATCACATATTCCCATTTGAATATCAGAGCACACCTTTATCCTCATTTGGGCATATGGCCGGGCGAATCCACATGTGCGACTACCCTACATTGTTTTATTCAAATTTCCATTTTATTATAGCTAACATGTAAGAATAGCGTTCTAAGCCGTGAGCACATCCATGCCAGTTACCGCTCTCTTATGCACTTAGATTAGCTATTCTAAAAATCAAAAATTGTGTTGCCTGATAAAAGATGTGTGTTGTCTCTTGCAGATTATGCGTAGGCACTCATCCTTATAGATGTCCCTCTTAAGAGTCTCGATAGTTAAGATGTTCGACACGAATGTCATGCTTGCTGACATTAGTGTCGGAGATATCGACAGCATTTAAATATGTTTAAGTGGTTATGATTGAGATTAATAGGACATATGTGCATTTCCATATTTCTGTTATCATCATCATCATCATTATTACAATGCACTTTAAATAACCCAAAAGGAAGATGGACAACAGTTGAAACTGAGTAATCATCGAAGCACGCACGTTAATCAGATCGCAAATTGAGAATGTTGGTGGACCAAACGGAGGCCAAGTCATATGTCAATCACGAATTGAATGACTCTCTCTCTCTCTCTCTCTCTCTCTCTCTCTCTCTCTCTCTCTCTCTCTCGTTCGTCATCTTCCATGACAAAGGGTGCGTTTGGAAACCACTTTTGGGGAAAGTTTTTGAGAAAATGCAAAGACCTTTGAGTTAAAGGTGTTTTCCAAAATGCAATTGTGTTTGGTAAATTATACTTTGAAAGCCCCTTTGTGAAGTACTTTGAACAAAATGGTGTTTGAGGAATTACACTTACAAAGAATCTCTAATAAAAAAAAATTATCAAAAGAAAAATTTTAAAAAATTGATCGACAAGGGCGGCGGCCGTCGGCGACCTCCGGCGACCCCAAATCTGGGGCGGCGAGGTCGCACGACGCCGCCTCGACCTCAGGCAACCCCGGATCTGGGGCGGCGAGGTCACGCTACGCCGCCTCGACCTCCGGTGACCTAGATCCGGGGCGTTGAGATCGCAGGAGGACCTCGCCGCCCCAGATCTAGGTCGCGGTGAGGTCGCAGGAGGTCTCGCGACGCCGCCACAACCCAAATCCGAGGGCAACGATGTCATGCGACTCGGATTTGGTCGCCGCTCGAGCCTCCAGCACCAGATCTGGTCGCAACCAGACCTGCGACTAGATGGGTCACGCGGCCCCGGCGAGCTCCATGCAAAGGTCGCGATGCGGTAGGTGACGGTTGCCGGCGACCGCGTGCGTTTGGCAACCAAATCTGTGACTCACGGAGGTCGCCCAAGTCTCCAACGACGATCGCCTAGGTCGCGGCGTCCCTCTATGCCCGGAGAAGATGAACATTGCTCATACAAGGCTGGCATTTGGGGAATGGGGGTTCAAAAATTTTTGCCAAATGGGCTAGCATTTGCCCAAGAACCTTTAGGCCTTTAAAGGGCTTTGGGAAGTGGTTCCCAAATGCTCCCGAATTAGGAGAGGCCAATCAAAGTTAGATCTCTCAAGGAAAAAGCCAAGGACCGGCTCGTGCTAGAGAGATGGGACGCCCATTGACCAAGAGCACAGCATGATTGCCCTCTCTTCATGAAGAAATATATTGACCATTTTCGACTATCCTTTTTTACTAACTAATTCGTTGGATTTTCTAAGACCATCTTTTTATATATTTTGATAAATTAAATTCTTACAAAAGTAAAGTTTTATCCAAACATGAGTTATTAAGTCTCTATCAACATTTGTATAATTAAATAGAAAAAAAAATGAGAATAGAAACTTTTATGGATATACAAATGCATTTTTATTCTTTTTCTATTTTAAGAATAAAAATCTTATGTATTTACTTAACATGTTCTTCTACTTAAAAACTCATACACGAATATTTCTAAACAAAAATTATTCCTAGAAACAAAATTGTTATCATACACATTTTAACTGTTGATGACATTTTTGGTTTACAAAATGTAATGCACATAGCTTGTGAGGGGTAGTGTGCATTTTCAAGTCTTTCCCTTTTGTTTTTCAAAATAAATGTCGCCTCCGCCTTCGGCTTCAAGTAAAAAAATAAAGAAAAGGGAGTGCATTAAATTAACTAATATATCGCAAAAATTGATTCCCAATGGACGCGAGGGGTCGTACTCGTAGGTTCCCTGTCAAAGTCGCACTTTTTTCATTTTCACACGAGGGGTCGTAGGATCCCTGTGCCTGTCAAAGTTCCACACGTGGCGCGCTGAGAGGGGTCGTCGGGTTCCTGCCAAGGCCCACACGTGGCGCGTTGAGAGGGACTGGGTGACGTCCCCGTGAAAGTCGGGATTATGAGGAAATGGCAACTTTGTGGAGATGGAGATGGAAATGGAGGCATCACAATGTTGTGCGGTGAGGATGCATCTGACGTTTTGTGATCGGCGAATCGGACGGATCAAGATTAGGGGAACGAGAGCGGCTTCCTTGAACGGCAGGCCAAAGGCTCGTTCGGACATCCGGGCACAACTTTTTACGCGCAAAAGAAAAAAAGAGAGAGATCTTCAATCTAAATATGTTGGTTACTACACTCCCTAGTTCGACAGCGTTGCGTTATTTCATTGGAACTTCCATTTTATTGTAGCGGTTCACAAATGCAATGCCCTTGACTTATGAAAGGGGCAGTGTGTATTTTCATGTCTTTCCCTCTCTCTCTTTTTTTTTTTCCGAAATAAATCTTGCCTTCGCCTTTGACTTCAAGAGAGGAAAAAATAAATAAATAAAAGGGGTGCAATATAATAACTAATATATTGCAAGAAGTGACTCTCATTGGTAGCATAATAAGTAAACTTTCTTAGGAATTCACAGAAATATTTATAGAACTAATAGAATATTTTAGAGAAAAGAAACGTAATCAAGTAGAGAAGACAAAAAAAAAAAAAAAGGCTTCGTTAGCTAATAAAAAGTAAAAGGTCAGGTAACAAACGAAAAAAACATTTTTATTAATTGTGGGAAAAAAAAAAAAAAAAAACAAGAAAAAGGAAAGTAAGAGGGAAGGCTCCGTACAAGAACAGGGGAGGTGACATCTCCCGCATAACCATTACCAAAAGCCCATGACACGAGAACAGAGTAATCCGCTTTCCAACCTTAGAGACACGATCCATTTGCCATTTACCAGAAAAATAGGTTGATGAATTGCAGGCCAATTGATGCGTTACACAGCTACTAAATAATTAGGTGATGACATGAATATGCGTATAATTGATGGCAAGCATCGCTCTTCGTATCTTGTCCGACCTGACGACACTTGGCGGACACGAAAGGATGAAATTAGAGAGGCAGAGTGAGACACTCTCGTTAATTCTGGACAAAGCGGGGCGAAACTTTTATTTTGGTAGACTAAAACCTAGTGCATGATGACCTCACTTGTACTCTTCTCTGTCAGGCTATCCCAGTTGAAATTGCCGTCGGAGGGACAAAAGCCAGCAGGGCGTCGCCTCCGCAGAAGACCAAGTATTTCGTTTAGGATTTCAGGAGGTATCGATACGTGCTGGGCTTTGGCGGGCGGAATATGATCTACTGAAGATGGTACCGATCCCACCTCGGTCGCTACTCATTTTCAAGAACTCGGCTATCCCTCTCGATTCAAACTCCCATCAAGACCATTACCGATGATGGCCAACAAGCATTGCAAGCTGTGACGTACCGTAAAGCCTAATCGCTTCCTGGGCAAACTCTCACCCTGCGGCTCTCTTCGATCCCCAGAAGCCGCCACTGGATGTCGTGACTGAAGAGCCACATAGTCTAGCCCTGATCGAGTATCAAGCTCGAAAAATCTTCCAAGAACGATCACTCCCTTACGTGCACATCAAACGCCAGAAAATCTCATCAGGCGGCTTCTTTGTCACAAGACCTTCCTCGCAGATTCTCTGTGAATCATGCTGATAAGTCGGAAGCACAAAATGGAAATACCAGTGTACAATTACCAGTCATGCGGTGATCAATCGGTGTCGAGTAACGTACAAGAGGCCAGTATCTCTTTTTGCCTGCAACATCTGTACTGTATTTGCCAACTACTAGATTTATTTCCAGAACATCAACGTGACTACGAAAGAAGTTCGAAAGAAGTACAGGAAATGTTGGGTCGAGACATATCCAACCCTAAAAAAGGAAATCAATAGAGAAAGATTTGCATCGTTCATGCTTAATGAGCAATATTTAGGTCGAGAGCTTTCGACCCTCAGAAAGACCAGAAATGCCAGCTGAATTATTTTTACAAACTTACAGTCCAGGCAGAGTACTTCATCTGGGGAGCAATGACTGAGTTTCAATACATGTGGAACAAAAGCGAAGGATAATAAATTGTCATCATATAACGAGAACATGTCTATCCAGAAATCACCAACTATGTGCTTACGTTTCCAATATAAATGGAAAGCAATCAGTTGATTCGGTTTCTTTCCGAGAGAAGAAAGAAGTCCGCATCAATACAGCACATTTAGGGTGCGCATGGTAAAATTTCTGTTTCTCAATTTCTCTATTTCTCTATTCCCGGGAACAGGTTTGGAACAGAAATCCGTTTGATAACGCAAATTGATTTCTCTATTTCTCAAACAGATTTCTGTTTCGAAAATTGTTTTGGAGGAAAATCGGAAGCTAAAAATTTTAGCTTCTCTATTTCTGAAGTAGAAATAGAAATTATTTCTCCATCCACCTCCTTCCTTAAGCAGACTCGACGCCGTTTCAATAAAAACCAATGCGGGGTCGGGTCGTGAGCCAGAGCCGGGTCGTGGAGTGGGTCGTCGGGTCGGGCCGAGTCGTTCTCAAACGGGTTTCTTTGCTCAGAAACTTGTCCGGGGAATAGAAATTGAGAAATTGATTTCTGGCCAGAAATCAATTTCTGTTTCAGAAATTTTACCATGCGCACCCTTATTAACCCCATCAAATCTGCTCTCTACTTGATGTACTGCAACATCCACTCGAACCCTTCGCTGTAGCCCATCTTGCGCACGACGCTGCATGCGAACACCTCGAGGGGCCTAACGGTCTGATCTGCAAGATTCACTTTCCCTTTGCCAGTCATCAAGCCGGTGAGCCCGAGATGATATGGCAGCTCGTCCTCCAAAGTCGCATGCGGGATATCCATCTTGTTCCCGAGCACGAGGAAAGGCACCTTAGCAAGAGCTTCATCCGAAAGGAGGGCATCGAGCTCCCTCTTTGATTCCGCAAACCTCTCCTTGTCACAGGCGTCCACCAGATATACCACTGCATCCACCTAGAGAAGAAAGTGTGGAAGATCAATCGTTCGATATAAATCTAATTTGAAAATGGGTGCTGAAGAGCTGTCCGAGTTAAATTCGTAAGTTAGATGACGAAAGGAGTAGAAAGACATCGACTTGCACATCGCCTCCAACCTAAACAAAATGATGGGACAGGAGAGAGCTCCGCAAATTGGATGTAGGAGAAAATGCCATCGATATGAGCGAAAGCCCTTTGCCTCTATATGTACCTTCTCGAGTGTGAACTGTTATCGACGATCCATCCTTACTAAACAGAGAGCCTTCCAGATAATGTAAACTGTCATCTTCACACTAATGTAGTCGACAGATATTCAGCTTTTTCGTGCGCACAGTTACATTTTAAGTATAGATTCATGATGGCAACATACTTGACCCCATCAACGCTTGTTAAGATCCTTAAAAGTTCAAGCATTCTATCTGCTGCATCCATCATCGGTCGTGGTAGGTGCAGATGACCACCTTTCAACCCAGCAAAGAACTCTCTTTGCCGGTATTAGTTTTCCAGTTGAAGAAAAAGTTTTCCAGTTTCCAAACTCGGGCAAAAAGCATCCAACTACTCTCAGTAGGATGATCAACCCCGCATGCATCATTTTTGCATAGCATTTAGAAACTATCACAGAATCCGTGAATGAATCAACCAAAGACCACGCAATTACAGGGTTATCCAAAAACGGGAGCTTTGAGAGGAGAGGAGAGGAAAAAAAAAAAGGAGCAGAGCTTACCTTAGCGTAGTAGTCCGGCCAGGCTCTACGAGCGATCTGGCGACCACCCAAGTCGAAAGCTCTGAACTTTATCTTCCCTATACTCAATTCCTCTGAAGTTGGGAACTGGGTGGGTTGGTGCAGAACCAATCTCTGCCCATCACAGAACCATATCAGAATTGTTCAGCTTACTTTCCATGAGCATGTATCCTCCTACGAAGGCGCTACAGGTATCTATGCATTGTAGACTAAGAAATATAAGAGAAGCCCATACACAACTAGCGCAAGAGTCACGCAACCAACTCACTCACCAGGCGAAATGAAGAGAGGATGCCTCAAAGAAATAAAAGGAATCAATGACGAAAACAAGAACAGATTGGACAGAGAGACTCTCGATCACAATAAGAGAAAAAAGCAACTTCGGAACTGTGTATTTCCATCGAAGGGAGTCTCTACGAATTCAAACGAAAGTACCTCGTGCTTCAGCATGCGAAGCAGGGTGGTATTCCCTGCATTATCCAGCCCCAAGAACAAGATCTTCGCTTCCTTCTGGCGCAGACCCAAAGACGCCAGAGCTCCATAGAACCTATCCACCGGAGACATCACTCCCTCTCTTCTTCTTCTTCTTCTTCTTTTTTTTTAAATATATTTCTTTACGACCGAAAATGAGAAGGGATGAGCAAAGCGGGGAGCTTGGGAGGAAGAAGCAAGAAGCAAGAAGCAAGAAGCAAAAAGGGCTCTTGATTGCGGTCTCCACCAGCAAATCGCCCTCACGAGCCGGGGGAATTGCATGAATAATCTTGATCCGTCATCAAGCTGAATATTCAAGATGAATATTCAAGATTTAATATTCATCCTTTTGGCGAAGCAGAGAGGTCTTTCGGGAATTATTATCCAGCCCCAAGAACAAGATCTTGGCTTCTCAGAGACGCCAGAGCTCCATAGTCCCAATCCAACAGAGACATCACTCCTTTGTTTTTCTTCTTCTTTACAACCAAAAACGAGAAGGAATTAAGAAAGCAGAGAGTTTCCAAGCAAGAAGCAACTTTTGCTGGGCGCTTGGAACCATATTTTTCAAATTTATACCGTCCGTTCGAGCGTTTTGGCACCAACAGAGTTTACTGGCTGAGAGGGGTCGTAGGATCCCCGTTCATTGCACACGTGGCGCGATCTCCGTTGACAGAGAGTGGGTGACTATCTACCCACGTCTCGTCTGATCTAGTTTGAGGAATTGGAGGTCTGGTGCGTGAGTCATAGTGTTCTACGGTAAGGATGCATGTGACCGTTTTGTGCTTGGCGAATCGGACGGATCAGAATGAGGGGAAAGGCGGCGGCTTACTTAAAGACTAAGGGCCCATTATTCTCGTTTGGACACTCGGTAAAATCAGATCACTCATTTATACTGGTCATTAACATTCGGGAATATCTTCTTCACTCTGCTTTGCAAATTCGGGAATATAAGAGCACTCAGAGCACGCCTTTATTCCATTGAAATTTTCATTTTATTATAGCGGTTTACAGATGCAATGCCCATAGCTTTGTGAGGGGGCGGTGTGTTTTTTCATGTCTTTCCCTCTTCTCCTTTTTTCTGAAATAAATCTCGTCTTTGCTTTGACTTCAGGGGAAATAAATTAAATAGCGAAAAGTGGGTACGATCAATTAACTGCTATATCAGAAGAAGCGACTCTCAATGATAGCATAATAAGTAAAGACCGTTAGGAATTCGAGGAAGTATTTATAGAAGTAATGAGATATATTAGAGGAAAGAAACATCGTCAAGTAGAGAAGGGAAAAAGGGCTTCGTTAACAAGAACTAAGAGGTCAGGTAACAAAAGAAGAAGAAAACAGCTTTGAATATATTCCCTGATTAAAAAATTGACAGCTAAGTTCGCTGCTCGATTGTTTTGCCTTTCCTCCGAGCATTGTAGGGACACCCCTTTATGCTCGTTTGGAGCATCCGACAAAACCGAGCACACGTTCACTGTTCACACTCGTTTGTCCGGGCGGACCTATCCACGTGCGCGACTACCATGCACTGTTTTATTGGAATTTTCATTTGATTATAGCCATTAACTCTCGGTTACATTCTCGATTTAACAAATGCAATGCCCATGGCATGCGAGGGGTGGTGTGTATTTTCATGTCTTTCCCTCATTTTCTTTTTCTGAAATAGCCTTTGACTGCAAGGGGAGAAGAAAAGAAAAGAAAAGAAAAGAAAAAAGGAGTGTAATAAATAAACTAACATATTGCAAGAAGTGACTCTCAATGGTAGCCAATAAGTAAAGACTGTTAGGAATTTGCGGAAGTATTTATAGAACTAATCAAATATTTTAGAGAAACGAAACGAAATCAAGTAGAGAAGATAAAAAAAAAAAAAAAAAAAAAAAGGCTTCTCTGGCTAACAAGAAGTAAAGGGTCAGCGGACAAACAAAAAAGAAATAGTTTGATGAACTGTGGGACAAGGAACAAGAAAAAGGAGAGAAAAAGGGAAGGCTGCCATCTCCCGCATAACCATTACCAAACGCCCATAAAGACACGAGAATATTCTAAAGGTAGATTTGGTTAGAATTTTAGGGAAAGTCATTAGAAAAATGTAAAAGATTTTAAGTTAAATGAGTTTTCTAAAATACAAATTGCGTTTGATAAATTGTAATGTAAAAGTACATTATGAAGTATTATCAATAAAATAGTATTTTGAGAAATTTACTTTTATAAAGGACTTTCGTGATAAAAAAAAAAAGGAAAAAAATAGTTGACTAGTGAAGGGCAAGCAATCGTCGGCATTGCCTCAGCGTACGTCTCAAGTTGCACGGCCTCAGGTAGCTGTCAGAGACCACCGGCAAGGGCTGCCACTGGGGGTTGCCTAAGATCAGGCGACCCCTGGCAAGGGCCACTTGGTCGCACAACCTCAAGCGGCCCTTCATGGAGGTTACAGCGACCCACCTTGCCAAGGTCACACGACTAGCTGGCGATGATTACTGGGGTAGTCATGACCATACCGACCTCTCTTCCTCATCGCAATCACGCCAATCAACATCTGAGGATCCAAGGTTGAAGAAGATGAACAGTGGATTGGCCTTTTGAAAATGCTGAAAGCCCAAGGCAGCTTAGGACCTACCTTGGGCTTTCAGCCTTTGAAAGGCTATAGCATTTCCTCAAGGTCAATTTCAAAAATTTTCCCAAACACTCAATATTTGGCCAAATGGGTTTTGGACACCCAAAACTCCTTCCAAATGTTGATCCCAAATGCAGCCTAATTCGCTTTCCAACCTTAGAGACATGATCAATTTGCCCATTTACCAGAATATAGTTTGATGAATTGTGGGGCAATTGATGCATTATGTAGCTACTAAATCATTAGGTGATAACATGAATGCATGTATCATCGATGGCAAGCTTCGCTCTTTGTACCTTGTCCAAGCTCGCGACCCTTCGTGGTCATGAAACGATGGCAATCGAGAGGCTCTCTCGTTAACACCGGACCGAGCGCGAAACTTTTATCTGATTGCTAAACCTAAATCTAATGCTTGACAACCTCACTTGTACTCTTCCCCGTTAGGCCATGCCAATTGCAATTGCCATCGGAGGGATAGAAGCCAACCCAGTGTCGCTTCCGCAGAAGGCCTAGTACTTTGTTTAGGAGTTCGAGAGGTCTCGATACTGTACTGGGTTTTGGCGGGCGAAATATGCCACCAAAGGAAGTACCAATTCCACCTCCGTCGCTACTCATTTTCAAGAACTGGTGTACTAGTCGATTCCACCTCCATCGCGACCATTACCGACGATGGCCAACAAGCACAGCAAGCTGCGACGTACAATCGTGTCAAATCTTGCCCTGCAATTCTCTTCGATCCCCAGAAGCCGGCACTGGAAATCGCACTGGGAATCGCAACTGAAGAGCCACATGGTCTATAGCCCTAATCGAGTATCTAGCTCGAAAAACCTCTCAAGAACTTACATTTCCCCATGCGCACATCAAACGCCACAAAATCTCATCAGGACCAATGTTTTCCTTCCAAAGGTGGATTCTTTGTCACAAGACTTTCCTCGCAGATTCTCTTTGATACTTGCTAATAAATCGGAAGCACAAAATGGATATACCAATGTCCAGTTACCAGATATGTGATGATCAATCGGTGTCGAGTAACGTTCAATAGGCCAATGTCTCCTTTTGCCTGAAACGCCGGAACTATATTTGCAAACTGCTTAATTTACTTTCAAAACATCAATGCGACGACACAAGAAGTTCATAAGTACCAGAATGCTTGGCCGAGACATATCCACCCTTAAAAAAGAAGCCAACAGAGAAAAGTATACACGGTTTATGCTCAATGACTAAAATTAAGGTCGAGCTTTCGACCCTCAGAAAGACTAGAAATACCAGCTTTATTATTATAAACTAATAGTCCAGGCAGAGTACTTCATTTGTGGAGCAATGACTGAGTTTCAATACAAGCTGGAAAAAAAGTGAATGATAATCCAAGGTCCTTATATAAAGAAAATATGTATATCCGGAAACAGGACCAGTAATTACCATAAATCATGAATATCATGGATCATGAACTCTCTATGTGCTTATGTTTCCAATATAAATTAAAAGCAATCAGATGATTTAGTTTCTTTCTCATTAAAAATTGAATCTGCAATATTGCAGAGAGAAAAAACAACTACATGAATACACCGCATTTACTAACCCCATCAAATCTGCTCTCCACTTGATGTACTGCGACACCCACTTGAACCCTTCGCCGTAGCCCATCTTGCAGACGATGCTGCACATAAACACTTCGAGGGGTCTAACAGTCTGATCTGCAAGATTTACATTCCCTTTGCCAGTCGTGAAGTTGGTGAGCCCTAGATGATAACATAGCTCGTCCTCTGAAGCTGCATACAGGATATTTATCTTGTTCCCAAGCATGAGGAAAGGCACAAGAGCTTCATCTGAAAGGAGGGCATCAAGCTCCTTTTTTGATTCTGCAAACCTCTCCTTGTCGTAGGCATCCACCAGGTATACCACTGCATCAACCTAGAGATGAAAATTCGGAAGATCAATCATCTAATATTAAACTGATTTGAAAATCTGTGCAAAAGAGTTGTCCAAGTTAAATTTGTAAACTAGAAGACAAAAGGAGTTGAAAGTCATTGACTCGCACATCGTCTCTGGCCTAAATGACATGATGGGACAGGAGCAAGCTCGGCAACAGAGATGCAGGTGCAAATGCCAACAAATGAACAAAAGTTCTTTGCCTCTATATACCTTTTCAAGTTAGATTTGCTATACATGATCCATCTTTACTAAATAGAGAGCCATAGGCTAAACACTTCCACTTTGTAGTGTGTTATCCTTCTCCTGCCATCCTCAGCAGATAATGTAAACTATCATCTTCACCTGTATGATCTATAACTAATATAGTTCACAAATAAATCATCATTCACTAAAAGTTGAAGCACTCTATCCGCTGCATCCGTCGGTCATGGTCGCAGATGACCACCTTCTAACCCAGCTCTTCACCAATATTAGTTTTTTGGTTGAAGAAATATTTTTCCCATTTTCCAAACTCATGGGGCAAAGAAGGATGTCCATGGATATAACCTACTTGACTCAGATGCAACATGTCCCTTTTTTTTAGAAAGCAGCTGCCACAAGAATCTCACCAACGGCATAACTGCCACTCGACAATTGTCGGTTTGCTCTATAGGAAAAAAATTGCCATATCCAGTACTTAGTCGCATTCAAAGTAACAGACAGAAAAATAAAGATTGCTTTTCCAGATATTGGACAGAATGACAGAACGTAGACTACTAGACAGCTAATACTGGAAGAACGCTAGCAACTCCAAGAGTCGCCCATTGGTGGAGCCTCAAGTGTCCTCATTGCCTACCATGAAAGAGGAATCCGAAGATGGAACGGTGATACTTTAAGGTCCAATCAAGACAATTAGATTCAGACACGACACGAGCTACCAGATCAATATACAGGATCACTTTCTCCTTTTCAGTTTCAAAAGGCCGAAAATCGAAGTGGAATAATGAGCACGAAACCATCAGGGTCCACAGAAAAACACTCTTGTAACCCCATAAATAGGAAGCATCCCAAAACCTGTGCATCCAGCCGAACCCAAATCAACCCACGGCTAAAAATTCATATGAAGATGCATAGAAATGTTTCATATTTCGCATTCGTCAATATATTTTTGTCATTAGCACACTTCGGTCCGGATCAGCAACATAACCTATGGACTAAGGAACAGCATAATTTTCCCAAAAGTCAACAAATCCGGTTCTGTCGTGTGAGGGAAAAAAATCGAAAAAGAAACGTAAAGATAGCACCTTTGCATAGTAATCTTTCCAAATTCTGCGAGCGATCTGATGACCTCCCCAAATCAAAAGCCTTGAACTTGATCTTCCAGATGCTGTGCTCCTCCGACGTCAGGTGCTGGGTCGGCTGGTGCTGCACCAATCTCTGCAATCCATCAAAGAAAACAATAAAAAAAAACAAAACCCACATTCCAAAATCATCATTCGAGATGGCCAGGGCGGCTTGCCGTTGCTGGATGAGGCTGACCTCGTCAGTGCAAGAAGGAAAAAATTCGAAAAAATAATAAAAAATTCGAAAAAAATAAAATATTATTAAAAATTATTCACGTCAACTTCAACTAACTAAAATTTGCCAAAGAAACTGAAAGGTTTAGCCACCTTTAAGGTTGAATTGGCAAAAAAAAATTACTTAGGACTAAATTGGAGATTTACGACTGTTTTGATCATTTTCCCCAAGGGGGTACCCTCCTTTTGTTAAAGGTCATTTGAGCTTCTTCTTTTTTGGAGCATGGCATGGGTTACTTCAACAGTGTAGTGCTTGGTACTCGAATATTGGCTCAGAGCATTTTTTTTTTTTTTTTTTTTTTTTTACCCAGGGAACCTCCGCTCTACCGCTTCGCGGCGGAGAGTAAACCCTGGGGCGCCGGGCCCCCCACCGCTGGCCCCGTACGCGGGTAAATCGCACGTTATGCATTGAAGCATCGCATCCACGAAGTCTCGAACTCTTCCCCTTGGCGTGGAGGGTACCAAGCCTTAACCGCGCGGCCACCGCGGGCGGTGGTGGCTCAGAGCATTTTCTCTAAGCCTTCTTATGCCAAAAAAGCAAGGGGACCTTGCATCCTTAAACTGATAACCATCGTTTGACTAACCTAGAGAATATTCACCCATTGCCATCGACTACGTCTTTTGGCCTATATGTATTTTCATATTCTTTTTCATCAAAATAAATCTCCCCTTTGCCTTAGGGAAAAAGAAAAAAGGAGTACAATAAATTAACTAAAGGGTTAATACCCTGAAAAATCCTAAATTGGTACACAAGTGACAAATTTACCCAAAACTATTTTTTTGACTATCAAAAACCCCAAACTGGTATATTTGTGACAAATTTACCATCTGTTAGTTTTCGTTAAATTATACTGTCAAATTATTAAGTTAAATAACACGTGACAATTGACTGATATACCAATTTGGTATTTTACGTTTCGTTTGTCATAATTTACAATTTTTGTGATTTTTTTGTGGTATTAATTCAATTTAACGGAAGGTATATTTGTCACAAATTTATCAATTTATGACTTTTTGTAGTTGAATAAATTAGTTTGAGGGTAAATTTATCATAAATGTACTAGTTTAGAGTTTTTTATAATCAGTCGGAATAAATTTGTCACAGGTATACCAATTTGGGGTTTTTCATGGTCAAAAAATAGTTTATGATAAATTTGTTACAAGTGTACTAATTTGGGGTATTTCAGAAGATTAATCCTTAACTAAAATATCGAAAGAAGTGACTATCGATGATAACATAAAAATTAAGACTTAGAAATTTAGGGATGCATTTATAGACCAAACAAGATATTTTAGAGAAAAGAAACGCAATTAAGTAGACGAAAAAAGATTTCACCATACAAAAAGTTAAAGGCAAATAACAAAAAATGGATCATATATATTTTAAATGGTTAAACAATGCAAACAATGATTGAAAATAATTCATATTTAAATTATTATTTTAGATTCGGTACATCATTTTTCTTAGTTGAAGCTGTCATCTCATTTTAAAATTTTTTAGAATATTTCAATCATTTTTTTACCTCAATTAACCCTTTAAAACATACATAACAACTAATCAATTTGTGTCATTTGACCTTCTTGTTATTGAGATTTTTCCTATTTATTTAATTGGAATTTTTTTCTTCCATTTTTTACATCAACTAAGTGTAAAAATGTTATTTCCTTCTAGAAAATGAGATGAAAATTGGTCTCTACCCTTAAAAGTCATGTGCACCGCAACATGCTAATGAGAAATAAGAGGAGAATAACGGCTATAATAAAATGAAAGTGAAGAAGGGTATTGTGTATTAATTAAAAGTTCAAAGGCGAAGATTTGTTATAGCTGAAGCTCGTAAGGGTTTGCGCAATTTCTCCTAAAAATTTATTTTTTCATTTAAATACATTTTACTCAACAAGTTCTTTTGACCAACAAAATGGTTTAGATGGCCAAAAGAATAAGAAAAGAAAAGAAAAAGAAAAGCACAGGAAATGCTCCATACTGCACGTAAGAATAAGGGAGCTGGCAGGATAAATAGTTATTGAACCTTTACTTAATACACAATGAAATCTATAAACTTTTAATTTATTCAATGTGAGCCCTAAATTTTATCTTAATGTGCAATGTAACATTGAAATTTTAATCTTAATCGTGGTGGTGGCTCTTGTGCTAGCGTCACCCCTGGTTTGCGTCGCTGGCTGTCGGCTTTCGGCGGTTCCTAGGTCATCAAAAAAAAAAAAACATTGAAATTTTAATTTGTTTAATGCAATTCTTAGACTTTTCGTATATGTTCAAGTTATCCCATAAATTATATGAAAATAATTAATGTTATCCTTCCATTAATTCAATTTGAAGGACAATATTATACATTTTCATATAATCTAGAGACTGGATTGCACATATATAAAAAAATTCATAGACCACATGAACGAATTGATAGTTAAGAATTGATATTGCATATTGGGTTAAAATTCATAAACTACAATTAACAATATAAAAATTCATAAATCACATACACATTACATCAAAGTTTATGAATCATTTATGTCATTTTCTTTTTTATGAATCATTTATGTCATTTTCTTTTTTGAGAAGCCCATGACATAAGAACAGGCCAATTCGTTTTCCAACCTTAGAGACACGACCAACATGACATTTACGAGAAAATAGTTGATGAATTGTCAAGCAATTGATGCATCACATCAACTGAATCATTAGGTGATGACATGAATGTGTGAATCATCAATGAGAAACTTCCATGCGCAGATCACTCCTCGTACATCGTCCAACCTCGCAACCCTTTGCAGACATCGAATGGATAGTGATCGAGAGGCAAAGCGAAACCCTCTTGTTAATTCCAGACTGAGCACAAAACGAAACTCTCTTGTTAATTCCAGACCAAACGCAAAACTTTCATCAGATCGCCAAACCTAAACCTCATGCACGACGACCTCAATTGTACTCTTCTCGGCCAGGCAATCCAATCGAACTCGGGGACCCAGTTGAAATCGCCGCCAGAGGAACAGAAGCCAGTCAGGCATTGCTTCCACAGAAGGCCGAGTATTTCGTTTAGGATCTCAGGAGGTCTCGATACCATACTAGGTTTTGGCGGGCGGAATGAGCCACAGACTCCATCACTACTCATTTTCAAGAACTCGTGTACCTCTCGATTCCACCCCCATCACGACCATTATCGATGATGGCCAACAAGCACAGCAAACTGCAACGTACAGCCAGGTGAAAATACTTACTGGGCAAACTCTCTCCCTGCAATTCTCTTCAAGGCCCAGAAGGCACCCGACAACACGGTTTAAGAGCCATATAGCATTGATCGAGTATCGAGGTTGAAAAATCTTCCAAGAACTACATTCCCTTGCGCGCATCATGAAATCTCATCAGGCTGGCTATTGCCCATGGAAAGACTAGTGTGTTACTCCTATAGACGGCTTCTTTGTCACAAGAATTTCCTCCCAATTCTCTTTCATACTTGCTGATAAATCAGAAGCGCAAAATGACATACCAATGTACAATTACCAGTCATGTGGTGATCAAATAGTGTCGAGTAACACGCAAGAGGCTAATGTCTCTTTTTGCCTGAAACATCTGAACTATATTTGCAAATTGCTAAATTTACTTTCAGAACATCAATGCGATGACACAAGAAGTTCATAAGAAGTACCAGAATGCTTGGTCGAGACATATCCACCCTTAAAAAGAAATCACAGAGAAAAGTTTGAATGGTTTATGCTCAATGACCAAAATTAAGGTCGAGCTTTCAACCCTCAGAAAAACCAGAAATACCAACTTTATTATTATAAACTTATAGTCCAGGCAGAGTACTTCATTCGTGGAGCAATGACTGAGTTTCAATACAAGCTGGAAAAAAAGTGACCGATGATCTATGGTCCTTATATAAAGAAAATATGTCTATCCAGAAACAGGACCAATAATTCGAATAAATCATGAATGTCGTGGATCATGAACTCTCTATGTGCTTATGTTTCCAATATAAATTAGAAGCAATCAGATGATTTGGTTTCTTTCTCATTAAAAATTGAATCTGCAATATTGCAGAGAGAGAGAAAAGAACTACATGAATACACCACATTTACTAACCCCATCAAATCTGCTCTCTACTTGATGTACTGCGACACCCACTTGAACCCCTCACCGTAGCCCATCTTGCGGACGATGCTGCACATAAACACTTCAAGGGGTCTAACGGTCTGATCAGCGAGATTCACTTTCCCTTTGCCAGTCGTGAAGTTGCTGAGCCCTAGATGATACCGTAGCTCGTCCTCTGAAGCTGCATACGGGATATCTATCTTGTTCCCGAGCACGAGGAAAGGCACATTAGCAAGAGCTTCATCTGAAAGGAGGGCATCAAGCTCCCTCTTTGATTCTGCAAACCTCTCCTTGTCGTAGGCATCCACCAAGTATACCACTGCATCAACCTAGAGATGAAAATTCGGAAGATCAGTCATTTAATATTAAACTCATATGAGAACATGTGCAAAAGAGTTGTCCAAGTTAAATCTGTAAACTAGAAGACAACAGGAGTTGAAAATCATTGACTCGCTCATTGTCTCTGAACTAAATGAGGAGGAAGCTGGGCAACAGGGATGCAGGTGCAAATGCCATCAAACGAACAAAAGCTTAGAACTGCTATAGATGATCCATCTTTACTAAATAGAGAGCCATAAACATTTCCACTTTGTAGTGCATATCCTTCTCCTCTCATCCTCAGCAGATAATGTAATCTATCATCTTCACCTGTATGACCTATAACTAATATAGTTGACATATAGATCCTTTTTCACTAAAAGTTCAAGCACTCTATCTGCTGCATCCATTGGTCATGGTCGCAGATGACCGCCTTTTAACCCAGCTCTTCACTGATATTAGTTTTTTGGTCGAAGAAATAGTTTTCCCGTTTTCCAAACTCATGGGGCAAAGAAGAAGGATGTCCATAAATATAACCTAGTTGATTCAAATGCAACATGTCCATTTTTGAGAAACCAGCTCTCACAAGCATTTCACCAAAGGCACAACTGCCACACAGCAATTGTCGGTTCACTATATAGGAAAGAGTCCCAAATCCAATACCTTAGTTGCATTCAAAGTAAAAAATAAAGATTGTTGTTTCTAGATATTGGACAGAATGACAGAATGTAGACTTCTGCTAGACAGCTAATAGTGGAAGAATGCTAGCAAGTCCAAGAGTTGCCATTGGTGGAGCCTCAGTTGTCCTCATTGCCTACCGTGAAAGAGAAATCTAAAGATGGAATGGAGATACTCAAAGGTTCAATCAAGACAATTAGATTCAGACACAACACGAGCTAACAGATCTATATACATGATCGCTTTCTTTTTTTCCGGTTTCAAAAGGCCGGATATCGAAGGGGAATATAATGAGCACCAAACCATCAGCGTCCACAGAGAAACACTCTTGTAACCCCACAAATAGGAAGCGTCCCAAGACCTGTGCATCTAGCCGAATCCAAAGCAACCCACAGCTAAAAATTCATACAAAAATGCATGGAAACGTTTCATATCTCGCAAAAAGAAAAAAGTCAAATTGGTCAAAACATCTGTGTCATTAGCAGACACTTTGGTCCGGATCAGCAACATAACCGATGCACTAAGGAACAGCATAATCTTCCCAAAAACTAACAAATCCGGTTCTATCGTGAGAAAAAAGATTTGATCAAAAAAGAAACGTAAAGATCGCACCTTTGCATAGTAATCTTTCCAAACTCTGCGAGCGATCTGATGACCACCCAGATCAAAAGCCTTGAACTTGATCTTCCCGATGCTGAGCTCCTCCGACGTCGGGTGCTGGGTCGGCTGGTGCTGCACCAATCTCTGCAACCCATCAAAGAAAGCATTAGAACAAAAGAATCCACATTCCGAAATCCTCATTCGACGATCCCAACACAAAAAAGAACCGCATCAAAATAGCGGGCACGACCTCGTCCTTCAACATGTGGAGCAACGTGGTCTTGCCGGCATTGTCGAGGCCCAAGAAGAGGATCTTGGCCTCCTTCTGCCAGAGGCCGAGGGAGGCGAGGACCCCGTAAAACCAGTCCAGAAGGAACATGGCGGTTCTTGATCCGCCGATGGGGCGGGGGATCAAGGATGTTTCTGGGTTTTCAAGAAAGAGGAGCAGAGCGGAGAGGGGGCGATGATGGCGATTGAGAATCTTGCGATCTAAGCACAGCTGTGATGCTACATGGAGGAGGAAGATCAAAGCAGGTCAGGGAATTGAATGCGGTTGTATTTATTTGTTTATATCTTCGTTTTTTTTTTTTTTCTTGGCCCATTTATTAAATTAATTTATTTAGTTTCTTGTGTTTTGGTGTGAGAGTCGCAAGAAGTGGCTAGGCCAGCTCTAGCTTGGAGCTTACAACTGGTGATGGCAGGAGATGGGTTGGTAGTTGTTGACTTGTCGAGCTGTTGTTCCTCTTCTCCTTTATTTATTTATTTATTTATTTATTTATTTATTTATTTATTCATTTTTTTTGACCGGGCATTTCTATGGTAGTTTTACTTATGTTGGACAATCGTAAAATGTGTTGTCGTGATTAAGTACAAAAATGTCGTAATGCATCATAAAATTATTTTATCGCATCATAATGTGTTGTTGTAATCAAATACTAGAAGATCTCATCTAAAGTGGCATGCTACTAGACCTTAGGAATTTCTAGCTCTGATATAGCTTGAGTAACCCATCTTTCGTTTCGCTATCAAAGCAAAGACGCCTTTTCAAAAGGTTTTATTGAAATCAAAGTAAACATGTTCCTGTCCCTTTGCTCATAAATTTAATTTATGACGTCACGATGTACTGTTATGTGATCATGGTATTGAGTTATCATCCTAATGACTACGACAGAAGATGTTGATTCTAAATAGCGATGGATATGAGTCTAAGTCAATTTTAGTTGCAAATTTATAGCATTCAAGTATGTACTCATATATAAGTATATGATTATTGAATAATGTTTGCTTCGCGAAAAATGAATGATTATCAAAAAAATTTCCTTATAACACTTACAAAAATTAACGAACCAAAAATATCATCATCGTTCCCAAAAATATTTAAATATATATTGTTAATAAAATTTACTTTCATTGATCAATTATTTTAAATTATACCAAGCAAATAATTTTCAATTTAAGCAAACCACACATCGAAAAAAATTGATTTTAGTAGTGCATGCATGACACGAGTTTCTTGACCGTCAGTTTGCTTCTGGGGACCAGGGAGAGCGGGACCGAATTTTTGGGGTCAAATTAAATGTCGTTGTCCAATTTGGTTTCTACATTGTACCACTCTTGACTCAGGACATGATCATGTGCAAGTCAGACTTTCAAATCTGTCCACCTAGTCTGCCAAATTCTAGTTGTTAGGTGGGTAGGTGGGCATGAATGGGGTGCAAGAAGTGGGTGGCCGTTGCCGAAGTTTCCATCTCTATATGGATTTCATCGTCCGTAAGGTGGAAGCGGTCATCGGAGGCAGTTGTGCAAACAGGCCATTGTCGGGGGTCCAGTATTAACCCCCCACGAGCACGATCCTCGGCTCATCGGCAGCTCCCCAGTGATATATCCGCATCGAATCCGGAAAATGTGTTCGCGTCAGTGACAACCGACTACGATGAACACATTCGAAGCGTGCCTACCACGTGGGTTGTGGCACCATTGTACCACATGGCCATCAAAATTAAACGCCGAAAATACCGCTGACCTAGCAACGACGTATACATGTTTGGATCCAAGTTTCTCTTCCCCTTATTCAATTATTATTGTCCGTATTTCTAAAGAAGCTTGGCGAAGAGTCTCAATGACGCTTTAATAAATACAAGCATCTCAGATATGCAATAGATAACAAAATCGTGAAACAAATTACTTTCAAGCCTGGCCCGCCTTGAGACATTCCCAAAACCTCTGAAGATCTTCCCTGGTTTGGCATGTTGGTTTGTCGTCCCTCCTGGGGTTGAACAATCTGTCGAATCTCCCTAATTCAAGCACATCTTTCAAAAATTTTATATTTTCGGGTGTGTTTGTGAATCTTAGACTGCAACTGGTTCACTTACAGAGCTTGCAACTGGATGATTCACCTGTTAACACGTCAAGCCGAGGTTAGTCTTCTACATAGACTCTTGTGGTGAGACATCATGACCGATATCATTTGTGGGTAAGGAATGTCACCTTTGCTGATTTAAAGAGTTCGTCCAGAACTTCAGACAAGGTAGGATGTGCATGAACTGCGAACTTTATGTCCTGCGTGATATCAATTAATGGTAAGTGTCAGAAGAGCATTGGCAAGTTTTTGAGAATCATGACTGCACCATGTCAAGCAAGAGAGGACGGACTGGGAACAATATCAAAGACCAAGATTAAGAGCAGTAGTTCAGACACCTAGCTGTAACATCTTTGATATAACCAACTTACGTTGATACTTGTGCCTAATGCTATCGCATTCGATGCTTCATGAATGAGATCAGCTGCATGAAGGCCAAAGATGTGAACCCCAAGGATTTCTCCATTGTCTGGTCTGTATATCATCTGCAGTTAAATCACGAGAGAGGTAAGCAATTGCTATCTAGAGACAGGAATAATATTCTTAAAGACACTTCTGGAAACAATAATGGACGGCTCAATCCATAGTAAAGGGAGAAAATAGTTTCGAAATGAATCTGTGTATGCATCTATTTCAGAGCCAATGGAGTGTGTTGGGATGTACAGAGATGGAAGAGGAGCAGCATGAGAAGGACAATCATTTTGTGAAATTCTTAAGACTCGAATAACAAGCTTATAGGCTAAGAAGGACAGCTAGGACAACTAAGTGTAGAGATGACCTTTGCAAGCCCTTCCCCTTCGTTTTCTGCCAAGGCTTTAGTATTGGCCTTAAAACTTGTCTTGGCAACACTAACTTCAAATCCCTCCTTTTGACCCTTTTCTCTGGCTTGAGGCTGCAAACAGAACAATCTGGTTAGGGCATTGCATCAGGAATCACAAATAAAGGGAAGAAATACATCTTGATTATAATGAGAAGATATACTAATGCTCGATATCATACATATACAGTTCTACAAAAGGCAAATTTAGGGTCAATTTTCTTGTCTCCAGAACAACACATATTTTGCTATTATTTTTTCTTTCCCTCCAGGATTTTAAAATTGAAACAAAAGATCAATAGTTGAAATTTATCAAAAGAAAATTATAAATGGCTCTTCATGTCTACATTTGTATGTTTGAAAGGTTTCATGCATTTAACATTGAACAATAGTCAAATTTCGAATGCTAAAAGAGAAAAGAAAAGATGAAAGTGAAAAATAGAAGTCAACAAAAAATGCAAAGAGAAGAATTGAGTCGATTTTCTACTAACTTGACATGCCGTCCTGTTGTTATGAGGCTGAGAAGTCACTAAAAACAGAACCTCAATTGAAAGTCTCCACATCATAATAGAAAACAAAGAGGTTCAAAAATTCTTTCCAAATTATTGAAGCAATAAAAAACCAGACACAGAAAAAAATACTTATAAATTTACATTTTACAATTAGAAAATAAACATGATGAAAAGATAATGATAACTTCGGAAGTCTCAGGAAATTGTTGACTGTAAATCACAAAATAAAACAATTA
The DNA here is from genome assembly GCA_014182725.1 of Eucalyptus brandiana. Classification (NCBI taxonomy): domain Eukaryota; kingdom Viridiplantae; phylum Streptophyta; class Magnoliopsida; order Myrtales; family Myrtaceae; genus Eucalyptus; species Eucalyptus brandiana. Next base: position 6,491,401 of record CM024668.1, on the reverse strand, counting down.
ATTCCAGTTCAAACAAAAGAGTTTCTTCACATCATGCCGCAATGCAAAAATTCAAGTTTTCATATGGTGAAATTTCATTCATCCCAGCTTCAAATATTTTATGAGCAATCCCATACCATAAATTTCAAGAACTCCAAAAGAACTTCAAAAACATAGAAAAGTTGATATCATCTTTATGTGCTTTACTAACGGTCAACATCACCTATGCACACTGTTTCTATCTTCTCAGCCTCAAGCCTGCTTAATAGCATTCAAGTTTAAAGTGTGATTACCTTAAATTATCTTTCTTTTGAAAGTCTATTCATGCAACAGTATCAGGTCATTATAGAAGACTTATCCATCTCAAATCAGCACATCAAAGTGCAACAATTGGAATGAGAATTTAAGACAAGTGCAAATGGTTTCTCAGTGCCTACTCAAAAGGGCAGACAACAGCAGAACTTCAGAAGAGCTCAATTAAACCACAAAAATGCATGGTCAAATTCATGACAAACGCTGGACTGCTAGAATGGTATGTGTTCTTCAAGTTTCAAATGGAAAAAAACATATTTGGAGGACCAAAAGAGAGATGTAATTCTTTCGGTAATTTCTTCAATTTGCAATGTAAAATGTTGCTCATAATGACGGATAAATAAAAAAAGCTTAACCCTTGAGTGCTGGGTAACTGCTCTGCAGCATTAAAAAGGAAAAGAAAAATTCACAAGTTGAGAGTAGTATATATTCATTCATCAGTTGAAAAGGTCCAATTGGAAACTTTGTTTATTACTCTCTCGATCAATTACAACACAAATCTTATGGAAGGAGACACAAACATAAAACTATGATTCGAAGAAATAACACTTACCTCTGTCAGTCCAACCATACTGATTTCAGGGTGGGTAAAACAAGCAGCTGGAATGCTTAGATGATTAAGGACATGATCCTTTCCGGTGACTTGTTCAACCACTGATTTACATACATGTCAAAGCAATACAGGTGTAAATGAGACTGGAAGAACTCTAATTCTGTTGTTCTGCTTAGTTAAATTGAAAGTATACGTCTCAGCAACTGACCTGAAATTCCTTGTGCACTAGCAGCATGAGCAAGCATCATTTTACCATTTGCATCACCAATGCAATACACATGGGCAACCTGAGGAAGTCGGTACCTATCAGAACTGGAAGAAAAGTCTTTTATATCGATTTGGTAATAAAACAACGTACCAGATTGCCTTTTGCATCAATCACTTGCATACGTTCATCGACAGGAACAAATCCACGCTGCGTCTCTACATTGATCTGTGGAGGATCTCACGATACATAGAACTTTATGAGAATAAAGAGCCAAGAGTAACAGATATAAACAAACTAAATTAATTTTCATTATGTACATACATTTTCTAAGCCAAGACCTTTTGTGAATGGAGCTCTCCCAGTTGCAATTAGTGCTGCATCTACCTATAGCAAGTACCATAAGTATATTAGATCACCGTGGTAGGAGTACATATAATGCAGGAAGAAGAATAAGGAAACAATCAATTTGCAAAGTCAATGATCCTCTGAGCTATGTGGATGATGTGATAGAGGTCCTGGAAATTAATTATCCAAGTTGCATAATTACCGAAGCAGGAAATGCCTGTAATACAATATATATGTATATCTGAAAATTTTGTTGACTTCCAACAAACTATGAATGGTGACTTGAACTCCTATCATCCTACTGGTCGATTAAGTTATTTGTAGGATAACAAGTCCATAAGCATATAATTAGTATGACCGATTAGATAAATACGTATGACAACTACAAGGTAACTTTTTCTATTTCACAAATGTTATATAGAGGATGGATATGCTACTTGGACAGAATGTGTATAAATGATCTAATCAACTATGGATGATTGGTTTAGACCCAAAAAAAAATATGAATAATTGGCTGTGAGATCATGAAATTGGTGATTATCACTAAATGATGAAGAGAGAACACCAAAAGTTCATTCACTTTTACTATGCAATGTTTCTAAAAGAAGATTAAGGATTGATGACCTCGAATATTCTGCTTTTTTAGAGACTCGTTGACTTTTATATGTAAACATAAGGGTAATAGTGTTAAAGGATATGAACACATCCAGCTATCTGATATAGATGTATGCCAAATCAATATCACAGTCTTGCAGAGTGACGCATCCCGGATGCCATTCCATCGATGAGCATTATTTACTTTATTAAAGGAGCAACAGAAATCAGTTCTATTATGCATTTTGAAGCCACATTAGTTAGTTTACCTCCAATGTATCTTTCAGTTCCTTTGTCTTAGCATCAATAAGCTCAATCATGACTGGTTTACCATCCTTTGCTGGAGTTATCTGCGAAGGGATATGATGGAATATAAATTTCCAGATTCGATTCCATAATCTACACAGGTAATAATAGCCAATAAGATCACCTTGCTGGCAAAAACTCCAGTATGATAGTCGATTTTCCTGGGATTTATTAGAACTCTTTGGGCCAATTTGCCTATTTCTGGATCAAATCCAGGCATAAGCTGATCTAGAGCTTCAACAAAAGTAACCTGCATAGAATTTCAGCCATCAAATTATGCTGTTTAAGGGAGATTTAAAATGCTGGTGTATATCATAGAGTAGAAAAAACTAAGAGAGTTCAATTAATGGTACTGCTCAGACAACTTGACGGAATTCAGGTTATGCCATTAAATGTCACAAGATTCACCCAGTCAACTCTCAACTCTCATTGGATAAGCTGGAAAAGTGTGAAAGCACACAATCTTTGTTACTAGATCCTTAGGTCCTGATACGATCCAGGCTTCCTGTGCAACAGAGTCATATCAAGCACGTGTATTTTTCCATTAAAAACACAACTAAAATTTATGGCACCTGCAAGTTGGACCTATATGACAAAACATATTCAAAAACTGGATATAGTGACCTTTATCTCAGTCAGTTGACGAAGCATCAATACTTATATATTTGAAGGGTATCCTCATACATGTCAAATATAAGATCATTAGTTATTTTTAGAAAGTCCAATTAAAAGCTTCAGCCACTAGGCGGAGGGACATGACTTAACATAAGGAGCACATAAACCCTCTCACGTGCCAACTGGGAGCACTCACGTGCGAAATATATCCAGGGTAGAACCTCATTCTGATACCATATTCAAAAGTGCAACGTAAAGACGTAAGCCATTAGATGGAGGGAACCCATATGTGTACAAAAACAATATAAAAAGGTTTTGCAGGAAACTTCAACAAGCACCAAACTAAAATGAGGAGGATGATCACATTATCACATGTCATGTAAATGCAGCTTACACACAAAATTAACAAACGAAAGTGATACTGGAGAAGCTATTCCTCTCAAATATATTGCAAAACAGTGTCTTCCAAGTCAAGGATAATATGAAAAGCAAGAGCAGGGAGCTACCTCACTCCCAAGTGCAGTATACACATCACTGAATTCAAGACCAATATAACCACTGCCAACAATAGCAATCCAGTCAGGTACAAACTCCAGCTTGAGTGCATGGTCGCTGGTGATTACAGTCTTTCCTGCAAATTGTTAGACAAATAGAAGTATGATTACATCAAAGATCAAGATAAATTTGCTGGAGCTTAAGCCCAGGTACTTAGTAGGGAGCACCATGCAGTAGGGCCACAGATCCTAATCCTGGAAATGAGAATATGAACGTGCCAAAACAAGTGTGCTTATCATAATGATTTAGTGGTCCTGATAAATAAAATGTTCTTTGTAGAGGACATCAACGAGACTGGATAAAGCCAAATGGTACATAAGAAAAAGGTTGGACAATAAATTACAAAAGTAATGGTGCTCAATGAATTCTTCCACTGTTCCAAACATCACTTCAGCGTTGATTTGAATATAAAATGATAATAATAAGACATAACTTTCAGAAAACTAATTGTTTCAAATAAACTCCCATAAGGTTGTTGGGCAATGGCCATAATACCTCACGTATAAGAAACAACAGATGGATATATATATCCATATATAAAATCATTCTTAATTGGAAATTTGCGAACTTAAGCCATGCGATCCATAAATTATGCCCTTCCCCATTGCATGAAGCACAGTGTAACATGAGTTTCTCTTGACTAACAGGAATTATAAACTAAGTTTCCTATATTTAGACAATACGACATGTAAGTAGGTCTGCAATGGAATCGATATGATAAACCATATTCTTAAAGAGGCCATCCATCTCACACTATGCTTCCAAGAAAAAGTTCTTTTTCCATCACACTTCAGACAAACTCGATGATGCATACAAGGAGCATTACCATCAACTTCAATCCCCTTGGGAACAAAGGGTACAGAACCAGTTGCGATGATGATATCTTTTGCGGTTATTACGTTGTCGGAGAAGCCAACTTTTCCATATTTGACCTTTTGAGGACCCTGAATGTTCATAGAGGACAGCAAAATGACATTAGTTAATACGAAGTGCATAAAATAGGTTGAGATGTAGAAATCAAACATGTTCATGCTCTCCTCAGCAGAGAGCTAGAGGGCTGGCAACAACTCACCAGAATTGTGCCTACGCCAGTCAATATGTCCACGCCAAGTGCTTTCATTGAATTAGTCAAATTGCTACGAATTTTTGAAGCCAGATTATTTGCGTGATCAGCAACTCCCTGCCTATCATAGCCAGCAGCTGCAACCTATAATGATGAAATCAAAAGACTGGGTCATTTCTTCCATTAGAATATGAGCTCGTTTTAGCATGAGCCATGTTAATTAAGTCATAGTTCCACTAGACACTGTCGTTCACTGATTCAACAAGTACCTGCAATCCCAAAGCCTTCAAGTGATGCTCGCTCTGAAGTTCGCGCATCCTACCACTCACAGCCAAGAGAGCTTTAGAAGGCACACAACCTCTGTTTACACAGGTTCCCCCCACAACATCTCCTTCGATGATGGCAGTTTTTAGACCCTAAATTTATAGCTTTATGCAACACAATTAGCAAACAGGAATTGAAGTTTATAACAACAGTAATAATCAAGATTTGGACGATGCTCTAGCGGAATAAGAGCTCACAATCAGCAGGATAACATAAATGATTGGATCAAATGCACGCATTAAGGCCATGTGGGGCAGTAAAAAGAAATCCGCAAAGCTACAAGCACAAGAAGCAAAATGTCCAAAGGTCGCAGTGCATATTGTTACAGGCAAATTTACTTCAACCGCAAGAAGACAATTCAATCAGATCTTATGCTTTTCACACTTTGGCAGAAAAAATATATTTACAATTTTGCAATGAAGTTACTATTAATTGTCATATTGTGGGGTGTTAACTATTCACAGCAAGAGGAATAATATTCTCCCTTAAACCGTTTTCTCATAAGTTATTCCAATATATGGTGTAGATTTTACTCATGGAAGGTTGACAAAAATTACAACTAGAATAAACCTACTCATGAGCTTTTAATGGCAGTTGAAGATAACAATATACACCTGCCATTTCAAGAAGAGGAGTTTACAGATTAAACAACGTGGATTCTCTTCCCAGCATAAGTGGCGAATATACGGATTAACCAGACTATGCTCCAGGCACCAATTTACCAAACACTCAACAAGGAATTGCATCGATGGGCATCTGTTTGTCGACCCATTTCCCAAGCCACATTACAGGACGTTCTCAAGTAGGTAGGTTTCAAGTGACAGAATCGCAAGAAACGCTAGTTGATGACGTCATTAGCAATCCGAAGGTACAAGGGAAAGGCGAGTTTTTTGTAGGTGCCGCCACAAGTAGGCCCCAAGAATGAGACGCGGGTAATCGGTTCCTTTTAATAAACATCATTCGAAGCTTCATTTTTGAAGCAAATGAACTTCCGAAGAACCCCATAAACGATCTCTCTAAAGTTAAAAACACGCGCATTTCCACAGCACCCAGTGGGACTAATCGACGATGTCACCTCCTCGTCCCAGCTAGAACAAAGCCATTCCTCACTCAAAATAGAAGCCGAAACCGCAGGAAAAACAAACCGGGGGGTGTGTGGGGGATCACCGACGATACCTTCTCGACGGCGTGTAGCGCGGCGCCGTGGCCGCCGACGCCGGCCCCGATGATGACCAGATCGTAGTCGAACGACTTGGGCGCGCTCCCGTTGTCGGACGACAAGGCCGACACCTTCAAGCCTCCGCCGCCGGACCTCCTGCCGAGGACGGGAGAGCGACGGGAGGCGGGCTGCCGGAGAGGGGTGAACCCGAGGGCCTCGCGGCGGAGGCCGCAGAACCGGAGGTTGATCGGCGCGGCGGCGGCGGTGGAGGCGGAGGGCGAGGATTTAGGGGAGGGGGAGGCGAGGCGGGAGGAGGCGGGGGCGAAGGAGAGGGAGAGGGAGGACTGCATTATGGCTGCCTCTTAGAGAGAGAGAGAGAGAGAGATCTGAAGGAGTTGCAGAGAAGGAGAGGGAGAGAGAGAGTTTTGTAATGGAGGGAGAGGAAGCGGGGGGAGCTTCGGGAGGTCCGTTAAGAGTTATGGAGTCAGGGGGAGGCGGAGATAACAAAGCGCGGCGGATGAACCACCTTTCCCCCTTTCCGTGCTGTCCTGTCCTGTCCCCACTTCAGCGCTTGCCTTGCCGATTGGGACCCCGTCCACGTGGCGCTCCTGTGGCAGGCCTCCCTCGGACGGCTCTTTTTCGGGTGCCATTGCCAATAAGGTAGGATTGAAAATCTTTAGAAAAAAGTCTCCATCTTTAGATGGTACCTCCAGACTTCGACGCTTCAATGTTCCCGCTGACGTCTACGGTCTCTCCGGCCACCCCTCCGGCAAGCCAAATCGCCTCGCCTCTGTCGCACATTGATTATTGGCCTCATCCCTTTTCCCCCCAGCTCCTTCTGACCGTGTCTCTTAGCATCCTGACGACAATATAATCACATAGAGATCTAGCCATGCCCCCCCTTGCACACCGATTGCCCCCTTTATCGCACATCGATCGGTGGCCCCATCCCTCCTCCCTCCTCTCGGCCATGTCTCTTAGTGTTTCAACAGCAATACGATCGTGCAATGGGGGGTGTTGTTGTTGGTAGTAGCAAAAATGGCCGTGAAGGAGCAGATGACATGGTTGAATTGGGAGAAACTAAAAACAAAGAATTGTTGAAGAAGATTGACAATGTGAATGGTTATGACAAGCAATTGGGTCTGATTGACAAGAAGTGGTCGGTGAGAAGATCAGTTTCAATAGATTCTCCATTTTGGGTAATCGAACCGCAAAAGTTCGAAATTGCTATCGTATGATGCAAACACAAGTGAGTTGAGAACAAATGACAAGTCCTTTGTGGATTAATTAGAGAGCAAGGAGAAATCAACAAAAAGCGTCGACAACTGTAGGTTTGTCGTTGAGTTTTGTCAAATACACACTCTATCACTCAATCACTCAATCGTTGGAAGGTAACATAGATTGCTATTAAATTTTTTCATCCAATTTGGGTTTATCTCACAATTTGTGCCGAATTTCTTATCCAACATTTTATCCAAGTATATCTCAATTCATCCGGTCCATATTAGGTCACCAAATGCCTTATATGATAATTTATTATTTAATTTAGTCTTAACTTCAAATTACCAAATGTAGCCTAAAAGGTGATCATCATAATGAGACTCTCTAATCTTCCTTATTTTTCCGATAGAGACATTCTTCATTTCATAGAAACATTTCATTTAAGTATGTGAAATGGGCTTTGGACATGATAGATTCCACGTAGCTCAAGGTAGATTCGAAACCCAACTAAAAAGAAGTTTTCTATTAATTTGGGCTTTGCCGAACTAGTTTGAGATTTTATTTTGTTCTAGAAAGTAGTGGGTCAAGTGCATAACCTTAAACGTGATTTGACATTCACTGATGAGTAGGGGCTCACCCCAGGAGACTTGAACAAAGGTTGTCTAACTAGAGTTAGATAATCCAATTAAGCTTAAGGCTCGTTTGGTTCAACTTTGGGGAAATACTTTTTGCATTTCCCCAAGTATCTTTAGAAGAATGGGCATTTGATGAAGACAAAAATGTTTGGATATTCTCATTTTGGTATATTTTGCAAAGTAGCTTTGAGATGAAAAGTAAAATAAAATAAAATAAAGAAAAGGAAAAAAGAGGAGGAGATGCTAAAGCAGAAGGGAACGATCGAGAGGCAGCCAGAGCTAGTAGTTGTGGTGGGGGAGGCAGCGGGTCGCGCGACCCACGCACCGTCGTCGTCTAGGTTACGCAGTCTCAGGCGACGGCGGTGCGTGGGGTCGATGCCCGAGGTCACCTGACCTTAGGGGACCCTTCTTAGCAACCAAATATGGCTAGTTGAGTTCTGCCGGCTAAGCTTCATCGATGGAGCAACAAGTCCAAGGAGGAAGACGATGAACAGTAATTTTTTAGGGTAAAAGAGGAAAACGCAATTATCGATGAGGGCAATATTGGAAGAAAAAAATCATTAAACCCTTATTTAACATTCCGAAAATGCTAAAAACCCAAAGCAGGTCCCCACCTACTTTAGGCTTTCAGCATTTTAAAGGCAAGTATTTGGCCATGGAAACCACTAAATGCTAAATCAAACACCTAAAATTTTTCCTAATGGGCTTTGGGAGCTCAAAGCCCTTTGGGAATGCTAAACCAAACGGGACCTTAGACCCACTCATGCTCAAACTTACTTGAGAGCCTCAAGGACAGTAAGGGTTTAGATTTGGAGAGCCAAACTCACCCTCACCAAGTGAGCAAAGATCTTGTCAGAGGAGTCGTAGCATACATGAATGGGGGAGCTATGACTAGGAATAATGACAATTGGAGAAATTCTCATGTGGACTCAGAGCCATGACTCAAAATAATGACAAATGTTTATTAAATCACATGAAGTATATGTGGTTAACAGTTAATAATAAAGTAAGTCTATAACATCCTCAATTTCAATCCTTATTGTGGTCTCAACCAGTAGGTTAAGAATCGGTACGCGAATGGTGGGAATAGGCCATGAGGGTTGATTATGGACCAAGGACTAGCCACATGGCCGACCAAACAACTGGCTAGCGGACCAACTAGAGGACCGCCTGACTAGCCCAAGGCCTAGCCCTTGGACCTAATTGCAAGCCCTTTACACAATAAATGAGAAGTCCAAACTCAGTCTCGCTTGTTGAGCCTAGCTACATCCGACTTCGTTCGATCATGGCTTAGGCATGAACCTTAGGCCAACTAAGATAATCGATTATGGTTAGACTTGATTAACTCCCACCCAATGAGATGGCCTTATAACTTAGATATTTTCCAAGTTACATTTAATGCCTTCATCATGTAGTAATTTAAGAAGTGTAGACTAAGCATGGACACATGTAGAGGTGTTAAATGGGTGAGTCGGGTCGGGTCATTAATGGTCCGACCCAAATTGATCCATTAACACATTTATGCCTAATGTAAATTTTTCGACCCATATCAGACCCAACCCATACCCGACCCATACCCAACCATTTAACTAAACTTAAAAAGCTTATTTCTTATATATATATGTTTTAAAAAATGATATTACTAAAATATTTTTATACAACACAAATTTAATGGACAATTTTTATAATTTTTAAAAAAATTATTTTAAAAATCGAATTTTAATTATTTTTTATTTTTTAAATATAATTTTTAATTTTTAATTTTCTTTTTGTTCTTCTTCTTCTTTGGCCGGCCGCCGAGTCACGACGACGACCGACGGCGGCCATAGGCGAGCCTCAAGCTCGCCGGCGTCGGCGAGCTCGAGCTCGCCCCTCGCCGGATCCGGCAAGGCTCAAGCCTTACCCGACGTCGGTGACCAGAGGAAGAAGAAAGAAAAAAAAAAATTATAATTAAAAAAATAATTATAATTTCAATTTCTATAAAAAAAATATTTTTGTAAAGTTAAATAGAGAAGAGAGAGTCTCTCTTTGTAAATATGTTCATTTTTAATGGATCTTAAATGGGTCTGCTCTCAAACCCCATCTAAGACCCATATATATTAGCCTCTTTATTTTCAAAACCCATTATAGGTGTCTTGGGAAATGAAACTTGACCTATTAACAACCCATTTAACTAGAAATTGGTCCATAAATGGGTAAATGACCCATTTAACACCTTTAGACAGATGGCGTGTTGGGCCTTTGCCTTAAAAGATAAGTTTGGACTTGGAACCATTAATAAATGAGACACCCGAGCCTTGGATTAGCCAAATCTTCCTAGAAAATGAGTGTGAATAAGTGTGAATGCAATTAAATGAGGATAATGAGTATGTAGGCTTATGTGTTCCAAGTAATTAATGAAGGGAGGGTGACTCCTAACCTAGGGGAATGATGGAAAGTAATCTTGTAGGGCACCACCTCTCCTTCATAAATTTGCCACCTTTGGGCTCATTAGGTTTTGACTTTGATTTCCAATCTTTTTTCGAAATTGCTTGGACCTTCGCTACTTTCTAATTTTCTAGAGCTTTTTATGGCTTGAATCTCGTAAAACTTCCTTCATGTAAGTTATTTAAAATATTTTAATCTATAACATACTTAATTTCATATTTTTCTGAGATATGATTGGGACGAAGGCTCAATCATTTATCATCTGGAACCTACCCAATGTAGTTAAAACAGTGACCGGTTTGCTTTCTAGAATTTTTATAATTTTTTTCCTTTCGAACTTAGACATACTTCCTTCAAGAAATTGTTAAAGGATATCCATGTATACAACATATAAAAATTTCAAAGAGTTTTGTAAAGATTTGAATTTCAAAATGGGTCATTCTTTGTGGTCATTGGATCTGCTCGACAAGCAAATTGTTGGGTTGTGTTCAGTAATTTGCTGCTCTTTTCACAATACAAATTGGACTTGGTTTCCTCTATAAAAAAATGTTATTTAAGGTCTTATTTACAACATAGTAAAATTTCATAATTTTTCAAGCCCATTTGATAAGGTAATGACATTTATCTCGAAAAATTACTCAAAACTATTTTCACCTTGAAATGGAGAGCCACGCACCCCAAACTTGGGAAAAATGGGCTACATGCCCAACTTGACAAGTAAGCCCATCTAGAATCTTTTTGTATTATGATAAAGATGCATTAAATGCTTTTGAACCTTAGTGCATTAATGCAAGAGATAAGTCATATGCGTGTCCCCTAAAAGAATAGGCCATAATGACATCTAACCTAAAACTTGGAGAGCAAGTATCCATTTCATTATTACAAGACTCGAGTGGCCCAATAAGAGAAGGAACAAGTGTGGCTCTAGGAATTAGGCTTGCCACATCTTTTTCCTTAGCATTGCCACCTTATCAACCCGAGAAAATATTGGGTACACTTCATGCTCCATCGTGGCAAATGAGAAGCGGTACAAAGGTGACACGTGTTCTCGTGGGACCCACAATTTCAGGCGCCATTTTGAAAAATTTTATGACTGTGTTTGGTTCAACATTTGCAAGGAGCTTTAAGTCCAATGCAAATGCTAAAAGTCCAAAGCTACTTGGGGAAATGTAATTGTATTTGGTAAAAAAAATTTGTAAATGGACTTTGAGTTGAATGTGCGTTTGATAAAAAAAACCTTTCGCAATGGGCTTTGATAGATATAATATATATGTGTGTATATATATACATATATATATATTTTTTTTGAAAATTGAAATAAACCCTTTGCCGGCCCGGCAAAGGGCTGCCTCATTTTTCAATTAAAAAAAAATATTCAATGGCAAAATTGGAAATATGAAGAATTAGTGAGGGTAGTTTTGGAAGAGAAAAAATAATTTTAGCATTCGGTGGAATGTTGAAAGCTCAAAGCTAGCCTTTACTAGCTTTGGGCTTTTAGCATTTTAAAGGCAAATTGAAAGCTGAAAACCAGCTTCAAAGTTAAACTAAATGCAGCCTATGTACTATAGCTTTTAGAGAGAGGGTTTTCTATTGCGAGGTCTTTCTTTGCGCATCTCTCCCTCTACCCTTGCTCTCTCTCCTCGACGAACTCCCTCTCTCTCTCTCAACCCTCCCTTTTTTTGACCAACGAACCACCACGAGCAACTGACGAACCAGCAGGATACTGGCGAGAGGATCGCGAGCAACCCGATCGCCGTGCGACCTCCCCCTCTCTCTTTACCCTTTCTGACCAGCAAACCACCGCGAGCAACCGACGAACCAAGAGGATACCGGCGAGAGGATTGCGAGCAATCAACCGGCATGCAACCTCCCTCTCTCTCTCTCTTTGCCCTCCTTCTTTCCGATCAATGAACCACCATGAGCAACCGACGAACCAGGAGGATACCGGTGAGAGGACCCCAAGTTACCAACTGACGTGCGACCTCCCTCTCTTTCTCTGCCCTTCCTTTTTTCGATCGACCAGCGTGCGACCTCCCCTTCTCTTTGTGCCCTTCCTCTTTCTGACTGACCGACATGCGACCTCCCTCTCTCTGTCTACCCTCCCTCTTTTTGATCGGCGAACCATCGCGCCGCCCCTCTAGCTCTAGATCTGGCCCCGACTTGTCCGTCCCCTGCTCTTTCTCTCCCCTTGCGTCTCTATCTACCCTCCCTCTCTTCGCGGTGAACCACCGCAACCCCCCTTCGGCTTTAGATCCGGCACCATCTTTTCTTGTACGCTGGAATGTTCACGCCTGACCGCCTCACACCCGTCAGCCTGTTGATCTCTAGTTCCGCACGCATCACGATCCCACCAGTCGCTCACCTGACCTCCTTCGTCGGGTTCCCGGCCCTCCTCTCCAACATCCAAGTAATTTCTTGCTTTCGCTTTTCTCTTTTTTTCTCTGATAGCGTGCGTGTTTTCCTCTCATGGGTTTGTGGTGATATTCGGATGTTATATTCTTATGTCGACAATGAGATCTGATTGTTATGAATGTGCGGACTAAGTATATCGTATATACTTAACGATTGGTTCCAGTTCATTTGAGGATAGGCTATTAGGACTTTGTTTTGTGCATTTAGTTTTCAAACAGTAAAACAAAAGAAATCAAGTTGGTGCTGGATTTGGAGTCGAAGGGAGGGCGTGGTGGTTCGCTGCGAAGAGAGGGAGGGCAGATAGAGAAGCAAGGGGAGAGAAAAAGCAAGGAATGGATGAGTCGGAGCCAAATCCGGAGTCGGAGGGACAGCGCGGTGGTTCACCGATTAGAAAGAGGGAGGGTAGAGAGAGAGAGAGAGAGAGAGAGAGAGAGAGAGAGAGAGGTTGCACGCTGGTCGGTCAGAAAGAGGGAGGGCAGAGAGAGAGGGGGGGAGGTCACACACCGGTTGGTCGGAAAGAGGGAGGGCAGAGAGAGAGGGGGGGAGGTCGCACACTGGTCGGTCGGAAAGAGGGAGGGCAGAGAGAGAGGGGGGAGGTTGCACGCCGGTCGGTCGAAAAGAGGGAGGGCATAGAGAGAGGGAGGGAGGTCGCACGCCGGTCGATTGCTCGTGGTCCTCTTGCCAGTATCCTCCTGGTTCGTCGGTTGCTCGCGATGGTACACCAGTCAGAAAGAGGGAGGGCAAAGAGAGAGAGAGAGGTAGCACGCCGGTTGGTCGAAAAGAGGGAAGGTAGAGAGAGAGAGAGAGAGAGAGAGAGAGAGAGAGAGGGGGGGAGGTCGCACGCTAGTTAGTTGCTCGCGGTCCTCTCGTCGGTATCCTCCTGGTTTGTCGGTTGCTTGCGGTGGTTCGTTGGTCAGAAAGAGAGAGAGAGAGAGAGAGGCGTGAAGAAAGAAAACTTTGACCGTCTTCTATTGTAGCTACAAGATTGAATTTTTTTCAAAATGGCACCTCATTTTCTCTCTAGATTGTGGGTCCCATGAGGACACATGTCACCTTCCTACCGTCTTCTTATTTGCCATGCTGGAGCACGAGAGCTAGCCAATATTTTCTCTATCAACCTAGGCTTGCTACCTAAAGAAATCATATCGGTCCATTTAAAGGGTAATGATGAGAGATTTGTCTATAAATAGGACATTCCTCCCACTACCAAACGATACCACCTTACTTCTCCCTCACTTACTCTCTCTTTTTCTCTCACGCCCTCTTAATATTGCCCTCTCCCTCTTTCGCCCTTGCTTGCCCACCGTCTCATCAGATGGCCCTCTATTGGTAAAATCACCTATAGTTTATTGAGGGTCATCGAAGGTAAATATAATTTCTAACTCTTGGTTAGGGCGATAGCATACATTGTTGAGTTTAGTTGTGTGCTCATCCGGGTAAGCTGTGTGTATGTTGTAATATTCTTTTGTATGATTTGCTCATGTTTGTATGTTTGAGTGTGTTTACGCCCCAGGCCGAGGTTGAGGTTCGCTCGGCTTGGAATCGACGTCAAGTTGCAGTGGCCTAAGCTGCAAGGGCTTAAATTAGTATTGAAGTGTGTTGATTCCAAGTCTTGCTTGGTGTCCGTCGATTCCAAGTCTTGCTTGGTGTGGACATCAGCTTAGGCACGTGGCTCAAGCCACAAACTAAGAATCATGTCCGGCATATTATATAGTATGATGTTAAGAGTTATGGCATGCTCACTTGAATGAGCACGCCTTTGGGCTACATATGAGTCAACTAAGAAGAAAAGTAAAAAAATGGCTTAAAGAGGAAAAAGCGCTCGTTGCCACATAGCGTTGGCAACTACCTCATTCATTAAACAAGATACCCTAGTTGAGCTAGGATGCTTGGAATTGACCTGGGATGCCTCAGGCAAGCTAGCCTTGGGATGCCTTGGTTGAGTCAGGATGCTTGAGTTGAGCTTAGATGTCTTAATGAGCTAGTGCCAAGATGCTTCAATTAAGTCGAGATGCCCTAGTTGAGTCGGGAAGCCTAGCATGAAGCTGAAAGCCTTAGTCGAGCTGAGAGGCTTGGTCGAGTCAAGACGACGATAAGAGAATCATGTTATAAGTGCCGGTATGTGCATAAGCATGATATATTGAGGTGTTCATTGATATGATGAAGGTAAGCTTGCATTGAAGTATGTGGTAATAGACATTTGCATGTAATCAAGGTGTAGTAACAAGTTTGCCATTGATCTGCCATAAACATTATATTGCGAGTATTGTACCTACTAGATTTTGATGATGAGATGTCCTCTTAGTAAAGAATTAGGGGTTTTACTTACTGAGTTCATGACTTACCCCGTTGTTTTTCAGAATTGTAGGTACAGAGGAGTTGCAGTCTTGCTAAAAGAGTTAAGGTTTACCATAGCCTTTTGAGCATAAAATATTTAGTGGTTGTAAATGTAATGGCTCATGACAAAAAATGTTGTAAATATAACTGATATAATTGTATATTCGCAAGTTGTTATTTTTCCTGGCTGTTTGTTATTGTCTGGGTGTTGTATATACGCTTTCGCATGTGCTTAAATCAAAGATTAGAAAGAAACAGGACGATGACGCGCTTGTGACATCGCGAAAATAACCCCTGCTGCCAAAGACCCTAGAGATGGAGTTGGGATCGTGAAAAAATCCATATCAATCCAATCTAGACAAAAAATTTGTCTTCCGAGTAAATAAGAAAAGATGTATGATATATTACTTTAAAAACATCATTTCATCAGTTTAGCTTGTATTTCAATGAGAAAAACAAAATTAAAATCATGTGTAAACTTTGCTAGTTTTGAGATTGGGATAAATTGTACAAAAAGTCTTAAATCTATTATACAACCACTAATTTAATTTTAAACTTTCTAATTTGGCTAATAGAGTCACAAACCTTTTGATGATTTTTCATTATTGTTGATCCTACCAAATTTTACGTGAGAAGTCATTGATGTGGAATCAACAGTAGCTGTCTTATGTGATATAGTCGACAATTCACATGGATGATTTTAAATGAAACGACATCATTTTGCATTTCTTGAAAAGAAAATTCTAAACTTTTCCTTTTCCTTTTTTCTATTATTTCCTTCTCCAATGTTCATCTTTCTCCCTCCACCAATGACCCCCAAGGGAGATAAAAAAAAATTATAAAACATTTATAAAAATTATAAAAAAATTATTAAAATGACATCGTTTTGAGTGGATTTGGACATGTTAGACCACTAACCATGTTACATAAGACGACCAATGCCAATTAAAACGTCATATTAGCAATTTCTGACTTAAATAATTCCCCCTAGGGTTGAGATAATGAATATAACTACATTGAATGATGTGATGATCTAACAATAATCACATTAGAATATCTCAATTTTAGTTTCAAAGTTAGCATGTCATTGGAATTACAATTTACATCGGGGTGTTACTTGGACAACTTTACTTGGACCACATTGTTTGATGGAAAATTTTGATAAAATCTATGAAAGTCAAAATCACTATGTAACCTTCCATAAAACTAATGGTCGTTTATAACTAAGAATGTTATTTATCTAAATAATTTTAACTTCTAATAGTTTTCTCATAAGCCCTGTTTAGTTTATCAAGATTACCTTGGAAAGGAAAATTTTCTGTCTTGAAAATTCTGAAAAACGAAAGTTGTTTTTTCCTGAAAATTCAACAAAGGACAAAGAGATCCTTTACAAGCAAAATGGTATGATGGTATGCTTACCTCACTTTTTATTAATAAAACATTTTTTTTGAAAGGTATTGTAATGATTACACTAGAGATCAAATTAATGTTATGAAAGTTGCACAAGCATGGCAAACTAATAATGAATCTTTAGTTCAAGTGCATCTCGTCTATAAGAAAATAAAGTTTCATTATTAGTAACAAAGCAATAAAAGCTGCTCCTTCTAGATAGACTGGAATAACTAACAATTAAAATTTGTCTTAAAAAAATGATCTTTCATTTCCTGTGGAAGAGAAATGTAATAAACTATCCAATCCCTTTCAAATTATTTAGAAAGTCCGGCCTTTCCAATTTTCATTTGAATCGAACTAATATTCACGGGACTCGAATCTTCTATGAATATATTTTAGTGGGGTACCAATGGTGTAAAAATCAGTCATTAAATGTGAAAATGATTCTTGTAAGAATGCCTTTTCAAAAAGTGCCTAACAAAAAAAGTTCTTGATTTGATATATTGGAAATGAGCGCCGTACAGTTTAAAGACATTATCACGAGAGTTATGATACGAATCGGAAGATCTATGAATCTTAAAGAATTTTTCATCCCGCTCATTTATGGTGACTTTTATTATTAATTTTCTGGCTTTTTTTTTTTTATAAATCTAGGGGCTCATATATCTTGACCTTATTTAACTTGATTTGTCCAAAATTTTTTATATACATGTATATATAAATTTTAATTTTTAACTTAATATAAACATTTCATTTTAAAAGATTGAAAGGAAAAGTCGGGAGTCGTAAGTGAAGATGAGAGATAATTCCAGTTTTGGCCTTGCAGTTCATGAAAATTGCACATCCAAGTCCGCTAAATTTTAATTTGTGCAATTGAGGCACGCAATTTATCCGATTCATGTAATTAAAATTGTTTATCATTAGTGCACGTAATTACAATAATATTGTGACTTCAATATTGAAAAATAAATAAAAATGGAAGGCTTAAGAAATTAAAACACAATTTCAAATCAATCTAGAAACACACAAGAAAAAAGAACGTGCGTGATGCTTGCGACCTTGACAAACGCCGATGAGAACGCACTGGGCCGTGGAGGCTGATGTTGTGTCCCCGCTCAGATTTTTTCTGCAATAATTTGAAAGATTCTACAATCCATCGTGTTGACCTAAAAAACAAGTCTTGCCCCCATGAATTTTTCAATACGCATATATATAGCTAAGTCAACGTCAAGTGTTTTCTCTTTCATTTGCCCCACAAATTGATAAAGTTTAATGATTAATTCTCAAATTCATAAGGACGCTATTGATGTTAGAATGCACGTGTGACTTGTATTAAAATAATAGCTCATGACTTATTGATTTAAAATTTTAAGTGAATGTGGGTCTAACTAGATTTGTCATGGGTTTGGATTTGAATTTGAGCTCTTTTTTGATGATCTCTCCCAAAGAAAGTATGAGATTTCTATTGCGAGCTGTTAACAAATAGTATCACAACTAGATTGGTGGGCCCCCATTCTACTCCGGTACCTAATGACCAAGAGATTAGGCAAGATATATGAATTAATGGGGAGCAATACTAAAACACGGAGCTCACACATGAGAATGAGATTGTTAAGATGCACGTGGTGAGAGTTAAATGTTAAGATACATATATGAGTCGTATTAGAGAAATAAGAAGATTGTTGAGATGCACGTGAGGTTGATTATTTATATGCATGTATAAGTTCAAGTTGATTCATAACTCACTGACTTAATATTTTTTGAACTAAATATATTGATGGTTTTGGACTTAAACTCTCATTTGGAGATTTCTTCAAAAGAAGGTATTGGAATTTTATTGTGCGCTCCCAACATGCGCTAATTGCTGAAATGGTCACACTTTATTTATTTGCAATTGTTGATTGATTTATTTTTTCACTAAGGTCACTTGACCTGACGAGCACGACGGGTGGAGGCAGTGGTGTCATTGAGTTACCTTTCACTTTATTATATGAAGTAACTTTATGTACAAATAAATCGAATCATCATTGGCTGGCTCACTAAATTATTTATTAAAGAATTGTGCATGTGCTCGATTCTACTAGCTTGCTATTCGTGAGCGAAGATAGTTCGAGCCTTGTGGCTTTTGAGTGAGATGATGTCTTTCGATCATCTATAACAGGGGTGAGCGTGTTTTCAGGGTAGAACCTAGAACTTGGGAACTATACTGATGGGAAACTATAGGTTCCGAGTTAAAAAAAATGAGAAATCTATTCTAACAGGTAGGTTTCAAGTTATTTATTGGAGGAACCTGAAATCTATAATTTGTAACCTAGATCCTAGAATACATTTTAATGTCTATTTTAGTTCATATCTTCGTGCAATCTTGTATTATTTTATGTCGTTCGATGATGAATGTATAATTTAGAAGCACTAGTTTAGGTTCCATTTTATGACCGAGACTTTTACTTTATTTATTTTCATATTTTTTGTGTGTCTAAATATAAGTTATGAATAATTAAAGGTTTTAATTCATTGTAATAATTTAATTGATAATTTATGTGGAATTTGGATAGATGCTGGAATCAATCCTAAAAAACCTACGACGGGGTATGTTCTAAATTCTAAGGTATGTATAATAGATTCTAAATTTTAAAAAAAATGAGGAATCTATTTCAATCAGTAGGTTTCAAGTTCTAGATTAAACTCGTAAGAAATTTGAAACCTCTTACTCTTACCTGTAACTTTACTTATTGATGAAATTGAATCACTGTTGGCCAGCTAAATAAATCATTTACTAAGAAATCACCCGTGTGCTCATTCATGTTGTTGAGGCATTGCACGCTATCAGCATGCCAACCATGAGCCAAGATGGTTCTAGCCTTGTGGGTTCTCTAGTGGAGGGATTTTCAGTCTCGATTGCGACATTTTGAATGCTACCCGCTCATAATGTTATCTCCATTAATTATCACTTTGCTTCCATCGCATTTGGTCGGATCCATGTTCTTCTCCCATCATCAGCTCTCCCAAAAAAAAGCAAACGGGAATGGGAAAATATCAGCCGCCGCTTCCAACCCCAGCCCCGCCGCATCCATCCGGAGGAGCCTCGCCGGCGGCGTACGTGCCGCCACGTGGCGCTCCGATTTCACGCACGTGGAGTTTGCGGCCCCCCCGAGCCGGGCCGAGCTCTCGCGCGCGCGCCAGTGGCGTTTCCGCAATTAAGACCAAAACCCAGGGGCGTCTACGAACTCCCCACTCATTTATATTTCCTTTTATAATTTACCAGTTTTTTAGATAGAGAGAGAGAGAGAGGGAGAGACTTTTTTTTTTTTTTTGGGGGGGTTTTTGCCTTTTCTTACTCTTCTAATCGGAGCTCTTGCACGAAACAGGAAAGAGAGAGACCGAAAAAACTCGAAGAGAGAGAGAGAGAAGGAAGAGAGAGAGAGAGAGAGAGAGAATCGAAGGTTGCAGCAGCGTCAATGGCGGCCTGAGTGATTTCCTTCTCGCCGCCCGATTCTCCGGGGAGGTCTCGGTCTCGGTCTCTTCGTCAATCCGGTGGGGCCCGCCTCTTCCTCCCTTCCCTGTCTGTCTCTCCCTGTCGTCTCCGCAAACCCTAATTCGCCCCCGCGCGCGCGCCCCCCCCCCCACCCCCATTCCCCGGGCCCGAAATTCCGCCCGCTGCCGTATCGCGTCGCCTTGGCGGGGGCGGGTTCGGGCGTCGCGCGGTCTCGGCGCTCGTCGGGGCGCGGCGATGGGCGGGCAAGAGAAATCGTCCTCGAACTCGAATTCGATGCAGGTGAGTGGTCGCCTTGCTTTTCTTCTTTCGTTTCGTTTCGTTTCACTGTTGTATAGAGGCTTCCCTCTCTCGCTGCGGCGGCGGATCGTTTGGGGAATTCGGTGCGGCCGGATAGGGTTTAGAGCGAGTTAGGGGCGGTTTGGGCGGTTCTTGATTGGCGGCGGGGTTGTTTGCGATTCAGTGGAGTGAGGTGGAGTTCCGCCAATTGAATTCGATTAGGTTTCTCGAATGGGGGCTTCGTTTTGTGGGGTACCGAGGTATTTCTAGCTCGGGCTAGGGCTTCTATTTTTGGTGCACTGACATGAGGGGATGGCTTCTTATGCTCTCAATTTAGATGATTAGATTATGAATGAAAGGACGGGCTAGATAGCTCTCTTCTGCAATGGAGGGGTTCTGAGCGCTTTCTAGCGCGACTTTAGGAATGGAATTCTGGTTTTGGGAAGATACTTTCTGGGGATGCAGTTTGTGTAGCGAGTGTTAATGCTGGGTGTGTTAAAAGGTTAAGTTTGCATGACCATTGGTGCTTCAATTTCAGCGCGTTAAAGTATATCAACTGAATGATGAAGGGAAATGGGACGACCATGGTACTGGGCATGTCACGGTCGACTATTTGGAGGTTCGTTCTCCGCTATCTTTGAGACTCTGCCTCTCCTAGATTCCCTGAAAAGTGATTTATTTTTTGTTCACCTAAAGCTGAGTGTGTTTTGAACTTAAATACTGGTACAGAGGTCGGAAGATCTGGGTATATTTGTGTTTGATGAAGACAATGAAACATTGCTTCTGCATCGTATCAGCTCAGAGGACATTTATAGGAAGCAAGAAGGTCCTACTTCCTTTTGTTTCTCATGATACATGGGAGCTTTATTTTCGATTACAATGATATGATTTGACTGCAGTTTGAGTTTATTCTGTCCTACAATGTGTACTTTCAGATTCCATCATCTCATGGAGAGACCCTGAATACGCTACTGAATTGGCCCTTAGCTTTCAGGAGACATCTGGTTGCTCCTACATATGGTAACAATTGGTGGTTTTATGACATTGATAGATGAACTTTGTTCAGTTCTGTTCTCTCAGTATGACAATTTACATTTCATGCTTATACACTGTCGACTTTTTACAGGGATCACATCTGTAATGTACAAAGGAATATGCATTTTAGCAGTCTTAACAGTAAGTACCTGTGCATCCAGACTAGTTTCGGATACTGTTCTGTTCATTTTTTACATCTTAAACACTGGATATTTTAAAGCTAGTTCTTTCCTGGCAAATGGAGTGTTTGATGCTTTTGAATGAACCCAGAGTATATGTTATTTGGGTAGCTTTCTGAAATTTCAAGATCTTTGTCTGTCTACTTTTTGGTGACATGAATTAAATCTATTCGTGCGAACTGCAGTATCTTTTTAGAGAGCTTTTGATTCGTTTCTGATTTCTCCATCCTGTTAATTGTGGGTTTTTGTTGCTGTTGGTGCATTTTGCGATGGAAGATCTTTACTTGCAATTGTGCAGCACCTCGCTTTTTGTTGAATGTATAGATATGTCTTAGAGTTTCTAAGTATCAAGGGATGTTGACATGCTTTCTGGAAGGCTTAAGCATGAATACAATGATTTGGGGAAAACACGAGGAAGGTTCTTTCCATTTGGAAATGCGTGAACTCCGGTGGGATGTGAGGACCTCTACTAATGAACTTCTCTGTCTCCCTCAGCATTTATTTATAGATCCCTATTGTCCTATGAATGCCTTTGTATTTCTTCTTGGGCAAACGTTAGCTTTTACCCCATTAACCTGACAATGATATTACATAAACCCCCCCTTCCATCCATCTACCAAACAGTCTCCCATTTTACCTTCTTTCTATTGTTGTCACTGAATGGTATGGCCTTCATTAGAAAACGTCTTTTTTTGGTTGAAAGTCAAGTGCCGCCTTTTCTCCTTTTCTCTTTCTACTTGAAGAGCCTTCCTATCTCATGCATTATGCCTTTCCTCTTATGCCGTTGCCACTTGTCCTAAACCTTTTTGTTTGAAAAAGGATAAATTATGGATCATTTGTGAGGGATTTAGCTAGATTGTAGATTGGGTTCATTGATTGAGAAGAGAATGTACACAAGATTATAGAGAGAATGGCTTTTGACCTAACTCTGGAATGAGGGCTCTGTCAGTAATTTTCAAGTTTGCCAGGGGAAGATGTAGGTCCACTGCAAAGTTCTTTTCAATGAGTTTCACAAGATATAGAGAGGCTAGAAATATGTGAGGGGTTTGATGCAGGGTGGGGGTGGTTTTTTGAAGAGGTCCTTGAGTTGAGCAGTATGGCAATCTCTAAGTCTTTAAGTTGGTTGATTTTCGCAAGTTACTGCGTAGGAGCTGGAGCTGGCTTGTCTTGAAAAGGTTTTTGCTTTTTGGCAATTGCCCAAACTGTGGATATTGTTTCTAGGGTTCACGAATTTTCACAGCCTTGAAAGGCGATTGTCAACAAGATGCTGTCATCAGAGTCCATCTTTGATTGTTTGTTTGGTAGAAAGCTGGTATAGATGAAGCTCTGACACTTTGGTACCCCACTTATTTGATGAAGAGAGGGGTTTTCTCTGACAAACCTGAGGTTAGGCTACTTTTCTGGTTTTGAAAAAGAGGATGGTAATGATGATCTCCATGAGAAGTTGAATTGGAGTTTATGATCCGGAACCAGACTTTGAAAAGACTCTTGTTCTATCAGGTTTTCTAGGAAAGTTTAATGTTTGTTTTGTTCGACAAGGAAATTTGTTGTCCATGGTGGAATTGATTTTGTGTGGTCCAGTATGATTTTCAATTTAGTGTTCAAATTGAGGGCATTGGAAAGTTGCACATAGGTGATAAGCTGTAAGGGTAGACCTTCAAATCAGATCTTTAAGAATTCCTAAAAGTGGTTTAGCAAACCATAGTTTAAAGTACCTTTTGAATTAAACACTCAAACACATATTGAATTTTATTTTCTAATATTGCTAGACATGCAACTCAAATGTCAGGATGAGTTGTACCTATGGTAGCAAAGAGTGCATCTTAAGATAAGTGTAACTGAAAAATATCATGCATAACTGCACCCTCTTTTTATAAGCAACATGAGTTGTGGATGTATGTTTGAAAAGTCACATCTGTTTGGCTTCTGGTCATTCTCTATAAGGTTCGCCATTCTAAGAATTAGCATGGTAACAGGAGCCTTTGGAAACTGATATAGGTTAATCCTGAGATTTTTTCCTTTCCTTGTCCCAAATAGATTCATCCATGACTTGAAGCAATACTCTTTTCTCCTGAACATAACTGGAAGATCTTTATATGTACTAGCATAACATCCCCCTAGGCAATCATCTGCATCTAGTAGGGTTTGAAGGAAGCTTCTTGGTGCATATGTCGGATTTACTTACTGCTAACCTGTTTGAACTGGGGTTTGTAGTTGTAATGCGAGGAAGTATTATTGTAAATTATCTGAAGTAGTGTTTGAAGAGTGTTGTCTGATGCTTGATTGGTGCTCGCTGATGACCTTTTTGGCTAGAACTTTGTGATTGTAGAGTTGTGAGAATCTATTAATGTTGCTGCCGATATCAATCCCAATTGTTGGTTACATAGCTTCTTACCCAACAGCAGGGGTCTGGTTGTAAAAACATATAACAAATCTTGGGTCACATACCTCAGGGAAAAAGATACTTGACTCGTTAAATTTGGTCTCTTGGTATCTCGGTGAAATAGATGAATTCATGTGATATAAGGTGAGTGTGACTTTTGTTCTGAAAAGGGACCATGGATTCAAGTAAAAGATTTCAGTTACCCTAGAATTTGAGACCTACACAAAGATATTATATGAAAATGCAAAAAGCATTCGTAATGTAGAGATTTCAGATTTTATTTGCCTCGCTAGGCATTGGTGGTAGGATAGTCAGTGAATTGGTTTCTTCTCTTCGGACAGGAATCTAATTTTTCTGATTTTTGTCCTGAACGTTTCGAAATTCACATAACATACATTGAGATTGTAGTGAGTGTGATTCCCAACCCTGTTAGTTTTACCACTTTTGCATTTTCCCTTGCTCTTGTTATCTTCGAACCATGTTAATAGCTGCAATTTTATGTGTCTCTGAGTTTTTCTAGTTTTTCTTCCACAGACAATACGTTTCATAGCGTGAATAGCGAGTTGAGGGAGTTGCCGCCTGTTGAGCTATCCACTCTTCCTCTAATACACAAGGTACTGCTCTCCCTCTCCCCCCCTCACTCTCTCTCATACTTTTAGCTGCACTGTTCCATCTTCCTGCAGCTACTGGTGTTTGAGGTGGAAACATAAGGGGTGGGCTTTATGAGGATTAGCTGGTCCCTTTGCGATAACTGTTTTTGAAATCAGATTGAGTTGCAAGTTCCTCTCCATCTCGGTCATCTCGCAAAACAACCCTAGGGGGTGGATTTAACTGCAAGATGTTGATGCTTTATTTTAGCTACTTGTTTGACATAATAAGGGAAGAAGGTATGCCGCCCCCCCACAAAAAAAAAAACAAAAAAAAAAAAGAAAACACAAAAATGCGAATGTGCATGCAGGCATAGCTCCCTTTGAGGCACAAAATGAGCAATTCTTCTTGGTTGTGATCACTGATGGTGCTTATTAAGTTGCAAGTAGTATCTCATATATATATATATATATATATATATATTTCTTCGGAAGCTTTTGTGGTAGTTTCATTCTTCAGTTTTAGTTGAAGGATGCGTATTTACTTATATTAGGGTTAGAAAAGTTATACCTTTTCTGTTTCCATTTAGCAAAAGCTATTAGTTTCTGGACTTTCTTGTGTCTCAAATTTCCATTTACTTATAATCTCATTGACTGCATGACTTATCTCAGTTGATTTCTGTCTTGCAGACTGTGTATGAAGGCCGGGTTACTGATAAGATGCAGCTGATAGATCTTATTCTGAATGATGTAAGCTTCTGTTAACTTTGCCAGTCCAATGGACATCAATGTAGGTGTGGTCATGGTAGGCCTTTTTATTTTGAGTTTATCCGATATTTAGCCTACATAAATAAATATTAAATTATAAAGTTTGTGTAGTTTATGTTATTAGTTTTGTTCTTCCAGTATCATTGCGGGTCAAGTTTATTATCAATTTCCTTGCTGTTGTACATATGCATATGAATACTACAGTAGTCTTGTGAGTTGTGGTGGGCATTGGACATTGCTTTTATTACAAGCCTTTCCATTCTCTATCTGTCCTTTGATGTGTACGCAAATTCTGATGTTGAAAACCATTGTTGTTTAATGGAATTTACTATCTTAATGCAGCAAGAGTTTCTCCGGAAGCTAATGCACTTATTTAGATTGTGTGAAGACTTGGAAAACCTCAGTGATCTTCAGATGATCTGTAGAATAGTCAAAGGGATAAGTAAGAATTTTTAGCTAGACACCATTTTCTCAGTCCTTAATTTGTTGGCCTCTTCATAATTTTTTTTCCTCAGCCTGACTGATTTCACTCTGTTTGTGCAGTTTTACTCAACAGCCCTCAGATCTTTGAGAAAATTTTTGGAGATGAGCTGATTATGGACATTATTGGCTCCCTCGAATGTAAGTTCCTTTTCATGAGAAAATCTGTCAAAGCTTCTAGAGAATTAGTAACGTCTGCAATAATGAGATGACGCTTACATGGACATATGATGTTATTGGAGTTAGCTGTACCATGGCTCCACTAACATCCCTGCACCTATGCGAGACACTTTGAAGTGCCATTCGCACTACGTTTCTTGAAATTTTTATACTTATTTTAAATAGTAATCATTAGGAAGGAGAAAAAAAGTATGGAAAATATTCTGATCATACTGGAGAAGGGACAGGACTGTTATGACCTTAACTAGCCATAATTAATACACTTGTTTGATCTTGTTGCTTCTTTAGCTGGTTATTGAATCATCTTCTTGCTGTTTTAAAAAATTGTCTTATTAAATGTATATGTTGAATGTGCTGTTCATTTTATCATAGACCATTTCCTTTTCTTTTTTAAGTTAATATCATGTGACAACTATAATGTTCTGTATTTGTTTGCAGATGATCCTGAGGTTCCTCATGTCCAACAGCATCGCAATTTTTTGAAAGAACATGTTGTATTTAAAGAGGTGAGATGTTATATCTGGCAGTGGTGCGACAAGTTCAAGTTTACCGATCCATATGGAAAGTTTTGCTTAACAGGCTATTTTTCTGGTCTAGGCAATTCCAATTAGAGATCCAATTGTCCTATCGAAGATACACCAGACATATAGAGTTGGTTACTTGAAGGTGTGTTTCCATATCAACTACTGTTTCACAGGATTCCTTTTGTGGATCCTTTTCTGACATTGAATTGTCTTCCTTAGGATGTTGTTTTGGCTAGAATGTTGGATGACACAATTATTGCAAACCTCAATTCCATCATCCATTCAAATAATGCCATTGTAAGTATAAAAAAGATGTCTTTTAAGTTTGTTGGTATATTTCTGTACTGAATTTATGTTCTCTCTTGTAGGTTGTTTCTTTGTTAAAGGATGACAGTACCTTTATCCAGGAACTGTTTGAAAGGTTAGATAATCCGGCAACCCCATCAGAGTCGAAGAAAAATTTGGTAAGTATATTGTCAACATTATTCATTGGTCTATGACTTCCTTTGGATTAACATCTGGGATTTGAATGACGCATCAGATTTTTTATGTAAACCTGAACTTTTCATTGTACTTTGCTTGAGAGGTTAATGGTTTCTTGTGTTTTTGTTGTTATTCGGTTCTTATTGATTACAGTTGGACAACTTTTTAATGGTTAAGTCATGTTGAATGGCTTTAACTCTGATCGTAATTTATTGAATGCCTTTGACAAGATTAGATAAACCGTACCGTAGGTGCAAGTTTATTATGAGGTTGGAATTGGACGCTCCAGTCTGTGGAATGATTAAAGGAATACGAACATGCCTTAATGTAGAATGTGTATTTTAGACTATGCTTAAGAAATCACTACTTTTTATAAGAAATGACAGGAAGGATTTGGGAACACCCTCAGGATATTAGTGTCCATTTCTGCTGTTGCCCTAATTCCCCCTTCTTTCTATCATTGGTCTCCTTTTTTTTGTTATTTTTTTTTTTTGCTCGGTCATTTTATTTACGTATGGAAAAGATTTTTGCTGATCATTTTTCAGCTACTATTACTCAAGAGTTACGCAGTTTTTGCTTGCATTAAATAGTAAGATATTTTGTTCCTATTAGCACATACATTTTTATGATTACATGAGGAATAACTTTATTGCCTGATCATGAACTCGTGATTTTCTATAGTATGATGATAACTAGTACCATTAGCTCTCTTTAATGATCAATATCCTATTCTGAAGTTGGTTGCTGCAAGACAGTTGAATTTCTTCAATTTCCATATGGAAGGTTATAAATAAGTAATGCCATGTTCCACGAAACACACTCCTTCCAAATGTTTTGACGGTATACACTTTAGTTGAAATTAAATGTAGTCATTGTTATTAATCATGTGGAAGAGTTTTGTGTGTGAATATGCTCAAAGTAGTTTTTTTTTTTTAAAGGGAGCTCACCTCTAATTTGATATGTTTATGATAGGTTGACCTCTGTCTTTATCTATAAAAAATTTCGGTATAGTAGGATGACAAGAAATTAGATTATTCCTGTCTTTGCTCCACCGCAGCACACGAGCTTTATTAGGATAACTCAGAACGTGCAGGATGCACATAGGACCATTAGACCATGTTGCATGTGAAGTGAGAGATTATGTGTATCTGGATGCATAGTACTTGTTGGTTGATAGAAATATATGTACATTTATTCATCTGGAAACTTTGATGTTATTTTGTAAGATGGCTTGAAATGTTGATTTTAATGCTCTAGCTCTCACACAGCCAATTAAGCATCTAATCTAGCTTAAGTGCTGTTTGGGCTTAATTTTATGGTGTCATGGATCAGTTTGTTTGTGAGAATGGTTTATATCATGCGACTTTTTTTCGTCTGTACTTCTCAAACATTTTGACCTCTATATATGTTTGTACACTACAGAATTTTTTCCTGCATATTCGAGATTTCTACAATAATAATGGGAGTGTGCCTGGATATGACGACCAAACAAAATATCTACTCTAAGTCTTAGCCATTCTCTCCTAGATCTGAATCCCCTATGTTCACACTGTTGTTACTCTCTTGATGTAGGTGTATTTCTTGCATGACTTCTGTAGTTTAAGCAAGAGCTTACAAATGGTCCAGCAGCTCCGGCTTTTCAGGTACAATTTGAGCAGGATTTTATTTTTCTGAAGATACTTGTTTTCATTCTCTATTTTGAGATTACAGTGGTTCATGCATTATTTTTTGATTTGCCCTTGTTGTTGCTATACATGTATCTTATTTGACGAGACTCGTATTTTGTAGGGATCTTGTGGGCGTGGGCATTTTTAAAATCATTGCCGATGCTTTGCAGAGTGACGACAATAGGCTTATACTAACTGGGTAAATACTCCTAGATGTAATTCC
Organism: Eucalyptus brandiana; assembly: GCA_014182725.1. Classification (NCBI taxonomy): domain Eukaryota; kingdom Viridiplantae; phylum Streptophyta; class Magnoliopsida; order Myrtales; family Myrtaceae; genus Eucalyptus; species Eucalyptus brandiana. The sequence continues at coordinate 6,462,683 of CM024668.1, read as the reverse complement.
ATCCATCACTCAAATAGATAAATATGCACACATGACAAAAGAAAGAGATGGCAAACAGAAGACAGATGCACTATTGAAGATGTCATCCTAATTATGTGCCATTTTGGTGGATGCAGGACAGATATTATTATTCTTTTTATGAATCAAGACCCAAATCTTTTGCGTTCGTATGTTGTACGCCCAGATGACAGTGACGGAGCGAAGCTTTTAGGACTTCTGGTATGGCTTTCATGAGGATATGTCAATGCACTGCATGAGATGATATTTTTGAAAACTGAAGTTATTCAACCTAAAACTCTAAGTGGGTTGAAGGTCGATCTGTAATAGTTGTAAAACAGAGTACATTTTGTATTGTTCTAGTGCAATCCTTTTTGTATGATCAGTAATACTAGGACCAACGAGCTATGAGCACTGCAAGCATTTCGTGAATGAATTTGAGTGGCTTTTCTATTTTTAGGTAACAGGTAGTTTTCTAATTAAAAAGTGATTGGTAGTTTCCAGTTTTAGAAGCTTTTACAATTTAGCCCTTGAAAAGGTTTTTTGATGAGAACAATAAATTAAAATATAACAAGGAGATTTTTCCTGTAAAAGATAGTAGATAATGCGAGGGTAAATTTGGAAAACCAAAAGTGAGACAAACCTTACTTTTGGCTTAAATGTATAGAGTTATGGTTGATTTTTACCTGTCACAATGAATTTGGTTCTGTATTAAGAGTAAACAATTATAGTGTTCCTGCTAAAATATAGCTTGTGGCTTGTAGGTTAAAGGAATGGTGACAGATTTTGGTGATGACATGCATTGCCAGTTTCTTGAGATTCTTCGAAGTTTGCTTGACTCATACACTCTATCAGGAGGACAGGTTCTGCCTAATCATACACTTCCCTCATCTGATTTTTATTTTCCTAGTTTGTCATGGTGGTTGGATATTCTATGAATTCAAGGTTTCTGTTTTGCCTTTCAGTTGTTCTCTCTAAGTCCCTTGCTAATTTTCCTCTCAATTTAATAAGCACATCTGTCCCTGAGGTTTTATCTCATCAGCCAAGTGTGTTTTTATTAGGTTGATCTTGATATTATCAGTAAGAAATTATATGTCAACTTTTGACTGGATTTTTTGTGAATCACTGTACTTTGCATTTTTTGCCGTATGATCAACTGATTATGAGCTCTTGGCAGTGGAAATATAGATAAGTAGTATGATTAAAAAAACTAGAATTGGTTATCAAATAAATTTAGCTGGGGAATTGCTGGTAAAAAATTTCAAAAAGTAGAAAATCTTGTTGTGGTGGTTCATTTGAATGAAAATGCACAACATGTCTATTCTAATGTAATTAAATCAACGAACTAAAAGCAATTTGTTGGCTGAATTTACCAACTCAAACCCCAAACTTCCACCACAATTAACAGCACGAGGCAACAATGTCATTGCTGCTCTTGTCAAAATTTTGAATTAACCGAAGAACCACAAATGACAACTATAGGATTGGACCCCAACAGCTCTTACGCTATTTAGGAGAGGATTCGCATTCTTGGGCTGATTTACATGATTATAGACATACTAATTTCCCATTAAACTATTTAGCTGAACAGGGTAGATAAACATGTTCAAACTTCATCCTGTGAGCCAACAGTCTGAAAATGAAGTTGCAAGTTTATCGTGTACCAGAAAAGACTTTGCCATCAACGCTAGCGCCAGTAATTGAACCATTGGGCTTTTGTTTTCTGTACGACTTGATTGGACTACTCAAAGGGGATAAATATGTATGTTGCACTGTCCTATTTGTCTGTCATTCTATCTCATATATATATATATATTCTGCTTTGTGCCAAGGATAGGCTGCTCAATTTTTGCACGGTGAAAGCTCTTTGAAAAATTTGTTTCTCTGAACCTGGACTGATTTTGCTTTTTCTTTGTTCAGAGGGACAGTGTTATTGAGATATTCTATGAGAAGCATCTGGGGCAGTTAATTGACGTCATTGTAGCATCTTGCCCCTCGGTCACATCTCATTCATTGAGAAATGAAATGGGTTCTGGAAGAGTCAAAAATCAGCAGAGAACGAAGCCTGAAATACTGTCAAACATATGTGAATTGCTTTGCTTTTGCGTTCTGCACCATCCATATAGGATAAAGTACTTATTTGTACACCCTTATGATTGTGTTAATTCATTAATCTAGTATGTTGATCACATATAATTTTAACACTCCAATGATTAGACATGAGAACTAATTATGTCTTCTCTTCTCTGGTTGCAGATGTAACTTTCTTCTAAATAATGTGGCAGATAAGGTTTTGTTGCTGATGCAAAGAAGAGAAAAGTACCTTGTAGTTGCTGCTGTCCGGTTTTTTCGTACTATCCTCTCTCGCCATGTAGGTGGTTCTTTGTTGTTGCCCATGTTGATGTTAATTTTTGTGGTAGAATATAGCAATGGATAAGTAGTGTCACGGGATTTCTCCTTTGATCTATAATTTTGAGCATGAGGCAGGCCTTGCATTGTATCAATGAAAGCACTAGGATTGTGGATAGAAGTTTTAACATAGAATCTGAAAGATACATAATCAATGAACTACTGATGAATTTTATGATGCGTCTTATGTGTTTTTTTGTGGCAACTTGGTGATGTGTTTTCAATTTGCAGGATGAGCATATTATAAGCCATATAGTTAGGAACAACCTTCTCAAACCAATTGTTGATGCTTTTGTGAGAAATGGTGACCGTTACAACCTGCTAAACTCCGTGGTCTTAGAACTTCTTGAGTACATCCGCAAGGTTGGTATGCCTGTACCATGTTTTCACTTATTCAGTCTTTTCTCCGCACAAAAAAGAGCGCTTTGAATAAGCAAACGGCATCATTTGCGTGCGGTGATCAAGTTGACGACCCTTTTCATGCAGGAAAATCTGAAACTGTTGCTGAAATATATAGTTGATTCGTTTTGGAACGAATTGGTTAAGTTTGAGCACCTGCCATGTATTCAGTCCTTCAAAGTCAAGTACGAGCAGGTATGATGTATTGTGCCTATCCCTCTTCTCTGCTTTCGGAGGAAACTAGTCAAGTATAAATCTCTAACTGGTTTTCTTCCAGTGCTTGGAGAATGGTGGAACTAGAGGCCCTATTAACGTGTCAGATCCCCGGAAAAGAATAGATGAGCGTGCTTTGGAGAAAGAGGAGGAGGACTATTTTAATGAAGACAGGTCTATTTACACACTCTGTATGATATTTTGTCCTTTCGTTTGCTTAGTTTTCTCGTTCATGACTTTTTGTTTTTACTCAGTGATGAAGAAGATACAGCATCAGCATCCGCGTCTCAATCTCGGAAGGTACAACCGCAGCCTGTTCTATCCAATGGAGTTTCAGCAAGCCATCAATCAATAAGGTGCTTGGATGCCTTAAATTTCAGAATTTTCTAGAATGTCATACACTATGTTTATGGTCTAATGCATACATTAACCTTGGTTTACAGTCGAAGAACTGGTGGGCTGGTTGATTACGATGACGATGAAGATGATGAAGACTACAGACCACCACCTAGGAGACAGAAAGATAACCCAGATGACGAGGAAGCGACCATGGATTCCATCAGGTTGAAAAGAAAACTGGCTCCTAAGGATAAGGAGCCTGATATATCCAAGAGGCCACGGCTGAACAAAAACCCCAAATCAAAAGACAACAGTGTGTTTGCAGCTTTGTGTTCAACACTAAGTCAAGCAGTGCTACCGAGTAAGAAGACTGCAAGCGACATGCATAGTTCTCCACAGGCCGGGGATGCAGACAAAGATGCCCATGAACAAAATCATGAGGACTTTGCTCCTACTAGAGGCTCTTCAGATAGTAGCAGTTCAGATGATGAGACCCACAAGGAAAAGGAATCTGCCAGTCCTCGGAGCTGTTCGGAGTGTGTACAAAGCACCTCGGATAATAGACAGTTGGGGAGCGAGGACACCCCATTGGTACAGCCAAAATCATCACCAGAGATGGCTGTGAATGGATCCTAGCTCACATTTAGTCTTGAGAGAAAATCTTATCATTCATTCGACTATGGAGCTGCAACAAGGCAAATCGGCCCCAGAGTTTGTTAAGCAGCATTGGCCAAGAATAGCAAAAGAGAAGGGTATATACAGAATATACGGTTTTGATCTCTCCGGTCGATGTTGGAATAGATGCTGTTTTGGTGACGCAGGGCAAGAGGGGGGAGGGGACTTCCATGGTTATGTGGCGAATCGCCTGTCTTACCTACGTGTTGCGTCGGCTAATGTACTTGTTGCTTCTATAAAATACTCGGGCAATTGTTTCTCTTCCTCCGAACGTGTTTTGTCGCGATTTCCCTCTGTATTTTGCCCCGTGGCCTGAACATGCGATGTGGTTGGGGCATCGATATAAGCTCTGTTCTTGTAGCGTCTCTCTTTTTTAATTATTTTCCCCCCTTTTTTTTTCCAGTTTCAGTGGTGGGGTATGATAATCAAGGGGTTGGCTTAGAGGAGGTTGAAGCTCTTTTCCGCGCCTTTCTGTTGTTTTCCCCCCCTCCCATATGCCAAGAGCTCGAAAGTTTTTCCTCATTGTAGTCTTTACATTCTCATTCATGAAATGATGTAAATTGTAATTTGGAATTTGTCCTCTCTTAAGAAAATTTTGATAGCTCTTCCGTATGATTTCGGTACATGTTTTGAGTTGCGCAATCATCGTGTATTCAGTTCATCTTCTCAGCTTGTCAATGGAGCTATCTTTGCATGAAAATACCTAAAAACGTCCAAAGGCGTGTGATGATTCCGACAAAGATCAGTTAAATTCATTTACCCTTGCTTCTCATTGAGCCCCTGGGAGTCGCTATTGAGCTGATGATGACAGCTTTTTTGGTTCTCTCATGAAGGAACTCACTGAACGAGTTTTACCGCGTTATGACTCCGGAATCAGTTGGGATTAGCTGGGATTGATTGTTGCTGCCGTTCTCCACCGTAATATTTATCATGCAGTGTATTAGAAAGTGCGTGTTAGAAAGTGCTACGTGAGGGGATTGAAGAATGGTGAAAATGAGAGGGGGAGAGAGCTACCTGTTAGGTGGTCTTAGACCTCTCTTATTCTAAAAGCTAGCTCAAGAGATGAGGTTTTTTTTTTTTTCATACTTATAAGCTATTCCTTCCACAATCAATGTGGACAATCTTAACAACCTCCTTCGATTGAGGCTCAACAATCTTCTCAACCAATGTGAGACAATCTTAACAATCTCCCCATTATACATTGGGCCTTGGTTTGGGCCGCTACACATCGGGATTTGGGTTAGAGCCGCAACAACCCTCTCCGAGTGACTATCGGGCCAAGACTTAAACAATCTCAACAATCTCCCTTTTACACATCGGGATTTGGGGTGTTGGGTAGTCTTAGAATTCTCTCATCCCTAAAAACTAGCTCAAGGTATGAGATTTTCCCTCACATTTATATATCGACTAGTTGCCCCTCATACAACTAATGTGGAATAACCTCAACATCAACTATAATTGGATTCAGTTTTAAAGGCCTAGTCCAAAACCAAAATTGGGCCTGTGGTGGCTTACTATAGAAATGGGCTGACCATGCCTGTTCGTGTCCAGCTTGACTTGACTCATGTCATAATCAATTTGAAAAATGAATTTCTGCTCGAGATCAATTAAGTTGTAACTCCTTTACTTACATTCATATGCGTGGGCGCCCATATTATTTATGTAGATTTCATGCCTTTTCACAATGCTCGAGCCGAGTATCAACCAACTCGCACTCGACATCTTATTATCTTAATCGAGCAATTCGAGCTCGAGCTAATCTCGAAATCCAGCATATCGACAGTGCTCGAGTAGCACGTCTCCCGCCTTTTTTCCCCTCTCATATTTTATTTTTTTAGTTATTTCAACACTTTATTCATTTTCCGGAAATAACCGAATTTGCTTTGTGTTTTTTCTAATTTCACTTTTTTTAATTTTTGTTTGCCTCCACCTTTCCTTTCGCTGCCGCGACACGTGGCCCCCAAAACCGATTCCCCTAGTCGCCACGCCCCTCGCGTGCTCGTCGCCCAAATAACCGACGCGTGTGCGCGGAGGCGACACGTGTCCCCTCCCCCTCTTTCTCTCTCTTCCCGCTCTCCTCACTCCCCTCACTTTCACTCGCCATCGCTCCGTCGCAGCGAAACTGAAAGGGAGAATTCTCTCTCCGATCGACGACGAAGGAAGAAGGAAGGAAGAAGGAAGAAGGAAGAAGGAGATCAGGGGAGGGGAAAGATGACGACGAGCAACATGGAGGCGCGGACGCAGTCGCTGCTGAGCGAGCTCAACTTCGACAAGGGCGGCTTCTTCGACCTCGGCCACCCTCTCCTCAACCGCATCGCCGAGAGCTTCGTCAAGGCCGCCGGCGTAATGCATCTCCGTTTTCTGTTGCTGCTGCCCCTAGCGAACGACTAGATTATATGCTTAGGTTGCGATCGCATCCACGTTTGCCGGAGCATCGTCGAGTAGATTTCTCGGTCGCCTTTCTTTCTTTTTTGTTGTTACTAGCGGAACGAGCGGACTTGGACGCGTAGTGAACGGCCGGATGGATGTCTTCGGTTCGCGATACGTCGCGGCCGGCGTGCGTTAGGTTGAGATCGTGTCCGTGTTTGCTTGAGAATTGTTGCGTCGGTGACGCGCGGAGTCTTCGTACTAGCACCGCGTGTTTTAGATTGCGCGTTCGTTTTCCTGGAAAATGTGGTGCGTAATCGAGTTTTCCGTTTCGTGATTAGCGGATGAACTTTTTTCTCGCGTGATCGAAGGAGTTGGAGTTAGCGTCTTGCGTCGGCTTTTTTCGTGATGTTGGGAACTTTTCTCGCAGATTGGAGCGATTCAGGCCGTGTCGCGGGAAGCCTACTTCACGGCGGTTGAAGGTATGATGATTTTTTGAGAACAGTATGAATGAGATGTCAGTTAGGTGTTGCGATGGTGTCTATTTCGGGTTGAGATGACAAACTGAGGGAAGATGTTGAATTTAACAGGCGCAGGACTGGATTCGAGCAATGGCGTTCCGGAAATTCCAGGTGCAAAGAAGCATCGGTTCCCCGAGCTGAGAGGTATACGATGCTCGAATGTTGAATTCCTGTCTATTTGTTTATCTCTAATCTGTCAAATGGAGATCGAAGGCTAATTGCTATGTGGATGATGACTTTCTTTCCATATAATTGTACTCAATGTATCAATCCTAGATTACGGGTAAGTTTGCCTTACTCTAATCGTCGTTCTTGTGTGCTGCGTAGGAGAAACCAACAGGAATTCCCTGGAGGCCATGGTGAGTCTCATAAGCATAAACTGATCTGATTTTCTGTATCATCTCAAATTATTGTCCTCTTGATCAATGTTTCTCGTCTGGTTCATCTAGGTGAAGAGCACTGGTAAAGAATCCCTGCAATGGGGTAAGCATGTATCAATTTCTTGATTCTGTGATTTTGTAAGTTGAGGATCTAGGGATGGTTAGGAATATATGATGTTCAGCCCAAGAACTGTTTGTCGAGATTCGTTAACATGGGCTTGGCTTGAAAATCCTGATCGAGTGAAAATATGTGAACTCAGCAACGATAGTGACGAGATGGTTGTTTGATCTGCTGTTCAGGACTGGCTGCGGGGGTGTACTCGGGTTTGACATATGGGTTGAAGGAGACCCGCGGAGCTCATGATTGGGTAATGAGTCTGACTTTTCATTGATTATTCAATACTTAGCGTGCGGCGCATGACGGCTTGTAAGTGCAAGCAAGCTTTTATATGTTCTTTTCGTAGCGGTTTGCATTTGTGCCACGTGCATCAGATGAGAGCCTCACATCTGCTGTTGAGCTTGGGATGGCATATTGGCTTTACCATTAAAACTTCTGATGTTCAATTGTTAACAAATTGTTTTTCACAACTCCGGTTCTTAACGGTGTATTGTTATAGAACTGTGTTTCTCTGTAGATGCAGCGACTTATCAAATGGTATGTTGCAGAAAAACAGCGCAGTCGCAGGAGCTATCACGGGTGTGGCACTCGCACTCACGGCGGATGACACTTCCCACGAGCAGATTGTGCAGTGTGCCATCACCGGAGCTGCGATTTCTACCGCTGCAAACCTCCTTTCAGGGATATTTTGACGTGCCCAGAGGCGGGCCTATCTGTTTGGAGAAGAATCTTGGTTTTCCCCTTCTGTCTTCTTTAAATAAGCGTGGACCATAGGATCTTTGTAAAGTTTGTTCTGTCCGGGACTGTATACACTTCTAAAGCAGTCTCGATTGCGAACTTGGCAACGTTTGTGTGTTCTCGGCGGGAGAGTTTAAGATGGCAATAGATGGCTAGAGCTAGTTTGAAACATGGCAAGAGACGGCTAGAGCTAGTTTGATGTTTCAGTTCCTGTTGATATTGAAAGCATTATGTTTCATTTCTTCGCTTTCTTGGTTTCACCTTTCTCAGTTCGGCTGATCACCCGGTTCGAGGGAAAAGGAGTGAATGTGATCTTTACATATGATTAAGTTCTTCAGCAGTCCATGCCTTTGTTGTGACTGTTGGTCTGCGCAGATTGGACAGAGTCCGATCGACTTAATGAGGAGATTGTAGAAGTATATGCAGTTATCGGCTTTTGAAGTCTATTGCATGATTGGCAAGACGGTGTCTATGAATGCCTCTATTGTCAGATTTTGGTTCAATCTGATTAGATGGTAGATTTAGCCAACAACCCACATTTCATAACTTTAAAAAGAAATACGACTGCTTTTGGGTTAGCGGGTGAAAATCACAATTTGTGCACCTTTTTAAGACCATCTGCGTAAACATGCGGGGGGAAATGAGTGGAAAATGGTACAGAAGAAAGAAAAACCTGAAGATGGTGAGAAGGTGAAGACGAGCATGGCGTGGGAATTAGCATGATTGATGTAATAGATTGGCCTGTAAAACTATTCATCAAAGTCTATTAACATACCTAGCTGAGTCGTTATGCTTGACAAGTTTGGCCGGAACAGGGAGGTGGATTAGGTCAGGCGCATAAATCCAGCGTCTAGTCGAGGTTTCACGATAAATAAATAAATCTAAAAAATACTTTTTCTGAAAATGATTGTTTATAAAATACTTTTCTGAAAAGGATTGTCCATATCACTTACGAAAATACATAAACAAAAAATATTTTTCTCATTCACTAAAATAATTTAACATAAATTGTTATCGACAATAAACGTATTTTTTATTGATTAATTATTTCAAATAATCATGTTAAAGAAGAATATATTTTCAACCCATTTGATTTCCCAGCAGAAATAAAGGGATTACCAACTTGGGTTCTAGCCTAGTGACACAAACACAAGCCCAGCCCAGCCCACGATCTCAGGTTTCTGTTTATTTAAATAATAATAATTTTTCTTGTTCACAAGAATATTTAGATATATATTATTTTTGTTGGAACCATTTCTTTTATCTTGTTGCTAGAGGTTTCCTAAATGAAAATAATTTTTATTAATTGATTATTTTAACGAATACGAACAATTATTTAAGAAAAATATTTTTTTGAAATATTTATTTTTTAAAGAAATAAATGGAGCCTCACTAATTATGGGCCCAGCCCAGTGATATGGACACGAGCCCAGCCCACAGTCTCAGGTTCTCACCTGTCCCAATGATAATCCTCTTCCTAGCGCTCTGCTCATTTTGTTACACCACGAGAAAAATCTATATCTCCCTCTCTCCAAAAATCCTGTAATTCTCTGCTTCTCTAGGGTTTCAGATCCGCTCCTCAGAGCTCCGTCCTCAGGTACGCCCCCCTTCGGTTTCCCCTCCCGAGTCGCTCCCTTTATATCTCCGTCGAAATCCGGTGGTCGCCGGGGCTGCAGTTTTAGGGTTTTACCTCGTCTCGTCGCGTGGTTCGGAATCGAGGGTTTTGCTCACATTTGATTAGGGTTGCGGCGAATCGAACGCGTCCCTTCTTGTGCAGCAAGATGAAATCGTAGGCCCGGAACGGCATTAGCGAGTTCGTGTGCATGCGATCGATGGTTCTTGGCCGTTTTTAAGCGCTTCTTGGTGTTTTCTTTCTGATTTCGATTGTACTTGTTTGGTCATTGTTGGATCGATCGATCGATCGATCTCGATGAATGGTTTTTCGTGGGTGAATTGGCTGTGAGCTTGTTTCGCGCTTAAGAATTTCGGGCAATCCTTTTTTCTCACTGTAGGCTGGAAAAAATTACATTTTGTTGGGCCTGGGAGATTTAAGAGGATTCTGAGCTAAAGAATTGTGCTTTAGGGGATGTCGAGTAAGGATGAACAGAAGGCTCAGGATGCGGCCGAGCGAATCAAGGCTGCCGCCATGAGTGCCGCGAAGGGTCTTAGCCGTGCTCAGGCCGAACGAGCTGCCGCGGCCGCCGCGCGTAATGTCAATGCTTATGGGCAAAAAGAGGAAGGGCCCAGTAGATGGCAGGAGAAAAGGGAAGCGAAGAGGCAGATGTATTTGATGAGTACTGAGAAGGCCGTTAAACTTGGGGAGCGGAAAGACTTGAAGGCTTCAGTGTCTACTGTTGGTGGCTCAGGGCAGTGCCAGAAGTGCTATCAGTCGGGGCATTGGACTTATCAATGCACCAATGAGCGTGTCTACATTTCACGGCCGTCGAGGACCCAGCTGCTTAAGAATCCCAAATTGCAGGCGGAAGCACGGTTATCTTATGAACCGGAAAATCCGGATATCAAGGAGGAGAAGACTGAGAAGCGCTCTAAGAAAAGTAAAAGGAAATATAAATCTGATTCGGATTCTGCTAGTGACAGTGAGGCTTCTGTTTTCGAGAGTGAGAGTGAGTCGGCATCTGGATCGGATTACTCTTCCAGGGAGAGTAGTTCAGCTGACAGTTCATCATCCGATTCGGAGGAAGAGAGGAGGCGGCGGAGGAAGAAGAAGAAACAGAAGAGCAGGAGGCGTAGGCGGTACAGTTCATCGTCTGAATCATCTGATTCTTCCTCTGCTTCAGAATCGGATTCTGATGACGATAGCAGCCGAAGGAAGAGCAGAAGGCACAGGAAAAGGCGCTGAAGATGCAGTATGGATTAAGGGAGTTGTGCATGACATGACTGTGGCATGCGATGTGATTGTTTTTAAGCATGCACAAGCTCCATTGGTCCCTCGGCCATGGTTAATCTCATATCTCCTTTGGGGAGGCTCTGAAAGGAGGTTCAGTAGATCCTGCAGACTGGGAGGTTCTAAGATGCATAGGTGTTTCCTTATCTTTTGCTTATAGATCCAGTAGTTGATGAAAATGTTATTCTGGGATTGCATGTTGTGATATCCCGATACATCTTTTCCTGGTATTTTTTTTCATGCTGTAAAATGTCAAGCAGGTATTTGCTTTATCTCAGAAGTACAATCTTTTTCTGGATTTTAGCAGTTTTTACAACGCTTGCCTGGTTTTGATGATTGTTTCAGTTTCAGGTGATATCGTTGACATTGTGTTTGCTGGTGCGGCATATTTGCTGTTAGTTCTACTTAATGACATATGCTAGATGACTTCCGTTTATACCATTAGATCATCTTCTATATAGTGTCATGAACTTTTCTAGATTACTTGATCAGCAGGAGTTTTGTCTGATTGATTGTGCAATCTTTCCATTGACACCAGTCAGTTTCTTCTCCTATCAACCTTTTTGGATCGTCTTATCAAACATTTAGTCCCCTGCTATCTTCTCTCCTCATTGTGTTGACTTCTCTTGAATTGCTTCATTGAATTCCCATGAAGTTCACGAGTGTGTTTGGACGTGTATGAATACAGAGCATTGATCTTTGAGCATGGGATGATAACAGTATCGTTTCGGTAGTTCATCAGAAGCAAAAGCATACTACTAGGCAGAGGATGAAGTTCCCGAGTGTGGTTGGACATGTATGAATACAGAGCATTGATCTTTGAGCATGTGATGATAAAAGTATCGTTTCGGTAGTTTATCTGAAGCAAAAGCATACTACTAGGCAGAGGATGAAGTTCCCGAGTGTGTTTGGACATGTATGAATACAGAGCATTGATCTTTGAGCATGTGATGATTAAAGTATCGTTTCAGTAGTTTATCAGAAGCAAAAGCTTACTGCTAGACAGAGGATGGTATATATATGTACTGTGACCATGATATTTTTCAACTTCTGATGTGGTAATTTACCTTTATTGCTGGAACCATGAGAAAGTTCCAGGCATTGCTGTAATCTGCCGTTTAGTGTTACTTTTCCTTTGATGAACAGTAGTCTTTTAATACTAGTCTATTGCCAAGGGATGATTGGTTTCACCCGGGAATGTAGAAGGGTCGGTTCTCAAATCGTGGAATCGGTCCCAGGACCCATCAGTCGGGTTTGGTTCCTGGGTGGGTTTAGGAATCGGCGGTGATGTCTCTATTTTTTTTTTCTTGTTAATCCTTGCAAGGTTGCAAGTGTTGTTGCATGGTGTGAACACTATTTGCTAGTGTTTTGGATCTTTGATCAAAGAAATAACGATGGGAAGACATTAAAGGAGTGATAAAATATGATTAAGTATCATTAACTTGCTAATAAAAAAAAAAATAATATCGGTGTGGTCCAGGTGGTTAGGTCCGCATTTGGAATTGGACGGATAATCATTGGTTTCAAATTTTAGGAAACGGCAATCGGGACAGTTCAAAAGCGACCGGCTTGTTCCAGTTTCAATGCTCGCTCCTACTATTGCCATATTAAATGGGCTCATAATTTGCACAATAGACACAAAATCAGTGGCCGATCAGAGTGTACCGAGACTTATTATGTTAGTGGATGGTGATAAGCTTGATTTTCTGGACTATTTTTGACTTCTTGGTCTGTCCGTGAAGGGAGGACTTTGCTGCTCCACTCCACTCACCGGTGAGTAGCTGAGTTGGTTCGGCGAAACTCTGCAGTTGCTAATGCGTTTTAAGTGGAGGGCCATGGTGGTGGGGTTCTGTGCTAGTCTCCCCTGAGATATAGGGGCCCCGTCTTTTGATGCCGTCTGGGCACGGGGGTGTGGTGGAGTCCTCAGTTATCAAAAGAAAAAAAAGAAAAAAAAAAGGACGACTTTGCTGCTCCGGCCTAGTGCATACGTGTATATCAATCATGGGCTTTTTACTTGCGTTGTGGTGGGATATAGGCATGGCGGGCTCGCCAAATGGAGATTGGAACCGCAAAAATTGAACTGGATTGTGTCTTTATCCGCAACCATATGAGCTCAGGAAACTAACTACTTGTTGTAGGATGTGCGTGATTTAAATTTAGATTTAGCTTTAGAATATTGTAAAGATTTTGATTTTTAATTTAGGATGAGAGGCTCATGGGGATTGCAAATTATCTTGGACTCTCATTGAAATATAGTTTTCACCATCAATATGTGAAATTTGACTTTCACAACCTCATTGCAGTTTTACTTTGTGCGAACGCAGAAACTAAAAGAAAGATACTTATGCATTTGGGAAAAAGCATAAAATATTATGATGCCCCGCTTTAAGAAATAAACTTAATTATGATAAGAAGTGGAGGATTTTCACAAAAAAACAACTTACAGGAAAAAGTATTTCGAATTTTCCGGCGTTTGATTTTATTGAAAAGAAACTAGTCAAGAAATTTTTTTTTATCAATGGAAAAATATCTTCAAAAGTGGAGAGAATAATTTTCTCTCATCTTTTTTTCACCGCACGTTCTCTTCCATGCACTCATTTTAATTATTTTTTATTTTTATTTTTCCTTCTCATTTTTCTTTTTTATTTCCTTTCTAAAAACCGCACGTTGTCATGGAAAACATTTTCCAGAAACGTCATATCTTCTAAAACAAACGGTGATTAAGATCTTCTTTTTCAAAATATTTGGCTCTAATTTGAGAGATGAATATAGATTTGTGTGGAATAAGAAAGTTTTAACTTACCATAGATAAGAAGGGTATAAATTTAAATTTTGGAAAGTGTTAGAGATCGAAGAAATCATGATTTAATGTGGTAGAGATCATTTTGCTTTTGAATTACAATACCATTATAATTCACCATTTTCATGGAATTTATAATAAATGTGTTTTATTAAGGAAAAAAGTTTAATGAAAAGACAGTTTTAACATCGACCTATGAGTTTAAATTTCAATGAAAAATCCGGGATGAGATCATAATTTATAAATAAATCGAATATCTAACACTTCACACCATGATCCCTTAAATCTCTGCCATTTTTCAAACTTAAAAGGTTTTAATATTATTTTGCGAGTTAAATCTAGAAAGATTGAATTCATCATCTCTCAAATTGGAGCAATCTTTAATAAAATACTTTCCCAAATATTTAATTCATCAATGTTACCCAGGAAATGCATGTACTCTTTTGCTAATTATTATTCGAGAAGGAAAACCGTGATTTATGTGTGATTTGAGGAAAGGAATATAAATTGTTTCTAGGGTTAGCAAAACCTATTTTTCGCATTTAGATTTTAGAATCCATGAGAGATGAATGGAAGTTATACTTACCCTTTTTTGAATTACTATTTTATCTTTTAATTAACAATGCAATTAAGATTTACTAGTTCTATCAACAGGCGTGATCTCTAATTTAAATTTCGTGTATAAATTTTGAGGCCGGTGAACAAGTTGATTGCCCTCTCGTCCTCTTCTCAGAAGCTCCCCATCAGGATTGAAGGACAGTCAGAATATTCAATGGAGGTACGTTTCATAAATACTTTAATTTTAGCAAAAAATTTATGTTTTTTGTATACAACCCAATCTTTGTTTACCATCTGTTCATATGGCTCTGTTCGCGTTGGTTGCGATCGTTCAAATTTCATGTTTGCATGTCTGAAAGTTTTCGTCATTGTCGCGTCGCGTCGCGTCTCGCCTAGATCATCGATGACCCCACTGCTTAAAAACCTGGAATAGGATATCGAAACATGATTTTGTAGTGAACTGGGCAATCCCGGTGTCGTCGACGGCGAGGAAGAGAGAAGACGGAGGAGGAGCGCGGCGAGGAAGAGATGGCCGAAGGGCGGGAAGATAAGACAGCCGGGTGCCGCAGGGGGAGTAAAAGGAAGCAGCAATCCGAATCCAGCACCGATTCTTACAGCACCAGCGACTCGGGATCGGGCGAACCGTCTTCCCCGAAGAGTAGCTCGAGCAAGAGGTGCAGGCGGGACTACCCGTCCTGCGCACCGCCTGTTTCCGATTCAGCTTCGGAGGACAGTAGCTCAACCGACGCCTCCTCGTCGGACTCGGGGGAAGAGACCTCGCGACAGGTTCCTGCTCAGCACAGCTCGACGTGGTCGGCGCCGTCCGGTCCTCATGCAGCCTCGGAACCATTTTCCACGGAGGACAGCTCGACCGACACATCCTCGTCTGATTCGGTGGCGGAGACAATGCAGCAAGGACTCGTTCCGTACAAGTCCCCGTCTTCCGTCTCAATGATCGGACCGGTTTTGGACACGAGTAGTTCGGGTTCGAGCTCAAGCGACAATTCCTCAGCCGATCCAGCCGGAGTGGTGCAGCGCCGGCGCAGTCCATTGTATGCTTTCGATCCCAAATCCGATTCCGATTCCGATTCTGATTCGGAATAGCATTTGAAGGAAGAGGAAGAAGCAGTAGGAGTTAGGGAGTTACTGATTCATGCTATGTCATGGTGGTGTTTTCGACATCTTCTTTTTTATCTAATAATCACGATAGGACATAGAGAATCGGTTTCATTTACTTAAAATGATTAGTTGATGAGATTTTCTTTTTGTTAGCTCGAGATAATAGTTCATGTCATGAAATTTGCTTTCGTCTGTCCACTTTTATAATCGATAAAAGAAAAATATTCTTTTAATTATTCGTGAACGGCGCCTTAATTACGAAGCAGTCCATGTGGAACCGAATACGGTAAGTGATTTTAGCATATATGGAGAATCTCTCCATTAGCATTAGCCTCTCTTATTTTCTTTCGAAGCCAGCGCATCAACTAATCTTTCATTTGGGAGAAATGATATGTCATAATCTTAAACTAATAATAGTCTATTCTTGATAAAAAAAAAACAAAATAATAAATAATTATAATTATGGATCAATTTCTTCAAAAATGTACGGTTCACAACAAATTGTTATTTTTATAATAATCCAAAGATTGTTATGCTAGGAAGGCCCATCCAATATTTTTCCATGGAATCACATGTAGCCAAACAACTTGAAAGATTGGCACTAGAGATTATAGTGGATTTTCAAAAGGCAAGATTCATAGATTTCAGCGTTTTCTCAGATTTGGTTTTCCAACTTCCTTTAAGAGAAAATTCCCATGTTAGATCCATGTTAGATTTATTTATATTAAATTTTCATGTTAGATTCATGTTATAAGCCGATCATCCAAATTGCTTAACACGTTTAGCAATTTATTTGGGAAAATCGTCAAATAAATCTTAAATATATTATATTTTGGCCAATTTAGTTTTAAACCTTTTAATTATACTATTTTCATTCAATTGTAGCCGAAAATCGCTAACATGAATACTAGCCTTCATACGTGGCAACATGTACAATTTTATAATTTTTTTAGATTTGAATTTTTTTATTACTCCTTCTTTTTTCTTTTCTTTTTTACTTTTTCTCTTCAAAGCCTAGCAAGGGCCGGCCAACCTTTGACAATCACAAGCAAGGGCTCGTCGACCTTGTGGGCCACTGGGCGAGGGCCATGGGTGTGACTTCACCCAATTGTTGATGAGGATAATGTTGGGGTTTCATGAGTCGTAAAACTAACAAAAAGAATGCAATGGAAATAAAAATATATTTTATACATGATTTTCCAAAGGCATTGTTCATGCCTTTTAATAAAAAATCTGAATATAAAAGGGAGTCAAACGAATTACCTTTTGAAGCGCGCTTTAAAACGAGTTTTAATCGGTTAAGATGTTTTTCAGTTCGAGTCTCAATAACGTTGGACCTTTAGTTCAGATACACCAACAATGGATGCCGAATGGAAGAGATAACTTTCGGATAATCACCACTTTAATTGTGCTAGCAATCTCGTGAAGCAATTCTTCGTATGTATATTAGTCACGGCCCGGACTTTTTACGTCTCAAAGACAACAAGAACTCTAAAAACCACATGAACACGCACACGGTTTTTCTCTCTATCTTCAGCAACCCGCTCTTGTCTCTAAAACACAAAACACACGCCCACCAAAACCCTCTCTACGTTGCAACCTTTTTGCAGCCATTTTTTTAAAATTTATACACGAATCAGCAACGGTTGCCGATTGTGGGATCAGCAACCGTTGCTGATCCTCATTTTTCATGCACGATCGAGCACGATCGTGCATGAACGGAACGGTCAGTAATAGGGGTGAGCAACGGTTTAGGGTCGACCCTGGACCGACCCTGGATCGGCCCAACCCCGCCGGTCTGAGTCCGGTTCCCAAGGGGACTGGGTCGGTCCTTGGTCTGAAATTTCGGGACCAACACCACGGGTTGGTCCTCGGTCCTAAGAGTTTTGGGTCGGTCCAACCCCTGGACCAACCCTATATATTATATTATATTATTTATAATTCTTTTATATATTCAAACCTAAGTAAAAAGTCTGTTATATTATATTATATTGAGATGTTCTATCAATAGCACTAATAGTAATTTCAATTTAAAACTTTTGTTGAATATTAATTATGTGTCGTTTGTTTTGTTTTCAGGTGTTTAGAAATTCAAGTGAATTAGAATTAACAAGATATAAAGTTATATATTCATGGTTTATATTAAGTATTTTGAACTTTTTATGATTTAATTGTATTTTACTAATGAATTTCAGCTTGCACTTTGCTTTTCAATTTGTGTCAAATGGTAAACGTTTTTGAAGAGTAGAGTAGTACTGCAGTTGCTATGGTGATTTGCTAGTCAAGTGGTGTGAAGCTCATTTTTTGGATGAGTAGATTCTACATGATCAAATGCAGGAAAACGCTTTTGCATATAGTGTTATGAATATTAAAGATAGATAATTACAAGAACTTTCCATCTTCCCATATCTCGATGAGCAGTTAGCAGATACGAAATTTCTATTATTGTGTCATCTTAAATTTGTTAAATATGTATTGGTATTTATAGTTTAGTTGCACAATACCGCATTATCGATGGATGTGTAATTTGAATTTGTAGGTTTGCTTTTTTAGGGAGTATAAAAATAAGACGAAAAAATTATCGATCGATCCGGGTTGACCACGAACCGGACTGAACCCATTGGGTCGGTCCGGTCCGGTCCTTGGTCCCAGGCTTAATAGGGTCGGTCCTCGGTCCTAAAAATTGAGGACCGACACTGTACGGGTTGGTCCTAGGGTTAGGGGGTGGCCCGGACCAACCCGGACCATGCTCACCCCTAGTCAGTAACCGCTGACCGTTCATGCACAAATTCGTGCGTGCATGTGCACGATTCGTGTGAAATGGTCAGCAAGAATTGCTGACCGTTTCCCCTTTAATTAAATGAATGAATAATTAATTAATTAATTAAATGAATGAATAATTAATTAATTAATTAAACCCCTTAAAAATTAAAAGAACATAATCTTTATATGTACATTTGGAATGCGTTAACATGTATTCACTTTGGGCATGCGTGTGCATTATATGCAAATAGGCTCATGACTTTAATACAAATTAAATTAAATTTCATTTAATTTAATTACAAATCGACACGATTCGATTTGCTGCAATAATATTTTTCTCTTGTTCCGCGTTATCCTAATTGTTTATGGTGTGTGACATCTCTAGGTTCATCACTAAGCTGGTAGTAAGACTTGTACTAATACATTAGTACTCTCAAAAGAATTAATTGTCTCGATTAATCTTTTAGGTCTTACAAGTCATGATTGACATCTAGCAATATGTCATGACTATCCAAATAGTGTGAATATTTTAAAAACATAATGAACTTGTCAGCTTTGGCTACAGTGTAATTCAATCCCTCTGTCTTACCATGTCTCGATCAAATAAAGACCATGGAATATTTGTCAAATCACTAATTCGATCATATGCACAAATCTAATTGACATGCATTTTATTTGAGATATAAACAATTTATTTTCAGTTACAATCCCAGCCGAGGATTTTAATGCAGTGTCATAATTAGATCACATAGGGCATCATTATTATACCTTGCATGTAACAATGAGACAGATTCCATATTACGCACACGTGCAACTTCGTATATGAACGAACTATGACCATCGGGTTTAAAGACGGATCAACGACCCGGCATTATGTGCACCCATGAACTATAGTTGTTCAATACACAAGTTAACATTGTGACTCAGGTCTAAGGATTATTTACATATGACCAAAGCACGAACAATTAGACATTGACCACGCTAAAAGCTTCAATGTCGCTAATCGTTCCATATGCGTCATGTTCAGTGAACTTGTCTAATACAAACACTTGTGTTTTAACTCAGACATCATAATACCAAATGACATGTGACTTATCATTCCCTTAAGTATCCAATACTTAGTGGAGAAGTTAAGAACACACCGGTCTCAACATGATTATTAATATCCACTCAATAATCCATCGATCGAGAACGATTTAAAGATTCAGTCTAACTATGAACCCGTCACATATATTCTTGATGTTTCAAGAATAGGTCTAGTTGCAACTGATATTATGGAATCATTCATAAATATAAAATAATTAGACAAATGAATGAATACGTCATTGCCATTAATTAAATAATAATAATGAAAGTACAACTGAAATCCCTAATATGTAATTATTACATAATAGCTTTAGGGCATACGTCCAATAGATAACTAGCCCTTGTTTGTGGTCAGTGAGGGTTGTCGACTGACGTTGCTAGCCAATCTTTGTCGGTCACAGGTAAGGGCTAGTTGACCCTTGCTAGACTTGATAGAAAAAAGAGAGAGGAAAATATAGAAAGGAAAAGGAAAAAGTAAAAAGATTTTTTTTTTAAATTTATAAAAATTTATCTACGTCAATGCCAATCATTTTATACGGCACTTAATTGACAAAACATGAATATGCTTATGAAATTGGTATAATTGAAAGATTTAAGATTGAATTAATCAAAAATAGATTTATAATTTTTGGATAATTTTCCTCAATTTATTTTATGGGATATTAGACATGTGAGCTATTTATTTTATGGGATATTGGACGGAAGCTGAGGATTCTCACTTGTGTAAGTTCTAGATTTTTTTGTTATTTTTGGTATCATACCAATTTAAATTTACTTTCTCGACTTCTAAGCTCATTTTTTTTTTTTTTTTTTTTAAATATAGGGGGAGATTCGATTATCCCGTTTGAGATGCCCTTTTCAATCTTTGACTTGTCTAAACGTCAACATCCAATGCTGTCATGTCGCCACCGTTCCATCCGCCACCCCGGATCGCAGTAATGAATATGGAGCCAAGCGAATTCATACGCAAACACCAGCACGTGTTTTGACTCTTCTTCAAAGCGATCCGCAGCCCCATTTTCCTCCCACTTTCCATTGCAGAGACTTCGTATCATCACCCAACATGCGGAAAAAAAAAGGTGTCCAGCCGTGCCATCGCCGGGTTGGTCACGTCATTTTTCGAATTCGTTGATCATCTTTTTCTGTAAATATGACAACTCGATCCGATGAGGATCAGAGTGATTGCCGGAACCAGAGAGGACTTGACTAAGATGTGGCTCCAACTTTAGGATGGCATGAGACAAGAATAAACATAATTTCATATTGCTTAAGTCTAGTGAGGTGAAGTGTTTACTTATCTTGATTTGTAACGAACCCTTTTCTAAATGAACCTCAGAAAAATAAAATTGTGGACGGACCTAAATAGGTGAGATTGGGTCGAAAAAGGGGACGGTAGATGGAGGTGACAAGATAGACCAGTGAATCCTAGAAAGTAACGGGCATGAGGGAACCCTCCTAGGCGGCTCTAGGAGTTTGGCGTGTCTCCACCGTCCTGGAAAGAGGGCGATTGTTTAACGACGTCGACTCGCTCGCGATATCAGTTTCTGCATAATCAAATTCGATCCCACCAGTCCGCATCTAGATAACTCGAGAGCGACGTGCGTGAATCAATTGGTTTGGAAAGTGCAAAAAAGATGGGGGGAAGAAGATAAGCATGGCTTGAACCAGTCAAAGCTGTGGAATTTTTCGACTTCCTTGCTAAGAACAAACATCTCAGACGATTAGGCCACTACAGTGATTTGGCTCCTTTATAAATAAAGAGTTTCAGGAGTTCTAGCTCAGACCATAATCCATCATCCTTCGTTTCTTCGTTGCCCTTCTTCCTATCTCTTCACATGGCTAAAATTATCTCCACGGCGAGTGGTCGCTCGTTGGCTCCTGCCATTTGTCTTCTGGGACTTCTGATAGCCAGCCTCTGCACGGCAGGTATGGTGACGATGCTTTCATATGCGCTAAAACTCTGTCGTCCATATTTCCTCTAACAGAAGCTAAGCTTTTGGATTTTGCAAACAGGTGTGCAATCCGTAGGAGTTTGCTATGGGATGCTCGGGAACAACCTGCCGCCGGCGTCGGAAGTCGTCGCCCTCTACAAGTCCCGCGGCATCACGCAGATGAGACTCTACGACCCTAACCAAGCAGCTCTACAAGCCCTGAGAGGCTCGAACATCGGGCTCATCCTCGGCGTCCCCAACTCGGAGCTCCAGGCCCTTGCTTCCAACCCCGCCAACGCGAACTCGTGGGTGCAGAGGAACGTGAAGAACTACTCGCCCGGCGTCAGGTTCCGCTACATCGCCGTCGGCAACGAGGTGAGCCCTGTCAATGGAGGCACTGCACAATTCGCCAGGTTCGTCCTCCCCGCGATGAGGAACATACAGGCCGCGCTCAGATCGTCTGGCCTGCAAAACCAGATCAAGGTCTCGACCGCCATCGACATGACCCTGATCGGGAACTCCTACCCTCCATCCCAAGGTGCATTCCGAGGGGACGTGAGGTCCTACCTGGACCCGATCATCAGTTTCCTGGTGAACAACAACTCTCCATTGCTAGCCAACATCTACACCTACTTCAGCTACGTCGGTAACCCGAAAGACATCAGCCTGCCCTACGCCCTATTCACCTCGCCGTCGGTCGTCGTCCGAGACGGAGCCCATGAGTACCGGAACCTGTTCGACGCGATGCTGGACGCCCTCTACTCCGCACTTGAGAGGGCTGGCGGGGCTGCCCTCCGGGTGGTGGTCTCGGAGAGCGGCTGGCCATCCGCGGGCGCGTTCGCTGCGACGGTCAACAACGCGAGGACATACAACGGGAATCTGATCAAGCACGTGAAGGGCGGCACGCCGAAGAGGCCGAAGGGGGCGATCGAGACCTACATATTCGCCTTGCTCGACGAGAACCAGAAGCAGCCGGAGCTGGAGAAGCACTTCGGGCTCTTCTTCCCCAACAAGCAGCCCAAGTACCCGCTCAGCTTTGCGCAGGGAAGGATTTGGGATGTCTATGACAATGTCACAGGTCCCCTCAAAAGTGACATGTGAGTAGCAGGTGTGGAGCTTTTGCATCTCCCAGAAGATCTGAAATAAAGAGGATCCCTCTGGTTTGCGTTGTAATCTTCAAGAGCTGTGAAATTTGTTCCTCATGCTTGGTGAAATAAAAGTATATGTCGCTTTAAGGATATGGTAAAAGTTTGAGATTTAATTGACCAAACAAAAAGGGATACAAATATCCAAAATATCTTATATCATCAAAGTTTTTTTTGTTACTTTGAATTCCAAACTTATATTATACCTACTGTAATACAAATATCCAAAATATCTTTTCATAGTATCAATTTTTTTTATTGCTTTAAATTCCAAACTTATACATATCTCACGTATATACCTGCTATTTTAATTTCATCTCGAATACATATATCACAAATTTTTTATAACAAAATAAGTTTGAGGTATTTATGGGGTTTTAACTTTTAATGACAGAAAATAATTCAGGATTTTTTACTTCATAACTTTTTTTTTTTGTAAAGCCCGACACGGACCTCTCCACTTTTTTTTTTTTTTTTTTTTTTGTAATATTAACAAAAAAAGAAGTTGAGAAATTATATATCCTCTATTTTAATTTCATCTTAAATATATTTATCACACTGATATAATTTCGAAATTTTTTAATGATAAAAATAATATAGATTATTCGTGTAACAATAGACAAATTTAGGGTTTTAATGGCCAAAAATATTCGCTTTTTGTGGCTGCTGGGATTCGAGCCCAGGTCTCCACGGCCACAACGTGGAATTCTTACCACTAAACTACAGCCACATTTGATGACAGATTCTACACAAAATTTTATAAAAAAGACTAAATTAAAACTTCAAAGGCCCGATGCCATGTTGGCTTCTGCTTCTTAACTTTGTAGATTTAAAAGAGAGATTAACATGATGCATTGAACGCACGGGACACTAAGACAAAACTCCCACCACACCGAACGTGATCACACAACAGTCCACCAACATGTACAAGATCGATCAACATCCAGGGCCATGCCCTTTCGAAAGCTGTGGAACAGCTACATACACGGTTTGGTTTCATCCCTGGCTCATGTTCCAAAACTCCACTTCGTGCTCAAGCACGCGCAGCAGCGTGGCCTCGGCCTTCTTGAGCTCCTCACCGGTGGCCCTCAGCAACCGGCGGTCCGCGATCTTCTGCAGCGACCGGCAGTACTGGCCGAAGCCTTCATTCCCCCATCTCTGGCACGTCTTGGCGAGCTCCGGGGGAGTCCTGGAGCCCTCCTCGAGGCAGTGGGCAAAGCTCTGCTGGTAGACGAGCTCGATAGCCCAGAGCGCGGTTATCGCCACCGTGTACTCGACGTCCGGTCCCATCAGACTCTCCAGAAACCTGTTGTAGCGACGTGTGAAAATCACGCTGTAGATCTCGCGAGCTCTTAATTTTGAGGCCCGATAGTGTTTGGCGCAATGACTCACCTGCAGTAGTCTTCGTTCACCTTCTGAGGGGCAATGGAAGATAGCACAACACCCCACTTGGAGGCTTCTTTCTTGAACCATGCTATCTCGTCGTTCAGAGAGGCCAAGCCGCTTAGTAAGACTTCCATGTCGGAGTTATTGTCGGACTCGCGGCAAGCCTTCAGCAGCACGCTCGATACGAAAGGAACAAAAGCTCTTACAAACAAGTAATCCTGTCCCTGCAATTTTGTTTTTCAATCCAGCTCGGAAATTTAGTAACTTTTTCAGGAAAACAAGTAAATGTCAGGGAAACACAGCAAACGTGCTTGAGATCTGCAACTTCATCAAGTTGGTATTCGTTTCGCTCTGTGAATCAGCAGAACTTACAAGAAAATGAACTCTAACAAGCAATTCTTGATCTAAAGTCTCGCATTAGAACAAGTGCAGATTGTGGTGCATTTGGATTGCCTCAAGATTCTCAAGTCTCACATTATAAATTCTCGCAGACAGTCCCATTATTGTCCGGTTTTAAGCAACGAAAAGCTACTATATTACAGCGAAGTACCGACAGATCAGGATGAAAATTGAAATGTAAGATCCCTTCATGTTCTTTCTTGAAAATCAAACACTTCACTAAATTAGATTCTGCACACTAAATTAGATTCTGCAACTGATTGTTCCAAAAGCAAAGCTCAAACAGGCTCGGCTACAGAGCCGCAAGTCCATCCCGATGTCAACAATCGACACCGAATTGACAATCGGGTCAGGCCGCCTAGCCTAGTCACGACCCACGTCGAAACAAATCTCCACCGTTTCCTCATAGCTTGTGAAAACAACCAAGAAACATACATCAGTCTCCGACACACAAGAAATCGGAGACATCTCGCAATTCCTCTGCCATTTAGCAGAGCACATACAATCCCAACCCGAAGTCTAACAAGAAAGAACCATCGGCACATCTAATCCGCGTCATCTAGTATCCATGGTAAGCGCGATTTTCGCCTAATCAACGAAAATTCTGCACAAACCATTCACGTCCCAAGAACGCCAAAAGCTCACATCTTTCGCCTCAACAGACATTCATCAGCAGATTATCAAGACAACCCAGAAGCTCAAAGTCAGAACATCACCAACGCGTGATTGAATGGATTGATGGGATGGTTAAGAATGGGTGTTTCGAGATGAAACAGCGGACGGGGCGATTTCTGCAGAGACGAAATGAACAAAGAAGCACGAACGCGACCGTACCAGCCACCGTTTGAAGGAGTTGAGGTCGACGGACCCATCTCGGATGCTGAGGATGAAAGGGTGCCTGGTGGCCGCCGTGTACACCAGGCGGTGCTTCTTCAGCCACGTCGCCGTCGTCCCCTCCACCTCCGCCAGTTGCTCCAGCCCCGCCTCCATGACTTCCCAGCCACTCTCTCAGCTTCTCCTTTGACTTGCCCGTCCAAAAAAAGTTGGGTTTTTGTAGGCTTTTTGGGGACCACTTGGTGCTCGAGCGGCACGGACTTGCTGGCACGTACGTGTCGATCTGCGCTGTTTTATCCTTTCCTTCATTTTAGCAGTACTTTGCATCATCTGTGCCCATCAGCACGGTTGCTTCCCAGCCGATCGATCGGGCGAATCTTACATGAGGATCACATGATCGCGACTCGGGCCAATCGGGTGCATATCACTCAATCGCGGTGGTATATAAATTTTGACTAAAATGATTTTCGCTCTTGTGGTAACTATTTAATTCTCAAGATTAATTTTTACTTAAAAATGATTTTTTTAATCTTATTCACCAGAATAATTTCTGAATTTTTAAAAATGTTTGATAACTATCCAAAATTTCAATTCTTAGGATAAAAATGTTTCTACTAGGATTCTTAATTTTCTTTTTAAATTTTTAATACTTTTATTATTATTATTATTATTATTATTATTATATATATTTTTTTTTTACATTTTTCTCTTCTTCTTCCTCCTTTGTAGCCAGCTAGAGCATCACTAAGCTAGGGCAATATTTGGTGAGCTCGCTAGAGACTTGCTTGGCCATTGTGAGGTTCGACTTTGCTTGGCCAATGTGAGGCTTGACTTCGTCTAGCCAAGGGGAGGCCGAGTCTCAGCTCGAGCCAATGAGCCTTGTCATGGGATAAAATTTTTTATTCTCGAGATAAAAATGCCTTTGGTAGGAAAATTTAGCTTTTTTTCCTAATTTTTTTTAATGCTTTTGTTATATTATTTTATTTTTCTCTTCTTCTTTCTCTTTCTTTGTGGCTGGACGCTAGAGCCTCGCTAAGCTAGAACGAGGTTTGGTGAGCTTGTCGGAGGCTTGCCTAGCCACCATGAGTAGTTGCGCTTGGATGGAAATTGGTGACACCACTTGTGATCTCCATTTCATATCAAAGTAGTGACTGATTCCAGTCTTATGACGCTAGAAAGAATTGTCTTCCAATTGTGTGAATTCCTAAAATTCAAAAGCTTTAAGATGTTTAGCTTCATTCATTATGCACTTCATGTCGCTTCAGTGTCATGTGCAAATCTCAGAACTCAAATTCTCTCGCCTGGCGTAGTACCTAGAGGTGTTTCTGTTCTTTAAAGTAGTGAATTGCTTCGTGGTCATCAGCATGCTGACTGCAATCTTCTGTGATATCTCAAACCATTCAGAAATTGACCCACACTAAAAGCATGGTTAATGGAACATGTAAAAAAGAAAATACACAGCCACATCTGCATTCTGCATCACGGGTAGCAATTACAGGAAATTCAGACCGCAAAGATACTTGCAGATTATCCACAACAGTGGATAACACACATAATAATCATATAATATCAGTAAGAAATCTTTAATTTTCTTGTGTCGCACACGAACAAGAAAGAAACATGATATCATACTTCTTTCGGGATTGTTTGGGAAGCGACATATCATGGAGATTGCGATCTTGTCGTGGTACTGCACACCTTGAAGAAGGAATCTCCAACCGAAGATAGGCTAATATAAAAAGCTCTCCTATCACATTCGAACAGAGTAGAACAGCCAAGCCAGCATTCTTATTGTCCAACGGGAAATGTTCACCACCCCGCACTTGCAAGAATATGAGCAAAGGTTATAAAGATGAGTTTGTCGCCAGATTAAGCAACGGCAAACAAGCACTAAGCAAGTATGCGAAACACACCCCTGCAAACACTTGTTATTTGAATCGCCAAGCTGAAAGAGAAAAAAGAGGCGTGCCCTTCCACCCCATAATCAGGCATTTTCCATTCATGCCAAGCGTGCAAGAACTTCCACTTGGAAATTTCTTTGCCATCAAATCTGCTTGATAAAGTGATGCCATGCCTAAATCTACCTCGACCATTCCAAACCGACTGAAGAAAGCCCTCCAGACATCAATTTTTATGCTCCGGATAGTCCTTTCCTCTCCTTCATCAGCCAGTGTGGTCCTAATTGCTTGGCCAAAGTACATAGATTCGAGGAATGTTCTGTTCTCATGAGCTCGTTCCATACACTCTTTAAGACAGTCAAAGTACGCACTATAGAAGAAAAGCACTTCGGCGAACCGATTTGAGAAATCTGGTGAGTTGTGATTTGAATCTACTTCGACAACCACCATCACACATGGGTTTAACTTTTTAATCACTTTCATGACGGACTCAAGCCTCTCGGGCCAAGGAATCATCGTTTTAAGGAGGCACTGAGCATAGACGACAATGGATTCTTCCTCATCCAGATCGAAAAGATCTTCCTTGGGTTCTAGCATGTCCTGCAACAAGATTATTTTGAAAGAAAATGGCACATTGAACAGTCGAGCGAAAGTCTCCAACCTTTTACCTGTGTCCTCGATCACTTGCTGCGAATGAGTACCTATTGCTGTTATCTTCAACAACTCAAGGGAGTGTTCACGTCGAGCCACGAGGGCTTGCATTAGGACAGTCCATTGGATGCCGCTCCGTATTCCGAAGTCAAGCACATGAACTTTCTTAGCGCCAGCCACGTTCTCCACGATGGTCTGTATTGCGGAGAATTGCTGGATCTGAGAGAACGGGACTAGTTGGTGATATGCGATGATTGGAGGGCTTGGCCTCATGCTTTCTTCTTCGACATCGAGGGTCATCCTCTTTCCCAGGCCCTTTATGCTGATTCTACCCGTTTTCCGATCAATCTTCTCCCTAAGTGCTTCAGAAAAATAGTACACGACCCGTTCCACCGGAGTTCCTGTGCTGCAGCACAACTCATCACTTTGGTCAAGCAAGCTGCTTGCTGCATCAAACTGCTGACATCCCACTTTCTCAGCAGCAGCTAGGAGGATCTCGGCAAGTCGCACGTTTCTTGTCTTATCTTCCGATAAGCAAGAGAAGTATCCTGGCAACGCAAGATCATCACCTGCCTGAGAAGATGACTGGATATATTTGGCGCTAGCAATCCTCATGGTTTCAGAAGTTGACAGCTCTGCCTTTCTGTGTTCAGTGTGTGGCTCGAGTACCCCATCCCTGGCCATTCGTTTAAATCTGCTTCCATCATTCCCCAGAAGTTCGAGCGATGATATAGAATTCTGGAACGGCTTGTCCTTCATAGCCTCATAGATATCTTGCAACTCAGTTGACATTCTAGCGAACTTATCGATTTCGTCTAGACAAGTTTGGACTGGCAGAGAGGGAGCATCACATCGCAGATTATCGAGGCGCCCATAATCCGAAAAAGATTGTTGTAGCTGCTCTTGCTGCCGATTCTCTGAAAAATGAGCTTGCTTCCTTGTCAAGTCACCGTGATGAATTCCATAGTCGGAAAAAGAGCTGATGTCCCCAGACTCTCCCCAATCCCCGGCTTCGGAAAAAGGGATTTGCAATCCTTCTCCTGCAATGATTCTTCCATAGCTTCGGCTTGATGAACTCAACCTGTCCTCGACTCCAGAAAAGCTGTGTTCTGCAGAATCAGACGCCGAACTTGCCATCTAAAACTGCAAACTTTGCTCACGGTTTGTCAGCCCCATTGTACCTGTGACAATATATTGACATTTGTACACAATGCATAGTGTTGTGTACTCCTACACAACAAGAAGCCACAAGAGTATTGATGTTATACGTCAAGATTCCCTTTGAGATGTCTTTTATTTAGGGGGAAAAAATCCTTGGAAGATTCTCAGTTAAGAAGAACTGTTTATTGACTTCATTAGCCTGGATTTTGACATTATCGAGACAACCTGCATAGCAGGCGATAGATTTTAACAGTGTGGTTTTTGCACCGTGAGATTTTATGGGACTATAATCAACTATCGAAGACCTAAGCTGATAGCTAGAGCGACATTACGTGATCATAAGGTTTACTGAGCCTCAAAGACAAGTGAGATGAGATAATTTAACACCCATTTCATGTGCGAACCAGACTGAGAACTGCACATGGAATGGGCGAATGAGGGCCTCCTATCTGTAATTTTCTTGTGGATAAAAACCTAGTTTCGATATTGTGTTGGAATGTCCAACCTAAATTCTTCACCTGATTTGGCTCATTGAAACTCCATAAATAAATAATGTGTGGCACTTTAACACGTACAGTGACAATTATGTATTCTGTGAATCATGAAACAATGGTTTTTGCTCCTAACACGCAGTTCCGTGAAGAAATTGGGGCGAGAAATAGTTTGACGAGCAGTTTTCATTTGGTAAAATAAATGAGATTAACTGAGTAAAAGTCACGGAGTGGGAACTTACATTCTTTGGAAAAATTTGAATTAGCTATGACAGCAACTCAGACACGCTTTGCCAATGGATAAAACCAGGCAAAACATGAAGATAAAAACCAGGCAAAATATAGGACATGATTATAGCTAGGTGAGTATTATAATTAGTTCTAGAGACCGCTCTTTTTATCAATAAGTTGCCCCTAATAGACATCCATTATGTTCCAATGCTTCAAGTCTTTGGACTAATTTTTCATCCCATATGGTATGATCTTCTAGTGTCTGCTGTGATATCATGCAGATTTTGTGTGGCTCAATGGGTTAGACCACTGCTGCAATATACAGTTCAGATCACGATGCGTTTGAGGACCAAACTCAATCAAGGTCATGAACTAAAGAATTGATAATCGACTTGCATTCCATGATGATGCGATGGCCATTTGCGTCTTGCCGACATTAAACTAACTAGTCCTTCCTTGTGTACAAGGTGAACGTCAGGAACCGCAACAGCAGGAAGAGACAAAACATCTTGAAGGACTGGAAATGCTGACCCGAATTGCAATACCTTAACATTTGTCCTGCAAGGTTTTCCTGCCGGAGTCCGGATGAATGTTCCTTAAACAATTCGGTAAGGAATCTTTCTGAGAACAAGCCTTGCCGAACTCAAGTCACAATAATGATCTTCACCCCTTAATTGCTAAGTCAATGCTAATTAATCTCTAACTTGAGAAAATATTTCCAACTTGGATAATATATTTCTGGGGTCTAAAAGAATAAAGCGATCTAAGAATAAACCAACAGGAAAAGGACAGATGGCTCATGGAGCTTAATATTGTCCGAAATCGCAAGGACTTTCGTATACTTCTCTTCGTCGGTTCCTCGGACGCTACCCCAACAGGACGGCCAAACCCAACTTAGATTCGATATTGGTAAAAACAAATGTGACTTCGGTTTAGCCTGAGATCGAATGTGTCGATCAATAGTTGGATCGTCTCAAATGGGCATGGTCACTTTCTCTTCATCGCTTCCTTGGACATTGCCCTGACAGGACGGCCAACTTTGACATAGATTCAATGTCGGTAAAGACAAATGTGACTTCGGTTTAGCCGGAGATTGGATGTGTGGATCGATAGTTGGATTATCTCAAATAGGTACCTTGGCTCTCTCTCTCTCTCTCTCTCTCTCTCTCTCTCAAGGCAAGGCTAGACCAGACAAAATGCTTGTTTTGGTTTTGAGTTGCTATTTATAATCACATGATAGAAACTTACTAAGAAAACTTTGTACAAGCTCTCCCCCCTGTTCTGGTTGGGAGTGATGCGTATATTTATAAGCCATTCATCACAGGTTTGGTCTCCAATAAATTGAGCAAAATACACCCCTCCTTATACTGAAGAAAGATATTGTGATTAGAGAATCGCCCAAGAGGTTTGATATGAGAGATTGAGTGGTTTTAGATCCACTGTGGACATAAGGCCAAGGGTTCACGGTACCTTTACCTTGAAACTTACCCAAGCACATAAATAAAATGTAAATTATGAAATTATTGACAGGCTCCAAATCACGAGATGGTAGAATTTCAAATATATAAGAAGGCCTATTCAAGCATAGCCCGTCAAAATAAATGCCCAGTTTATGCTGAGCTAAGAAATTTCCCTCCCGCTACTATTTTACTAGGGAAAAGTGCTTTGCATTTACATCTCTTTTTGACCTTTCAAAACTATATGTTTCACTCTCTCTATCTTCAACAATATTCCATACTGTATTTTAAAAATTTCAACGAAACCCAAATTTTTGTTGTCTATATAGCTTACATAGTTTATTATATGGTTTCTTTAAAAATTCACAAGAAAATAAAATGCTTTTTTTTTTTTGTCTTACAAGAAATGTTATTTAAAAGCCAAATTTAAAGTACTTTTTTTTTATCACACCGATATAAATTTGGAGATTTTGATGACACAACAAAAATTGATATATTCATGAGACGATAAGCAAAATTTAGGATTTTTAGTGACATAATAGAAAATTTAAAATATTGATGCTAGAGTGAGCATGACTTAGGCTTTGCTTGTTTTATAGAAAATGAATGATTTGAATAATATTTTCCTAAAAATAATTTCTTATATTGCTTGAAATAATTAGCAATTAAAAAGTGTCTTCATTATCGATAATAGTTCATGCCTAAACATTTTCATGGACAATGAAAATATATTTTGTTCATTTATTTTTGTAAATGATACAAATAATTATTTTTTTAAAAATATTTTCCAAATAATTTATTTTCCACAAAACAAACAGAACCTTAAAATTTTTGCTAGCAATTGATGATCGGGTCATACTTTTTTTCTCAATACCAGCTCTTAAGTTAGCCCAACCAATGCAAAGGAAAATATCATCATTCTCACAATCCAAATCACCACTCACGTGTAATCGACACAACCCTCTAGATTTGAGTTCGGAGTTGGCTGGGAAAGATCCAGTCAGGATTGTCAACGGCCAGCCATGGTGGAGGACAAGTATGACCTGGAGATTTTCCGATTTAGCAATGGTAAAACTAGAGAGGAAACGGTTACTTAGGACTGAAGGAAGCCGATTGAACTTGGCATCCGATAGCAGTAGGGGCATTTAGCTGCTAAAGGTTACTATTGTTGTTAAGTGGAGACCCTAGACAGATTCTATGAAACTAGGTGTTTGTGAGATATAAATTAAGCAGATAAATTGCAATATTTGACCGGGTCAAAAGTGTGGCTGTCTACACTCAGTTTAATTGTCAAAGACCTGTGCTTGAAGAAATCATCTGGGTTCATTAAGGTTTAGAATCTCATATGCCTATTTTGGAGTTGGTTGGGAATTGGTGATACCACTTAAGATGCCCATTTCAGATCAAAGCACGACTCATTCCAGTCTCACTATGCTAGCAAGAACTGTCTTCCAATTGGGTGGATTCCTTAAATTTAGAAGCCTTAAGATGTTTCGCTTGATATATGATGCACTTCATTCGCCTCCGAGTCATGTGCAAAGCTCAGAATTCAAATTCTCTTGCCTGCCGGAGTGCCTAGAGGTGTTTCTATTCTTTAAAGAAGTGAATTGCTTCACGATCAGCATGCTAACTTTTGTTCCTTACCAAGTCATGATCTTTTCCCTCATCTTGATGGATCTTGATAACTAATTTGCTTGAGCCTGATTACCAAATAGTCAGTGCGGTAACTTCGGCATCGTTGATGATATTTTGGAGTGCTTTCACCCATCATTTCCTACTCTACGCACACACACACAAACACACATGCCGCCGTCGGTGCATGCACATATTCAGGGAGTCAACGCGAACGAATGGAATTTGGTAGGAAGTCGAATCATAAGAACTAGTGTTAAGAAGATTAAGTGGAACACTAATAGGTACTGTAATGAATATGCAGATGCTCCTAAAGGAAATCGTTGCATTCTTGATCCGAACAATTAAATTCTTCTTTTGGTAAGAACTACCTTGATTCGTGACAGTTTGGGTTCATCAACTCTATCCTTGGTTACATCTAAATTCGATGTGCATCCTGGTGATCCAGTGTGCAGTAAAGGCAAAAGAAGAAACAAAGACAGACGACTGAAAGCCTAATTTTTTCCATGTTAATGTACACAAAGAGCTTATGGAAAACCCTATCTTCTGTGATATCTCAAATCCTTCAGAAATTGACCCACACTAAAAGCATGATCAATGCAACATTTAAAATGCAAATTCACAGCGATCTGCGACACAGGTAAGAATAAGTAGAACTCAGACAAGGAAGATCCTCGCTTAGCACACTACAGTAGATAACACACATCATAGTCATATATTATCAGTAAAAGATTTAACATTTCTGGTATCACACACGAACAAGAAAGAAACGCGATATCATACTTCTCTTGGAATTGTTTGCGAAGTGACATATCATGGAGCTTGCAATCTTGTCATGATACTGCAGAACTCGAGGAAGGAATCTCATAACCAAAGGTACAGGAACAAAATAAGCTCTCTTGTCACATTCCAGCAGAGTAAAAACAGCCTCAACAACATTCTGGTCATATAACGAGATATGTTCCGTATCCAACACTTGGAAGAATATGATCAGACGTTATAAGAAGAAGAGTTTGCAACTGGATTAAGTTATGGCAAAAAGGTATGGAGCAAGTATGTGATCACGCTACTGTAAACACTTGTTATTTGAATTGCCATGCAGAAAGAGAATGTATAGGCGTGCCCTTCCACCCAATAATCAGGCATTTTCCGTTCATGTCAAGCGTGCAAGAACTTCCACAAGGAAATTTCTTTACCATCAAATTTGCTTGATATAGCGATGCCGTGCCCAAATCTACCTCGACCATTCCAAACCGACTGAAGAATGCTCTCCAGACATCGATTTTTATGTTCCGAATATTCCTTTCCTCTCCTTCAGCTGCCAATATGGTCCTAATCCCTTGGCCCAAGTACACAGATTCGAGAACTGTTCTGTTCTCATCATCTCGCTCCATACACTCTTCAAGACAATCGAAGTATGCACTGTAGTAGAAAAGCACTTCAGGGAACCGATGTGTGAAAGCTGGTGAGTTGTGGTTTGACTCGACTTCGGTGACCACCATCACACATGGGTTTAGCTTTTTAATCACTTTCATGACAGACTCGAGCCTCTCAGGCCGAGCAATCATCGTCTTAAGGAAGAACCGAGCATAGACAACAATGAATTCTTCCTTGTCCAGATCAAAAAGATCCTCCTTGAGTTCTAGCATGTCCTGCAACATGATTATTTTGAAAGAAAACGGTACATGGAACAGTTGAGCGAAAGTCTCCAGCCTTTTACCTGTGTCCTCAATCACTTGCTGGGAACAAGTACCTATGGCTGTTATCTTCAACAGCTCTAGGGAGCATTGACGTCGATTCATGAGGGCTTGCATTAGGACCGTCCACTGGACTCCTTTCCATATCCCGAAGTCAACCACATGAATTTTCTTAGCCTCCGCCACGTTCTCCATGATGGTCTGTATTGCGGAGAATTGCTGGATCTGAGAGAACGGGACTAGTTGGTGATTCAACATGGTTGGAGGTTTCGCCCTCATGATGTCTTCATCTAGATTGAGGTCCATCTTCTTTCCCAGGCCCTTTATGCTGACTCTTCCTGTTTCCCGATCGATCTTCTCTCTAAGGGCTTCAGAAAAATAGTACACCACCCGTTCTACCGGATTACCTGTGCTGCAGCACAACTCATCACACTGGTCAAGCAATTTGCTCGCTGCATCGAACTGCTGACATCCCACTTTCTCAGCAGCAGCTAGGAGGATCTCAGCAAGTTGTATGTTCCTTACCTCGTCTTCTGATGAGCAAGACAAGTGATAATCATAAAGATGGCCTGGCAGCGCAAGATCAACAGCTGCCACAGAAGATGACTGGATAAATTTGGCGCTAGCAATCCTCATGGTTTCAGAAGCAGACAGCTCGGCCTTGTTGTTCTCAGTGTTTGGATTGAGTACCCCATCTCCGCTCAGCCGTTGCAACCTGCTTCCACAGTTCCTCAGAAGCTCGAGTGATGTTAAAGGAAACTGGAACGGCTTGTCCTTCCTGGCCTCAATGATATCTTGCAGCTCAGTAGAGATTCTGCTGAACTTTGCAATCTCATCTAGACTAGTCTGGATAGGGGGAGAGGCAATATCATATTGCAGATTATCAAGGAGCCCGTAATCTGAAAACAATTGTTGTAGCTGCTCTTGCCGCTGATACTCGGAAAAAGGAGCTTGCTTCTTCATCACGTCACTGCCATGAAATCTGTAATCTGAAAAGGAGCTGATGTCCTGGGACTCTCCCCGATCTTCCGCTTCTGAAAAAAGGATTTGCATTCTTTCTTCTTCGACGCCTCCATAGCTTCGGTTCAAAGAACTCAACTTGTCCTTGACTCTGTAAAAACTGTGTTCTACAGAAGCAAACGCTGAACTTGCCATCTAAAACCGCAAATATTGCTCACAGTTTGTTATGCGGAATGTACCCCTGATATGATGCTGAATAAATACACGATACAAGTGGCGTGTAGTCCTATGTAACAAGAAGCACGACAGTGCTAAGGTTTCACTCAAGGTTCCCTTTGAGATGTCCTTTATTTTAAGAAAAATAACCTTGAGAAAATGATTGTTGCAGAAAAATAAAAAACAAAAAAAATGAACAAATATGATTTCTCTCCTATAACCCACTTTAATCTCAAGTTATTTCATCTGATAGAGGATTCAATACAACTTTCGTTGTTATGGGGAAACAGAATACCAGACCCTATCTTTCAATTAGGTGCAATAAGTGAGTACAATCATTAGATGGATTTAATGCGTGGCTTCCATTGAAGCACGTTATATCTTCATGAGATTAGCAAAGTCGCAACTTCTTTGTTGCTACTTAAATTAATATTAATCTATTGATTAATAATATCAATAAGTGCATTCAATAAGCTCGTTATAACTTCATAACAGTTGTGACTTTTCAGTCTTTTATCTTTTAGTCTTCCATCGGTTTTCAGCATGTAAGTAATTATTAAGCCAACAATTTATAATAGCTTGTGGGCCATAATTATTCTTACATAAACTATTGACGCAGATACTCTGTCGAATGATCATTTGTCTTGCAAACGTTAAACTAGTCATTGTGTATTAGCCGAACGCCATGAATTGCAAAACCAGGAAGAGACAAAACATCTCGAAGGACTGGAATGCTGAATTGCAATATCTTAGCGATTGTCCTGCAAGCTTTTACTGCCGGAAATCAGATTAATGTTCCTTAAACTATTCCGTAAGGAATTTTCCTGAGAACAAGCCTTGCCGAACTGAAGCCACAACAATGATCTTCACGCCTCAAATCTAATTTTTTCTCTGCACCTCTTGAGTCACAACTAGTGAAGATTCATTGAAGTCTTGACGAGGAATAAGGTCCGAGCTTAACTCAGAAGTGAGTCTAAAACCCAGGAAGCCAGTAGCCCAAAGATGTTGACTTTTTCATTTGGTGGTTTTAATGGATCGAGTCAATCAACATCCACGCATATAATTCAATCCTTAGCTGCTAAGTCGAGAAAACATTTCCAAATAGGCTAAAATCACACAAGACATGACAAACATGGTAAAACCGATATACTTTTCTTTTCGTTCTAGAAGAATAAAGGGACTTGAGAAGAAAGCAAGAGGTAAAGGACAGACAGCTCCTGGAGCACTTAACATTGTCCGAAGTTTCGCAGAAAGTGAGCTGAAGGAATTTCATATGCGAATATGCGACTTTTGTCTTATTCTCTTCGTCGCTTCCTTGGACATTGCCCCGACAGGACACCAACATCAACGCCGATTCGATATTGGTTGTTACATCTTGAAATTCAACCCCATCTCAATAATAAGAAATAGTTGTTTTGCCGACGCACCTATGGTTATTTTGCTTTGAGCGGGTCTCTCACGAGCTGACTAATCTATTAAGTGAGGCCGTAAAGGGATATAAACGCGGCAGACTAGAGAATTCAATTGGAAATCGATTCTTCAACCGTAATAATTGGCAAGGATAAATACGTCATTGTTATAATCGATTAGTGATTGGATATAAGTCGATTCAACGGAAACACGTAATTGAATTGCGGGTGGTTCTGCATGATTGTGAAATTCAGGTCGAATGACGATAACCCGATTTTCTGTCGATTTTATACTCGGTACATATAATTGAAATCTTGCGATTTTTACGACAACCGAGAGTTGTCTACAAGTCGAAGATGCACAAATGTGGATAGAAAATTATCGACCACGAGTCAAACGTGCTAAAACCCCTAAAAAAGCTACCCGATAGATTAGGTTATACTAAAACCGCGTTTGGTCGATTTTAACCATGAAATTGAATTCAGTTTCGGGAATCGGATGTTCGAGCATATCACGATTTATTTTAAGGATGCCGGCCAGTTGACATGTTTTAATCGGCGTTGACATGGACAACTTTTAATAATATTTTAATATTTTTGAATTTTTGAATTTTGAATTTTTATTTTTCCTTCTCCTCCTTCCTCTAGCCGGTTGCCGAACCTCGGTGACTGGCCAGAGGCGACGGCCGACGAGGTCAACCTTGACCTCGATAGCCATGGGCGAGGCTCGACCTTGAGGCTTGCCCGCTCGGCGCTAGGCTACCCTTGAGGCTTGGGCGGTGATGCTCGGCCTTGCCGAATCCGGTGAGGGTCGAGCCTCGCCCATGGTCGACAAGGGCAGCCACTGGCGAGGTGGTTGGCAAGGTTGACCTCGACCACGTGAGGCGACTGGCCAGAAGAAGAAAGAGGAGAAGGAAAAAGAAAAGAAAAAAATAAGAAGAAAAATAAAAACAAAAAGGAAAAATAAAACTAAAAAATAAAAATAAAAAAATTCAAAATTATTAAAATATTAATAAAGTTGTCTATGTCGGCGTCGATCAAGCTACGTTAGCTAGCCGGTGCCCAGTCAACAAAATCCGGCCAATTTTGATCGAAAAGGACTGAGTTGACACAACGTAAAAATGTTTAGGATTTAATTGTCAATAAAAAAAAAAGATTTAGGACTAAATTGGCACAAATACAAAATGTTTAAGGCTTTTTTTTAATACTTTTCCTCATGTGTAGTGCCAAAACTTGGTATTGAGGATACTTAAGTGCCAAAAGTTAGGGTAGTGACACTTAAGTGCCAAAAGTTAGGGTAGTGACACTTAAGTGCCAAAATCGGAGCAAA
The DNA here is from genome assembly GCA_014182725.1 of Eucalyptus brandiana. Classification (NCBI taxonomy): domain Eukaryota; kingdom Viridiplantae; phylum Streptophyta; class Magnoliopsida; order Myrtales; family Myrtaceae; genus Eucalyptus; species Eucalyptus brandiana. The sequence continues at coordinate 6,424,468 of CM024668.1, read as the reverse complement.
ATATATTAGTTAAGTGCCGATGGTGAGAAAATCTAGCCAAAATGCTAACGTGACGATTTTCTAGTAAGGTAAGTGCAAAATGGCGTCGTTTTGCGTGTTGACGTGATTAGACAAATGCAAAAATGATGTCATTTTGTTTCTGATGTGGTTAATAATTAATATAAAACTAAATTTATTTAAAACATATAAAAATTAAAAAAAAAAGGCCGGTAGGGAAGAGGCACGCGGCTAAGGGCCGAGCTTGATTGACCGGTGACGAGGGGCCGTGAGCCCTCACCTAGATCTGGGGCGAGGGTCGTGGCCTTCCCCCAAATCTGGGGAGGGTTGGTGGTCCTCGTCTAATTGGGCCAAGGGCCGCCATTCACTGGGGCCATAAATGAAAGAACACCATTCTCATGACATCGATGCTCACAAAACAGACAAAGGGAATGATCTCATTTTCACACTTACAAAAACTTAAGAAAAGAAAAAAGGGTTTGAATTGAGAGCTCGAGTTAGTTCTTTGTCCAGTTTAGCATATTTGCAAGCCGGAAATGCAAGAATAAACTATTCACACAGAAATTCTGTTGGACTACCATTTGTGCCTTGCGAACATTAAACTAATCTTTTGTGTGTCAGCCGAACGCCATGAATCACTAAATGAGGAAGAGACGAAACATGTCGAAGGACTGAAATGCTGACCCGAATTGCAGGTACTTTAACTAATCCTTGTCCTGCAAACTTTTACTGCCAGAAATGCCGAACTGAAGCCACAACGATGATATACACGCCCCAGATCTAACTTTTTCTCAGCACCTCTTGAGTCACAACTAGTCAAGATTGATTGAAGTCTTGACGAGGAATAAGTACCGAGCTTAACTCAGAAGAGAGTCTAAAATCCAGGCAGCCAGAAGCCCAAAGACGGCAACTTTTTCACTTAGCAGTTCTAATGGATTGAGTCAGTCAACGTCCACACATACTGATTCGATCCTTAGCTGCTAAGTCGATCCGAATTAATTCGAGGAAACATTTCCAACTTGGCTAAAACCACACAAGACAAGACAAACATGGTAAAACCGATGTACTTTTCTTTTCGCTCTAAAAGAATAGAGGGACTCGAGAAGATAGCAAGAGGAAAAGGACGGACAGCTCCCGGAGCACTTAACATCGTCCGAAGTGTTGCAGAGAGTGACCCGAAAGAATTGCATATGCGACTTTCCGTCTTATTCTCTTCGTCGCTTCCTCGGACATTGCCCCGACAGGACACCCGAAATCAAGGGAGATCTGATGTCGGTAAAGACAAATGCGACTTCGGTTTAGCCCAAGATTGAATGTGTGGATCATCAATAATTGGATTTTCTCAATTGGGCAGGGTCACTTTCCTTGGCCATCTCTCTCTCTCTCTCTCTCTCTCTCTCAAGACAAGGCATGACCAGACAAAATGCTTGTCTTTGTTACGAGGTGCTACTTAAATCACACGATAGAAACTTACTAAGAAAAACTCTCACATACATGCTCTTCTCCCCTCTGTCCTGGCTGGGAATCTACCTAAAAAGAAAAGTCAGTGGACATCATCTTTGTTTATTTTCGTATGAGTGATGTACATATTTGTAAGACATTGATCACAGGCTTGGTCTCCAACCAAGAATAGAGCAAAACACATCTCGCAGTAAACTGAGGAAAGATACCGCCCTAAAAAAAATCAACTGGAGAGATTGGGGCTAGGGACATAAGGCCAAGGATTTACAGTACCGTAATCTTGAAACTTAGCCAAGTTTGTAAATGCGGAGTTGTGAGACATAGGAATATAGGGAATCTATTATACGTATTAAACCGTATCTAGAGCATTTCAAATAGTGGATATCATGTGTATCTAGATCCATTTAATGATTCAGACACCATCTCTCTCTATCTCTCTCCATGACCTACAGACAGGTACTAGAGATCAAAATTTTTTTAATGCGGGTACCAAATAGGGGACCAACAAGCCTAAGCTTAACTTTCTAGCTAATTTAGCCCTCTTTCTCTCTCTCTCGACCACATGACCTATGTAAAGATACTGGAGATCACAATTATCTAATGTGGGTACCGAACAGGAGACAAGCAAAGCCTAAGCTTAGCTTTCTGGCTAATTTAGCCCCCTTTTTCGGGACAACAAAAGAAGAGGCCCAATAAGTTGTGAAGAAGGCCCATTCAAGTACAATAGCCCATCCATCAAAACGAATGACCGGTTAATGCTGAGCCCATCAATTTTCCATCGGCTATTCCTTTAATTGGAAAGATTGCATACAATTTTACTTTTTTAAAATTTTATTTAAAAAATTTTTGTGTTTCATGCTCTCTATTTTGAACAATATTCCGTACCGTATGTTGAGAATTTCAAAGAAAAGCCATTCACTTTATACTGTCTGTAGATTACATAGTTTCATAGATTTTAGGGCCTGGAGTTTTTACTTTATCTTTTGAAAATTCACAAGAAAAGAAAATGTGCATTTAAAAGGGAAGGCCATAGGGAATTTAAGGACGCGAGGGGCGATTTTTTTAAAAGGAAATATATTATCAAAAATCCTGAAATATGCTCATTATGATGATAATGCTCCAAATTTTTTTAGTATCACCAAGTTCCTGAACTTGTACTGATTTGCCAAAATTTACTTTTTCTACTTCTAAAAAACCCTAAATTTTGCTAGCTTGACAACAATGCACACTAATACTTTGAACACATAAGAGAGGATATAATTTAGAGGATTTAGCGACAAAAAAAAAAGTTTGAAGCATCATTATCAATTGAGTATAGTTTAAAAATTTTTGTGGCACAAAAAGAATTGGGCTGTTAGTGTAACAATGGGCATAGTTTTAGAGTGGCGTTAGCCCTTTTTCAAGAGCGTCTCACTTTTCATTTATGGTATGTTTATTTTGCAAAAATAAATGACTTTTTAGTTAATAAAAAAATTTCATTATCGATAAAAATTTATGCCTAAATATTTTCTTGAAATTTTTTATATTCATTTTTGTGTGCAATATAAGTAATCATTTATGAGAATTTTTAGTATTTTTTTTTTTAACTATAAAAAGTTGAAATCGGAGAAAATATATTCACGGGGACTTATAAAATGATTATATTACAATCCGCCTTTTTCCAGCAAGCGGCAACCGACGATTTCCGAGTTCACTCGCCGCGACCAGTAAAACGAGAGAGGCATCGCCCGGCTGTCCAATCACGCCCCGCCACGTCACCCGTCTTACCACCACCTGACGTGTCGAGTCAAGACGACGGGGTCCTCTCTCTCTCTCTCTCTCTCTCTCTATCTACAGCAAGCTCGCAGCTCAGAAAATATCCCCCAACCGAAAAGCGGAACCCGCAGAAGAACATCGATCGATCGATCGCCACCGCTCCTCCCCCGGCCTCGCGCGCGATTCGAATCGATCGGGACCGTCGCCGGCGGCGGCTGCGGCGGCGAGCGACATGGCGGAGGACAAGTACAACCGGAAGAACCCGGCGGTGAAGCGGATCCTGCAGGAGATCAAGGAGATGCAGTCCAACCCCTCCGACGACTTCATGAGCCTCCCCCTCGAGGTCCCCCGCTGCTCCCGATTCCCGATCTCTTCCTTACGTACATCGTCGAGGTGTTAGGTCCGATTGGGGCTAGGGGAGGGAGATCGGAGCCGGAAACGGGATCGTTCCGGCGCCGATCCGATCGCTTTTCGGGGTTTCGTTCGATCCGTTTGTGCTTCGGATGATTTCGGTTTCTGTCTTGAGTTTTTTACGCGAGGTTGTTGGGATCCGGCGACCGGGAACGTATCGTTTCGGCCGCCGGCGCCGATTCGATTGCCTTTTCGGGGTTTGTACGGCGAACGTGGTGTGTCGATTTCGTTTGATCCGTTTGCGCTTCGGATGAATTCCATCTGGAGTTTTTAGGCGAGGTTTTCGTGATTTGACGACCGGCCTCCATAAGTGGTTCAATTCGGTCGCCGCCTGATTGATTTGTTGTATGAGAGTCGGGGGATTCGCGCAGAATTGCTGCTTACATGTTGATTTTCCTTACTCCTGACCCTCTCGAGCTTCTTGATTCTTCGTTTCTTTAGTGATAGTTGACGCGAGGTTGGGTTGGATTGGCTTCGGTTTTTCTCCTGAGCAATTGTTCAGTGGTGGGTTTGCTTAATCTTCTGGATGTCTTCTCTGCTTGCAGGAGAACATCTTCGAGTGGCAATTCGCTATCAGGGGACCGCGCGACAGTGAATTCGAAGGCGGTATTTACCATGGCCGCATCCAGCTCCCTGCGGAGTATCCGTTCAAGCCACCGTCGTTCATGTTGTTGACGGTAATGTTTTCTTTCCGTATCTTGTCTCATTTTATTTTACCCATCGGGCAACTTCATGTTCCTTTCCTTTGTTTGACCTTACCGTGCGATTCACTCAAATGTGTTTTTGTCATGCTACAGCCCAATGGTCGCTTTGAGACACAGACGAAGATATGCCTGAGCATATCCAATCATCACCCTGAGCACTGGCAGCCATCATGGAGTGGTAAGTTTTTGATTGTCATGGGTTATGAGGCTAGTGTAAAATTGCGAATCTCAAACCCGGAGGCATTGCTTGGGTATCATTCTTTTGCCAGGCATTCGGTTGCTTGTCAAACTATTAAAGGTCTGCTAAAAAATACTCTACAGTTGCATGGAGTAGAAATTTTGTCATCTTTTCATTCTGCTTTTGTGGGGCTAAATTAGGTGCTTGGGATATGGGTGTCGTTTGGCTTTCCCTTAAGGAATGTGTGCAACATCCCCAATCGATTTCACCAGCTCCCTTAAATTATTTTTCTGGATTCCTGTCGTTTTTAACATAACCTGAGTGGTGCTAGGATTAGATAATTGTAGAATATGTTGGACAATTCTACCTGACATAAGGTCTACTCAGGCAGTTTTTAGATTCTTAGCTTGCTGATCACTGGAAGCTTCAGGGTCCAATCCATACTAATTTCTTCTTTGTTTTGGCAGTACGGACTGCTTTACTGGCACTCATTGCGTTCATGCCAACTAACCCTAATGGTGCATTGGGCTCCCTAGACTATAAGAAGGAAGAAAGACGTGCCTTGGCTATTAAATCTCGTGAAGCAGCACCCCGATGCGGTAACACTGAGCGTCAACAGCTGATTGAGGAGGTATAATTCGTCCTTGCACATGTACTTTTTGATCATTTGGAGCAAAAATGCTTATTGAGTTTACTCTCTTGACAGATTCATGAGTATATGCTGAGCAAAGCACCGCCTGTTCCTCAGGTTCAGCCTTCTGATGACCATTCTGCTGAAGCACGGAGTGACGAGGGAAGTTCTTCTCCTGAAGAGCCTCCACGCGATGCAGGTGATAGGGTTATTGAAGAAGCACGAGACCCCCCCGCTAATTCAAACCCTGTCGTGGAGAGAGCAGAGCCGTCTAGGCATAGCCCGGCAAGAAGCGAACAGCTTCAAACAAGGGTTCAAAAACCAGTTGATGACCGCTTGTTCACATGGGCTGCGGTCGGACTTAGCATAGCAATTATGGTTCTCTTGTTCAAGAAAATCATGAAGTCTATTGGACATGGTGCTGTTTTCATGGATGAATCCTAGACACAGGAGTATTGATGCTAGAATTGCATCAATGCATAAACCTTGATTGAAAGGAAAAAGTTTGTCAATTTCCAAGATTGAAGTATTTGTAATATATTATATATTTCACTTCATTCACTTGAGGGATGTAATTAATAAATGGATGTATAAAACGCCTAGATTTTGCAACCTGATCTTGTAGTTACCAGGCTTGTAAGTATTCATTCAACTGTGCAAGTTCGCATTCGCTGCTATTTTTTTTTTCCTGCCAATCTTGTTCAATGTGAAATGCTACAAGCAGTTGTGCTAGCTTGGTTTCCCATGTGCACGTACACTTCTCAGTTAAGCCCTTGGTTTAGGCCAATTTCTTGATTGAGTTTTTGGATTGAAGTTTCTAACAAGGGGAGAGAATGCCAAAGATGCTACTTGGCTGATTCCAGTGGCTATTTGAGCGTCGGTGGTGGTGGTTTTGCTGCAGTTCGTGTTACGACAGGGAAAGAGTAGTGTTTTCGTTAATAGGTTTGGTCCAGTTAAGTTTCTTTTCAAATTAGATTGTCAGTTTGACCGGATGGTGTTCTTGTAAGATGACTCCTTTAACAGATTCAATTTGAATCAGCAGTGTCGATATTGGTTAATATGTGGATTGTTCAACCCAGAACGGTATTAACTTGATTTCTGCAGATGATGATCTTGAAAGATCAAGAATAAGCATAGGCATTGGCTCAACACTGCATGCGAATAGCAGAACTCTACGAAACTTGTAACGCTCCATTTTAGTTTAGTTGAAAAGTTTCCCGTATAAAAACATACATGCTATCTAAGTAGTGTCCCTGGGATGCTTGCTAAGCGACCAAATAAAGAAATATCACAATTTTGATCGCGTTGATTGATTTTGTAGTAAGCGCTATCGATGCTTTTTGGAACCTTTCTTCATCAAGTATATTTAATGACTGATCCGACCATACTCATTAATAAAATCAGTCTAGCTCTCACATAGTTGAGGTAAAATCTAACAAATTATTGGAGAAGTGATCACCGCCAGTGATCTCATCAAGACCAAATTCTACGAACACATCGCCGAGCTCTTCTGTGATAATTTCTTTCTCCTGTCGCAATAGACAGCAGTACACGAGCCATTTCAAAGCCGAAAAACAAATGCAAACCTCGACCTTCAAACACAGTTTGTCTCACAAAACATGTCACCATGCTAAGAAAACCAACATCTTTTCACCCGTAAGCTACAGAGTAAACTCGAAGGGAATGTCACATTTAACCTCTGAATAGGAGGGCCAAATACCAAGGGTTAAAACTGTACACGAAAGAGTTCTCTGGAATAACGCATTGGACATCTTTAATTATGAGAATTTGTTTGTCTCAAGTAATGAACAACAAGTTCCTCATAGTCACAGGTGGGGTGAAACTTGTATGCTCCAGGCAGAAAGTTATGCATTTGTTCATTGAAAATATGACGGGGAATGAGTACGAAATTATTAAGTCTTGAAAACTTCATTCTCAAACTCAAAATTTAGTTAACTTCAGTAGGTGAATCTGAAGCAGACTGACCCTCGAAACACTAGCTTGAGCTTTATTTATTTATTTATTGGTCTAATGAGCTTTATAAATGGCGTTTTTTTGGTGCTATGGCAAAAGCATTGAGTTGACTGTCTGGCTGACGAATGTTTTATGCGGTCCTTCCCTTGTTTCAGAAGAGAACTTTTTAAGGTAAAATTGGACAGGATAGCTGAGACCACTTTTTAAGGTAATGCTCGGACCACACAAAAGTCATCTTTCAGTCTTCAGATCCAAGACTCTTCTCGCAACTGATAATATTTCATAATCAGGGGGTCATGCAGTAACTTTCCTTTTCCATCTTATTATTTTCGAATCAAACACAAATGGCATGAGAGTCGAAACAATTAAAAGGGACGAATCCAATCCCATTGAAAGAACGGTCAATCGGGAACGAGTTCAATCCCAAATCAATATACCTCATATATACAAAGCATGTGAGTGCGAAACAAGTAGGTGCGACATCCAAATAACTGTTTGTACATTTCTGGCGAATTTCACGTTAAAAATTCACCTACTGCTATGACAAATAACTGATATTAAGCAGCTTGGAATAAAAAGCTCATTAAGCAAATAATGTGCATCGTGAATGCATTTGATCCATGTACATTATTTTCCACATGGGTAGACTCCTTTATCAGCACTTGAAGAGTGTGCTTCCAGGCCAGCGGATGTACACCAATTACCTAACAGTAAAAAAGCTTATATAATAATTTTTTCAGAAGAGTGTTCATACTAGAACTAGCTTACGGGGTCAACATTTCTAGTATCTCTTGGAGTAGTTCAGTATCAGCAAAATAAGACTCCAAATCCTGACATCCCGGATCAGGAGTAAATTGCTCCCTGGCCGCTGTGGGAGGCTGTGGAGCTGCAGAGAAATCACATTGTGATGAGTTCCATTCTGGCGAGAGAGTTGGCATTTGTGGTTGATGTACGTTTTCTTTTAAAGATTCCTGTTGTCAAAACAAAAACAAGAAGAAAAATTAGTTTGCTAAACACGCTATAATGATCTTTAACAGGCGCCATTTTGATGCTTCTTCTGACCTTCGGAATCTCTTCAGGTACCATGCTTTTGGCAATTACTAATGTGTTGGAGCAACTTGTGTTGTTGACTTCATCAGGGCTGCTCTGGCTACTTCTGCTGCCTTCTTGAGGCATAATAGGGACACTTGTGTTGTTGACTTCATCAGACGAGTTAGGGTTACTTGTGCTGCCTTCTTGAGGCATAATAGGGATACTTGTGTTGTTGACTTCATCAGACAAGTTAGGGTTACTTGTGCTGCCTTCTTGAGGCATAATAGAGATACCTGTGTTGGTCTTCTGAGTCTTTGAATTTTTCATACCCTTCTCATCAGGGTTTTTCTTCAAGCGGTAAAGAACAAAGTCACTCTGATATAGAAAGACAAAAGACAAGTTAACAATTTGTTCAAGTCCAATCACTGATCTCTAAAAATTCTTCGCAGTTTAATCCCAAAAGAAAAATAAAACGGACCTCGAAGAATCAAATATCAGTCAAAATAACAACTTTGGCAACGCGTCATGCTCAACTTATAAGACTCCTTTTAAAAAGAGACTCCTTACTCAGCTTCAATATAGAGTGAATGGTGCACTTCATAGCTATGGCGACAGCAAAATTCGAAGCGAAAAAAGAAGAAAAAGTCACCGTATTTTACTTGGTAAAATTGTGTTAATAAACCAATCAACAGAAGTTTATAAGAGCTTATTTCATTTCAGGGGGGAAAGAAAGGGCAAAAGTCAGCAACAAAAAGTAAGCTGCTACGTCTCAACTTCAGAAAAATTGCGTTGGAGAAGAAAATGAAATCGAAGGGCTCTTGAATGAAAGTTCCTGGAATGGAGAACATTCATTTAGCGACCTTAATCACACATGTATCCTTAAATGATTTAAATATAGTTTGCGCTGAAGTTCACTGCGAGAGAAAGGGAAAGCAAGAAGGTTGAGTACCTGGTCATTGAGGACGCTGTATTCATGCAGTACCCATTTGGTATGGGCATTTTTGGGACTTTGACGTTTTTTGAAAACCAAAATTTTCTTCAGACCTAATGTGTTCTTTTTGTCTTGTGTCCTGATTTTATGAGTTTTGCCGGTTGGCTTCCAAGAGCCATAATCATTTGTCCTTCTTGCTCGTTTACTTTGAGGGTATTTATTTTGCAGACGGCTGAAGAAGAACCATTCATCACCATCTGACTTTATCCTTGACAGTTCTGCATATTTCCACAACAAAAAATCTTCAAACTACTGATGCAAACCAACAGATACAGAATCCCAGAAGGCATAGCATGGACCAACCATGAACTCATCATATTTTTTAAAGATGAACAGGACAGTTTTTATTGTGTCTTACCATTTATCTTGCCAGGTAAATCCCAAGGTGGCAATTGATGGACATCAACCTCGGGAATTATCTGTTCAACTGTTTTGTTGCCGAGTGTCTTCAACTTCAAGTATTGATTGACAAGTTCCTCATCTGTTGGTCTGAATCGGAATCCCACCGGCAGATCAACTAATGAAATTTCTACACTTTCCATCTGAAAAGAAAAAAATAAAAAAATAAAAAAAATAAAAAAAAGAACAAAAATACTAACTACAAGCGGAGAGAGAAGGAAATTTCAAGAGAGAAATACTGCCTTGCTTCAGATTGCTTCATCCCGGAGTTGTATCCATTCTTATTTATAATAGAGATGCCATGGGTCTTACCCTGGCTAGGAAGTTGTTTGACTGTTTGGTGGATCCCACATCTTAACCTCTGCATATCCTGTGACTGAGCATATCAATGGATAGCTGCTTTTTTCATACCAATGGATATGTCTATAGTCCCGTATGAACAGTAATTTATGACAATAACCTTTGCAATTTTCTCATTTTGGGCAATAACAACCGTTGGTACCTTTCATTATCAAGGTAGTAACTTTGCAAGCAAAATCAGTGATGGTTGGGAACTGTAGAAAGACCCCATACAAATACACAAGAGAATCCCATTAAAAATTAGTAAATTCTTAATATTCTACATAAGACACTTCTATTATTCAATTTTCCAAGCCATATGTTCAATCATTCAAAGCAATCTCGATGTGAGATTCTTCATGATTTTTTATGTCCCCCCAAAATCAACAAGGACTAAGGTGGTAAAGGGCAGAAGGAGGGAAAAGAAAAATCTTAATTTTTCCCCACTTATTTTTATCATATTAACAAATAAAATGTTCATGGCTCAGCAAAAAAAAAAAAATAAAAGTAAAAATAAAAAATAAAAAGTCCATCAGAAAAGCATCTGCATACAAGCAAAAGAGCTACAATAAAGACATAAGGGATTGCCACTAACATGGTAAAGAAGGGAGGAAAAACAACTGTTCTCGACTGAAAAATTTCAGACTTGTTCTCCAAGTTTCAAAACTTCTTTGGAAAGTTCACTTCTTCTTCGGACTCTACCATCACACTACCCACTTAAAAGTTATTCCCTCAAGGTCAATAGCTAAAAGCAAGGTCTTTGGCTCCCTCATGCATTACTTCCTGTCAAACTTCCACTAACGATAGTATTTATCTATTATGTTTTCTAATAAACTTTTAGCAGGCCTAAAGTAATCAAACGAGCTTGTTATCCAAGCTCAGTTTTATTCTTTTGAATATTTTACTGCATAATCGGAGCTCACTTAGTTTCAGGATCAAGATATATATGACATTGACACATCACTCCTACAAATCAACACGCAAGCACCATTTAAACCAATCAGCTTCAGTTCAAACTTCTTCTGACAGTTTGGGTGTTTAGAGAAGTGTTGCTAAGTGATGAAATATATCCATTACGGAAGTAATTGTCATGCTAACCATTTCCCAATAAGCCATCTTCTGATGTAAATGAAGGAGGCTCGCCAGTTGCAGCACTTGTGGAAGTGATTCCATCATTTCTCCAAATGAATTCTGCACTCAGGGAAAAACATTAAATGAGAGCTAAAACTATAATTCTCACGCCTGTCACGATTCTTCCAAATAAATGATTTCCAACTGCATCAAAATGTAGAGAAACGCATGAATCGCCTTTGCTGTAAGTTAATTCAGCACCCATCCACTCTTTCCTCTCCCTCGTTTCAAGGTTCACTTTATACAACATAGACAAGGCAATGCACCTGCGGATTCATAATAGGGACAAGCATGAATCTACGATACTAAACAATTCAGAGCATGTCAATATTCCAGGAAGAGTACAAAGCAACAAGAACCGTGTCAACTGCCTCCCAAATATGCAAGAAGGAGAGGGAAGGCGGAGCGGGGAGAGAAGAGACAATCACAACCTACACCGGGGCCGTGCTCGATATTGTAGTTTCCGAACATAACCGCGCGAAAAAGTTGAAAACCATTTCGAAAAGGAGAAAAATCTCAGCCATCGAGAACTACCCAGCAATGGTTGCAACTACCGGAATTGCAGCATAGGAACCAGAAGATCATTCGTGGCTGTCTCCCACCTTAAGTTTCTCTTCCAGGTGAAATTTGCAATCTTGTTTAGATTTTCGGAACACATAGCAATGTCCAAGTCAGACCCAATTCAGAACACGAAACAGAAACCCTCCTAGAAAAGCAAGGATCCCAGAAACTCACTCCACGCAAATGGGAAACTTGCCCAAGTCCAGAACGAGGAAGATGGAAGTCGATTTTTACCCGCAATCCGAGGCCGAGGCCAAGAAAAGAATCGATTTTGAATCCTGAAGAACCCACGACCCATGAAGGACTCGTCAATAATCGCTCGGGTAATTCGATTCAGCTCCAACCCGATCCGCGCCGGATCTTGAACAAGAAATCGAGCCGACAAAACCGAGCAAGATTGACGAGTTCGTAATGGATCGCAGTGAAATCTTGATTGAGCAACGTCGTCTTCTCCAACTCTTCGGTAGGAAGAAGCAAGAAAAAAGATGACGCGCCCATCTTTGTTTTTCTCCCAATTGCCTCCACAAAAGTTTATATGGTTTTTCTTTTTAGTCCACCCCCATTGATCAGAACTTCTTTTTTTTTTTTTTAAAGACAACTTGAAAATATTTAGCATTGCTTTTTCGTTTTTGAATTAGCAGGTTTAGTATAATGTGTCCACCATGTGATATTCTCTATTATCTTTCTAATTTTTTAATGTTCAATAAAAGGTGACCTTCCATAAATTTTAAGATTAATTATATGTTTTATTTATTTATTTATGAATTATGATTTTACCCATTCAAAATGGATCAAAGGTGAATTGAGGAGATGGTAAAGATTCATTTTCCATGTTGGTATTATCCTTTTTTATTTTAATAGCGATCGATGAATTAATATTTTTAATAAGAAATTTGACAACTTAATTTAAAATAAACTTCAGCAAGTTCTATCAAATTCAATAAGTTGATAATCATGTAAGCATTATATTAATGTTGATCTCATAAATCTACTATTAGTCCGTATTGCATTCAATTATAGAAAACTTTAAGACGTAGATTATACATGCATAACTACATAGTAAATGAAAAATGGATAAGGTTTTTCAAACTTTGAAAGCTGAAATTGCTTTGTGTAAGGATCTTATCAATGTAAATTGCTAGTGTCATTAATTGATTGTGATTGATATGGACTTCTTTTAAAACTATAATATTGAGCTAATTTTCATTACCAATTGGTAATTTTTATTACAAACAAATGACAAAATTTTATAATGAATTTCCTTTTTGTAATGAATTTTCTTTTATGTGGTGAGTCTTGCATAAATAACGTGATTCTTTCTTTCCAAACTCTCGATCCAAGAAAATAATTATACAGATTGTTACATTGTTGTCGTAGGGTGAACTAATTACAGTTTTAGTAATTATGAGTTACAGTAAATTTAAAAAAAAAGCTGACTAAAATTTGATTTTCTGGGTAGTAACGGCCTCTGGTGCCTAAGACAACTACAAAACATGAAACTGTATGTTTCCCTTCCCTACAGAAGCCACACTAAAAAATAGTACTAAATAATACATCACAAAGTAAACGACCATAAAAAAAAAAAAAAAAAAAAAAAAAAAAAAATCACAAAGTAAAAAAACACACACTACGCTCATCGCAAATTATGATAAACTATCTTCGCGTGTTGTAGTAGAGAACTCCCCAGACATTGCCCAGTCGGTATTGGAATAGTTTGCGAAATTGCTGTATGGAGATTTCATGTAGCCATAGTCAAGCTCATCGCCATAGTTGTCATCTGCGAAATCAAATAAGGAAGACCATCCTTCCTCTGTTCCTGCCTGGGCCTGATAGGTTGGAGTGATGTTATAGTCTGATAAAATGTCATCCAGTGGGTGCAATGGAGGGAGCGATTCCATTAAGTCTCCCACCGACATCTGCATCCAAAACAATGCAGATCATATTAAGAAACCCATATTAAGTCTATTTACAGAAAATACTCCCAGTGATGTTGCTTATATGATAATGCAGTCATTAGTATTTTGGCTATAGAAAACCAGTGAGTCTTTTTGGCTTTGATAAATAGGTCTTGGGACTGAACCCCATGCTAAGTAAGTTCTACAAAATAAAATGCGCCTCTCTCACCTCGGGTTGAGCATCGACTGCTTCTTGGTTATCAGCAACTTCGTCGCTGGGGGAGTTACAGAAGCTGGAATAGTCCCCTTCTTGATTCACAGGGGTCTCCCATACATTGCTAGTGTATGCGTGAGGGCTGCTTGGATAAACTTCAGGGCTGACTGTTGGAGCTTGAGGGCTGCTTGAATAAACTTCAGGGCTGACTATTGGAGCTTGAGGGCTGCTTAAATAAACTTCAGGGCTGACTGTTGGAGCTTGACCCATCATCAGCTTCTTCTCCTTTTTGTTCTTGATCCGACAAGCCACGTAAGGCAGCATCTACATAAATATCATGAACAGCATTAGTTACAGAGAGACAACCCGTAAGTAAAAAGCATGTCTCAAATGTTGCTTATAGCCAGTTCAGTTGTGCAGATGAATGAGAACCAAAACGTTACCTCGTCTTCGTTATGGCCCAAACACTTAGGATTAAGGTGGTATTCATGTGAGACCCAATTGGTCCTTTTGCCTTTAGGCACGCGGCCTGCGTAGAACACCAGTGTCTTCTTGATTCCTATCGGCTCATCGGCTTCCTCGCTCATGATGGCGCGTTCCTTGCCGGTCACTTTCCAGTAACCGGCTTCGGTTGTTCGGTCGGAGCGCTTGCTGTTTGAGTACTTGCGCTTCACACGACAAAAGAAAAAGAGCTCCTTACTGTTGAACCTGTGACTAAACATGGCGGGCAATTGCCAAGGTTCGAATTCGCATATGTCGATCTCCGGTATCATGTTGTAGTAGCGGTCGCCAGGTTGTCCAAGTATCTTGGGCTTCAAGTAATGAATCAGCAGCTCCTCGTCAGTTGCATGGAATCGGAATCCTGGAGGAAGTGCTCTCATTGCTTCAGAGATTGTGTTTTCCATTTGTATCACTAACTTGTGCAAGCAGAGAGAGGGAGAACAAGACAGAAAGACTGAGATTTTGTTGGAGGGTTTGAAGTGAGGTAGGACTAACATTGGCCAAGGGTGAGGAATTTATAGTGTGGACCCGTGCATTGACTCAGTGACTGACATTGTTTTTTTTTGTTTTTTTCCTGTAGTCTTCCCTTCCCTTCCAAACTGAGTTGTCTCGCTTGCTTTTTTTCTTTTGGTCGAAAGTTGTCTCGCTTGCTTGAGAAGGGTAAAACCACACTTTTCAGTGTTCCCTGGACCCCTCATCCCGTCTGATATGTTTTAGCTTCCTCCATGAAGTTGACTGCAGAACCCCATGCATGATCGAGAACAAGCCAAAAGTCTAATGACTCTCTCTCTCTCTCTCTCTCTCTCTCTCTCTCTCTCTCTCTAGGCATGCATGAATCTTTTTTCTCAACCCATAAATCAAAAGCTAGGGATTTATATATTGCATCAAGTCTTCTCCACTAGTGCAGCATTTTCTACCAGATAAGCATCGTTGATCTCATGATACCAGTAGAATAAGTTACTTATGGTGATCGAATATGCCCAAATTCCTCATATAATCAATGGTTCTTATGCATTAAAACTCTCAAACATGGATGATTTTCCTAACATCTCAAAAACCCTAACTTTATTCAATTTTTCTTTTTTGCCAGAAGGGAACCTTTCCATTTTCCCTTTTCGAGCAAATAGTATGTTTATATGGGCGAAAAATTTAGTGTGATTTTTGGTGATTTGTCTCTAATGATTTAGAGTTAATCAAAATCGCTATCGATATCCATTGCTACGTAATCATCAAATTTGCGAACTTTTTAGGTTTGGGGATTAATCCAATATGTTTGGATATTCTAACATGCGTGCATGGACATGTACTCGATTTAAGGTATGCTATATAGAAGTTTCTGGAATCTTATGTGCATCAAACAAAGAATTTCAGCCTATGATCTGAGCTTCAGCAAGAGCAGCTATCTTATTTTATTAATTTTGTTGGGGGAAAAGACAATGCTGCACACTTTAATGATTGAGATCTTATGAAAATATAAATAACAATAGCTTTTGGGCCTTCTTGCTGAAGTTCAACCCTTGTTCCCAAAGGGTTGCACTTTTTATCCTGGACCTACATGGCGATGGCACTTTCATTTACTCTTTCCCCACATGTTTCATCATTCACTCCTCCCTATTTGTCTGACATAGATAAGTAACAAGAAAATGGGGTAGAACATTTCATGGGTAAGCCACATCATCATAAAGCTTGCTTCCCACTTCCCTTAAAATTAATTGGACATGTTTCTTTATATTAATTAGAAAAAAAAATCATCTCATGTAATTTAATATTACGTTTGTAGACCAATATATCAATATCAGTGGAGCAGGCATGAATCTTTTTTTCAACCTATAAATCAAAACCAGGAATCTTTTTTTTCTCCACCACTAGTGGAGCCTTTTTTATTAGATAAGCATCATTACCATTATCCTCATATCCACAAAACTCTAATTATACTCTGACTTTTCTATTTGGAAAATGACGCTAATAGTCCTTAAATTTTAACCTAATATGTAATATAATTTTTGGTTTATAATTCGTTCAACGTGATTCTTGAACTATTCCTAAATGTTCAATCTAGTATTAGATTTTTAATTTGTTCAATCTAATTCCTCAACTTGTCAAAAAAAATATTTATTTTTTCCCCTTGTTTGTTGAGGGTATGTTTGAACAAGGAGGGTGGAATTTTAGGGTGAGATTTTGTGATTTGTGTCTAACAACTGACGATAATCAAAACCAACGAGTATCGATATTCAGTGCTATATAATCACAAAGTTTGTCATCCCTTTAGAGTGGGGATTAATCCAATTGGGACACCAATGAAGTGTAGATATCTTAACATTCATGCATGAACTTATGCTTGATATAAGGTACGATATATATAAGTTTCTAGAAATTTATATGGATATTTATGATGTATATACCTACTATTTCATTTCATTAATATTGTTTGCTAAAAACAGTTTTGCACACTTTAATGATTGAGATTGGACCTCCATTAGTGTCCTCATATGGAAATAGAAATTACAAAACCTTTTGGAACTTCTTGCTGAAGTTCTAAGCCTTGTTCCCAAAGGGATTGCACTTTTCAACTGGACCACCGCGCGAATGGCGATTTCATTTATGCTGTTCTTTCCCCCACATGTTTCCTTAGTCACTCCTTTTCTCTTATTATGTTTATAAAATTTCTAATACGTATATCTATAAGTAATTAGAAAAAATTTTGGGTAGATTGAGATTTCATGGTTGAGCCACATCATCATAAAACTCCATTGCCGCCCACTTCCCTTAACATTAACTAGAAAAAAAAAATTAATCATTTTCTGAATCTTATACAAATTTCTAAAGCAATATATCGACATCAATTTGCCCTACTTATTAATCTGGATGTCGAATATTTTCTGCAATATGAAAATTGTTTGGGGTCATTGGAGCATTGGGTATTTGTTTGGATCATGGTATCAACTCTTGATATTTTGATACCTACGGTTGGTGCTTCTCTTGGATTTTGGAGTTAGGGAAGCAAAAAGTTTAGGAAACATATGAAGTGTATTTACTCGTGTGATATTTTTGTAAGAAGGCTAATCCGTCACCGTTACTCTTACTGGACCGATTGAGCCATCTCTACCCTTTAATTTCCCCATGAAATCAAGTAACTTGATTATTTGATTTCGAAGGGAAACAACGGGAAACAAATTTTGCTGTATATTGAACATCGCAAGTTCGCAACTAAGTGGGGCTTAAATTATATTACTTTACAAGGATAGGACATCCGCCATTTTCATATTACTTCACACTTTTGGCAACGAAAGCTCATCATCTCATTTAAAATGGTCAGTTGTGTCAACGCTCGTCAAAATCTTGCTGACATTATATAGTAATCAAGTGCAAGATGTCAACCGTGAATTTTTTATTTTATGCTATATGGAAAATGGTATGTAATAATCCGTTGAAACATGATATAGAATGTTGTAGAATACAGATTTTTAACTTTAAGACGCTTTTACAAGTATTTACTACATCTAATTTTTTATTCAAGTCCAAAAAGTCCTAAAGCACAAATTTCTAACTTATAACATGGCGCCCCTCTGAAACTTAAAAAGCAAAACATTATCAAATATTTCTTGTCTTTTACAACGTCACAATGTTTAGTTGCAATTAATCACTGCCTGCGGTGGCCTAGCTGGATAAGAGCTCCCATGATGTCTACCTAGGACGGAAGGGTTCAAATCCTGCGGGATGTATGAGATCTTAAGCGCGATGTTAGGATGGTGGGTCCTCCGCTAGCGTCGCCCCAGGGTTTACCCGCCGGCTGCCGGCTGTACGGGGTTCCCTGGGTATCAAAAAAAAAAAATGTTTAGTTGCAATTAAGTGCAAATGGGATTCTTTTGTTTGTATTATGATAATTTACAGAGGCCCATGGTGTTTCTACCACGAGCAAGTCCAAAAACATGGTTAGAAAAAAATCAATTTTTTTTATAGTTTATGATGTCGTGACGTTTCATGATATACGAAAAGTATGAATGATATTAATCATACGAGGCCACGCTGATTTCTCATAACTATAATGAAAATGTCATAAAACAAAAATAAAAGATTGTATAGTACAATAAACTTCCCATTTTATAATTTTCAAAACTCTTCCACCTGCCCATTCTTTAAAAAAGATTTTTGCGGTTACAATTACCTAGGTAGCACGGACACCGCGACACGACACGCGACACGACACGACACGACACATGACACGTTATTTTTCAAAAAATAGAGAATTCCGACATGTTCCGACACGTTATATATTAAATAAATATTTTATTTTTAATTAATTTAATTCAAATTCAGTATTTTTATTTTTTTAAATTATATTTTAATCTCTTTTATTTATTTTTCCATTAAAAAAAATATCCACTAAGGTCCACCCCACCCCCTTTTAGTTCTTTCCCTCGTCCATTTTCCCCCTTCCCTAAATTTTTTTTTTTTCCCTCCCTACTATCGTCCGTTCCCTCCCCCAAATTTATTTTTCTTTCCCTCCCCTTCACCGACAGACAGGCTGTCCCCTGTCTCTTCCCCTCCCCCAATACGCAACATCAAAAACCCCTCCGTCTCTTCCCCTTCCCCCAATACGCGATGGCCCCTCAAAACCCTAGCTCTGCACGACCCTTCCTCTTCTCGTTCCTCACCGCTCACCACTGGCCGCTCGCCGCACGACCCCCTTCCTCGCCGCTCGCCGCTCGTCGCCTCTCGCCGCTCGCCGCTTGCCGCACGACCCCCTTCCTCGCCGCTCGCCGCTCGCCGCCTCTCGCCGCTTGCCGCACGACCGCCTTCCTCTCCTCTTCCTCTCGCCTTTGGCCCTTTCTCCCTCACAGCTGCAACCTCGTCGGCTCCGTCGCAGCATCACAGTGGCAGCCGTCTCTCGCCGTTGCGTCCTCGTCTCTACTCCCTCGCAGTTGCTTCCACCCTCCATCATCTTTCGGACACGCGTGTCGGAACGTGTCGGGCACGCGTTGACCGCGCGTCGGATTTTCGACACGCGTTGACCGCATGTCCCGACCGTGTCCGAGCGTGTCGACGTGTATGACACGCTCCGACACGTGTCGGACACGACATGGAAGCACGGACAACGTGTCCGTGCTACCTAGACAATTACACCGTTCTTCATTGGAGATAATAGGAGGTCCCTTTTTCCTCGGCAAAAGAACACTTCAAGTGCCGAAAGTTGGTACAAAGGGATACTTAAGTGGCAAAACTTACGAAAGTGCCACTTTTTATGAAAAATGGGACACTTGAGTGCCACATTCGGCGAGCCTCGCCGGAAATCCTATGTGTCATTTTTTTTATTAATTTTCTCGCTTACGTGGCTCGTCGGAATGCCAAATCAGCAAGACACACACAAAACCAACGTCATTTTGGCATAATTTAAATTTTAATATAATATAAAAATGAATTAAATTAAATTTAAAACATAATAAAAAAATAATAATATATTTATTAAAAAAAATGGAGGAGGAGGAGGAGGAAGGCAGGCGGCGGTTGAGGGTTGAGCCCTCGCCGCCGCCGCCTCCCCACCATTGCTTTGGAAGGTGGGGGAGGGTTGCCCCCGGGCGGTGACCCTTGGGTCAGTCGGGTGAGGGTCGGCAACCCTCGCCCAAATCTGGGGCTAGGGCATGCAAGCCCTTGCCACCGATCGGCTGGGGCTGCCGACCCGGGCTCGGTGGCCCCGGACGACACTCCCCCACCTCCCTAGAGACGGAGGGGAGGTGGTGGTAGTGAGGGCCGAGCCCTTAGCCGTCGGCCGCCTCCCTCCTCCTCCTTCCCCACTTCTTTTTTTTTTTTTTTTTTTTAAATTAATTAATTAAAATTTTAAAACTTAATTTAATTAATTATTATATTAAAATTTGAATTATACAAAAACGACGTTATTTTGACACTTTTAGCCACATTAGCATACAAAACGACGTCGTTTTGCGTGCAACTCGTCGGAAAATTGCCACGTCGCGTTTTAATCGGATTTTCTCGCCGGCAGCACTTAAGTGATCAATTTTGCTCCAATTTTGGTATTTAAGTGTTACTTTCGTAACTTTTGGCACTTAAGTGTCCATTTGTGCCAACTTTTGGCACTCTAGGGTTCGGGTGTCCTTTTTCCCGATTGCATTGTTCGAGGTCTTGTATTGAAGAAAAGATTTGACTCGAGGCTTTCCATCGCTCCCTAGGATTGCTCAATTGATGAGGGTAGGGCAAAGGCAATCAGAAGTACAAATGGCAAAATCCACCTCTTGAATTTTCAAAGCACGAAACCCTTTTGAATGTTCGACTGTCCAATTCCAACTTTCCTATTTTTGCATCCACCGAGTTGAGCAAGTAACTCCAATTCGAGACCAGGACTCCCCATTTGATTTTCGACATGCTTTGATGCTTTAGGCCAGATTTTATGTGTTGGGAAAAATCCCTATGTTGTTTTGAAGATGATAAAAACAATCAAAGGCTATTAATGTGTGTTTTGGTTGAGTAGTGCTAGGTAATATATGCACAAGTCGGTAAACAACACCATAAATTCTAATATGAGGAGTGCTCTATCACTATTTAGAGTGCTTTGTTGATATCTAAGGTGAACAAGATATTAGGCGTTGAAGATGTCTTCAAGCTGGAAGGAAGGATCTTCAGATAAGGTGAAAATATGGAAGAACCTTGATAGAGGGTGAATAAGCCGTGAAGAACGGCGACGTTCGTAAAGGCTTGGAGGTACAAAGATCAGGTGAACAATTGGATAGAATTGATGAGGTGAACAAGCTTAGAATAAAGATGTTCAGTAAAGCTTGGAAGGATTATGAAGAAGAATAGCTTGGTAGAGTTGAAATTGCTCATATGCTTGGAAGGAGTAGAAAGATTAGCTTCGCTATCAGGTGTAGCGAATTGTTATCGGAATAGTAGATTGTTGGTAAAGTGTATTTGCCCTATATGGATGAGGTGGATGACTGTGATGATATCGATGATCTATGTGAGTTCACCGAAAACTAGGTACAAGGATGAGGATCTTGACTAGGAGGAAAACAAGTTAAAGATGATGAGGTGTTCATAAATACTTAAAGGTACCATGTTCAATCTATCATCAAGGTGATGTCTTTGGAAGTTGAGATACTCAAGAGGATAATTGGATGATTAATCAAAAGTTGTCCATATGGTTTTTTGTGAACAACACCAATGGATCTAAAGATAAGCTAATGGCAATATTTGTGTCGATGTTGGAGATATCATGTCATTGGCGATGTTTGAATGTTTGAACAATGATTACATGAGGATGTTTGTTGGAGAAACGATTATCGCCATTACTAGGTGGAAATGCGTAGTGGAAGATATCAGGGAATAGGAATAGGCGTTTGTTAGAAATGTCAGAGCAGTTGGCGTCAGAATAGTAGCTACAAGCCTATTTCCGGATAGTTTGCAAATGCTCGGGGAAAAAGTATTATATGGGTAGTATCATCTTTGCCAATAGCACCAACAGATCTCTAACGACTAGTTGGACTTCTGAAGCATCTCCAACGAGAAGATTGAATATGGCTATTTAAGATAAGAGCTTTTAGGCCAAAATGTTAGAGAGCATAATATAGAATCCAAATATTTGCTTTAAGCTACTTTCTTTGTTGATATTGTTTTGTTTTCTCGAAAGATCTTCACTAGTCTTGCCGTATAGTAATTGTGTGAAAGATCAATTGTATAAAAGTAAGAGTAGTAGCTATGTCTTGATAGTATGATTGATCATGTAATAGGATAAGTGCTTGCCAATTATAACTTGTTGAACAGATTATTAGTGCAATCTTGCTTGACTTGCAGCTGGTAGTGTGGAGAGTGGATATAGGCTTGGGGATAAAGCCGAACTGTTATATATTTGCTTGCAAATCTTTTTCTCTTTACTATTTATATTATCGAACCTTTATTATCACGATTTGTTAAACAATAGCACACGCACCTAATTTCTACAATTTGTTTCTGTCAACGTTTGAAGTTGAACTTATTATCTTCCACAAAAGTTTTTTATAGTTCTTATACAACCTATTCACCCCCTCTAAGTTGTATTGTTAGCCCCAACAATTGGTATCAAAGCCTCGTTGCTTATTATTTGAAGCCAGGGCATAAAGATCTTGTTATGGCTAACTTTATTAGAGGCAATTTTTCTAAATTTCTATTTCTTGATGATCTATTCTTTCAACTCAAGCTTTTTGGAATTACTTCATTGCTTTTGAGGATTTCTTTGTTTTTAAATCGAAGTCTATGAGATTTGCATTTTGAAAGTATGAAAGACCCTTCTTCAAAACTTTACGAACTCTCCTTCTTGGCTTCAAAAAATTTCTTGATTACTTTGATTAAGTTCTTTGGACAGAAGATTATCCTAATCCAAATGAGCAGTCTTACTTTATAGTATTGCTTCTTATATGGATTCTTCTGAACAAACGAATTTGTTCTATCTTGGAGTTCTATGTTTGTCTTGTTTATTTCTCATTCCACAGAATCTCATTACAAGCAAGAAGAAAGACAACCTGATTTCTAGCTTGTCAGTGTGTTTATCCACGACAATCAGCACATCTACTTTATTCTGAAATGAAAGGTACAACAAAAGCAATAGTTGTGATGAATAAGCAAATGATTGATGTGATTGAATATGGAATAGCAATTTCAACATTAGCAAGACCTCATGTTCGAGCAATTAGAAAAGAATCACAAGCAGCTCCACATGCTCCTGCTTGTGACGATGTTAGAGAAGACTTACACTTATCTCTTAAAGCTTTTCACTTCATACATTGTGCATTTCTTATATGAAATTTATGAGTATTTCTTTATGTGTGATAGTTAAAGAGATTTGGGATCTACTCCAAAGTCAAATTTGAAGGAATGGAGTAAAGGAAATGAAGAGGAAAGTCTTACTTGGTGAAATGAAAAGGAAAGTCTTACAAAAGACCTGGAGGTATAAATAGTTAGAACATAAAAATATGAATAGACTTCTTAAAAGTAACATTGCAACGATGACTCTTCTTCAACGCGTATACCAAGCATTTTTCGGTATTAAGTCTGGAATATCGACAGTGTGGTAACCAATTGACATTGGCAACTCATCCATTGTCATTGGTAACTTGGTAATCTCGACATTTTAACAAATTTGATTTAATTTCTTACACTCCCTCAAACCAAATTCTCTTCTATAGATCATTCCTAGCAAACTCTTAAACTTTCAAAAAACATCGATCTTGGGGGGTTTAGTAAAAATGTCCGCTATTTGAGCTCTTGTCTTCACACGCAACACTTCGACTTTCTTCTTTCTTACCTCTTCTCGAATGAAGTCGAACATCAATATGTTTGATTCATTCATAAAAGACTAGATTTTTGGCCAAAGCAATAGCAAAAACATTATCGACAAAAATCTCCATTGCTTTTTTCTGCTCCACGTTAATTTCTTTGAGTAGACTTCTCGACCATATTGCATGACAAACATAAGATGATGCCACTACATATTCAGTTTCACATGTCGACGGAGTAACACTGAATTGCTTTTTTAATGACCATGTGAAAGTAGTCTCACACAAGAAAAATACAAACCCTATAGTGCTTTTTTGATAATTGATCTCTACCATAATCACTATTTGAATAAACTCTAAGCCAAAAGGATTTAGACCAATATTATAATAAGTCAGGAGTAATAGTACTTTTTATGCAATGAAGTATCCTCTTTGCCACTTTAAGATGAGATGACTTTGATTGCTCCATATATTGACTCATAATTCCAACACTGTACATGATATCTTATCTCATACATGTCAAATATCTTAAACTTCCAATCAAGCTTCTATAATACTTCGAATCAACATCACATCATCATTAAACTTCGAAAGTTTGGTTCTGCACTCCATTTGTGCATTGATCACTATACAATTCTTCATGTTGAATTTTTCAAGGATATTTTTTGTATATCATTTTTGGCCAAAAAAAAAAAAAACTCATATGCACTTTGCTTCCCTTCAATGCCAAGGAAATAATTCATTAGTCCATTATCAGTTATCTTGAATTCCTTCACCATTAATGCCTTAAGAACATCAATTGTCATCAGATTATTTCCTAGAGAAACAAGGTCATCGACATATAAATAAGCGAGTAGAACAACACCTTTTTTAATAGAGTGAATGCTGATATAGACATTGTAAGTATCCGTTTGTCTTGAAATATATATATATATCGATTCTAGAATTCCATGCTTTTGGTGCTTGTTTAAGCCCATATAGACTTGTCTTCAACTTCTTCATGACCTTTCACTAGAGGTGAGCATAGTCCGGGTTGGGTTGATCCACCCCCTAACCCTAGAACCAACTTGCACAGTGTTGGTCCTCAATTTTTGGGACCGAGAACCGACCTTATTGAGCTTGGGACCAAAGATTAGACTGACCCAGTGGGTTCAGTCCAGTTTTAGGGTTAATTTAGGACCAACCGATAATTTTTTATTTCATTTTTTGTACTGTTTAAAAAAGCAATTGAGGACTAGACTGACCTAATATGCTTGATCCAGTTCTAGGGTCAACCTAGGACCAACCAATAATTTTTTATTTCATTTTTTGTACTTCTTGAAAAGGTAACCGAGAACCGGACCGATCCAATGGGTTTGATGATGAGCAAGGTCAGCTAAAAAAGGCAAGTGGTGAGGGTCGAGTGGGGTGAGTGTCAAATAGAGTGAGCATTGGGTGTCGAGCGGGGAGCAGCAAGCCAAGCGAGTATCGAGCGGCGAGAGGCATGAGTGACCCACAACGAACGAGGCAAGTGTCGAGTGGCGAGTGGAGAAGTTGTTTCTTTTCGATTTTGGCAAATTGAAGACTAAGAGAACAAATAAGATATAAGAGAACAAGTATTAGAGGAAGATGCCGTAACGAGCTGTTTATGCCATTTTAGACGCCGTGAGAATTCCTCATAAAAACATTTTCCTCCTTTGTAAATTATGACTATTGACGCCGTCAAAAACATTAAAAATCTAAGTTATTAAAGAACAATATAAAATTGCTTGAACTCCTCACTAAAGAGCTATTTAATGTTGTTGATGCTGTTTATTTTAACGTATATATATGTGTATATATATATAGTCAGGGTTGGTTCGGGTTGGACCGACCCTGAATTCTTAGGACCAAGGACCAACCTGCACAGTGCTGGTCTAGGAATTCTAGGACCAAGAACTGATCTGTCTCCCTGGGAACTGGACTAGGACCGATAGGGTTGGGCCAGTCCAGGGTCGGTCTAGGGAACCTTGGGTCGATGCTCACCCCTACCTTTCATAACAAACCCTCTGATTGTTCGATATAAATTTCTTCTTCAAGAATGCCATTCAAAATTGCTAATTTGACTTCCATTTGATAAATTCACCAATCATTTTGAGTAGTTATGGAAATGATAAATCTAATTGTTTCCATGCCGATGACAGGGGGAAAAACTACATCATAGTCAATTTTAGCCTTTTGCTTGTATCCCTTTACAACAAATACGGCTTTGTATCTTGTCACTTCTCTTTTCTCGTTATTCTTGGCCTTACACACCCATTTGACACCGATCACTAGATCAACAAGTTCTCATGTTTAAATCTTCTTAGTGATTTCAATTTCTTCATTCATGGCTTTCCTTCATTTTTCTTCTTTAGCAGCATCATCATAAACAAGTGGTTCACAATTTGCAAGAAGACATACAAGGTGAAGCTTATCAAAAGCTTCATAAATGTTAGACAATCTCCCTAATCTTGACACTATTTGAATAAGTTAGTGATGATGAACTTGACGAAGATATTGTAGAAAAAAGGTGTAGAATGATCCTTTAACTCCATTTAGTTCAAACCACCATTAGCATTCACTTCATCTTTTAGATTGTCTTCCCACGTGCCATCTTCATCAAACTTGACATCTTAGCTTATATACAATTTAGAAGTGTTAGGATCAAATAATCAATAGGTTTTGGATGATGAGTCATACCCAATAAAGATGAGCTTTTTGCTATTGTCTTCCAACTTTGATATTTTCTAGTTTGTGACATGAGCATAGGCAATGCTCCTGAAAATTCTCAAGTGTGAAACACTTGGTGTTCTCCCGGTCCATCCTTCTTATGGAGCTATGCTTTCAAGTTTTTATGTAAGACATTTATTTTGAAAATAGACTGCACATGAAATAGCTTTAGCCCAAAGCTCCTTAGACAAATTTTTGCTCTTCAACATGCTTTGAACCATGTTAAGAATGGTTCCATTTTTTTGTTTAGCTACGTCCTTTCGTTGAGGAGAATACGAAGCCATCAAGAAATGCCAAACACTATGGTCTTCACAAAATTTGTTAGATATTGCTAAAGTAAATTATTTGCCACGATCAATCTTCATACCTTTGATAAAATAGCGACTCTCCTTTTCATCCAAGTTCTTGAATTGTTTGAAAGTATCAAACACTTCCGTCTTTTCTTTTAAAAAATACATCCAAGTTTTTTGAGTAAAATCATCAATATAAGTGAGGAATGATTGAGCTGCACACATCAAAATAAATCAACTCCAATGGCTTCTTCACTCAATAAGTTGCTTCCTTTGGAAAGCTAATTTTGGAATGCTTGCCAATGACACACCTTCACATAATTGATTGGGATGATCAATATGTGGTAAACCATAAACCATCTTCTTGCAGGAAAACAAATTGAGTCCACCAAAATTGAGACGATCGAACCTCAAATGCCATAACCATGAGGGATCATCCACACATGCCTTTAGGCATTGAGACATTTCATTCTTTATATTGAGAGTAAACATCATGTTCTTCGACATCTTCACATTTGCAATCAATTTATTATTCCGGTCTCTTATCACAAGGCTAAGATCTTTCATGTGACCAATATAGCCTTTCTTTAGAAGTTGTCCCAAACTCAAGGTATTGCTTGACATTTTTGGAACATAATAAACATTAATAATAAATTGTCATGCACCATTGTTCAAACGAATCAAAATTATACCTTTTCCTTGGACAAGAAATTTGAAGTTATCACTGAATGAGATTTTTCCTTTAATTGTCTCATCTAACTTGACAAACATCTCCTTTTGCTTGCATATGGGGTTGCTTGCACCAATATCCAAATGGCGCATATCATTTTGTCCTCTTCCATCTTCTTTGAATGCCAATAAAAGAACTTGCTCGGCATCATTCACCAGCTTTACCTCTTTGCCTAGTGCACTTCTTTCTTTGTTCCAATAGTCAGAAGCATAATGACTAAGTTTATTACAATAATAAAATCGAATTTTAGATTTATCATACGGTTGACCTACTGAGTTCTTTCCTCTTCCACGAATACCTCTTTGATACCGGTATATACCATCAATTCGAGCAGCATCTCCTCTACTTCATACATGACCTTTTCCTTGAAAGCAGCATCGGCCTCGACCTCGATCATAATCTTGACTTGCCCCTTGAATATGCACAAGATCTCTTCTTTGCTCCTTCTCATCTTGGATGGTCAATCGCATTTAGAAAACTTCCTCCATCGGGTCAATCTTTTTCTTTCTAAACCTTCATGGGCTTGTAATGAACCCGAAAGCTCATCAATTGTTATGGCATCCGGGTCTTTGGATTCTTCTATTGCAACATCAATGTGGTTGTACTTCTTGTCTAAGGATCAAAGAATTTGCATGACAACACGAACATCTAAAATGTCTTCTCCATTTCTTTTCATTTGATTGACAATCGCCAAAACTCTTGTGAAATAGGTAGCAATTGATTCAAATTCTTTCATATGAATTATCTTGAATTCACCTCTCAAAGTTTGAAGGAAAATCTTTAGAACTTTCTATACCTTTTGGTGTGTGTTGTGAAGAATCTCCAATGTCTCCATAGCAGTGGTGGCGTTCAACACCTTTTCAAAGATGGAATCACCTAAAGCTTGATATGTGATTGATAGGGCATAATGATCTTTTGTTCGAACCTTCTCCAAGGCATTCCTTTGGTTTTGATTCAAGGTGGCTTCATCCTCTAACTCATCATAGTTAGTGTTAACAAGTTCCCACACATAGTAGGTGCTGAGTAGAGCTTTTATTCTAGGGATAAGTGCATTGGAAATCCTAAAATTTGTCATGAAAATGCAATTAAGTCTTAAAACTTTCAAAAAGTGTAATTAAGTCCTAAAACTTATCACAAAGTGCAATTAAGTCCTAAAACTTTCAAAAAGTGCAATCAAGTCCTAAAACTTATCAAAGTGGTTCAATCTAAGTCATTTCATCGATTGTACTTTTTGAAAATTTTTGGATTCGGTTGCACTTTCGATACAAGTTTTATGACTTTATTGAACATTTTGAAAGTTTTAGGACTTGATTGAACTTTCATGACAAGTTTGAAGACTTAATTGCACTTTTTGAAATTTTTAGGACTCAATTGCATTTTCATGATAAGTTTTAGGACTTCTAATGCACTTATCCCTTTATTCTAACAGCTTAGTTATGTCTTTGGCAAGACAAGGGTATTGAAGAGAAAGTCGATTGTTTGTTGAGGCTATGATCACAAACAATAAGCTCTAATACCAATTTGATGGAAGAATTGAATTTGAAATACTCACAACTCACGGAGAAGAGAAGGAGATACATAGCCTTTTCATTTAATTCACCTTATTTCTCCTCAACAAGAACAATTACAAGACTCTTCTATTTATAGACTTGTTACTTGACTTTTACTCTTCCTTATAAATATAGCTAGTGTTTTCGGGAGATAAAGTCCTAAGAACTTACAAAAGACCTCAAGATACAAATAGCCATATCATAGAAATATGAACAGACTTCTTAAAAGTGACGCCATAATGATGACTCTTCTTCAATGTGTATACCAAGTAGTCTTTGATATCAAGTTTGGAATATCGATAACATAGTAATTGATTGACATTGACAACTCCTCCATAGTCATTGGTAACTTGGTAATCTTGACATTTTAATAAATTTGGTTTAATTTCTAACATTCGACAAAACTCTATGGTTTTTCTAGCCTCTTCGGCACAACCAAATGACATGAGGATAAGATCGAGTCTTGTAGAATCCACTGCTTTTATAACAACCTTCCCCATTTGGCCCAAACAACTGCTCACCTGTAGCACCAGCAAACATGCAATTCATCCATCAACTAAGCCAAAAAAAAAAAAAAAAAAAAAAGGGCCAGGAAAATATCAAAAATTGTATTGAGATGTTTCGGTAACTTATGATTCAAATTATTTATAATAGAGAAAAAAAAAAGAACACGCATAAAAGATAGGTAGAAATGAGGAACATAGCTTCCAAAGTCAATCACTAACTAAAGGATTTTGCAAAAAAAAAAAAAAAAATCTCTACATAAGGATGTCTGCCTAATTATTATATTGTTGTTTTACTCTTTGGAATTTGAAAATAAAATTAATTACTAAAGGGCTGCCTTTTTAAAAAAAAAGGGGAGGGAAAAAGGCATTAAGTAAAGAATTCAAATGCAAATAGAATTGAATAAATGGCAACAAAAAGAAAATTAAAAAATGGATTTCAAGTGCTCTAAAATTAGATAATGACTAGATTCGGTTACCACTAAATTGGTCAAAAAATCAATGTATAACCATATAAGTTTATAGCTAATTAGGTAAATGAATAGAATACAACAAGCTTGAACTTATCCAGTTAGCCTTGATGAAGAAAAATGAATGCATGAAGATATGTTATGAGGTTTATTGTTGGATATGTTTGTTGGTTCGTGTGTGAGCAAGTTGTCCCAAAGTAGACCTATCTAAAATGGGCAAAAGAGAGTATATGGTAAAATATCTTTTGTATTTCCCATAAAAGGTCAATGTGTATGATTTCTTGCAGTTATATAGTTTTATTTTCCATAAAAGGTCAATGTGTATGATTTCTTGTTGGATTTCCTTCCACCAAAATGCATGAGGACAAATAATCATCTTCATATGAACCATTGACAACCATTTTATTTCCAGAAGTTTTTCTTATTCTCTGGCTAAAAGAAGTAGGGTTGCATTTTTAATTAGTAAGCCATATCTCGTCAATAATTGAATTGCAATTTTTTTTTTTATGTATCTAAGTTGAAATTTGGAATAATCACTAAAAAGATGACTTCTTATGTTGCTGTTGTAAAAATATCGACTTTACATACTTAACAATAACGAACAAATTCAAATTGAGAAAATATAAAATCACCGTTAACAGTTGCCAACGAGAATAATATATAAATAGGTAGATGAAAATTAAGTAATTTTAACGGTATGTACAGTCAATTAATAACTAAGTTAAAAGATCCATCAATCAACCATTTTAAGAAATTAAATTAACGAACTTAGATATATCGCTTACCAATATGATAACAAGTACGTATTTAACTTACAAATCTCATACTAGATTATGGACCTTAATACTGTTTACATCGGATAAGGAAATTGTTACCGTTTACAAGGAATGATATGAAAAGACCTTGCGCTCTTTTGGTGGATTAGTTTGAGAATCTATGAAAAAATTATGATTAGCTAAGATCACATAGTTTTAAAATTGAGGGAGAGGGAGAATAGTAGACCAAGAAAAGAATTAATTCAATAAAATGAGACTAGCTCAAGAATGAAATACAAATACAAATGTAAGATGACAATTCGAATTGGGATTTCTAAGCAACTAAAAAGAGATTTTAAATTGAGAAAGCTCCAATATGGTAAGTTGGAATTTACTCAATCAGGCATGAGGAAGGATAATATAAATAGAGGCAAGTTCTGCACTGTCAATTTGTCTTCTTGATGTTTGTCTTCATTTTGTATCATCTCGTCTCTTTGTCATTGTCTATGCAAACTACATCAAAATTCTCTTGAACTCTCACATTGGTCTAGATCTTCCAGGTTATTTTTCATGTGTTCTCCTGCTCTTTTTTCCCCTTTCGTATCCCTTTTTTTCTCCTTAGCATATGGTATGATATAGGTAGTTTTTCATCTTGTGCACTATGATTTTTTCTTTCTCTTTATTTCAAATGTGAAAAAGAATTTGAAGAGTATCTATACTACATCCATTGTTCATATCTTGGATTTTTTTATTTTTTATACTTTTTTTTTTATAGATGAAGCATATTTCTTCAAGTTATTTTTAAATTTTTTTTTTAATCTATATTTTCATCAGTGTAGTGTATTGATGTTTGTAACAATCTATATGCTTTCTCTTTTTCCTTGCCAAAGTCTTTTTTGTCACATTTTACAAATTTTGTTTACAATGATAGAGAGATTGTCTGAGAAGTATCAATTTCAAGGGTAAATAATTGCTTTGACATGATCTAATAGATCATTGTATCTCGGAGGGTGTAGGATATTTTACTAGCAATCATATTATTTGGATGTTATAAACCCATTTCTTATATTTGATTGTCAAGACAATCATACTCATTGATTCACATTGTAAAATTTATTTCACATGATCAATTCAATGATCAATTGACGACCTTTTTTCGTTCTCTAGTGAATCTATGATTATTTGCTCACCTTTTGTCTATATAAATAATTTTTTACATGTATTTATCATTTTTTGATGGCCATTTTTTGCAGGCTAATTTCAATCAAGGTTACTTCTGGCTAGTGCTTCTCAAATCAAGTACGTATATTCTCTTTTTTTTTTTTCTTTTTCCATTCCATATGGTATTGAATTTATTTAAAAGCCTTCATTAATGGTCATGGGCTGTCTTTGCTTCTATGCTTGTAGAGTTCATTCTAGCCATTTCGTTTGATTATTATTAAGGTTTATTCTAGCCATTTTGCTTGGGGTGGGTGACCTTGGGCCTAAATCACGCTCACTTAGATCTGGGGTAAGGGTCACGCTCTCCCCTATATTTGGGCCACCAGGCCCTTGCCGGGAGCCACCAAGGCCTCGCTTAGGGCTAGCAAGGGTGACCTTTGCCAGCACTTCACGACAGTTGTGACAGTGGCTACCGGCAAGAGCTTGGCCAAGCCGTGGGTGATTTTGTGTTTATTTTTTAATAAAATTCTTAGCTTTTTATTTTTTTAATTTAATTTTGTTTATATTTATAATTTTATAATGCTCTTTTCTAACGTGGTGCTTGGTAGGTGCCACGTCATAGCCACGTGTCTTAAGAAAGTAATGAAATAAGATATATTAGCATTTTCTCTTAACTTCATCCACTTTGACAATTTTTAAGATTTTATTGCACTTTTTACAACTTCAAGGACTCAATTATACTTTTGTGATTAATTTAATAACTTTCACTGAATTTATCGCTAATATTTATTGTAAAATTTCATCAAAATCACGATGCTTTTATTGCCTATGAGTCTTATCAAAATTATCCTTAGTGACCAATTAGAAAATTATCGTTTTATTACGATATAATGTCGACTAGCTATTATAAATATGATAATTAGGTTGGTTTGAAGTTTTTTAGATCCCGTTTCCAAAATTTGCTATTTCAATCTCACTATGTGTAAGTTAACTACTTGTCTTACTCATTCTTCAGTGATAAATCAATTAAAAAAATGTGTGGGCACTGAAAGAAAATCTACAGCATTTTGATTTTTTTTTTCTTGTTTTATATATACCACGAGAGCAATTACATTCCAACTTAGTCCCTCCAATAATTTGAGTAGGAATTCATCCCTCGACAGAAACATACTTTTTTGATGGATGGAACACGTACCCCACCTCTAGTATATCGATTTAAGTTTCATAAGGAGTTTTAATATACATGCTAAATGGTCATTACATAGTCGATCATACAGGTTTGGCCTTTTTGTTTATATGTAAAATCACTGAAAGAAGGAATTATGCGCACTTAGTGGTTGATTCACCATTTGACAACAAATGTATGCTTTAGTATCCATAATGGGTTTAGTATAAGCATAGAGAAATAGTTTGAAATCCGTTCATCCACTAGAAAAAAAACCTAAATACTTTTTCTTTGAGGTAATCTTATCCTTTTTCTTATGATTTACTCAATGATTTGTTAATATTTCATCAGGAAACATATAGGGTTCATATCTTTAGAGCTATTTCGGCATAATGAACAACGTATATCCACACACATTTATATACAAATATTTTATTGTTAATACTCTGACAAAAGAATTTACATTTACAGATCTCTACAATGGAACAAGACAACAATACAATGGATCAAAACAATATTCAAGCAATTGAACAGAACTTTATTTCGGAAAGCGTTGTGCTTTCCGAAAGAAACTCGACGAGATTACACGGCCAAGAATCATTACATCCAACTGGCCAATTTACTTCTACGACATCTGGAATGCTGAGATGGGCGAGTAGAGGGGTGAGGCGAGCTAGACCTCATCCTGAGGTTTCATCTCCATCACCATGGGCCACCATCCAAATCAGAACGCGTGAGGTATGTTTTGATAAATGTAATATTATTATAAGTTTGTGTATCATGTTTCATCCTTGAAATGGCGAGGTAGTATTTATAGTGCTAGACTTGAAAACTCAAAAGATTTTTTGCATAATTCTCAATTTCTCAATTTGGTTCCTTAATTAACTATGGTAATCTCTTTGGAAATTTTGTTAATATATTTCTTTTAAAAGAATATTTGAAATTGAGAGCTTTAAATCTAGACCGATTTTTAGTACCATTTGTGTGGTTCATTTCCATATACCTCACGCTCTTGATGCCAAAAGATAATCGCAACTTATTAAACTTGTGATTCTCATTTCTATGTTGGATATGAGATTTAGTTTACAAGTCATATAATGATAATATGTAACTAAATATACATTTTTTAGAATTTCATAAAATATATGAATTTCCGTGTCTAGTAGAAAAAGGTAATGTGTTATGGACCTTTCACAGGAATTTTTTTTTGGGGCAATGATTAACCACAATCTAATAATGTCATAATTGTCATTACCTCTTATTGTGTCATGCTTGCATGTATTTTAAATTTCCACCTAAATGATAGTCTAAATGTTTTCATGGATAATGAAAATATTTTTATTCATTTATCTTTTTAAGCAATACAAGCAATCATTTTGAAGAAAATGTTTTCTAAAATATTACTTTTTGTGATAGAGCTTTAGTATATACATTATCTCTTTTATAGTTTTATGAATTATAAAAAGTTCAACTAAACAGAGATTGTTGCTTGCATATGACTTCAAACATTTGTAGTGGTGTCATGAGTTTTGTAGTAGACATAGATGTTTTCAAGTAATAATATTTGCCGCCCTAGATCTTGAGTTTCATTATTTGCTTGTTTTCAAATTTTATCTCTCATGTTGATGTCGAAATGTCTGAATTAGTGAAATTGCTATATTTCATCTTTGTGGGTATATATATGCTCGAGCCCCTTCACTACATTTATGTGTGTTATTGTGTAATTTGCATTCAAACAACTAAAAACCAATCCAAACGTGCATTGATGTAGACATTGGTCGAGATGAAGGGACATCTATTTGCAACTTTAGTTAGCCCTCGATTGAGCAATATTTTTTATACTTGAGAAATAATTTACTTGAGGAGAGGTGACTATGAAATACTTAGGTTTTCCTCATATACTTCTGATTAGGAGTTGGTCCACCTCGATGAATAGGGTGGAGATTTTTCCATAGGATTGAGTGAGGAAGCCATCTCTACTCACTTGAGGTCGCACCAATATCAACCCCAGCCCTCTACTTTGGAAGGATCCAATGTTGAAGCTGAATCTTGTTGTATTTGTTTGGTAAGAACCACTTCGTTTACTCAAGATAATATTAAGATAGAATTGAGGAACGATTATGTTGTTCATAAGTAATTTTCTTAGCTAAACTTAAACTAAAATTATGCATATATGTTACTAAATCGTACCTTTTATTTTGTTGGACTATTTGTAGGATGATTATATTGTTGAAGATAAGCTTGGACAATTGGACTGTGGGCATCGCTTTCATTGTGGCTGTATTGAGAAATGGTTCATGAGGAGGAACTGTTGTCCACTTTGTAAAAGGAAAGCTATAAAATTGTGAATGAGGCATGTTTCCTCTTTGAAGTAATTCATGTAATGGTTTCCAAGGAGATTGATTGAGTTTCAACTGAATTTGATATATTTAACATTGTTGAATATTTAATTTCTTTGTGTCTAACTTTAAGGAACTTAATAGAAAGCAACATGATTGCATGCGCCAATAATAATGATGCGATATCAACGCTAGTAATAATTAACTAAAATAACAAATAAATTGGTATTGAAGAAAACTATAAAACCTAAATAGTAATACTCCCATGTCTATTTTGACAATGAGAAGATATAAACTTCAATGATAATTAATGGCAACATGATGCTAAGTAGAATAAAAGCCAACAGATTTCTGAGTTACAAACACCATCTGTCGAGATATTTTGGATAATGAACGCGACTAAAACCTTTTATATGTGGTGGGAGATTTAATTTATATAAGCAAAGTGAAAATTAGACTATGTAGGAGATCTTGATAATGAAATGGGTATATATATGGTGATTAGATTGGGCAAAGATATATTTGTTATATTGTCAATGGATACCCTCTCTCACTTAAACACACAAACACGCAAAATTTCTTAACCTTCGAGAAATTTTTTTCTTTGTGGATTTTTTTTTTTTTACATTAGTAACATCGAATTATTTTTTGTCACTGTAAAGGGCCATCTATTTTAAATGGTGCCTTTTTGGGGATCCTAAGTGATACAGTTAACTATAGGTGAACACGAATTCATTGATCTGCCAAGACACACTAAGACAACACACGCTCACATGCGCAATAATAGAGAGATCATTTTTCTTTTTCATTACGTGATATGACAAAAAGCTACCTCATACATAGTATAAATCAAATAAGCACCTTCTTAACCCTAGGTGACACTAGATATGGAAAAGTTACATTGACCAGTAAAGCATTTGGAAAAATAAATAAAAGCCTAATATAACGCAAAAAAGGTTATACAACTAGAAAAGTGGTCCGAAGCATGCCTAATCAATGGAATTCAAGGCCCAAAACATAATGTATTTGACTTAAAAGAGTCACTTTGTTATGTAAGAATGTTGAGATAAAAGAAGAATGGCAAAAATTTTCTATCGGTACATAACTTTTAAGATAAATCTAGGCTAATTTGGATATATCTACCACTCGTTATACTCTCGGTTTTGCTAACATCATTGCAAGATGCCTATCCTAATCCAGATTGGCTTGGAAAGTTGGATTGCAGCCATTGCTTTTGCTACTGCTGCATTGCGAAATGGCTCAAGGCGAAGATTATTGTCCAATTGGCATAGTGGTAGCTGCAGCACTAGCAATATGAATGAGAGAGATCTCAGGAGTTCACATATGATAAATTTCAAATTTATGACGAGATTTATCTTTTTTTTCTCTTGCTTAGACAATCTAATTTGTAATTGACTACGTTCTTGTTTTCCCTCTCATCTTATTCGTTGAGAATCAAACACTTTACAAGTTTATAGGTCTTCCCCACATGATCATCTCTCCTAGTAAAAGCAGTAATGCATTTTCCATGGAGAACTTCCATTTTGAACCATTAACGCCTGGGGCGTGTTTCATGCGTGGACTCAAACTCAAAAGACGATTTAACAATTAGAGACATGTTGGCATAGAATTTTGTCTCGCTCTCAAGTCTGTAATAGTGATATCAATCCGTTGCGAGAGCCTTCCCAGCTTCATCCTCCAAGACGATTATCGAGTGAAACCCCCTTGAAATGCGTACGATTCATCGACCAAGGATTAACGGAGTCTGAGCATGCTGATACTGAAACTGTTACACCTAGAACCATCATGAACAGCAAGTGGATATTCATATCCTTAAAAAATGATCAAAGATCACCATGTGGATTGCCGGATGATTTGGTATGTAAGAGGGCATTTTCAAGTGCTTTCAAAGTAGTTCATCAACGCAAAGCGTTTACCTTTTCTTTTTAAAAGCTCAACGAGATTATTTTGATTTCTGTGGTCTTATTCTGAAATTGCTGATGGACTTGGCCTCCTCCTTGTAGATGATTTTAAGCAAACAAGAAAAGAGAAGCAGCAGGAATCCGATGACGAGGAGTAGTGCCTTAATAATCACGAGGATCTAAGAAAGAAAGCAACGTCAATCTTAATGTGTTACATGTGAACAGAATCCCTGCACATCAAGGTCTCCTAATCTCTTTCACCGCAACATCTTCGCTTGTTTATGCCCTTGCAAATATATACAGCAACTTAAATAGATTAGTTCATTTCAGCCTTCACCCCGACATCTTTGCTTGTTTATGCTTCTGTCGCTGCCTTTGTCGCACTGAGTTCGAAAATTTTTAACCAGTTAGTCACTTCAAAGGGAGGTTCAGTCCATTGACCGAGACTGTTCGTTGTTTTGAGGAAGAACATTTTCGTATGAAATATGAAGGTGCATGAGATGGAACTTATGTCTGTGAGATCAAAGTTGTTTATTTTTGAGCTTGGATTGGGATGACGCGAGCTTGATTCATTCCGGTAGACTGCAATTCCTAACCGCTTCTAATTTCATGGACTCAATTTGCAGCCTCTTGGAAGAGTTCTTTCGGGAACAGTCCGAGGACCTTGGTCTATTGAACGGATACCGCTTTCCTTGGCAACACCGCTGCGAGTGGCAGCTGCCTCCCGAAGGTTGGTTGAAGCTGAGTTTCAGTGGCAAAGCCCGCAATGGGGTCTTGCCTGAGGGCTTTGGCGTGATCCTCCGTGATGAGTACGAGGACGTGGTCGTGACGTACAGCTGCAGCCTTGGCGAGCTAGCAGACGCCGCAGTAGCTCCACATGCTCCTGCTTGTGACGATGTTAGAGAAGACTTGCACTTATCTCTTAAAGCTTTTCACTTCATACATTGTGCATTTCTTATATGAAATTTATGAGTATTTTCTTTTTGTGTGATAGTTAAAGAGATTTGGGATCTACTCCAAAGTCAAATTTGAAGGAATGGAGTAAAGGAAATGAAGAGGAAAGTCTTACTTGGTGAAATGAAAAGGAAAGTCTTACAAAAGACCTAGAGGTATAAATAGTTAGAACATAAAAATATGAATAGACTTCTTAAAAGTAACATTGCAATGATGACTCTTCGTCAACACGTATACCAAGCATTTTTCGGTATTAAGTCTGGAATATCGACAGTGTGGTAACCAATTGACATTGGCAACTCATCCATTGTCATTGGTAACTTGGTAATCTCGACATTTTAACAAATTTGATTTAATTTCTCACACTCCCTCAAACCAAATTCTCTTCTATAGATCATTCCAAGCAAACTCTTAAACTTTCAAAAAAACATCGATCTTGGGGGGTTTAGTAAAAATGTCCGCTATTTGAGCTATTGTCTTCACATGCAACACTTCAACTTTCTTCTTTCTTACCTATTCTCGAATGAAGTCAAACATCAATATGTTTGATTCATTCATAAAAGACTAGATTTTTGGCCAAAGCAATAGCAACATCATTATCGACAAAAATCTCAATTGCTTTTTTCTTCTCCACATTAATTTCTTTGAGTAGACTTCTTGACCATATTGCATGAAAAACATAAGATGATGCCACTACATATTCAATTTCACATGTCGACGGAGTAACACTGAATTGCTTCTTTAATGACCATGTGAAAGTAGTCTCACACAAGAAAAATACAAACCCTATAGTGCTTTTTTGATAATTGATCTCTACCATAATCACAATTTGAATAAACTCTAAGCCAAAATGATTTAGACCAATATTATAATAAGTCACGAGTAATAGTACTTTTTATGTAGTGAAGTATCCTCTTTGCCACTTTAAGATGAGATGACTTGGATTGCTCCATATATTGACTCATAATTCCAACACTGTACATGATATCTTATCTCATTACATGTCAAATATCTCAAACTTCCAATCAAGCTTCTATAATACTTCGAATCAACATCACATCATCATTAAACTTTGAAAGTTTGGTTCTGCACTCCATTTGTGCATTGATTGCTATACAATTCTTCATGTTGAATTTTTCAAGGATATTTTTTGTATAACATTTCTGGCAAAAAAAAAAAAAAAAACCCATATGCACTTTGCTTCACTTCAATGCCAAGGAAATAATTCATTAGTCCATTATTAGTTATCTTGAATTCCTTCACCATTAATGCCTTAAAAAAATCAATTGTCATCAGATTATTTCCTAGAGAAACAAGGTTATCGACATATAAATAAGTGAGTAGAACAACACCTTTTTTAATAGAGTGAATGTTGATATAGACATTGTAAGTATCCGTTTGTCTTGAAATATATATATAGATTCTAGAATTCCATGCTTTCGGTGCTTGTTTAAGCCCATATAGATTTGTCTTCAATCTCAGCACTTTATCTTCATGACCTTTCACTAGAGGTGAGCATAGTCCGGGTTGGGCTGATCCACCCCCTAATCCTAGAACCAACCTGCACAGTGTTGGTCCTCAATTTTTGGGACTGAGAACCAACCCTATTGAGCTTGGGACCAAAGATTGGACTGATCCAGCGGGTTCAGTCTAGTTCTAGGGTTAACTTGGGACCAACCGATAATTTTTTATTTCATTTTTTGTACTCTTTAAAAAAGCAATTGAGGACTGGATTGACCTAACATGTTTGATCCGGTTCTATGGTCAACTTGGGACCAACCAATAATTTTTTATTTCATTTTTTGTACTTCTTGAAAAGGTAACTGAGAACCGGACCGATCGTATGGGTTTGATGATGAGCAAGGTCAGCTAAAAAAGGCAAGTGGTGAGGGTCGAGTGGGGTGAGCGTCAAGTAGAGTGAGCATTGGGTGTCGAGCGGGGAGCAGCAAGCCAAGCGACTATTGAGCGGCGAGCGGCATGAGTGACCCACAACGAGCGAGGCAAGTGTTAAGTGGCGAGCGGAGAAGTTGTTTCTTTCGATTTTGGCAAATTGAAGACTAAGAGAACAAATAAGATATAAGAGAATGAGTATTAGAGGAAGATGCCGTAAGGAGCTGTTTATGTTCTTTTGGACGCCGTGAGAATTCCTCATAAATTTTTTTTCCTCATTCGTAAATTATGACTATTGACGCCGTAAAAAACATTAAAAATCTAAGTTATTAAAGAACAATATAAAATTGCTTGAAGTCCTCACTAAAGAGCTATTTAATGTTGTTGATGTCGTTTATTTTAACGTTTTCTCTATATAAAAAAATATAAATAATATATTAGATATATATATATAGTCAAGGTTGGTTCGGGTTGGACCGACCCTGAATTCTTAGGACTGAGGACCAACCTGCATGGTGCTGGTCTAGGAATTCTAGGACCAAGGACTGATCTAGTCTCCCTGGGAACTGGACTAGGACCGATAGGGTTGGGCCAGTCCAGGGTTGGTTTAGGGAACCCTGGATCGATGCTCACCCCTACCTTTCATAACAAACCCTCTGATTGTTCGATATAAATTTCTTCTTCAAGAATGCCATTCAAAATTGCTAATTTGACTTCCATTTGATAAATTCACCAATCATTTTGAGTAGTTATGGAAATGATAAATCTAATTGTTTCCATGCTGATGACAGGGGGAAAAACTACATCATAGTCAATTTTAGCCTTTTGCTTGTATCCTTTTACAACAAATACAGCTTTGTATCTTGTCACTTCTCTTTTCTCATTATTCTTGGCCTTATTATTCTTGGCCTTACACACCCATTTGACACCGATCACTTTCCTGTCCTTCAGAAGATCAACAAGTTCTCATGTTTAATTCTTCTTAGTGATTTCAATTTCTTCATTCATGGCTTTCCTTCATTTTTCTTCTTTAGCAGCATCATCATAAACAAGTGGTTCACAATTTGCAAGAAGACATACAAGGTGAAGCTTATCAAAAGCTTCATAAATGTTAGACAATCCCCCTGATCTTGACACTATTTGAATAAGTTAGTGATGATGAACTTGACGAAGATATTGTAGAAAAAGGTGTAGAATGATCCTTTAACTCCATTTAGTTCAAACCACCATTAGCATTCACTTCATCTTTTAGATTGTCTTCCCACGTGCCATCTTCATCAAACTTGACATCTTAGCTTATATACAATTTAGAAGTGTTAGGATCAAATAATCAATAGGTTTTGGATGATGAGTCATACCTGATAAAGATGAGCTTTTTGCTATTGTCTTCCAACTTTGATATTTTCTAGTTTGCGACATGAGCATAGGCAATGCTCCTGAAAATTCTCAAGTGTGAAACACTTGGTGTTCTCCCGGTCCATCCTTCTTATGGAGCTATGCTTTCAAGTTTTTATGTAAGACATTTATTTTGAAAATAGACCACACATGAAATAGCTTTAGCCCAAAGCTCCTTAGACAAATTTTTGCTCTTCAACATGCTTTGAACCATGTCAAGAATGGTTCCATTTTTTTTTTTCTGTTTAGCTACGTCCTTTCGTTGAGGAGAATATGAAGCCATCAAGAAATGCCAAACACTATGGTCTTCACAAAATTTGTTAAATATTGCTAAAGTAAATTATTTGCCACGATCAATCTTCATACCTTTGTTAAAATAGCGACTCTCCTTTTCATCCAAGTTCTTGAATTGTTTGAAAGTATCAAACACTTCTGTCTTTTCTTTTAAAAAATACATCCAAGTTTTTTGAGTAAAATCATCAATATAAGTGAGGAACGATTGAGCTGCACACATCAAAATAAATCAACTCCAATGGCTTCTTCACTCAATAAGTTGCTTCCTTTGGAAAGCTAATTCTGGAATGCTTGCCAATGACACATCCTTCACATAATTGATTGGGATGATCAATATGTGGTAAACCATAAACCATCTTCTTGCAGGAAAACAAATTGAGTCCACCAAAATTGAGACGATCGGACCTCAAATGCCATAACCATGAGGGATCATCCACATACGCCTTTAGGCATTGAGACATTCCATTCTTTATATTGAGAGTAAACATCATGTTCTTCGACATCTTCACATTTGCAATCAATTTATTATTCCGGTCTCTTATCACAAGGCTAAGATCTTTCATGTGACCAATATAGCCTTTCTTTAGAAGTTGTCCCAAACTCAAGGTATTGCTTGACATTTTTGGAACATAATAAACATTAATAATAAACTATCATGCACCATTGTTCAAACAAATCAAAATTATACCTTTTCCTTGGATAAGAAATTTGAAGTTATCACTGAATGAGATTTTTCCTTTAATTGTCTCATCTAACTTGACAAACATCTACTTTTGCCTGCATATGGGGTTGCTTGCACCAATATCCAAGTGGCACATATCATTTTGTCCTCTTCCATCTTCTTTGAATGCCAATAAAAGAACTTGTCGGCATCATTCACCGGCTTTACCTCTTTGCTTAATGCACTTCTTTCTTTGTTCCAATAGTCAGAAGCATAATGACTAAGTTTATTACAATAATAAAATCGAATTTTAGATTTATCATACGGTTGGCCTATTGAGTTCTTTCCTCTTCCACGAATACCTCTTTGAGCAGCATCTCCTCTACTTCATCCATAACCTTTTCCTTGAAAGCAGCATCGGCCTCGACCTCGATCATGATCTTGACTTGCCCCTTGAATATGCACAAGATCTCTTTTTTGCTCCTTCTCATCTTGGATGGTCAATCGCATTTGGAGAACTTCCTCCATCGGGTCAATCTTTTTCTTTCTAAACCTTCATGGGCTTGTAATGAACCCGAAAGCTCATAAATTGTTATGGCATCTAGGTCTTTGCATTCTTCTATTGCAACATCAATGTGGTTGTACTTCTTGTCTAAGGATCAAAGTATTTTCATGACAACACGAACATCTAAAATTTCTTCTCCATTTCTTTTCATCTGATTGACAATCGCCAAACTATTGTGAAATAGGTAGCAATTAATTCAAATTCTTTCATATGAATTATCTTGAATTCACCTCTCAAAGTTTGAAGGCAAATCTTCTGAACTTTCTATACCTTTTGGTGTGTGTTGTGAAGAATCTCCAATGTCTCCATAGCAGTGGTGGCGTTCAACACCTTTTCAAAGATAGAATCACCTAAAGCTTGATATGTGATTGATAGGGCATAATGATCTTTTGTTGGAACCTTCTCCAAGGCATTCCTTTGGTTTTGATTCAAGGTGGCTTCATCCTCTAACAAATCAGAGTTAGTGTTAACAAGTTCCCACACATAGTAGGTGCTGAGTAGAGCTTTTATTCTAGGGATAAGTGCATTGGAAGTCCTAAAAATTGTCATGAAAATGCAATTAAGTCTTAAAACTTTCAAAAAGTACAATTAAGTCCTAAAACTTATCACAAAGTGCAATTAAGTCCTAAAATTTTCAAAAAGTGCAATCAAGTCCCAAAACTTATCAAAGTGGTTCAATCTAAGTCATTTCATCGATTGCACTTTTTGAAAATTTTTGGATTCGGTTGCACTTTCGAAACAAGTTTTATGACTTTATTGAACCTTTTGAAAGTTTTAGGAGTTGATTGAACTTTCATGACAAGTTTGAATACTTAATTTAACTTTTTAGAATTTTTAGAACTCAATTGCATTTTCATAATAAGTTTTAGGACTTCTAATGCACTTATCCCTTTATTCTAACAGCTCAATTATGTCTTTGGCAAGACAAGGGTATTGAAGAGAAAGTCGATTGTTTGTTGAGGCTATGATCACAAACCGTAAGCTCTAATACCAATTTGATGGAAGAAATTGAAGGTGAAATACTCACAACTCACAAAGAAGAGAAGGAGATACATAGCCTTTTCATTTAATTCACCTTATTTCTCCTCAACAAGAACAATTACAAGACTCTTCTATTTATAGACTTGTTACTTGACTTTTACTCTTCCTTATAAATATAGCTAGTGTTTTAAGGAGATAAAGTCCTAAGAACTTACAAAAGACCTCAAGATACAAATAGACATATCATAGAAATATGAACAGACTTCTTAAAAGTAACGCCATAATGATGACTCTTCTTAAATGCATATACCAAGTAGTCTTTGATATCAAGTTTGGAATATCGATAACATAGTAATTGATTGACATCGACAACTCCTCCATAGTCATTGGTAACTCGGTAATCTCGACATTTTAATAAATTTGGTTTAATTTCTAACATTCGACAAAACTCTATGGTTTTTCTAGCCTCTTCGGCACAACCAAATGACATGAGGATAAGATCAAGTCTTGCGAATCCACTTTGCTTTTATAACAACCTTCCC
Organism: Eucalyptus brandiana; assembly: GCA_014182725.1. NCBI lineage: Eukaryota > Viridiplantae > Streptophyta > Magnoliopsida > Myrtales > Myrtaceae > Eucalyptus > Eucalyptus brandiana. The sequence goes on along the minus strand of CM024668.1, from coordinate 6,380,137 downwards.
CATTTGGCCCAAACAACTCGCTCACCGTAGCACCAGCAAACATGCAATTCATCCATCAACTAAGCCAAAAAAAAAAAAAAAAAAAAAAAAAAAAAAGAAGGGCTAGGAAAATATCAAAAATTGTATTGAGATGTTTCGGTAACTTATGATTCAAATTATTTATAATAGAGAAAAAAAAACGCATACAAGATAGGTAGAAATGAGGAACATAGCTTCCAAAGTCAATCACTAGTTAAAGGATTTTGTAACCTAATTATGATATTGTTGTTTTACTCTTTGGAATTTGAAAATAAAATTAATTACTAAAGGGATGCCTTTTTAAAAAAAGGGGAGGGAAAAAGGCATTAAGTAAAGAATTCAAATGCAAATAGAATTGAATAAATGGGAACAAAAAGAAAATTCAAAAATGGATTTCAAGTGCCCTAAAATTAGATAATGACTAGATTCGGTTACCACTAAATTGGTCAAAAAATTAATGTATAACCACATAAGTTTATAGCTAATTAGGGAAATGAATAGAATACAACAAGCTTGAACTTATCCAGTTAGTCTTGATGAAGAAAAATGAACGCACGAAGATATGTTATGAGGTTTATTGTTGGATATGTTTGTTGGTTCGTGTGTGAGCAAGTTGTCCCAAAGTAGACCTATCTAAAATGGGCAAAAGAGAGTATATGGTAAAATATCTTTTGTATTTCCCATAAAAGGTCAATGTGTATGATTTCTTGCAGTTATATAGTTTTATTTTCTTCAACAATTTTATTATTGTGGGATTTCCTTCCACCAAAATGCATGAAGACAAATAATCATCTTCATATGAACCATTGATAACCATTTTACTTCCAGAAGTTTTTCTTATTCTCTGGCTAAAAGAAGTAGGGTTGCATTTTTAATTAGTAAGTCATATCTCGTCAATAATTGAATTGCAATTTTTTTTGTATCTAAGTTGAAATTTGGAATAATCACTAAAAAGATGACTTCTTATGTTGCTGTTGTAACAATATCGACTTTACATACTTAACAATAACGAACAAATTCAAATTGAGAAAATATAAAATCACCTTTAACGGTTGCCAAGGAGAATAATATATAAATAGGTAGATGAAAATTAAGTAATTTTAACGGTATGTATAGTCAATTAGTAACTAAGTTAAAAGATCCATCAATTAACCATTTTAAGAAATTAAATTAACGAACTTAGATATATCGCTTACCAATATGATAACAAGTATGTATTTAACTTACAAATCTCATACTAGATTATGGACCTTAATATTGTTTACATTGGATAAGCAAATTGTTACTGTTTACAAGGAATGATATGAAAAGACCTTGTGCTCTTTTGGTGGATTAGTTTGAGAATCTATGAAAAAATTATGATTAGCTAAGATCACACAGTTTTAAAATTGAGGGAGAGGGAGAATAGTAGACCAAGAAAAGAATTAATTCAATAAAATGAGACTAGCTCAAGAATGAAATACAAATACAAATGTAAGATGGCAATTTGAATTGGGATTTCTAAGCAACTAAAAAGAGATTTTAAATTGAGAAAGCTCTCCAATATGGTAAGTTGGAATTTACTCAATTAGGCATGAGGAAGGATAATATAAATAGAGGCAAGTTCTGCACTGTCAATTTGTCTTCTTGATGTTTGTCTTCATTTTGTATCATCTCGTCTCTTTGTCATAGTCTATGCAAAGTACATCAAAATTCTCTTGAACTCTCACATTGGTCTAGATCTTCCAGGTTATTTTTCATGTGTTCTCCTGCTCTTTTTCCCCCTTTCATCTATAAGAAAAATAAAATAAAATCCAAGATCTGAACAATGGATGTAGTATAGATACTCTTCAAATTCTTTTTCACATTTGAAAATAAAAGCATATTTCTTCAAGTTATTTTTTTAAAATTTTTTAATCTATATTTTCATCAGTGTATCAATGTTTGTAACAATCTAAGTGCTTTCTCTTTTTCCTTGCCAAAGTCTTTTTTGTCAGATTTTACAAATTTTGTTTACAATGATAGAGAGATTGTCTGAGAAGTATCAATTTCAAGGGTAAATAATTGCTTTGACATGATCTAATAGATCGTTGTATCTCGGAGGGTGTAGGATATTTTACTAGCAATCATATTATTTGGATGTTATAAACCCATTTCTTATATTTGATTGTCAAGACAATCATACTCGTCGATTCACATTCTAAAATTTATTTCACATGATCAATTCAATGATCAATCGATGACATTTGTTCGTTCTCTAGTGAATCTATGATTATTTGCTCACCTTTTGTCTATATAAATAGTTCTTTACATGTATTTATCATTTTTTGATGGCCATTTTTTCAGGATAATTTCAATCAAGGTTACTTCTGGCTAGTGCTTCTCAGATCAAGTATGTATATTATCTTTTTTTCTTTTCCATTCCGTATGGTATTGAATTTATTTAAAAGCCTTCATTAATGGTCATGGGCTGTCTTTGCTTCTATGCTTTTAGAGTTCATTCTAGCCATTTCGTTTGATTATTATTAAGGTTTATTCTAGCCATTTTGCCTGGGGTGGGTGACCTTGGGCCTAAATCACGCTCACTTTGATTTGGAGTAAGGGTCATGCTCTCCCCTATATTTGGGCCACTAGGCCCTTGCCGGGAGCCACCAAGGCCTCGCCTAGGGCTAGCAAGGGTGACCTTTGCCAGCACTTCACGACGGGTGTGACAATGGCTACCGGCAAGGGCTTGGCCAAGCCGTGGGTGATTTTGTGTTTATTTTTTAATAAAATTCTTAGCTTTTTATTTTTTTTATTTAATTTTGACATGGTGCTTGGTAGGTGCCACGTCATAGCCACGTGTCTTAAGAAAGTAATGAAATAAGATATATTAGCTTTTTCTATTAACTTCATTGCACACTTTAATGATTGAGATCTTATGAAAATAGAAATAACAATAGCTTTTGGGCCTTCTCGCTGAAGTTCAACCCTTGTTCCCAAAGGGTTGCACTTTTTATCCTGGACCTACATGGCGATGGCACTTTCATTTACTCTTTCCCCACATGTTTCATCATTCACTCCCTTTGGCTCCCTATTTGTCTCTGAGATTCTAATATAAAGATAAGTAACAAGAAAATGGGGTAGAATTTTTCATGGGTAGGCCACATCATCATAAAGCTCCATTGCTTCCCACTTCACTTAAAATTAACTGGACATGTTTCTTTATATTGATTAGAAAAAAAAAATCATCTCATATAATCTAATATTACGTTTGTAGAACAATATATCAATATCAGTGGAGCATGCATGAATCTTTTTTTCAACCTATAAATGAAAACTAGGAATTATGCATCAAGTCTCCACCACTAGTGGAGCCTTTTTTATTAGATAAGCATCATCACCATTATCCTAATATCCACAAAACTCTAATTATACTCGGACTTTTTTATTTGGGAAATGATGCTAATAGTCCTTAAATTTTAATCTAATGTGTAATATAATCTTTGGTTTATAATTCATTTAACATGATTCTTGAGCTATTCCTGAATGTTCAATCTAGTATTAGATTTTTAATTTATTCAATCTAATTTCTCAACTTGTCAAAAAAAATATTTATTTTTTCCCCTTGTTTGTTGAGGGTATGTTTGAACAAGGAGGGTGGAATTTTGGGGTGAGATTTTGTGATTTGTGTCTAACAACTGACGATAATAAAACCCAGCAAGTATCGATATTTAGTGCTATATAATCACAAAGTTTGTCATCACTTTAGAGTGGGAATTAATCCAATTGGGACACCAATGGAGTGTAGATATCATAACATTCATGCATGAACTTATGCTTGATATAAGATACGATATATATAAGTTTCTAGAAATTTATATGGATATTTATGATGTATATACCTACTATTTCATTTCATTAATATTGTTTGGTAAAAAAAAATTTGCACACTTTAATGATTGAGATTGGACCTCCATTAGTGTCCTCATATGGAAATAGAAATGACAAAACCTTTTGGAACTTCTTGCTGAAGTTCTAAGCCTTGTTCCCAAAGGGATTGCACTTTTCAACTGGACCACTGTGCGAATGGCGATTTCAGTTATGCCGTTATTTCCCCCACATGTTTCCTTAGTCACTTCTTTTCTCTTACTATATTGTCTGTAAAATTTCGAATACATACATATATATATAAGAAATTAGAAATTTTTTTGGGTAGATTGGGATTTCACGGTTGAGCCACATCATCATAAAGCTCCATTGCTTCCCACTTCCCTTAACATTAATTACACATATTTCTTTACATTAATTAGAAAAAAAACTTAATTTTTTTCTTAATCTTATACAATGTGTCTAAAGCAATATATCGACATCAATTTGCTCTACTTATTAATATGGATGCAATTTGAATATTTTCTGCAGTACGAAAATTGTCTGAGGTCATTGGAGCATGGGGTACTTGTGTGGATTTTTTCATGGTATCAACTCTTGATATTTTGATACCTACAGTTGGTGCTTCTTCTCTTGGATTTTGGAGTTAGGGAAGCAAAAATTTTAGGAAACATATGAAGTGTATTTACTCGTGTAATATTTTTGTAAGAAGGGTAATATGCGATGGAGCCATCTCTACCCTTTAATTTCCCCTTGAAATCAAGTAACTTGACTATTCATTTGTCGAAGGAAGTCATCTGTGCACATCTAAGGTTGCAGCAATATCAATCCCAACCTTCTGCTTCGGAAGAATTTAACATCGAAGCTGAATCTTATTGTATAAGTTTGGTAAAAACCACTTTACTTACTCAAGAGTATATTAAAATAGAATCAAGGAATGATTTTGTTGTCCGTAAGTAATTATCTTAGCTAAATTTAAACTATGAGTATGCATATATGCTACCAATTTGTACCTTTTATTTTGTTGGACTAATTGCAGGACGACTACATTGTTGAAGTGAAAGCTTTATTAGATTTGGGCTTAAGGCCCTATCCGCCCAAGCTGGGCCCAGAAAGCCCGGCCCACGGGAATAAGGCCCGTGGAAGGGGCAAGGTATAAAAGGAAGAGAGAGAGAGAGAGAGAAGACGTCTGTTGAATCATAACTCACGTACGTTTCCCTCTCCCGCACGTTTTCTCTCAAAAGAAGAACAGTAGGCATACGGCTTCCAATTCTTCCTTTCAAGGCTTCATCGGATCGGATTGCTCAGTTTCTCTTCCTCCATCGACGTCGGTGTTTCATCTGTGGCTAACAAGGTACGCTCGAATCCGTGGTGTGCTTTACGATCGGTGATACGTGTCGTTTTCTTGGGCTTCGCTTCCGCATTGATTTAGGGGTTCGATTTAGTGTCGAATCCGGTGTTTCGGGGATCAGTTATTCCCAACATTGGTATCAGAGCCCTAGTTTATGTTTTCCCGATCAATTTGATGTGTTTTGGTTGATTTTTCGCAAAAGGAACTTCGGCCGTACGGATCGGGGTGAGCAATCCCGACACCCGAGACTTCTTCGGCCATTTTCATGAGTTTTCGAATGTCAAAAACAAATTCTCGAAAGGATCGGGAAGAAAGGCGACGTCGAGACGAGTCCGGAGATGCCTCGAGCGCCGCCGGAGACGCCGCACGCGCCCACACGCGCGGCCGGAAGGCGCGTGCGTGGGCGCGACGCGCCCGGAAGCGCTCGATCGCCAGGCGCGTGCGGCACACGCGCCGATCGGCGAATCGACGCGTGCGTGCCGCCGGTCGGCGAACCGGCATGCGCCGGTCCGCGGATCGACGCGTGCTGACGTCAGCATGACGTCACCCAACGGTTAGTAACCGCTGGGGTGACGTCATCGATGACGTCAGCGATGACGTCGGTTGGCCGGGCGGCGACCCGACTCGCGACCCGACCCGCGACCCGACCCGCGACCCGACCCGCTGACGATGGCACGCGCGCGGCACGTGCCGCTGACGTCTGCGTGACGTCATCCCGGTCACGCGCGCGGCACGTGCGAGCGGTCCGCCCGAACGGTCCAAACGGTCCGTCCGGTCCGACCGGTCCGGCGACCGGCGACCGTTGACCGTTGACCGACGACCGTTGACCGACGACCGTTGACCGTTGACCGTTGACTTTGACCGTTGACCGTTGACCCAAAAAAAAAAAAAAAGGAAAAGAATGTGTTTCTTTTTCAATTAAGTCTATGTGGATTATATGTAATCCCTTATTTGTTCTGCATTTGTTGCAGGAACAATGCCTCCCTTGAGGTTGCGCACACCTATTCGCGCTATTCTGGATGAACAAAAGGAAAAAGCTGTCTGTCGATAAATGAGCGGACGATCATCGATGGGAGAGCGGTGACTTAATTGATCACGTCCTTGAAGTCAACGTGAAAATTCAACAGGTCATATGGAATGGTCGTCCTATGTCACAAGATCGAGAGATGGTGCGATTTTTCATAAACACTCTTCCACCCGAATGGCAAGATGTGTTGAATCGCATATGGGATGTCAACGAGCTACTTCCTATAAGAAAATTGTGATGGATTTTGTAAATGAATATTACTTGTATTGTTACAAGGGAAAATATCAAGAAATTGAAGAAAATAGGATCTTTCCCTGGTTCGTGTGCTTGACTTGGTGTTAGTTGTATTGACCGATATATGTTAAGTGTGATTTGTGGACATATTATGTAATGATTACTACCTAATTGTGTTAATTGAAAGCATTATTGTTTTATTGGAATTCAATTATCTTTGCTTTCTTACATTATTGCTTTGGTTCTTTGTGGGTAATTAGTCATGCGGGTAGTTTTTAGAAGTTTTTGTAGCTTCATAGAACGATTTTGCATATGACAATCATATTAATGATAATTTTAAGTTAGGATTTTTGGAGGATGATTGGAAACGTAGTGACCTTTTGATTCTCGAAGCCTTACTTGAAATTATTCATTAATATGATGGGTCTATGCAAATAGGGATGCATAAATGATAGGCATTAATAATTCGTGCATATTTGTCGATGTGTTCGGATCAATGGCTTCACCACAAAGAGCATAGTTGCTTGCCGAACAAAGGTGAAAAGCTCACCGGAGACAACTATGAAATTTGGCAAATGAAAATCCAAAATGTCTTTGGAAGAGCAAGAATCACTTGAGGCTCTTGTCATGACCATGGTAGAACCCGAAGAGGGACCCACCGAACAAAGACAAAAAGGACAAAGAAGCTTTTTCTGTGTGCAAAAGAATGAACTCTCTAGCTCGCATCACGTTGCTAAGCAGCATGGAAAATGATGTCATGCGACAGTTTCGGCGTTTCGACAATGCCAAAGAAATGTGGGAGGCACTGGAAGCTAGATTTGGTCATACTTCGGTGACTAGATTGAGGCAGCTCACTATCAGATTTGACTCTTATAAGAAGCCTCATGGTCAGACCATGAAGCAACATCTTAGAAAGATGTCAAATATGATAACTGAGCTGAGAGACGCTGGCCATGTCCTCACAGATGAGCAGCAGGTGCAAGCAGTGATTCGTTCCTTGCCTCAGAGTTGGGAGCATATGAAGGTGCACCTGACTCATAATGAAAATATCAAAACATTTGAGGATGCAATGCGTCATCTTGAGCTGGAAGAGGACCGCCTGTTGGCGGCTAAGCCGGATGCTGATCTATATCATGCTAGTTCTAGCTCAAATGGAGCTTCGTGCTCCAAGCGCAAGCGCCCTAGCTGGTTTGATAAGGGGAAAGGCAAGGAAGAAGCTGGTCCTTCAGGGAAGAAACCCAAGTTTGACCAACATGATAGAGGAAAGCGTCCTCACATGAAAAAGCTAGCAATGGTGAAATGCTACAACTGTGACAAGAAAGGTCATTATGCTCGCGACTGTCGTGAGCCAAAGAAGGTATGCACCCCTTGTACTTTTCAGAACTTTGCTTATGTGTCAAGTTCGTGTTCTTAACCGAGTCTAATCCTTTGTGGACTGTGGATTCGGGGGGCGACGGACCATGTAGCGAAGGATAGAGGATCCTTCGTGGAATTCCGACGAGTACCTACTGAACTAAGTGGATCTATGTGGGAAACAACTCCGAGCTGAAGTGAAAGGAATTGGCACATGCCAACCGAATATGCGCGGTGGACGCACTTTGTTCCTTCATGATGTGTTGTATGCTCCGGAGATTCGTCGGAATTTAGTGTCTCGTATTAGTGTTGGTTAGATTAGGTTTTAATATGAACTTCTGTAGTAGAGGTGTGAATTTGTTTTTGAATACAAATTACTATGGTTGTGGCTATTTTCTAGAAGGTTTTATTGTATTGGATATTGAGTATATTAATGCAAATGTTTGTTACTCCCTTATCACATCTCCTAATAAATATGATAATGATGTGAATGTGTGGCATGCTAGACTTGGTCACATTGGCCAACAAATATGAATAGACTAGCCAAAGAGGGCTTGTTGGGCAATATTGAAAAAGTCGATTTGCCTGTATGTAAGCATTGCCTCGAAGGGAAAGCAACAAGGAAACCATTTGGAAAAGGAAAAAGAGCTGAGTTTCCTCTGCATTTAATCCATTCCGATGTCTGTGGTCCAATGAATGTGAGAGGAAGGCATGGGGCTGTTTATTTCATCACTTTTATTGATGATTATACTCGATTCGGATATGTCTATTTGATTTCTCATAAATCAAGCAATAAGTTGTTTTAAAAGGTTCATGAACCTGGTAGAGAATCAATTAGACAAGAAAATAAAAGCATTGAGATCCGATCGAGGTCGAGAATATTTATCCGATGAGTTCAGAAAATTATGTGATGAAAAAGGAATAGAAAGACAGCTTGTCTATTCCGTATACTCCTCAACAAAATGGTGTTGCGGAGAGAAGAAACGAACCCTACCGGAAATGGTTAGGTCCATGATGGCGCATGCTAATTTACCTATCACCTTTTGGAGTGATGCGTTATTAACTCGCTGCCTATATACTTAACCGGTGCCTTCCAAATCGGTTACTTCCACTCCATATGAGTTATGGACAGGTAGAAAACCGGACTTAAGTTTTCTTAAGTCATGGGATTGTGCTGCCTATACACATGAGTCCTCTCACAAGTTTGGGAAATTAGGTCCCAGAGGAAAGAAGAGTATTTTCATAAGATACTCGGAACACTCGAAAGGGTATGTGTTCATTGGTGAGCGGGAAAGTGGGAGTATAACTGAATATGAATCTCGAGATGTAACATTCTTAAAGGATGAGTTTCCTAAGAAGGGCGAAATAGGGGAAGATAACTCCCTATTTGAAACCTTGGATCAAGATAAAGATATTAGTGGAGTTCATCCAAGTGGGAGCACAATAGGGAATGATGTGCAAAGTGTACAATCTCCCATACGGCGAACAAGTCGCCAAAGTATTCCCCGTCGACATTTTGACATTGAAGGGGAAACTTTTATGGTTGCTCCACAAGATGAGGATGAGCCAAAAAATATCAATGAGGCTCTAAAGTGCCCTAGTAAGGAAAAATGGATTAATGCAATGGAAGAGGAAATGGAGTCAATGGAATCAAACCAAGTCTGGGAACTGGTTGATCTTCCAAAAGGACGCAGAGCTATTGGGAACAAATGGGTTCTCAAAATAAAGCGAAAGGCTGATGGCTCGATAGAAAGGCATAAGGCTCGCCTTGTGGCGAAGGGGTATAATCAACAGGAAGGGATTGATTATGAAGATACGTTTTCTCCCGTAGTGAGATTTACCTCGATTCGCATTATTCGGCAATAGTGGCTAGTCTGGATCTTGAGTTACATCAAATGGATGTAAAGACTGCTTTCCTCAATGGAGAATTAGAGGAGGAGATATATATGGAACAACCTGCTGGTTTCATAGTGAAAGGCTAAGAAGAAAAGGTATGTCGACTTTTGAGGTCGATATATGGCCTTAAGCAGTCATCAAGACAATGGTATATACGTTTTCATAATGCAATAATGGCATATGATTTTACAATGATAGATGAGGATCATTGTGTATATATCAAAAGATCCAAGGATCAATTTGTGATCATATCATTATATGTTGATGATATACTAATTGCCGGAAGCAATATGGAGTTGGTTAGTACCGTCAAGAGATGGTTGTCTTCTAACTTTGAGATGAAGGATATGGGTGAGGCTGCATACATTCTTGGAGTTAAGATTTCAAGAGATCGTTCGAAGAGATCGTTGTCTCTTTCGCAAGAAACCTATATAAATAAGGTTCTTGAACGATTTCGTATGCAAGACTCGTAAACCCATAGACACTCCTATTGCAAAAGGTGAAGGATTGAGCCATAGATCGTGTCCCGGGGACTCCACAAGAGAAGGAACAAATGAAACATGTTCCTTATGCTAGTGCTGTTGGGAGCTTGATGTACGCTATGATGTGTACAAGACCCGACATATGTTTTGCGTTGGAATGGTGAGTAGATACCAATCCAACCCGGGTCCAGCACATTGGAAAGCCGTGAAGAGAATACTGAGGTATCTGAAGGGAACTGCTGATTTCAAGTTGAATTACCAAGGAAAGGATCTACGACTTGAAGGTTATTCGGATGCTGATTGGGGAGGAGATTTAGATGAAAGGAAATCTACCTCTGGATTTGCTTTCTTACTGAACAATGGCGCCATATCATGGAGCAGTAAGAAGCAAACGTGTATAGCCTTATCCACGATGGAAGCTGAGTTCGTGGCATTATCGCTAAGCGGTACAAGAAGGAGTTTGGCTTAAGAGATTCTTGGATCATTTAGGTGTTATTGAGAAAGCTGCAAATCAATTATTGGTTAATTGTGATAGCCAAGCAGCTATAGCGTACACCAAAGATCCAAAGTATCATGGCAAGACCAAACATATAGATACCAAGTATAACTTTGTAAAAGATATGGTTGCACGAAAGGATGTGAACTTACAAGTACATATCTACGCATAGAATGGTAGCGATCCTATGACAAAGCCGATACCTAGAGATGTGTTTTGTGGTCATGTAAAATCTCTAGAATTGCGTAGAGTCGATGTACCGAATTGTAATTTCCCGAGTTGTTCACATTTATGAGATTTTGTTTTTCATTGATTAATGCCTATGAATCTATGTGTGATCTTTATGCATCTTAATGCTCGTGCATTATTTGAGAAGTATGTCGGACAGATATAAGATTAGCCCACTCACACGGGTAATCGCCTCTATTTACTGTGTGATAAATAGAGATGAGACTGTTTTTAAGCTTATTATCTAGGTGATAATCGAGAGCTCAAGCTTAAAACACGTATGTCGCCTTAATCGGGTGTTAAGATGAGGACATAATATCAAGATGTCCGAAAGTAAAATACCCCACATATTTTACTTTATCTGTCTAAGATGCCAGATGTGAGTTCTGATGAATTTTGTGATTGAGTAGATACGTGAACTCAAGTTAGACATTAGGTATGTCTGAACTATCATCTGTACGGTATTGAAAAGTGTAGACATACGCTCCATGGGAAAGGAGTTAATACCGTAATACGTATTTCATACTACGTATGCATGAGACGACCAATAAGAGTGGCAAAAAGTTTGATCTCAACTTTTATGACGTGTGAGACTCTTGAGGAAAAGAGTTCCTCAATTTTTTAGTCCCCTCGGGACTCTTACTTATTCTCAAGGTTTCTATTTAGTGTTTGCTATCTTAGGGTGTTGCCAATGGTCATGAGATGATTCGATCTAATGGGGCATTTCTAGAAAAGCAAGCTGGACTGAAATTGAGAGTTTGAAGGAAAGAGGAAGATCGATTTTGGAGAATCACATTGTGGTTTTGTATTCACCGGTCGACCAATTATGACTTGTCTTTGTGATAATTATAATTGTGAATACAATATATATATCATTGTTTAAAAGAGATCAAGAGAGATGTAGATGTGATCGATCGATCTAGGGTACTGCATACTAAATCTACTCAGAGTGTGACGCCCAATTATGAGCTGCTATATATTCCTAACAGATGTATAGCAACGAGCTCTCAAAGTATGCTGGTCGCACGGATTATTCACCGGTATGAATGTTGAAGAGAGGTAAAGAGAATCCTGTTCGGCCCACCTTGTGCGAGTGGGAGATGAAAGCTTTATTAGATTTGGGCTTAAGGCCCTATCCGCCCAAGCTGGGCCCAGAAAGCCCGGCCCACGGGAATAAGGCCCGTGGAAGGGGCAAGGTATAAAAGGAAGAGAGAGAGAGAGAGAAGACGTCTGTTGAATCATAACTCACGTACGTTTCCCTCTCCCGCGTTTTCTCTCAAAAGAAGAACAAGAGGGCATACGGCTTCCAATTCTTCCTTTCAAGGCTTCATCGGATCGGATTGCTCGCTTTCTCTTCCTCCATCGACGTCGGTGTTTAATCTGTGGCTAACAAGGTACGCTCGAATCCGTGGTGTGCTTTACGATCGGTGATACGTGTCGTTTTCTTGGGCTTCGCTTCCGCATTGATTTAGGGGTTCGATTTAGTGTCAAATCCGGTGTTTCGGGGATCAGTTATTCCCAACATGAAGATAAGCTTGGAAAGTTGGGCTGTGGGCACCACTTTCCCTGTGGTTGTATTAAGAAATGGCTCATGAGGAGGAACTTTTGTCCACTTTGCAAAAGGAATGCCACGAAATTATGAATAAGGCATATTTCATCTTTGAAGTAGTTCTTGTCATGGTTTCTAAGGAGACTGATTGAGTTTCCTCTAATTTTAATTGATTTAACATGTTGAATATCTAATTTCTTTCTATCTAACTTTAAGAACTATATAGAAAGCAATATGGTAGTGTCACAGGCTAGCAGTTTCTTAACTACAGGATAGCTCGTGTGGCGCCTGGTGGGCTGATAAGACCAAGCTAGCCTTTCTTCTCTAGTTGTTCCCAAGAATGGTGCGGCGAATAGCATCCTCATATTGGATTATACCATGCCTAGCTTAGGTTGATCATTTCAATCCATCGAGCCAGATAGCAAAACACTTTAGGCATAACAACTAATCTCGGCCTGCCATGGCCTCATCAAGAGAGTGGTATAAGCTCCTGACCAATTTGTGCATCAGAGGCCAATCCCACTTTTAGAGCTCCATAAAAATATAATCGTTCTATCCTAAAATTCATAGCACGAACACTCCTAATGCCACTCCCACAAACCAGTTATATTCATCCCCTCTGCATTACTCACTCTTCAACCAATAACCCCAATCTCTACTCACAAGGGTACACGAGTACAGGATAATCACAAGCTGTGACAATAGCATGCACCAAAAACAATGACATAATATTAATGCTGATAATAACTAACTACGACAACAAATGAATTGGTATTGAAGAAAACCATGAAACCTAAGTAGTGAGATACTCCCATGTCTATTTTGACAATGAGTAGATATAAACTTTGTTGTAATTAATGACAATATGATGTTAACTAGAATAAAAGCCAACCAATTTCCGAGTTACAAACACCATCCATCGAGACATTTTAGATAGTGAACATGACTAAAACCTTTTAGATGTGGTGGGAGATTAAATTTATATATGCAGAATGAAAATTAGACTAGTAGATCTTGGTAATGAAATGGGAATATATGGTTATTAGATTGGGCAAAGACGATATCAGTTGCATCAGCAGTAGACAATCTTGCTCTCTCTTGAACACACGAATAGACAAAACTTGTTATTCTTCGAGTTATTTTTTTCTTTGCGGAAATGCTTATATATACATTTGTAACATCGAATTATTTTCTTCATCGTTACAAGGGCCATCTATTTTAAGCAGTGACTTTTTGGAGATCCTAAGTAACGCAAAAAGTAATAGGTAAACACGGGTTCGTCGATCCGCAAACACGCACCAAGACAACACGCTCATATGCACAATAATAGAGAGAGATCAATTTTATTTTTTTTTTCATTATGTGAAATCTGAGAAAAAGCTACCAATACATGGAATAGATCAAATAAGTACCTTCTTAACCCTAAATGACACTGGAAACCCAAAAGTTATATTAAGTAGTAAAGCATTCAGAAAAATAAATAAAAGCCTGATATAATGCGAAAAAGGATGGAATTCAAGGTCCAAAATATACTGTTTTTGACTTATAAGAGTTGCTTCATTATGTAAGAACATTGAGATAAAAGAAGAATGGAAAAAATTTTCGTCCCTAAATATTTTTAGGATAAATCTAGGGTAATTTGTGTTACCACTCGTTATACTCTCATTTTTGCCAACACCGTTGCAGGATGCCTATCTCGATCAAGATTGGCCCGGAATATTGGATTGCGGCCAATGGCTACCAACCATCACTTTTGCTACCGCCTTATTGCAAAATAGCTCAAGATGAAGAATGAATGAGAGAGATCTCCAACTTCAAAGGATTTCACATATGATAAATTTCAAATTTGTAACAAGATCGATCTACCTCTTTTTTGCTTAGACAATCTAATTTGTAATTGATGACTTTCTTGTTCTCCCTTTCATCTTATTCGTTGAGAATCAAATACTTTTCAATTTTGTAGTCTTTGACATCCACACATGATCATCTCTCTTAGTACAAGTGGTAACGCATTTTCCGTGGCGAACTTCCATTTGGAACCATTGTGGGCCTTTCAAGTTTGATGATTAAACATCATTAATGAGAAAAGCAGGACACTTCCATATGACTTCCAAGTCACGAGCTCGAACAGTACAATAGTTGCTGACGATGCTGAGTATGAGAGACACACGAGAAAATTACAAAACTATTCTACTTTGCATCCTCTGATTTTAAGACGCGTGCTTCGCATCACAAATAATCAAAATCCTGCACATCCTAAAAAGCAGCTGCCGCTGCAGCTGCACAAGCTTAATGATCCATCTCCGGAAAAAAGTCTTGCAATTTTCTCTACTCTTTTACCATGTGAAGCAACGATGTGTATGAAGAAATTCTAAAGACCAGAGTCCTGAATTGGAGATACCACATCGACGAAGATTTGAAACTACAACACAGAACTAAGACAATACAGCTGACCTGAAAGATAAACGCCACACGAGAAATCTCAGCATGAAACTAGTATCAACGCATGCTACCCTCACGCAAAAAATCAATCATATTGTACATAAGCTGGTCTGCCTTCTGCCGGATCTGCAAAAAGACAACACACTCACAAACCACAATCAGCGGTTACATTTGCAATGGGATCTATATGGACAGTTACCATCCACAACTCCAAACAGTTAACTTCGATTAGATACAAAGAATACATTTCCTCATTCAGAACTAAGATATTGTACATTGCATTCAGATATTATGTGAATCAGATTATATAAGTATTTATAGGAGGGGCAAGCTTGTCTCACTTCGAAGCTTGCCATTTTGTAATGCCTTTGTTTCGCTTTTGGCAAGTAAAGGAAAAGAACTCTCGAATATCATTATGGGCAAGTTTTGATTAGCGTGCACTCCTACATCCAGGAAAAGAATCAACTCCAAGCTAAAGTGGGTTCTATTGGAAAATTATTACCTTCTTTGTTAAAAACAAGTTAGCATCAACTGTGCCCTCGGCGTATATTGATCTACCGCAAACATTGTGCTGAAATTGAAAGAGACTCTGTAAAAAGGAGATAAATATTTTGTAATGCTTATCTCTAGAAAATCATAAGAAATGAGGTGGATATAAAAAGAAAAAGAAAAAAGAAAACATAATTACGTTTCATCGGGCGAATACAAATGGAAAGCATGACTAGATAAATACTCTTTTGGAACCCCCACCAGCTCCATTTGTTGCTTAGGATCACGGATCATTTGGATCTAATGGTATTCCAAAGCAAAAGCACAAATAATGTGAGCTATGTTTAATTGCGGAAATACAAATAATAATCTTAATGATAGAACCAGCAATTACAAAGATTATTGTTATCGTTTATTGTCTACCGTGCCGTTCACTCATGCATAATTTGGAAGATATTCAAGATGCAAGTATAAAACGAAGGTTTTCCCCCATAGACAAGTAGGCCAATGGTATAAGAATTGAAGCCAACGACCTTTTAGCTCTTGCCAGAAGTACATAAAAACAAAACTTCATCAAGATTTAAGGAACAAACTAAAAAACAAAAATCATGTGTTTGGCCAAGAACTACAGCCTGCTTCTGACAGTTCAATTTATATAAACATAGATAAATGATCTAGACTCACAAAAAATATGTATATGTTCCTCAACGTGCCTTTTTCTGGATAAATAAAAGAAGAATTAACAAGAATTTCCCAATAAATTGACCCAAAGGCCCGAACTTAATTTCACAACCCACCTGATCCATGTCAAAAGACACTTCCAACTTCTTGAAGCAAGAAATTACTGCCTTAACTGTTTCGGATGTGTCCAATTTGCTTGATTGATGGGACTACATCACCTATACTTTAAACAAATTCACTAGTGCCTCCTTCTGCACATCCAAATGTGAATTGAAAACATATATAACTTACTATACTATTCTACAATATAAATTCCTCATCATTAGGTCAAGAGTAAAACAGTAAAGTGTTGCAATATTATAAATTAACCCAAATTCATTGCACATGAGTGATTGTTCATCAATTAATGCAAACCACCAGACCGAACCACACAAACAACGTGCATCGATTCTTAAGCTATTCTTAAGAAAGTAGCGTAACACCCGATCTTCCACTACACTCAGTACACCAGAATAGACATCGACGATGCACCTATTCAAACTGGCAAAGAAAAAGTGAGGAGAAGTAGGGAGGGGATAAAACCACACTATGGCATTTTAAGGATGGAAAATGGTCCCAATCACTCAAAAAGATAAGAGTTTAACAAAAGGGCAACTATACAAAAGCCAGAGGGACTCAAATTGCCCCAGCTTCCAGCTCTCGTGCTTCCCAAGACACTGAGATAAAAAGCCTATTTCTCACCTAACAAAGAATCTTGTTTTTCTCCCTCTTATTTGTGCCCTCAAACTTCGGTGAAGATGGTGGCTCAGTGTATGAACACCTGAGTTCCTATCTCATTCCCTATTCTAGTCAAAGGGTCACTGCCCAACAACTGGCGGAGTAGTCAATCGTCATTCAAGTTGATAACCAAGCAAATGAAACATGACGATTGAAATGATAAAAGGTAAAATACAACAAATCTAATTGGGGATGGGAACTAAATAAAGATTAGCTTACAGGATAGAATCGGACCTATACCGGTAAGATTAACAGTAACTAATTTGCAGTGAGTCCCACATCAGTTTAGCACAACAAAAATGAGTCACCTATAGTCTAAATTGGTCACTGTCTTCTTCCTGCTTTGCGATTTAGGTAGTGTGTTGTTTGTATCATTGTGTTTACATTTTATCTTTGTGTTGATACAACGTAGAAAATAAAGAGATCAACAGTATCTATTGACAAATTGTAGGATAGAACTCACAGAATTTCCATTCTTACTACCCTTTTTTTTTTTTTCTCATGCACAGTTGATCTTACGACCAATAGCTCTCTCAGAAGAATCTAATCAAACATTGGTGAGAATTCTAGTTTTAACATCAGCTACATGTGCACTTAAACATCCATAAAATCATTAATCAAGACCCAGTTAAAAGGATGAACCATTCAAGATAGGGAGCGAAGTGAGGAGTAGGGGGGCAAGCAGATGCAGAAGAGTAAGTACTGAACACCTTTGGAGAATACCTAGAGAAGGATCCTGGAAATTGCTCTGCCATAATTTCCATCGATGCAAGAAATGCTACAACCTACCACAAACGGGAGAATAATTAGGATAAAATAAGAAAGTATAGAGATGGCTAAAACTGAATAAGGATCCTCTGTTTTGTCACCTGTCTCCCCATTTGTGGGGAAATTACTGCGTATAAATTCAAATCTTAGACTATTTTGTAAAGCCGATCCTTGTCCCCTCCAATGGTTCCCATGACAAATGGAACTCCAACATTGCAATACAGCTCGTCATTACCTTCATAATAGAAAGATATGTTCAATAACAAGAATTCAATTGAACTCATCAAGTGAACAGTGACATATCGGCTTGTGCAGTGTCCTGTTAAGGTTTGCAAATTTTACAAAATTACCGGAGTTCCGGATGATCAGATAATCTTCACCCATATTGTGGAACTACAAAAGACTAGACTTCTCTTTTGGCAAATGAATTTCTATCAATGCTATCTCTCAAGATGTCTTACCATTCACTGCATCAGGCACAGTGTAGTTGACTACAATCATATTCGGGTGTTCATGAAAGACCGAGGCTTGAACGCTTTCTCTATCTCTCTCCTTCTCTTCTTTGTGAGTTGCAAGTGTACCTTCAATTTCTTCCATCATGGAAAAGAGATTAAGGTGCACGGACCTTTAGATAGTGAAACACTTGCAACTCACGAAGAAGAGAAGGAGATAGATAGGCTTCTCGTTTAATTCACCACATTTCACCTTAACAAGAGCGATTACAAGACTTTCCTATTTATAGACTTGTTACATGATTGTTACTCTTCCTCATAAATATAGCTAGCATTCCAAGGAAATAGAGTCATAGGAACTTACCAAAAACCTCGAGATACAAACAGACAGAACATAAAACTATGAACAAACTTCTTAAAAGTAACGCTACAATGATAACTCTTCTTCTACACGTATACCAAGCAGTTTTTGGTATTAAGTTTGGAATATTGACAATGCGGTAACCGATTGACATCAACAACTCATCCATTGTCATTGGTAACTCAGTAATCTCAATATTTTAATAAATTTGGTTTAATTTCTAACACTGTTGCTTAAACCAAATTCTCTTCAGTAGATAATTCCAAGCAAATGCTTGAACATCGATCTTGGGGTGTTTAGTAAAAATGTTTGCTTTTTGAATTTTTGTCTTCACATGCAACACTTCAATTTCCTTCTTTCTTATTTGTTCTCAAATGAAGTCGAACATCGATATGTTTGCTTCATTCATAAAACCCTAGATTTTTTGCTAAAGCAATAGTGGAAACATTATGGACAAAAACCTCAGTTGCTTTCTTCAACTCCACATTAATTTCTTTAAGTAGACTTCTCAACCGTATTGCATGATAAACACAAAAGGATGCCGCTACATATTTAGCTTCACATGTCGACGGAGTAACATTGGATTGTTTCTTTGATGACCATATGAAAACAATGTCACACAAGAAAAATACAAAGCCTATAGTGCATTTAAGCTCTAAGCCGAATGGATTCAAGTCAATAATAATATAAGCCACAAGTAATAGTATCTTTGATGTAGCGAAGTATCCTCTTGCCACTTTAAGATGAGATGACATTGTTCTCTCCATATATTGACTCACAATTCCAACAATGTACATGATATCCAATCTCATACATGTCAAATATCTCAAATTTCCAATTAAGCTTCTATAATACGTCGAATCGACATCACACCATCATCAAACTTTGAAAGTTTGGTTCCGCACTCCATTGGTGTATTGATCATTGTATAGTTCTTCATGTTGAATTTTTCAAGAATATTTTATGCATATCCTTTTTGGAAAATAAAAATCCCATCCGCACTTTGCTTCACTTCGATGCCAAGGAAATAATTAATTAGTCCATTATTAGTCATCTTGAATTCCTTCAACATTGATGCCTTAAATGCATCGGTCGTTAGATTATATCCTATAAAAACAAGGTCATCGACATATAAACAAGCAAGTAGAACACCGCCTTTTTCTTTCTTCAAATACAGTGCTTGCTCATATAGACATTGTAAGTATCCATTCATCTTGAAGCATACATTGATTCTAGAATTCCATGCTCTCAGTGCTTATTTAAGCTCATAAAGAGCTTTCTTCAACCTTAGCACTTTGTCTTCTTGACTTTTCCCAACAAATCCCTTAGGTTGTTCAATATAAATTTCTTCTTCAAGAATGCCATTCAAAAATGCTGATTTAACATCCATTTGATAAATTCACCAATCATTTTGAGTAGCTATGGAAATGATCAATCTATAATTTCCATGTGGATGATAGGGGGAAAGACTTCATCATAGTCGATTCTGGCATTTTGCTTGTGCAACTAATATAGCCTTGTATCTTGTCACTTCTCCTATCTCATTCTTCTGGGCCTTGCACACCCATTTGACACCGATCGCTTTCTTGTCATTTGGAAGATCATTAAGCTCCCATGTTTGATTCTTCCCAATGGCTTCAATTTCTTCATTCGTGGTTTTCCTCCATTTTTCTTCTTTGGCTGCATCGTCATAAACAAGTGGTTCACAATCTGCAGGGAGACATACAAGGTGAAGCTCATTAGTAGCTAATATCAGACAATCTCATTGATCTTGGCACTAGCAATTCATCTACACTATTTCAAGAAGTTGGCGATGATGAACTTGACGAAGATATTGAAGAAGAAGGTGTAGAATGATCATTCAACTCCATTTGATTGGAACCACCATTAGCATTCACTTCATATTTTAGATTGTCTTCTCATGTGCCATCTTCATTGAACTTGACATCTCAGCTTATATACACTTTCAAAGGGTTAGGATCAAATAATCAATAGGCTTTCAATGATGAGTCATAGCCAAAAAAGATGAGCTTTTTGCTTGTCTTCTAATTTTGATCTTTTCTGGTTCGTGCATGAGCATAGGCAATGCTCCCAAAAATTCTCAAGTGTGAAGCACTTGGTGTTCTCCCGATCCATGCTTTTTATGAAGTTACACCTTCAAATTCATATGTGGGACATATATCTTGAAGGTAGACAGCACATGAAATAGCTTCAGCTCAAAGCTCCTTGGACAAAATTTTGCTCTTCAACATGCTTCGAACCATGTCAAGAATAGTTCTATTTTTTCATTCAGCTATGCCCTTTTGTTGAGGAGAATACAGAGCCATCAAGAAACGCCAAGTACCATGGTCTTCACAAAATTTGTTAAATATGGTTAAAGTAAATTCTTTGCCATGATTAGTCTCATAGCTTCGATAAAATAGCCACTCTCCTTTTCAGCCAAGTTCTTGAATTATTTGAAAGTATCAAACATTTATGTCTTTTTTTTAATAAAAAAATACACCCAAGTTTTTCTAGTAAAAGTAACAAATTATCGATGATTGCCATATGAGTGAGGAATGATTGGGTTGCATGCATCAAAATAAATCAACTTGAGTAGCTTCTTTGCTTGATAAGTTGCTTCCTTTGGAAAGCTAGTTCTAGAATGCTTGCCAATGACACATCCTTCACATAATTGATCGGGATGATTAATATGTGATAAGCCATAAACCATCTTCTTATGGGAAAGCACATTGAGTCCACCAAAATTGAGATGGCCGAACCTCAAATGCCATAACCATGAAGGATCATTTATGCATGCCTTCAAGTGTCGAGACATTTCATTCTTTCTATTGAGAGTAAACATCATTTTCTTCGACATCTTCACATTTGCAATCGGTTTATTATTCTAGTCTCTTGTCACAAGGCTAAGATCTTTCATGTAAACAATACAACCTTTCTTTAGAAGTTGTCCCAAACTCAAGGTATTGCTTGGCATTTTTGGAACATAATAAAAATTAATAATAAACTAACGTGCACCATTCTTCAAATGAATCAAAATTGTACCTTTGCCTTAGAAAAGAATTTTTTTGCGTTATCACCGAACGAGACTTTCCCTTTAATTGTCTCATCTAACTATGCAAACATCTCCTTTCGCCTGCACATGTGGTTGCTTGCACCAGTATCCAAGTAGCACGTATCATTTTGTCCTCCTTCATCTTCTTTGAATGCCAATAAAAGAACTTGGTCGGCATCATTCACCAAGTTTGCTTCTTGGCCTGTTGCACTTCTTTCATTGTTTCAACAATTAGAAGCATAATGGCCAAGTTTATTACAATGATAACATTGAATTTTAGATTTATCATACAATTGGCCTATTGAGTTCTTTCCTCTTCCATAAAAACCTCTTTGATACTAGTATCTACCGTTAATTTGAGTAGCATCTCCTTTGCTTTGTCCACAACCTCTTCCTTGAAAGCGATGTCGGCCTTGACCTCGATCACAATCTTGATTTGCCCCTCGAATATGCACAAGATCTCTTCTTTGCTCCTTCTCATCTCAGATGGTAAATCGCATTTGGAGAACTTGCTCCACTGGTTCAATCTTTTTCTTGCCGAACCATTCTTCATGGGCTTGTAATGAACCCAAAAGCTCATCAATTGTCATGGCATCTAGGTTTTTGGATTCTTCGTTTGCAACACCAATGTGGTCGTATTTCTTGTCTAAGGACCCAAGTATTTTCTCAACAACACAAACATCTAAAACATTTTCTCCATTTCTTTTTTATCTAGTTGACAATCACCAAAACTCTTGTGAAATAATCAGTAATGGATTCAGATTCTTTCATATGAATAATCTCGAATTTGTTTCTCAAAGTTTGAAGGCAAATCTTCTAAACTTTATGTACTTTTTGGTGTGTGTTATGAAGAATCTCCAATGCCTCCTTAGCAGTGGTGGCATTCTACACCTTTTCGAACATGGAATCATTTAAAGCTTGATAGATGATTGATAGGGCATAATGATCTTTTGTTCGAACCTTCTCCAAGGCATTCCTCTAGTTTCGGTTCAAAATGGCTTCGTCCTTTGGCTCATCATAGCTAGTGATGACAACTTCCCACACATCGTAGGCATTGAGTAGAGCTTTCATTCTAACGGCCTAGTAACCATGATTATCTTTGGTAAGATGAGGGTATTGAAGAGGAAGCCGATTGTTTGTTGAGGCTATGATCATAAACCATAAGTTCTAATACCAATTTGATGGAAGAAGTTGAAGGTGAAACACTTGCAACTCATAAAGAAGAGAAGGAGATAAATAGGCTTTTCGTTTAATTTACCTTATTTCGCCTTAACAAGAATGATTACAAGACTCTCCTATTTGTATACCTGTTACCTAACTTTTATCTTCCTCATAAATATAGCCACCTTTACAAGGAGATAAAGTCCTAAGAACTTATAGAAGACCTTGAGAGACAAATAGACATATCATATAAATACGAACAGAACTTACAGAAGACCTTGAGAGACAAATAGACATATCATAGAAATATGAATAAACTTCTTAAAAGTAACGCTACAATGATGACACTTCTTCAGCGCATATATTGAGTAGTCTTCAATATCAAGTTTAGAAAATCAGCAATGTAGTAACTGATTGACATCGACAACTCCTCCATTGTCATTGGTAACTCAATAATCTCAACATTTTAATAAATTTGGTTTAATATCTAACATTCCACACACCTCTATGGTGTTTCCAGCCTCTTTGGCACAGCCAAATGACATGGGGGATAAGATCGAGAATCCAATGCTTTAATAACAACCTCCCCCATTTTGCCCAAACAACCGTTCACCCGCAGCAACATCAAATGTGCAATTCATCGATCAACTAAGCAAAAAAAAAGGGTTAGGAAAATATCGAAAATTGTATTGAGATGTTTCGGTAACTTATGATTCAAATTATTTATAGTAGAGAAACAAACGCGTACAAAGAGAGGCATAAATGAGGAACATAGCTTCCAAAGTCAATCACTAATCAAAGGATTTAGCCCAAAAAAAAAGTCTATACATAAGGATGTTTGCCTAATTATTATATTGTTGTTTTACTCTTTGGAATTTGAAAATAAAATTAATTACTAAAGGAATGCATTTTAAAAACAAAGGGAGGGAAAAAGGCATTAAAGAAAGAATTCAAATGCAAATAGAATTAAATAAAAGACAACAAAAAGAAAATTCAAAAACAGAATTCAAGAGCCCTAAAATTAGATAATGACTAGATTCGGCTAACACTAAATTAGTCAAACAATTAATGTATAACCATATAATTTTCGGCTAATTAGGGAAATGAATAGAATACAACAAACCTGAACTTACCTAATTAGCATTGATGATGAGAAATGAAAGCATGAAGATATGTTATGAGGTTTATTGCTAGATACGTGTGTTGGTGTGTGTGTGAGCAAGTTGTCCCAAAGTAGACATATCTAAAATGGGCAAAAGAGAGTATATGGTAAAATATCTTTTGTATTTCCCACAAAAAGGTGAACGTGTATGATTTCTTGCATCAATATACTTTTCTTTTCTTCAACAATTTTATCATTGTGGGATTTCCTTCCACCAAAATTCATGAGGACAAATAATCATCTTCATATCAACCATTGACGACCATTTTATTTCCAGAAGTTTATCTTATTCTTTGGTTAAAAGAAGTAGGTTGTGTTTTTAATTAGTAAGCTATATCTCGTCAATAATTGAATTGCAATTTTTTTGTGTCTAAGTTGAAATTTGGAATAATTACTAAAAAGATGACTTCTTATGTTGCTAATGTAACGATATTGGCTTTATATACTTAACAATAACGAACAAATTAGAAAATATCAAATAACCGTTAACGGTTGCCAACGAGAATAATATATAAATGGATAGATGAAAATTAAGTTAATTTTAACGGTATGTGCAGTCAATTAGTAGCTAAGTTAAAAGATCCATCAATTGACCGTTTCAAGAAATTAAATTAACAAACTAAGATATATCACTTATCAATATGATAACAAGTACGTATTTAATTTACAAATCTCGTACTAGATTCTGGACCTTAATACCGTTTGCATTGGATAAGAAAATTGTTACCGTTTACAAGGAATGATATTAAAAGGTCTTGCGCTCTTTTGGTGGATTAGTTTGAGAATCTATGAAAAAAATCATGATCAACTAAGATCACACCAATTTAAATATTGTGGGAGAGGGAGAATAGTAGACCAAGAAAAGAATTAATTCAATAAAACAAAACTAGTTCAAGAGTGAAATGCAAATACAAATGTAAGATGACAATTCGAATAAGGATTTCTCAGCAACTAAAAAGACATGTTAAATTGAGAAAGCTCCAATATGGTAAGTTGGAATTTACTCAATCAGGCATGAGGAAGGATAATTTAAATAGAGACAAGTTTTGCACTACTGACTTGTCTTCTTGATTTTTGTCTTCATTTTGTATCATCTCATCTCTTTATCATAGTCTATGCAAATTACATCAAAATTCTCTTGAACTCTCACATCGGTGTAGATCTTCCAGGTTATTTTTCATTTGCTCTCCTGCTCTTTTTTCCCCTTTCATATCCCTTTTTTCTCCTTAGCATATGATATGATATAGATAGCTTTTCAATTCATGCGCTGTGGTTTTTTCTTTCTCTTTATTTCAATTGTGAAAAGGAATTTGAAGAGTATCTATTCTACATCCATTGTTCAGATCTTGGATGTTTTTGATAGATGAAGCATATTTCTTCAAGTAATTTTCTTATTATTATTTTTTAATCTATATTTTCATTAGGGTCTATGCTTTCTCTTTTTCCTTGCCAAAGTCTTTTTTTCTCGCATTTTACAAATTTTGCTTACAATGATGGATAGATTGTATGAGAAGTATCAATTTCAAGGGTAAATAATTGCAATCCAAAGCTTAATGACATGATCTAATAGATCACTATATCCCAGAGGGTGTGGGATATTTTACTAGCAACCATATTATTTGGATGCTATAAACCCATTTCTTATATTTGATTGTTGAGACAATCACACTCGTGGGTTCACATTCTAAAATTTATTTCACATGATCAATTCAATGGTCAATCGGTTACCTTTGTTCGTTCTCTAATGAATCTATGATTGGTTGCTCACCTTTTATCTATATAAATAATTTTTTACATGTATTTATCATTTTTTTTTCATGAATGGCCATTTTTTGCAGGCTAATTTTCGATCAAAGGTTTACTTCTGGCTGGTGCTTCTCAGATCAAGTACGTATATTCTCTTTTTTTTATTTTCCATTCCATATGGTATCGAATTTATTTAAAAGCCTTAATAAATGGTCATGGGCTGTCTTTGCTTCTATGCTTGTAAAGTTCATTCTAGCCATTTCATTTGATTATTATTAAGGTTTATTCTAGCCATTTTGCTTGGGGTGGGTGACCTTGGGCAAAGCCCGATGACCCTCACTCAAGTCTAGGGTGAAGGTTGCGCCCCTCCCAAGATTTGGGTCACTAGGCCCTTGTCGGGAGCCACCAAGACCTTGCTTGGGGCCGGCAAGGGTGACCTCCACTAGTCCTTCACAACCTTCACAATAGCTATGGCAGCGGCCACCGGCGAGGGCAAGCCATGGGTGAGGTTGTGTTTTTTTTTTTTTAAATAAAATTTTTAGCTTTTTATTTTTTAATCTAATTTTGTTTGTATTTATAATTTTATAATGCTTTTTTTCTGACATGGCGCTTCGCAAGCGCCATGTCATTGCTACATGTCTTAAGAAAGTAGACATGTTAGCATTTTTAGTTAACTTCTTCCACTTTCACAATTTTTAATATTTTATTGCACTTTTTACAACTTTAATGACTCAATTGTATTTTCATGGTTAGTTTTAGAACTTTTAGTGAACTTATCCTTAATATTTATTCTAAAATTTCATCAAAATTTTGATGCTTTTATTGCCTAAAAGTCTTATCAAAATTATCCTTAATGACCAATTAGAAATTTATCATTTTATTAAGATATAAGGTCAACCAGAATAATTTTTTTTCGAGCTATTATAAAAAAAATAAGAAAATTTAAAAAAATTAAAAAAATTAAAAAAAAGGGGGGGAGGCGGCGGCGGCGGAGGTGGTGGCGGTGAGTGAGCCGGCGACGGCGGCAAGGGAGCCGCCCCGTTCGGCCTCCCACCCCCCCCTTTTTATAATTTTAATTTTTTTAAATTTTTCTTAATTTTTAAAAAATTTTAAAATTTTCTTAATTTTAAAAAATTTTAAAATTTTCTTAATTTTAAAAAAATTTTAAATTTTTCTTAATTTTTAAAAAATTTTAAAATTTTCTTAATTTTTAAAAAAAAATTTAGAATTTTCTTAATTTTTTTAAATTTTTTAAAAATTTTCTTAATTTTTTAAAATTTTCTTAATTTTGAAAATTTTTAAAATTTTCTTAATTTTTTAAATTTTTTTAAATTTTTCTTATTTTTTTAAATTTTTGAATATTTTAAATCTAATTTAATTAATTTATATACTATTATTTATACGTAGACGCGAAACGGCGTCGTTTTTGCATTTTCTCCTCCACGTCAGCGTGCAAAACGACGCCGTTTTGGACCGAGCTCGCCGGAAAGTCGCCACGTCAGCCATTTGGCCGGATTTTCGCCGGAGTGGCACTTAAGTTCCCATTTTACTCCGATGATGGCACTTAAGTGTACCATTTTAAAGTTATGGCAAGACTTAAGTGTCGTCCTGCCAGCTTATGGCACTCCAGGTGTCCCGCACTCGAAAATTCGTAGATCCCGTTTCCAAAATTTTAGATTTCAATCTCACCTTGTGTAAGTTAATTATTTGTCTTACTCAGTTTCCAGTGATAAATCAACTAAAAAATTGTGTGGGCACTGGAAGACAATTTATAGCATTTTGAAATTATTTTCTTGTTTTATATATACCACGAAAGCAATTACATACCGACTTAGCACCTCCAATACTTCGAGTAGGAATTCATCCCTCAACAAAACCAGACTTTTTCAATGTATGTACCACTGATTTGGATAGAATAGTACGCCCCCTCTAGTATATTGATTTAAGGTTCATATATGTAAAATCACTGATAGAAGGAATTCTGCACACTTAGTGGGTTGATTCACCCTCAGGTTTAGTATAAGCATAGAGAAATAATTTGAAATCTGTTCATTCACTAGAAAAAAAAAGAAAACTAAATATTTTTTCCTGAGGTAATCTTATCCTTTTTCTTTTGATTTACTCAATGATTTGTTAATATTTCATCAGGAAACATATTGGGTTCATATCTTTAGAGCTATTCTGGCATAATGAACAATGTATACCCACACACATTTATATACAAATATTTTATTGTTAATACTTTGACAAAAGAATTTACATTTACAGATCTCTACAATGGAACAAGATAACAACACAATGGATTTGAACAATAATGAATCAATCGAACAAAATGTTTTTCCAGAAAGCGCTGTGCTTGCCGAGGGAAACCCAACAAGATTACAAGGCCAAGAATCATTAGATTTAACTAGCCAATTTACTTCTGCGACATCTGGAATGCTGAGATGGGCGAGCAGAGGGGTGAGGCGAGCTAGAGCTCATCCTGAGATTTCATCTCCATCACCATGGGCGGCTATCCAACTCAGAACGCATGAGGTATGTTTCAAAAAAATGTAATATTATTATATCTTTGTGTATTCATGTTTCATCCTAGGATTGGCGAGGTCGTATTTATAGTGCTAAACTTGAAAACTCAACAGATTTTTTTGCGGAATTCTCAGTTTGGTTCCTTAATTAACTATGGTAATCTCGTTGGAAATTTTGTTAATATATTTCCTTGAAAAGAGTATTTGAAATTGATAACTTTAAATCGAGACTGATTTTTACTACCAATTGTGTGGCGCATTTCCATATACCTTACACTTTTGATGCCAAAAGATAATCACAATGTATTAAACTTGTGATTCTCATTTCTATATTGGATATGAGATTTAAATTACAAGCCATATCATGACAATGTGTAATTCAATATAACCTTTTAAGAATTGCATAAAATATATGAATTTCCATGTCTAGTAGAAAAAGGTAATGTCTTATGGACCTTTAATGGGAATTTTTTTTTTTTTGGGGCAATGATTAACCACAATCTAGTAATGTCATAATTGTCATTACCTCGTCTCCCAGGAGATTCATACTTGCTCACATGTATTTTAAATTTCCACCTAAATGATAGTCTAAATATTTTCATGGACGATAGAAATAATTTTCATTCATTATCTTTTTAAGCAATAAAAGCAATTGTTTTGAAGAAAGTATTTTATAAATTATTATTTTATGTGAAACAAATAGAACGTTAATGTATACATAATCTCTTTTATAGTACTATGAAGTATAAAAAGTTCAACTAAACTGAGATTGCTGCTTGTGTATGACTTCAAACATTTGCAGTGGCGTCAAGAGTTTTGTAGTGGACATAGATGCTTTCGAGTGATAATATTTGTCACCCTAGATCTTGAGTTTTGTTGTGGACATGATTTTTGATTTTTATCTCTCATGCTAATGTCAAAATGTCTGGATTAGTGAAGTTTCTGTAATTCATCTTTGTGGGTATATATATATGCTCGAGCCCCTTCACTACATTTATGTGTGTTACTGTGTATTTTGCATTCAAACAACTAAAAACCAATCCAAACGTGCATTGATGTAGACATTGATTGAGATCAAGGGACATCTAGTTGTGACTTTAGTTAGGCCTCAAGTGAGCAACATTTTCGATACTTGAGATATAATTTACTTAAGGAGAGGTGATTGTGAAATACTTAGAATTTCTTATATGCTTCTAATTAAGAATTGGTCCACCTCAATGAATAGGGTGGAGATGTTTCCATAGGATTGAGTGAGGAGGACATCTCTACTCATCTCAAGTCACAGCAATATCAACCCCAACCCTCTACTTCGGAAGAATCCAATGTCGAAGTCGAATCCTGTTGCATTTGTTTGGTAAGAACCACTTCATTTACTCAATAATATATTAAGATAGAATTGAGGACCAATTTTGTTGTCCATAGGAAATTGTCTTAGCTAAATTTAAACTACAATTATGCATATATGTTACTAAATCGCACCTTTTATTTTGCTGGACTATTTGCAGGATGACTACACTGTTGAAGATAAGCTTGGACAATTGGACTGTGGGCATCGCTTTCACTATGGCTGTATTGAGGAATGGCTCATGAGGAGGAACTTTTGTCCACTTTGTAAAAGGAAAGCTATAAAATTATGAATGAGGCGTATTTCTTCTTTGAAGTAGTTCATGTAATGATTTATGAGGAGATTGATTGAGTTTCAACTGAATTTGATATGTCTAACATTGTTGAATATCTAATTTCCTTTTGTCTAACTTTAAGGAACTAGATAGAAAGCAACATGATGGCATGCGCCAATAATGATGATGTAATAGTAGCGCTGGTAATAATTAACTATCTAACAAATAAATTGATATTGAAGAAAACTATTAAACCTAAATAGTAATACTCCCATGTCTGTCTTGGTAATAAGAAGATATTTACTTTGATGATAATTAATGACAATATAATGTTAACTAGAATAAAAGCCAACCGATTTCCGAATTGCGAACACCATCTATCAATATATTGCGGATAATGAATGAGATTAAAACCTTTTATATGTGGTGGGAGATTTAATTTATATAAGCGAAATGAAAATTAGACTATGTAGGAGACCTTGATAATGAAATGCAGATATATATGGTGATTAGATTGGGCAAAGATATATTAGTTATACTGGCAGTGGATACTCTCTCACTTAAACACACAAACACACAATTTCTTGAGCTTCAAGAAATTTTTTTCTCTGTGGAAGTTCTTATTTTTACAATAATAACATTAAATTATTAATTTTTTTTTTGTTGCTACAAATGGCCATTTTTTTTAAGCAACGCTTTTTGGGGATCCTAAGTGATACAATTAACTATAGGTAAACACGAATTTATCGATCTGCCAACACACACTAAGACAACACACGCTCACGTGCGCAATAATAGAGAGAAATCACTTTTCTTTTCACTATGTGAAATATGACAAAAAGCTACCTCCTACATAGAATAGATCAAATAAGTACATTGTCTAAGTGATACTGAAAACCCAAAAGTTACATTGACCAGTAAAGCATTCAAAAAAATAAATAGAAGTCTAATATAATGCAAAAAAGGGCATACAACTAGAAAAGTGCTCCAAAGCACACATAATCAATGGAATTCAAGGCCCAAAACATATCATATTTGACTTATAAGAGTCACTTTGATATGTAAAAACATCGAGATAAAAGAAGAATGGCAAAAGTTTTCGATAAGTATATAATTTTTAAGACAAATCAAGGCAATTTTGAATATATTTACCACTCGTTATACTCTCGGTTTTGCTAATATCATTTCAAGATGCTTATCCTGATCAAGGTTGGCTCGCAAAGTTGGATTGTGGCAATTGCTTTTGCTTTTGCTACTGCTGCATTTCGAAATGGCTAAAGGTGAAGATTATTGTCCAATCTGCAAAGCGGCAGCTGCAGCACTAGCAATATGAATGAGAGAGATCTCAGGAGTTCACATATGATAAACTTAAAATTTATGACGAGATTTATCAACCTGCCTTTTTTGCTTAGACAATCTAATTTGTAATTGACCTCGATCTTGTTTTCCCTCTCATTTTATTCGTTGAGAATCAAACACTTTACAAGTTTATAGGTCTTCCACACATGATCATCTCTCTTAGTAAAAGCAGTAATGCATTTTCCATAGAGAACTTCCAATTTGAACCATTAACGCCTGGGGCCGGGTTTCAGGTATGGACTCAAACTTGAAAGAAGATTTAACAATTAGAGACATGTTGGCATAGAATTTCGTCTTGCTCTCAAGTATATAATAGTGATTTCAATCCGTTGCGAGAGCCTTCCCAGCTTCATCCTCCAAGACGATTATCGAGTGAAACCCCCTTGAAATGCATAAGATTCATCGATGAAGGATTAACGGAGTCGGAGCATGCTGATTCTGAAACTGTTACAGCTAGAACCATCATGAACAGCAAGTGGATATTCATATTCTTAAAAAATGATCAAAGATCACCATGTGCATTGCCGGATGATTTGGTATGTAAGAGGGCATTTTCAAGTGCTTTCAAAGTAGTTTCATCAAAGCAAAGCGTTTACCTTTTCTTTTTAAAAGCTCAACGAGATTATTTTGATTTCTGTGGTCTTATTCTGAAATTGCTGATGGACTTGGCCTCCTCCTTGTAGATGATTTTAAGCAAACAAGAAAAGAGAAGCAGCAGGAATCCGATGACGAGGAGTAGTGCCTTAATAATCACGAGGATCTAAGAAAGAAAGCAACGTCAATCTTAATGTGTTACATGTGAACAGAATCCCTGCACATCAAGGTCTCCTAATCTCTTTCACCGCAACATCTTCGCTTGTTTATGCCCTTGCAAACGTATACAGCAACTTAAATAGATTAGTTCATTTCAGCCTTCACCCCGACATCTTTGCTTGTTTATGCCTCTGTCGCCGCCTTTGTCGCACTGAGTTCGAAAATTTTTAACCATTTAGTCACTTCAAAGGGAGGTTCAGTCCATTGAGCGAGACTGTTCGTTGTTTCGAGGAAGAACATTTTCGTATGAAATATGAAGGTGCATGAGATGGAACTTATATTTGTGAGATCAAAGTTGTTTATATTTGAGCTTGGATTGGGATGACACGAGCTTGATTCATTCCGGTAGACTGCAATTCCTAACCGCTTCTAATTTCATGGACTCAATTTGCAGCCTCTCGGAAGAGTTCTTTCGGGAACAGTCCGAGGACCTTGGTCTATTGAATGGATACCGCTTTCCTTGGCAACACCGCTGCGAGTGGCAGCTGCCTCCCGAAGGTTGGTTGAAGCTGAATTTCAGTGGCAAAGCCCGTAATGGGGTCTTGCCCGCGGGCTTTGGCGTGATCCTCCGTGATGAGTACGAGGACGTGGTCGCGACGTACAGCTGCAGCCTTGGCGAGCTAGCAGACGCCACAGTGGCGAATGCGGAGGCCCTGAGAATGGGCATGAGACTGCTGGAGGACGTTCCTGGAGGAGTGAAACAATTGGTGGTGGAAGGGACGGATCTCAGCGTCGCAAGATGGGCCACCTCCAGGCTGGAGCCGCTGGAGAAGGTCAAGGAAGCGGTGGACGACGTCCTCGAAGCCTTGGCACGGATGAAGATGGTGATTTATCGCGTGTACGAGGAGGCCAACGAGGCCGCGATGGTGTTGGCTAAGGAAGGTGCAACCACGCAAGATCGACGTGTTTGGATTTCCTCCAAGATAAGAGGTGAAATGGGCTAAAAGATCTCGCCAAGCCAATCAATAAATCGGTTGAAAGAACCTGTGGATTTAAGCCAACCGCTAACGTTTTCAGCGTTATAATCTCTGTTCTCTTTTTATTTTTATTTTCAATAAAGGTCGACCTTCTATAAAATTTGAAATGAATTATGTATTTTTTTCTATAAATTATGATTTCACCCATTCAAAATGGATTATTTTTTGTTCCGTCGTTCAAAATGGATTTACTCGTCGTAAAAGAAGCCGCTCATAATCATGGGCCAATCCATGAGGTGGTAACGATTTGTTTTCAACGTAGGTACTATGGTAACGATTTGTTTTCAACGTAGGTACTATCATTTTTTATTTTATTTTAATAGTAATCATCAAATTAATATTATTTATAAGAAATTTTATGACAATTTAAAGTAAATTTGAGTGAGCTCTATCAAATTCAATAAAATGATGATTATGTCAGCATAATATTAATTTTGATCTCATACATCTGCTATTAGTCTGTATTGCATTCAATTATAGAAAACTTTAAGACGTAGATTATACATTCTACATAATAAATGGAAAATGGATATGAATTTTCAAATTTTGGAAGTTAGAATTGCTTTTTTGTGTAAGTTTGTTGCGCGAAAAGACAATTTTGCACAATTTAGTGATTGAGATTAGACCATTAGTGTCATCATATGAAAATAGAAATAACAATAGCTTTTAGACCTTCTTGCTGAAGTTCAACCCTTGTTCCCAAAGGGTTGCACTTTTTACCCTGGACCTACATGGCGATGGCACTTTCAGTTGCTCTCTCCCCACATGTTTCATCATTCACTCCTTTTGGCTCCCTATTTGTCTCTGAGATTCTAATATATAGATAAGTTACAAGAAAATGGGGTAGAACTTTTCATGGTTAAACCACATCATCATAAAGCTCCATTGCCTCCCACTTCCCTTAAAATTAGTTGGACATGTTTCTTTAAATTAATTGGAAAAAAAAATAATCTCATGTCATCTAATATTACGTTTGTAGAACAGGATATCAATATCAGCGGAGCATGCATGAATCTTTTTTTCAACCTTTAAACCAAAACTAGGAATTATGCATCAAGTCTCCACCAGTAGGCATAGCCCCGCAAGAAGTGAACTTCAAACGAGGGTTCAAAAACCAGCTGATGACCGCCTGTTCACGTGGGATGCGGTTGGACTTAGCGGAGCAATTATGGTTCTCTTGTTCAAAAAAATCATCATTGTCTATATTGGACATGGTGCTGTTTTCATGGATGAATCCTAGACACAGGAGTGTTGATGCTAGAATTGCATCAATGCATAAACCTTGATTCAAAGCAAAAGCTTGTGAATCGCCAAGATTGTAGTATTTGTAATATATTATATATTTCACTTCTTGCACTCGAGGGGGCGTAATTAATAAATGGATGAATAAAACGCCTAGATTTTTGCGACTTGATCTTGTAGTTTCCTGGCTTGTAAGTATTCATTCAATCGTGCAAATTCGCTTTCCCGCTCTTTTTTCCTGTCAATCTTGTTCGATTTGAAATGACACAAGCAATTGTGCAAGTTCGGTTTCTCATGTGCATGTACTCTTCTCGGTTGAGCCCTTGGTTTAGGCCAATTTCATTACCAAATTTTTGGATTGAAGTTTCTAAAATGGGAGAGGATGCCAAAGATGCTACTTTGCTGATCCTAGTGGCTTCTTGAGTATTAGTAGTGCCGGTTTTGCTGCAGTTCAAGTTACGACTGGGAAAGAGTAGTGTTTCCGTTGATAGGTTCAGTTTAGTTTAAGTTTCTTTTCAAATTAGGTTGAGGAAAATTGTCTAAAAATTCATAAATCTATCAGACTTTTGTCAATTCAGTTATAAATATTTCAATTTTGCCAGTTGAATCCTAAACATTTTCATTTATTTGCCAATTCAGTTCATCCGATCAATTTTGGCCGAAATTCGCCGACGTGAACGCCGTCATCTTACGTGGCATAACCGGTGCTAACGTTGACAAAATTGGTTAATTTTTTTAATATTCTTCCGAATTTTTTAAAACATTTTTTTTAATTTTTCTTATTTTCTTTTATTTTTTCTCTCTTCTTCCTCTGGCCGGTTGCTTTGTAGACCTTGGGCGAGGCTCACCCTCACCGAGGGTGAACCTCACTCACAGCCGGTGAGGTCGCCCCTCGCCTGAAGAGAGAAAAAAATGAAACAAAAAAAATTAGAAAAATTAAAAAATGTTTTAAAAATTCGAAAAAATATTCACAAATTAATAAAAAAATTTCCACGTCATTGTTGGCGATGCCATGTAGGACAGCTGGCATCCACATTAGTGAAATCCGGCCAATTTTGGCCGGATGAACTCAATTGGTAAAAAGTAAAAATGTTTAGGACTCAATTGACAAAATTAAAAGGTTTAGGACTGAATTGATAAAAGTATAATAGATTTAGGACTTTTTGAACAATTTTCTCAATTAAATTGTCAGTTTGAACAGATCGTGTTCTTGTATTCAATTTGAACCAGTAGTGTCAATTTTGGTTAATATATGGATTGTTCAACCTAGAACGGTATTTACTTGATTTCTGCAGATGATGATCTTGAAATATCAAGAATAAGCATACGCATCGGCTCATAACTGCATGCAAATAGCAGAACTCTACGAAACTTGTAATGCTCAATTTTAGTTTAGTTGAAAGTTTCTCGTATAAAAACATATATTTTATCTAAAGGTGTCCCTGGAATACTTGCTAATTGACCAAATAAAGAAATATTGCAATTTTGATTGCGTTGATTAATTTCATGGCATGCACTATCCATGCTTTTTGGAACATTTCTTCACTAAATACGTTTAAAGAGTGATCCAACGGTACTCGTTAACAAAACTAGTCTAGCTCTCGCAGGCATAAACAGCTCTTCTCACGTAGTTGAGGTACAAGCTAACAAATTTTTGGGAGTGGTCACTGCCAATGATCTCGTCGAGACCAAATTCTACGGACACATCGCCAAACTCTTGCGTGATCATTTCTTTCTCCCGTCGCAATGGACAATAGTACACGGGCCATTTCAAAGACAGAAAACAAATGCAAACCTCAACTTTCGAACATAGTTTGTTTCCCAAAACAGGGTTACCATGCTAAGAACACCGATATCTTATCACCCTTAAACTACAGAGTAACTTGACGAGAGTGTCACATCATACATCTCAATAGGAGGATCAAAACTGTACACGAAAGGGGTCTCTGGAATAATGCATTGTTCGTCTTTAGATATGAGAATTTGTTTGTCTCAAGTAATGACCGACAAATTCCACGTAGGTGGAGGGAAACCTGCATCATACAGGCAGAAAGTCATGCATTTGTTCATACAACATACTAACGAGAATGTAGTAGGACACTAGTAGTTCTTGGTGAACTTCACTCTCAAACTAGACTTTTGTGACTTCAGTGGCTGAATCTTGAAGCTGAGTGACCCCTGAAACACTATTTTGAGCTTTATAGATGGTGCTCTTTTGTTGCCATAGCAAAAGCATTGACTTGACTCTGTCTGGCCGATCAATGTCTTTATGCAGCCCTTCCCTTGCTCCAGAAGAGTACTTTTTAAGTAAAAAATGGACGAGATAGTTGAGACTGACAACTTGGTCTACCTGCTAGCGTTCGATTAGCCAGAATTGAATTTCCATTTTTCGCAATTGTTTGTCTATTGTTGATTGATTGTAACTACTAATTCTGGTTATTTGTATTTGTAATGCACAGACCACAGAAAAGTCATCTTTCAGTCTTCAGATCCAAGACTGTACTTGCAACTGCAAATATTTCATAATCAGGTGGTCATGCCAATCACTTCTCCTTTTCCATTTTATTATTTTCAAATCACATGCAAACTGCATGAAATGCAAAACAATTAAAAGGGACAAATCCAATTCCATCGAGACAACGGTCAATCGAATGAGAATGAATTTGATGCCAAATCGATATGCCTCATATATACAAACAGAATGTGAGTGCAAAACAAGTAGCTAAGACAAATCCAAATATCTGTTTGTACATTTCTGGCAATTTTTACTTTAAAAATTCACCTACTGCTATGACGAAAAACTCATTAAGCAGCTTGGAATCAAAAGCTAACTAAACAAACAATGTGCATCAATGAATGCACCTGATCCGTGTACATTGTTTTCCACAAGGAAAATATCTTTCTGCAGCCCAATACGGGCGTACTTATATCAGCACTTGAAGAGTGTCCTTCCAGGCCAGTGGATGTACACACCAACTACCTAGCCCCACAAAAAAAAGCTTATAATATAATGCTTTCTATAAAAGAGTTTATACTAGTACCAGCTTATGGGGTCAACATTTCCAATCTCTCTTGGAGTAGTTCAGTATCAGCAAAATAAGACTCCAAATACCGAATCAGGAGAAAATTGCTCCCCAGTTGCTGTGGGTGGCTGTGGAGTTGCAGAATCACATTGGGATGAGTTCCATTCTGGTGAGAGAATTAGCGCCGGTGGTTGCTGTATGTTTTCTTTTAAAGATTCCTGTTGTCAAAACAAAAACAAGAAGAAACATTAGTTTGCTATACACGCTATAATGATCTTTAACAGGCACCATTTAGATGCTTCTTCTAACCTTCGGAATCTCTTCAGGTATTATGCTTTTGGCAATTACTAATGTGTTGGAGCAGCTTGTGTTGTTGGATTCATCGGGGGTGTTAGGTCTCCTTCTGCTGCCTTCTTGAGGCATAATAGGTATACTTATGTTGTTGACTTCATCAGACAAGTTAGGGCTACTTCTGCTGCCTTCTTGAGGCACGATAGAGATACCTGTGTCAGTCTTCTGAGTCTTTGAATTTTTCTTACCATTCTCATCAGGGTTTTTCTTCAAGCGGTAAAGAACGAAGTCACTCTAATATAGAAAGACAAAAGACAAGTTAACAATTTAATCAAGCCTACTCACTGATCTCTGAAAGTACTTCGTGGTTTTATCCCAAAGGAATAATAAAACCAACCTCGAAGAATCAAATACCAGTCAACATAACAACTTTGGTAACACTCCATGTTCAACTTATAAGACTCCTTTTAAAAAGAGAGTCCTTGCTCAGCTTCATAATAGAGTTAATGGTGCAATTGATAGCTATAGCATTAGCAAAATTTGGAGCGAAAAGAAGAACAAAAGAAGAAAAAGTCAGGGTATTTTACTTGGTAAAATTGTGTTAGCTGAAAACCAATCAATAGAAGTTTAATAAGAGCTTAGTTCATTTCAGGGAAAAAAATAGAAGCAAAAGTCAGAGCAACTAAAAATAAGCTGCTCAGTCCCTACTCCAGAAAATTATGTCACAGAAAAAATAAAATCAGAAGGGCTCCGAAATGAAAGTTCCTGGAATGGAGAACATTCATTTAGCTACCTTAATCACACATATGTATCCATAAATAATTCAAATATGGTTTGCGCCAAAGTTCACCGCAAGAGGAAGGGAAAGCAAGAAGATTGAGTACCTGATCATTGAGGATACCGTATTCATGCAGTACCAATTTGGTATGTGAGCCTTTTTGGGACTTTGACATTTTTTGAAAACCAAAATTTTCTTCAGACCTAATGTGTTCTTTCTGTCTTGTGTCCTGATTTTGTGAGGTTTGCTCGTTGGCTTCCAAGAGCCATAATCATTTGTCCTTCTCGCCTGTTTACTTTGAGGGTACTTATTTTGCAGACGGCTGAAGAGGAACCATTCATCACCATCTGACTTTATCCTTGATAGTTCTGCATATTTCCACAGCGAAAAATCTTCAAACTACTGATGCAAACCAATAGACACAGAATCCCAGAAGGCATAGAATGGACCAACCATGAACTTCTCACATTTTTAAAGATGAATGGGACAGTCTTGATTTTGTCTTACCATTTATTTTGCCAGGTAAATCCCAAGGTGGCAATTGATGGACATCAACCTCAGGCATTATCTGTTCAACTGTTTTGTTGCCAAGTGTCTTCAAGTATTGATTGACTAGTTTGTCGTCTGTTGGTCTGAATTGGAATCCCACCGGCAGATCAACTAATGAAGTTTCTATGCTTTCCATCTCAAAAAAAAAAGAGAGAGAGAGAAAGAGAGAGAGAGAGAGAGAAAAGAAGAAGCACAAAACTACTAACTAAAAGGTGAGAGAGAAGGAAATTTGAAGAGAGCAATACTGACTTGCTTTGGATTGCTTCATACCAGAGTTCTATCCATTCTTATTTACGATAGAGATGCCATGGATCTTACCCTGGCTAGGAAGTTGTTTGACCATTTGGTGAATCCCACATCTTAACCTCTGTATATCCTGTGACTGCATATCAATGGCTAGCTGGTTTTTCCTCTGAGTCATACCAATGGGTATGTCTACAGTCTCATATAAACAGTAATCCGTGACAATAACCTTCGCAATTCATTTTGTGCAATAACAAGCGTCAGTACCTTTCATCATCAAGGTAGTAACTTCGCAGGCAAAATCAGTGATGCTTGGAGGACTACAGAAAGACCCCATACAAATACACAGGAGAATCTCATTTAAAATGAGTAAATACTTAAATATTATACATAAGACACTTCTACTATTCAATTTTTCCAAGCCATGTGTTCAATCATTCAAAGCAATCCCAATGTGAGATTCTTCATGATTTTTTATGTCCCCTCAAAATCAGCAAGTACTAAGGCGGTAAAGGGCAGAAGGAGGGAAGAGAAAAATCTTAAATTTTTCCCCACTTATATTTACTCATATTAACAAATAAAATGTTCATGGCTAAGCCAAAAAAAATAAAAAATAAAAAATAAAATAAAAGTCC
Organism: Eucalyptus brandiana; assembly: GCA_014182725.1. Lineage (NCBI taxonomy): Eukaryota > Viridiplantae > Streptophyta > Magnoliopsida > Myrtales > Myrtaceae > Eucalyptus > Eucalyptus brandiana. The sequence continues at coordinate 6,340,506 of CM024668.1, read as the reverse complement.
ATCAGAAAAGCATTTGCATACAAACAAAAGAGTTATAGTAAAGACATAACGGATTGCCACTAACATGGTAAAGAATGGAGGAAAGAACTGTTCTCGACTGAAAAATTTCAGACTTGTTCTCCAAGTTTCAAAACTTCTTTGGAAAGTTTACATCTTCTTCCAACTCTACCATCATGCTACCCCCTCAAAAGTTATTCCCTCAAGGTCCATAGCTAAAGCAAGGTCTTCAGCTCCCTCATGCATTACTTCCTGTCAAACTTCCACTAACAATAGTATTTATCTATTAGGATTCCTAATAAAATTTTTAGCAGGCCTGAAGTAATCAAAAGAGCTTGTTATCCAAGCTCATTTTTTTACTTTTGAATATTTTACTGCATAATAGGAGCTCACTTATTTTCAGGATTAAGATATATATGACATTGACGCATCACTCCTACAAATTAACATGTAAGCATCATTTAAACCAATTAGCTTCAGTTCAAACTTCCGACGGTTTGGGTGTTTAGAAAAGTGCTGCTAAGTGATGAAATATATTCATTACCAAAGTAATTGTCATGCTAACGATTTTCCTACAAGCCATCTTCTGATGTAAATGAAGCAGGCTGGCCAGTTGCAGCAAGTAATTCCATCATTTCTCCAAACGAATTCTGCACTCAGGGGAAAAAACCATTAAACAAGAGCTAAAGCTATAAAGTTTTGCACCTGTTGCGATTCTTCCTATTCTTGAAGTTGCATCTTTTCCAATTAAATGATTTGTAACTGCATCAAAATGTAGAAAAATGCCTTAATTGACATCATGGTAAATTAACACATCACCCATCCAATCTTTTCTCCCGCTCATTTCAACATCCACTTTACGCAACATAGACAAGGCAATGCACCTGCAGATTCATAATAGGGGCAAGCATAAATCTCTGATAATAAACACTTCATAGCATGTCAATTTCCCAGGAACAAAGCAACAAAAACCGGGTCAACTGCCTCCCAAATATGTCAGAAGGAGAGGGAAGGCGGAGCAGGGGGAGAAGAGACAATCACAACCTACACCGGGGTCGTGCTCGATATTGTAATTGCCAAACATAAAGGCGCGAAAAAAAATTGAAAACCATTTTGAAAAGGAGAAAAATTTCAGTGATCGAGAACTACCCAGCAACGGTTGCATCTACCGGAATTGCTGCATAGGAACCAAAGGATCATTCATGGCTATCACCCACCTCAAGTTTCGCCGCTTCCAGGTTAAATTTGCAATCTTGTTTAGATTTTCGGAATACATAGCAATGTGCAAGTCAGACCCAATTCAGATCACGAAACGGAAACCCTCCCAGAAAAGCAGGGACCCCAGAAAACTCACTCCACGCAGATGGGTAACTTGCACAAGTCGAATTTTACCCGCAATCCGAGGCCGAGGCCAAGAAAAGAATCGATTTTTAATCTTGAAGAACGCACGACCCATGAAGGACTCGTCAATCATCGCTCGGGTAGTTCGATTCGGCTCCAACCCGATCGGCGCCGGATCTTGAGCAAGAAATCGAGCCGACGGAACCAAGCAAGATTGACGAGTGATTCATGGTTCGTAATGGATCGCAGTGAAATCTTGATCGAGCAACGTCGTCTTTCTCCAACTCTTCGGTAGGAAGACGGAAGAAAAAAGATGATGTGCCCAACTCTGCTTTTCTCGCAATTGCCTCCACAAAAGTTTGTATGATTTTTCTTTTTAGTCCACCCCCATTGATTAGAACTTTTTTTTTTAGACATTTTGAAAATATTTAGCATTGCTTTTTCGTTTTTGAATTAGCAGGTTTAGTACAATGCGTCCATCATGTGATCTTCGCTGTTCTCTTTTTTATTTTTTATCTTCAATAAAAGGTGACCTTCCATAAATTTTAAGATTAATTATCTTTTTTTTTTTTAATGAATTATGATTTTACCCATCCCAAATGGAACTTTTTCTCCCTATCATTCAAAATGGATGAGAGGTGAATTCACAAGAAGGTAAAGATTCATTTTCTATGTAGATATTATCCTTTTTATTTTAATGGCGATCAACGAATTAATATTTTTAATAAGAAATTGGACGACTTGATTTAAAATAAACTTCAACAAGCTCTATCAAATTCAATAAGTCAATAATCATGTAAGCATTATATTAATTTTGATCTCATACATTTACTATTAATCTATATTGCATTCAATTAAAGAAAACTTTAAGACATATTATACATGGATAGCTACATAGTAAATGAAAAGATAAGGTTTTTCCAACTTTGAAAGTTGGAATTGCTTTTGTGTAAGGATCTTATCAATGTAACTTGCTAGTGTCATTAACTCATGGCAATTGATATGAACTTCTTTTAAAACTATAATATTGAGCTAATTTTCATTACCAATTGGTAATTTTTATTACAAACAAAGGACAAATTTTTGTAGTGATTTTCCTTTTTGTAATGAATTTTCTTTTGTGTGGTGAGTCTTGTACAGATAACGTGATTCTTTCTTTCAAAACTCTCGATCCAAGAAAATAGTTATACAATTGTTACATTGTTGTCGTAGAGAAGTGAACTTAATTACGAGTTACAGTAAATTTTAAAAAAGTTCCTATAAAGCTGACCAAAATGTGATTTTCTGGGTAGTAACGGCCACTGTTGCCTAAGACACCTACAAAATATGAAACTGTCTATCTTTCCCTTCTCTACAGAAAGCCACACTAAACAATACTAATCACAAAGTAAACGACCAAAAAAAAAAAAAAAAAGACATCACAAATTTAGAAAACACACACGCACACTCATTGCAAATTATGACCGACCATCTACGCGTGTTGTGGTAGAGAAGTCCCCAGACATTGCCCAGTCAATATTGGAATAGTTTGCGAAATTGCTGTATGGAGATTTCATGTAGCCATAGTCTAGCTCATCGCCATAGCTGTCATATGAGAAATCAAATAAGGAAGACCATCCTTCCTCTGTTCCTGCCTGGGCCTGATAGGTTGGAGTAGGAGTATAGTCTGATAAAATGTCATCCAGTGGGTGCAATGGAGGGAGCGATTCCATGAAGTCTCCCACCGACATCTGCATCCAAAACAATGCAAATCATATTAGGCAACCCATCTTAAGTCTATTTACAGAAACAATCTTGAAGTATGAAAAGAAAATACTCTCACTGATGTTGCTTATATGATAATGCAGTCTATAGTATCTTGGTTATAGAAAACCAGTGTCTTTGTGACTTTGATATGCTTTATAGGTCTTGGGACTGAACCCCATGCTAAGTAAGTTCTACAAAATAAAATGCGCCTCTCTCACCTCGGGTTGAGCATCGACTGCTTCTTGGTTATCAGCAACTTCGTCGCTGGGGGAGTTACAGAAGCTGGAATAGTCCCCTTCTTGATTCACAGGGGTCTCCGATACATTGCTAGCGTATGCGTGAGGGCTGCTTGAACAAACTTCAGGGCTGACTGTTGGAGCGTGAGGGCTGCTTGAATAAACTTCAGGGCTGACTGTTGGAGCGTGACACATCATCAGCTTCTTCTCCTTTTTGTTCTTGATCCGACATGCCACGTAAGGCAGCATCTGCATATATATATATCATGAACAACATTAGTTATAGAGAGATAACCCGTAAGTAAAAAGCATATCTCGATTGTTGCTTATAACCAGTTCAGTTGTGCAATGAATGAGAACCAAAACCTTACCTCGTCTTCGTTATGGCCCAGACACTTAGGATTAAGCTGGTACTCATGTGAGACCCAGTTGGTCCTTTTGCCTTTAGGCACGCGGCCTGTGTAGAACACCAGTGTCTTCCTGATTCCTATCGGCTCATCGGTGTCCTCACTCATGATGGCGCGTTCCTTGCCGGTCACTTTCCAGTAACCGGCTTCGGTTGTCCGGTCAGAGCGCTTGCTGTTAGAGTACTTGCGCTTCACACGACAAAAGAAAAAGAGCTCCTTACTGTTGAACCTGTGACAAAACATGGCGGGCAATTGCCAAGGTTCGAATTCGCATATGTCGATCTCTGGTATCATGTCGTAGTAGCGTTCACCGGGTCGTCCAAGTATCTTGGGCTTCAAGTAATGAATCAGCAGCTCCTCGTCAGTGGCGTGGAATCGGAATCCTGGAGGAAGTGCTCTCATTGCTTCAGAGATTGTGTTTTCCATTTGTATCACTAACCTGCGCAAGCAGAGAGAGGAAGAACAAGACAGAAAGACTGAGATTTTGTTGGAGGGTTTGAAGCGAGGTGGGACTAACATCGGCCAAGGGTGAGGAATTTATAGTGTGGACCCGTGCATTGACTCAGTGACTGACATTGTTGTTGTTGTTGTTGTGTTTTTTTTTTTTTCTGTAGTCTTCCCTTCCCTTCCCAACTGAGTTGTCTCGCTTGCTTTTTCTTTTTTTTTTTGGTCGAAAGTTGTCTCGCTTGCTTGAGAAGGGTAAAACCACACTTTTCAGTGTTCCCTGGACCCCTCATCCTGTGTCTGATATGTTTTAGCTTCCTCCATGAAGTTGACTGCAGAACCCCATGCATGATCGAGAACATGCCAAAAGTCTAACGACTCTCTCTCTCTCTCTCTCTCTCTCTCTCTCTCTCTCTCTCTCTCTCTCTCTCTCTCTCTCTCTCTCTCTCTAGGCATGCATAAATCTTTTTTCTCAACCCATAAATCTAAAGCTAGGGATTTAGGCCTTGCATGGTTGCACCTTATTTCTGTTCCTGGGAACAGAAATTTCTTTTTTTGTTCGAACAAAAAGGAACAAAAACGCGTTAGCGTTTGTGTGCGTTTTTTTTTTTTTGTTCCTTTTGCGAACAAAAAAAAAATGTAAACAAGCAAAAAAAAAAGCTTGTTTTCTTTTCAAACAAAAACAAGAAACACTTCTCTTTTTATTTTTTTTTTCTTCTTCTTTTTTTCTTTCTCTTTTCTTTGGCCGGTCGCCGGCCTTGGCCATGGCCGGCGACCGGCCGATGAGAGGGCCGGCGGCCTCGCCCGGCCACGGCGAGGCTCGCCGGCCCCGGCGAGGCCAAGCCCGGCCGTGGCCGGGCAAGGCTCGGCCTCGCCTTGGCTAGGCGAGCTCGAGCTCGCCCGATCCGGCGAGGCCGAGCTCGCCCGGCCGGCGGCGAGGCTCGGCCTCGCCGGGCCACCGCCAGCGACGCCGACCGGCGGTGGTCGGGCGAGGCCGAGCCTCGCCGCCGCCGGGCGAGCTCGGCCTCGCCGGATCCGGGCGAGCTCGAGCTCGCCCGCCATGGCGAGGCCGACCTCGCGCCGGCCCGGGCGAGCTCAATCTCGCCCGGATCCGCCTCGAGCTCGCCCGGCCGGCGAGGCCGAGCTCGCCCGGCGGCCGGGCGAGCCTCGGCCTCGCCGGCGGTGGCCCGGCGAGCCGCGCCTCGCCCGCCGCCGGGCGAGCTCGGCCCTCGCCGGCCGGTCGCGGCCAAGGCCTTGGCCGGCGACCGGCCAAAAGAAGAAAAAAAAAAATGAAAAAGAAAAAAAGAAAAAAAGGAAAAATAAGAAAAAAATAGAAAAAATAAAAGAAATAAAAAAATTATCCAAATTTACCAAACATGTTTCTGTTTATTTTTTATTCCCGGAACAAGTTTACCAAACGCGTATTTTTGTTCAAAAATTGTTCCCCGGAACAAATACTTTTTTTCTATTTCGTTCCCCTAACAATTTTTAAACAAAAACACAACCAAACGCGCCCTTATTCATTGCATCAAGTCTTCATCACTAGGGCAGCATTTTCTACTAGATAAGCATCGTTGATCTTATGATACCAGTAGAATAAATTACTTATGGTGATCGAGTCTGTCCAAATTCCTCATATAATCAACGGTTCTTATGCACTAAAACTCTCAAACATGGGTGATTTTCCTAACATCTCCAAAACCCTAACTTTATTCAATTTTTCTTTTTTGGCAGAAAGTAACCATTCCTGTTTTCCCTTTTCGAGTAAACAGTACGTTTATATGGGCAAAAATTTTAGTGTGAGATTTGGTGATTTGTCTCTAATGATTTAGAGTTAATCAAAATTGCTATCAATTTTCAGTCCTACGTAGTCACAAAATTTGTGAACCTTTTAGGGTTGGGGATTAATCCAATAAGTTCAAAAATTCTACCATGTATGCATGGACATGTACTCGATTTAAGAAATGATATATAGAAGTTTCTGGAATTTTATGTGCATCAAACAAAGAATTTCAGCCTAGGATTTGAGCTTCAACAAGAGCAACTATCTTATTTTATTAATTTTATTGGGGAAAAGACAATGTTGCACACTTTAATGATTGAGATCTTATGTAAATAGAAATAACTATAGCTTTTGGGCCTTCTTGCTGAAGTTCAACCCTTGTTCCCAAAGGGTGCACTTTTTATCCTGGACCTACATGGCGATGGCACTTTCATTTACTCTTTCCCGACATGTTTCATCATTCACTCCTTTTGGCGCCCTATTTGTCTATGAGATGGATAAGTGACAAGAAAATGGGGTAGAACTTTTCATGGGTAAGCCACATCATCATAAAGCTCCATTGCTTCCCACTTCCCTTAAAATTAATTGGAGATGTTTCTTTACATTAATTAGGAAAAAAAACAATCATCTCATGTAATCTAATATTACGTTTGTGGAACAATATACCAATATCAGTGGAGCATGCATGAATCTTTTTTTCCAACCTATAAATTAAACTAGGAATTATGCATCAAGTCTCCACCACTAGCGGAGCCTTTTTTTATTAGATAAGCATCATTATCATTATCCTAATATCCACAAAACTCTAACTATACTTGACTTTTCTATTTCGGAAATGACACTAATAATCCTTAAACTTTAATGTAATGTACAATATAATCTTTGGTTTATAATTCGTTCAATGTGATTCTTGAACTATACATAAATGTTCAATCTAGTCTTAAATTTTCAATTTGCACAATCTAATTCCTCAACTTGTTAAAAAGAAACTATTCATGTTTTCTCCCTTGTTTGTAGAGGGTATGTTTGAACAAAGAGAAAGAGGGGGGGGATTATAGGGTGAGATTTTGCGATTTATGCCTAGCAACTGAAGATAATCAAAACCAGCATTATCAATATTCAGTGCTATATAATTACAAAGTTTGTCATCCCTTTAGAGTGGGGATTAATCCAATCGGGACAGCAATGAAGTTCGGATATCATAACATCCATGCATGGACTTATACTTGATGTGTAGAAGTTTCTAGAAATTTATATGGATATTTATGATATATATTCCAACTATTTTATTTCATTAATATTGTTTGGTAAAAACAATTTTGCACACTTTAATGATTGACATTAGAACTCCATTAGTGTCCTCATATGAAAATAGAATGACAAAACCTTTTGGAACTTCTTGCTGAAGTTCTAAGCCTTGTTCCCAAAGGGACTGCACTTTTCAACTGGACCACCGTGCGAATGTTGCTTTCAGTTATGCTGTTCTTTCCCTCGCACGTTTCCTTAGTCACTCCTTTTCTCTTACTATATTGTCAATAAAATTTCTAATACATATATCTATAAGTAATTAGAAAAGATTTTGGGTAGATTGAGATTTCATGGTTGAGCCACATCATCAAAAAGCTCCAATGCCTCTCACTTCCCTTAACATTAATTAGACATATTTCTTTACATTAATTAGAAAAAAAAAGTTGATCATTTTCTTAATCTTATACAATGTTTCCAAAGCAATATATCGACATCGATTTGCTCCACTTATTAATCTAGATGTCGAATATCTTCTGCAATACGAAAATTGTTTGGGCTCATTGAAGCATGGGGTACTTGTTTGGATTTTTTCATGCTATCAACTCCTGATATTTCGATACCTACAGTTGGTGCTTCTCTTTGATTTTGGAGTTAGGGAAGCAAAAAGTTCAGGAAACATATGAAGTGTATTTACTTGTGTGATATTTTTGTAAGAAGGTTAATCTGTCACCGTTACTCTTACGAGACCAATGGAGCCATCTCTACCCTTTAATTTCCCCTTGAAATCAAGTAACTTGATTATTTGATTTTGAAGGGAAGAAGTACAGTCCAAGTGCCAAAATTTGGCGATACTTAAATGCCAAAAGTTAGGAAAGTGACACTTTTCAAAAATAATAGGACACTTAAGTGCCATATTCGGCAAACCCCACCGGAAATCCTACGTGACAATTTTTTATTATTTTTTTCGTCTACGTGACTCATCGGAATGTTGACTCAACAAACAAAGCCAAAAATGACGTTTTTAAGCGGATTCAAATGTTAATATAAAAATTATTTTACTTAAAATATAAAAATAAATTATTATTATTTTAATAAAATAATATTTTCTTTTAAAAAAGGTGGGGAGAGGAGGTAGTGGTTGAGGGCTGAGCCCTTGCTGCCGCCGCCTCCCCGCCGTCGCCAGGAAGGGCCGGCAACAGTGGGGGGAGGGTCGGCCGGCGTCGCCGGCCCCCGGCCAACCAGTGGCGAGGGCCACGAGCCCTCGCCCTCACCCAGATCTGGTCCGGTGAGGGCTCGCGGGCCCTAGCCACCTCCCCGCCACCGCCAAGAAGGGCCGGCAACGAAGGGGGAGGGTTGGCCGGGCTCGCCGGCCCCAAGTCCTCGTCGCCTCCCCATTGTCGCTGGGAAGGGCCGGCGATGGAGGGGGGAGGGTCAGCTAGGGTCATGGGCCCTTGCCGCGAGCCCCTGGTCGACCGGTGGTGAGGGCCCGCGAGCCCTCGCCGAGATTTGGGGCAAGGTCACGGCCTTCGCCCAGATCTAGCGAGTGCTCGCAGGCCCTTACTGCCGGTCGGCCGAGGGCCGGTGACCCCGGTCGACCCTCCCCCTCCGTCGTCAGCCCTTCCTGGCGACGGCAGGGAGGCGGCAGCGGCAGCAAGGGGCTTAGCCATCTCCCTCCCCTCCTTTTTTTTAAACTATTATTATTATTATTATTATTATTATTATTATTATTATTATTATTATTATTATTATTATTATTATTATTATTATTATTATTATTATTATTATTATTAAATATTTGAATTTGTATTTTTAAATGTTTTAAATAAATTTAGTTTTAAATTTATTTTAATTAATTTTTATATTAAATTTTTACCACATCGAGGCAAAACGATGTCGTTTTGCACTTACCTTGCCGGCAAAACCACGTTAGCATTTTGGTCGAATTTTGGCCGGATTGACATTTAAGTGATCTATTTTGCTCCGATTTTGGCACTTAAGTGTCACTTTCCTAACTTTTGGCACTGTCCCTCCGTGCTAAGTTTTGACACTCCAGGTGTCCGTGATTCAATTTTGAAGGGAAGCAAATTTTTTTGTATATTGAACATCGCAACTAAGTGGGGCTTCAATTACATTATTTTACAAGGATAGGACATCCGCTATTTTCTTATTACTTCACACTTTTGGCATCGCAAGCTCATCATCTCATTTAAAATGGTCAATTGTGTCGACGCTCGTCAAAATCTTTCTGACATTATATAGTAATCAAGTGCAGGACGTCAATCGTGATTTTTATTTTATTTTATGCTATATCGAAAATGCTATGTAATATTCCGTTGAAACATGATATAGAATGTTGTATAATACAGATTTTTAACTTTAAGATGCTTTTACAAGTACTTACTACAGCTATTTTTATTCAAGTCCAAAAGGTCCTAAAGCACAAATTTCTGACTTATAACATGTTGCCCGTCTGAAACTAGAAAAGCAGAACATTATCAAATAATTTTTGTCTTTTACAACGTCAAAATGTTTAGTTGCAATTAAGTGCAAATGGGATTCTTTTGTGTGTTTGATGATAATTTACAGAGGCCCATGGTGTTTCTACCACGAGCAAGTCCAAAAACATGGTAAAAAATGCAATATTGTATAGCTTATGATGTCCTGACGTTTCATGATATACGGAAATTATGAATGATTTTAATCATATGAGACCTATCATGCTCCGATCCTTGAGCGCATGCCCATCTCTCAATGGTCAATACTAAAAATGTGACTTCCCAGGACAAGCCGCCAACCCATTCATTTTTAAGTACATGCGAAAGCGAAACAATAAACCCCTGACAATAAACATTGGGATAGAAAAACAGGAAACAGATTCACAAACAAAACATGTTTTTATAAACATATTGAATCATATACAAAAGTCAACAACCACAAGCCTACAAAAGACTAGCTCTCAAAAGAAACTGTCCTAGTTGACCTATACTTTATATCCCCTCAACTCGACTCCGGGTCCTCACCCTACAATCCTAAAAAGAATTGAGCCCACGATGGGGTGAGATATAAATCTTAACGAGTTCATGCTCTAAACCTCGATTAGGAGGGTAATACGCCAAGAGGCATCCTAACCACACAATCATACAACCACAGAAACTTACCTCGTCTCAGATCCACCCTGCAAGTCAGCACAGTTCATATACACCATACATAAAATCGATGCACACAACAATTAAAACACCTCACTCAACTTAATATATTACAAGGATTCCAATTATAATGCCAAACCGTTATGACACGTCACATATCATGCCACACAGTTTTGTCTAATAATTCGGCGCATCAGACTCCAACAATCATGCGTTTCAACTATTAATTTCAACTCTCTAGGGTACGGCCTACTTAAAGTTTGACGGTCTATTGGCGTAAGTAGGCATCATCTCTTCCCCATTAAGTACGGCTACGTCTCTCAAAGATGGCTTTCCCGAAGGAGTATAGATCCATAATCTACTGCGACCCGAAACCCAATGAGTGGGTAACCCATGTAAGGCAACGTCCATCCGACTCAAATCGAGGACGGGTTCTCTTAACCAACACACAACCATTCAATCTTGGTCCAATACACTGTGCATTGCATTCAAATGTCTCAATTAAAATAGTGATCCTGGCCTATTTTCTTCGTATTAAAATACCCGATGAAAATAATTGTGTGTGGGTACACGGTCAACTCGACCTAGAAAAAGTGATATCATCCAATTTAAAATCCTACCGTTTTATATAGTATATAAAACTATTTTCTGTGTTAAAATCTGACACTCAAGATTTTCTTAATAAATATCAAAATTCACAAATTTTAGAATTAAATACTCAAAATTCCAATCAGCACTTAATTTGCACAAATTAACACTCAATTGCATAAACCGAACACACCATTGCAATCGGCACGAAATTCCGGTCACCGGTTATCCCAGTCTAATTTTCTAAAAATATTTAATAATTAAATAATTACCAAAATTAATTAAATAAATCAATTTAAATGCCAAAAATGCTAACTTAGGCCGGATACTGAAACAGGCACGGAAAATTACCGAACCAATCTAGATAAATAATACGATCTATCTAGTCTCTAATTTAGCCATTCAACCACCTAACATGCATAATTAGCTAATTAAATCACTAATCTAATATAACTAACCACCTAATCCCTAATTACCTTAAACTAAACACCCCTTAAACGTCTTTAACTACTAAGTAGAATTTAGTGCATAAACTCACCAGTTTAGCACGAAAACTGGTACACTACGACGGCGGCGCGATGGCGGCTGAAACTCGAACTTTCGGCCGCACCAATGGACACTCGGGCCAGGCTGAAAAAGTCTTGCAAGCCTGCAGCAAAACTCTTGGGCTTGGGCTGAGATGCGCGGCTGCTGGGCTGACTTGTGTGGGCTGAAGCTCACGGGCTGATAATTGGCTGGCTTCGGTGCAGAAAGAGAAGACGAGATGGGCTAAATTCGCTGGACTGGGCTGAGCTTGTGGACTACAGACTTCGCGAGAGGAGACGCGTGCAGATGGAGCTGGCATGGTCGGTTGAAGATGCTGGCAGTGGAATGCTTCGGTGAAGGGGGGACAGGCGATGATGGAAGGAGGCGAGCAGGCAGCTGCTTCGGTCAATTTCGGTGGAAAGGATTCGCTAGTTTGTTGGCCACGCGTGGAGATGGGCGGACGTTGGCAGCAAAGAATAAGCTGGCTGGTGGCGTTGATTCGATGAGGCAGGTCTTCGATGGAGGGGTTGACTTGGTGGGGGATGTGCGGGCGCTGGATTGGTGAAAATCGTGGGCTCACGGTGGCAACGAGATGGAGGGTTGGGGCAAGCATGAGCTACAGGGGAATTCAGGCTTCAAGGGAAATGAAAGCAGATGCTGGCGAAGAGAGAGAAGGTGACCGACAGCAAGGAAGAAAAATGAAAAAGGAGTCGCGGATAGGGAGGTCGGCGAGGCCAGCTTGCCCGAGAAGATTGAACAAGAAAAGGGGCAAAGTCAACAACATGATCTAATTAATTAAATGCTTGGTCCTCCTTTAGTCTCCAATCTTATCCCTCAAGCCCTCAATTACTTTCTTGCCTAAAATCCCATAGATAAACAAAATTGAAGCCAAAATTCCAGCCAACGAACCAACCTCCGAATTTTTCCTTATTTTGTTGGACTTCAATTCTTCGCAATTCTCTCCAATTTGATGTCCAATTTTTGTTGAAGAAAAGGTCCACACAATTTCTACAAGTCTCATTTACCAAATAACTCGATAAAACCATTGGGATTCACCCCAGTGGCCACTCTTCCAAAATGGAAGGGGGAGGTGAGGGGTTCAAATCCCCACCTTCTCAGAGGGGGATGGGATGGGGACGTGTAAGTTTCAAGAGTGGGTTTCGACTTCCACGCCCTGCAAGAGGTAGGGAAAAAGTCTGAGAGTGAGTGTAGTGTAGAAATAGAGTAGGACTAACTAAAAAAAAAAAAAAATAGCTTGATAAGGAGGCCAAAAATCCATACAATTTAGCCCATCCAAATTTCCGTTATTTTTCGAATCATCCGTATCAATTTTCCGAAAAAATCTTGGGCTCACCAAAAATTCTTCGGAGGATGAGTCGACGTTCCTAAAATAAATCGTGACAGGACAGAACTTTCAATTTCTGAAATCGAGTTCAAATTCGCGGTCAATTTGATGCAATTTTAGCGTGACCTAATCTACAGGATAGCTTTTAGTAATTTTTAGTACAATTGACCCGTGGTCGATTATTTTCAAGCCACATTGTGCATTTTCGACACATTGGCGACTCTCGGTTGTCATGAAAATCTCAAGGTTTCAAATACGAACATAGAGTATGAAAATGACAGAAAAATCGGTCTAATGCCATTCGACAGAAATTTTACAATTAAATGGAATCATCCACATGCTAATCACATATCTCTATTGAATCGACCTATCTCCGATTTCTGATCGATTTTGACGATGTCGTAATGACCCTTGCAAATGAGCATGGTTGAGTGGTCGATTCCTAGTTAAATTCTCAAGTTTATTGTGTTAAAATCACTTAATTGCTTCCCCAGATAGTTTAGTTATTTCATGAGTGATCAGCTCAGAGAATAGCACTATAGGCACGTCAATAAAAAGCCTAATTCATTCAATTGAAAATAGAAGTAGAAAATCAAGATGTCACAACTTTTCCAATCTTATAAAAATTTCATCCTTGAAATTTAAACTATCACAACTTTAAACAAAAAGGTGGGGGTACAGTTGTCTCATCGATTCTTCACTTTCTTAGGTTGCTCCCTTTGTGTCATGGTGTTGCCGGACCACTTTAACCAACAGGATTGTCTTGGTACGCAAAATCTATTCTTTTCAATCCACAATCTAAATCGGTCTTTTCACGTACGACATTCTGTCGTCCACATCCAATTCCTCAAAATTAAGCACGTGGGTCGGGTCATGCTCATACTTTCTCAACATTGACACGTGAAAGACGTTATGCACTTGCGCCAACCTCGGCGGTAATACAAGACGATACGCTAGGATCCCAATTCTTTCTAGAATCTCAAAGGGACCTACGTACCTTGGACTCAGGTTTCCTTTCTTGCCAAAGCGCAAAATACCCCTCATTGGTGACACCTTCAGAAAAACATGATCACCAACTTAGAATTCCAAAAGCCTTCAACGCTTATCTACGTAGCTTATGGCGGTTTTGAGTGGTCTTTAATCTGTCTCTGATGACGGCAACTGCATCCATTGACTGCCGAACCAATTATGGGCTTGTGATCTTTCATTCTCCAACCTTATCCCAACAAACTGACGTTCTGCATGCTCTGCCATACAACATTTCAAAATGAGTCATATGAATACTCTGCTGGTAACTGTTGTTGTAGGCAAACTCGACAAGGTTAAGTTGTTCCTCCCAGCTTGCCTTGAAATCCAACACGCAAGCTCGTAGCATGTCTTCAAGGGTTTGAATTGTCATCTCCTACTGGACATCCGTCTAAGGATGATAAGCCATACTATTTTGTAGCTTCGTTCCTAAAGTGGTCTGCAAACTTCTCCAAAAAGCAGCTGTAACCCTTGAGCCTCTATCTAATGTAATCGTCACTGACACTCCATGTAGGCGAACGATTTGATGCACATACAATTTTGCATGCCTATCCAAATGAAGGTCCTTCCGAACTGTAATGAAGTGAGCCGACTTCATCAGTCTATCGACCACTACCCAAATGGAATCATTACCTCTCTGACTTCTTGGTAAACTTGTTACAAAGTTCATTGTGATATGTTTCCATTTTCATTCGGAAATCTCAAGAGGTTGCAGAAATCCTCCCAGCTTACAGTGATGTGCCTTTACTTGTTGACATGTCAGACACTTAGCGACATGCTTGGCGATATCCGTCTTCATACCGGACCACCAATAATATTGATGCAGATTCTGATACATTTTTGTACTACCAGGATGAATGCTGTAACTGCTACGATGAGATTATGACAAAATTTCTTCCTTAAGTGCTGCATCGTCAGGTACACACAATTGTCCTCGGAACTTCAGTGTTCCGTTCTTAGAAATCTGAAAGTCAGCCTTCCTTTTCTTGGTATCCTCTTGCAGGATTTTCTGAACATATGGATCTATCGACTGAAGCATCTTGATTCTGATCTGTACTTCCGGCTCAATTTTGAGGGTGTCCATAAAATTCGAAAGGTGGCCTACCTTAAACTTGAAAATTGAATCTCAAGCTCTCTTGAGTAAATTCCACTCTTTAACCAACATATGCGTAACTGAAGACTTCCAACTCAGCGCATCTGCAATTTGTTCGCCTTTCTAGGGTGATACAGAATATCACAATCATAATCCTTCAAGAGTTCCATCCTGCGATGTTGTCTCATATTCAACTTCTTTTGAGAAAATAAGTACTTGAGATTCTATACACAAATAATGTCTCCAAATCTTCAGAGCAAAAATAATTGCTCCGAGTTCTAAATCACGCGTCGGGTAATTCAGCTCATGATGTCTTAACTGATGAGATGCGTATGCAACAACCCTACCATGTTGCATTAGCACGCAACCGAGTCCTCTAAATGATGCATCACTATAGATCTCGTATCCTCCAGGACCAGATGGTATAGTCAGCACAGGTGCGGTAGTCAGTTTTTGCTTAAACTCTTGGAAACTACACTCGTGCTTATTTGTCCATACAAACTTCTCTTTCTTCTTTAGCAGTCTAGTCAAAGGTGAAGCTAAGGTTGAAAACCCTTCTAAGAACATTTTATAATACCCTGCTAAACTCAGAAAATTTCTAATCTCTGTTACTGTAGTCGATCTTGGCCAGTTGATGACTGCTTCAATCTTGGACGGGTCCACGGAAATTCCTTCGCTCGAAATCACGTGACTTAGGAAGGCAACACGGGTTAACCAAAACTCGCACTTGTTAAACTTAGCGTACAACTCATGATTCCTCAGCATCTACAACACCATCTTCAAATGCTCTTCATGCTCCTCTGAACTTCTCGAGTACACCTGGATATCATTGATGAACACGATCACAAACTGATCCAGGTATTCTTTGAACACTCGATTCATCAGATCCATAAAAGCAACTGGAGCATTCGTTAAACTAAACGGCATTACAGTGAACTCATAGTGGCCGTATCGAGTACGAAACGCTGACTTTAGAATGTCCTCATTCCTGATCCTCAGCTGATGATACCCCATTCTCAAGTTAATCTTAGAGAATATCAACGCTCCCTATAGTTGATCAAACAAGTCGTCTGCCTAAAATAAATCTCGGCCTTGCCGAAAAATCTTCAGAGGATGAGTCGACGTTCCTAAAATAAATCGTGACATGACAAAACTTTCAATTTTTGAAATCGGGTTCATATTCGCGGTTAATTTCAATCTGATGCAATTTTAGTGTGACATAACCTACCGGATAGCTTTTAGGAATTTTTAGTACAATTGACTAGTGGTCGATTATCTTCGAGCCACATTGTGCATCTTCGACACATTGACGACTCTCGATTATCATGAAAATTTCAAGGTTTCAAATACAAACATAGGGTACGAAAATAATAGAAAAATCGGTCTAGTGCTGTTCGACAGAAATTTTGCAATTAGGTGGAATGACCTACACACTAATCACGTATCTCTATCGAATCGACCTATCTTCGGTCTCTGATTGATTTTGATAATGTCGTAATAACCCTTGTTGATGAGCATGGTCGAGAAGTCGAATTCTCAAGTTTATGGCGTTAAAATCCCTTAATTGTTTCCCAAAATAGTCTAGTTATCTCATGAGTGGTTAGCTTAGAGAATAGCACTATAGGCATGTCAATGAAAAGCCCGATTCATTCAATTGAAAACAGAAGTAGAAAATTAGGATGTCACAACTCTTTTCCTCTTATAAAAATTTCGTCCTCGAAATTTAAACCATCACAACTTTAAACAAAAAGATGGGGATACAGTCGTCTCATGATGTTGATTTACCCCTTGAATATGCACAAGATCTCTTCTTTGCTCCTTCTCATCTTGGATGGTCAATCGCATTTGGAGAACTTCCTCCATCAATTCAATCTTTTTCTTTCTAAACCTTTCTTCATGGGCTTATAATGAACCCAAAAGCTCATCAATCATCATGGCATCCAGGTCTTTGGATTCTTCTATTGCAACATCAATGTGGTCATACTTCTTGTCTGATGACTGAAGTATTTTCATAACAACACAAACATCTAAAATGTCTTCTCCATTTCTTTTCATCCGATTGACAATTGCCAAAACTCTCGTGAAATAGGTAGCAATTGATTCAAATTCTTTCATATGAATTACCTCGAATTCACCTCTCAAAGTTTGAAGGCAAATCTTCCGAATTTTCTATACCTTTTGGTGTGTGTTGTGAAGAATCTCCAATGCCCCCATAGTAGTGGTGGTGTTCAACACCTTTTCAAACATGAAATCCCCTAAAGCTTGATATGTGATTTGATAGGGCATAATGATCTTTTGTTCAAACCTTCTCCAAGGCATTCCTTTGGTTTTAATTCAAGGTAGCTTCATCCTCTAACTCATCATAGTTAGTGTTAACAAGTTCCCACACACCATAAATGCTTAGTAGAGCTTTTATTCTAGCAACCCAGTTATCATGATTGTCTTTGGTAAGACAAGGGTATTAAAGAGAAAGACGATTGTTTGTTGAGGCTATGATCACAAACCAAGCTCTAATACCAATTTAATGGAAGAAATTGAAGGTGAAATACTCGCAACTCACAAAGAAGAGGAGATAAATAGGCTTTTCATTTAATTCACCTTATTTCTCCTTAAGAAGAACAATTACAAGACTCTCCTATTTATAGACTTGTTACTTGACTTTTACTCTTCCTTATAAATATAGCTAGCATTTTCAGGAGATAAAGTCCTAAGAACTTACAAAAGACCTCAAGATACAAATAGACATATCATAGAAATATGAACAGACTTCTTAAAAGTAACGCCATAATAATGACTCTTCTTCAACGCGTATACCAAGTAGTCTTTGATATCAAGTTTGGAATATCGACAACATAGTAACTGATTGACATCAACAACTACTCTATAGTCATTGGTAACTCAGTAATCTCGACATTTTAATAAATTTGGTTTAATTTCCAACATTCCACACAACTCTACAATTTTTCCAGCCTGTTTGGCATAGCCAACCAACATGGGGATAAGATTGAGTCTTGCAAAATTCACTACTTTTATAACAACCTTCCCAATTTTGCCCAAACAACTGTTCACCTGCAGCAGCAGTAAACGTGTAATTCATCCATCAACTAAGCCAAAAAAAAAAAAGGCCAAGAAAATATCGAAAATTGTACTGAGATGTTTTGGTAACTTATGATTCAAATTATTTATAATAAAGAAACAAAACGCATACAAATAGAGGTAGTAATGAGGAACATAGCTTCCAAAGTCAATCACTAATCAAAGGATTTTGCAAAAAAAGAATAAATTTGTACGTAAGGATGTCTACCTAATTATTATATTGTTGTTTTACTCTTTGGAATTTGAAAATAAAATTAATTACTAAAGGAATGTATTTAAAAACAAGGGGAGGGAAAAAGGCATTAAGGAAAGAATTCAAATGCAAATAGAATTAATAAATGACAACAAAAATAAAATTCAAAAACGGAATTCAAGTGCCCTAAAATTAGATAATGACTAGATTCAGCCACCACTAAATTGGTCAAACAATTAATGTATAACCATATAAGTTTATAGCTAATTAGGAAAATGAATAGAATACAACAAGCTTGAACTTATCCAATTAGCCTTGATGAAGAAAAATGAACCCACAAAGATATGTTATGAGGTTTATTGCTGGGTATGTCGGTGCGTGTGTGAGCAAGTTGTCCCAAAGTAGACCTATCTAAAATGGGCAAAAAAGAGTATATGGTAAAATATCTTTTTTATTTCCCACAAAAAGGTCAATGTGTATGATTTCTTGCATTGATATACTTTCTTTTCTTCAACAATTTTGTTATTGTGGGATTTCCTTCCACCAAAATTCATGAGGACAAACATCTTCATATGAACCACTAACGACCATTTCATTTCCAGAAGTTTTTCTTATATTTTGGCTAAAAGAAGTAGGGTTGCATTTTTAATTAGTAAGCTATATCTTGTCAATAATTGAATTGCAATTTTTTTTTTTTTGTGTCTAAGTTAAAATCTTGAATAATCACTAAAAAGATGACTTCTTATGTCGTTGATGTAACAATATCGGCTTTATATACTTAACAATAACGAACAAATTCAAATTGAGAAAATATAAAATAACGATTAACGGTTGCCAACGAGAATAATATATAAATAGGTAGATGAAAATTAAGTAATTTTAACGGTATGTACAGTCAATTAGTAACTAAGTTAAAAGATCCATCAATCAACCATTTAAAGAAATCAAATTAACGAACTTAGATATATCGCTCACCAATATGATAACAAGTATGTATTTAATTTACAAATCTCATACTAGATTCCAGACCTTAACACCATCTATATTGGATAAGAAAATTGTTACTGTTTACAAGGAATAATATGAAAAGGTCTTGCATTCTTTTGGTGGATTAGTTTGAGAATCCATGAATAAATTATGATTGACTAAGATCACACCGTTTTAAATATTGTGGGAGAGGGAGAATAGTAGATGAAGAAAAAATTAATTCAATAAAATGAGACTAGTTCAAGAATGATATACAAATACAAATGTAAGATGACAATTCAAATTGGGATTTCTCAACAACTAAAATGAGATGTTAAATTGAGAAAGCTCTCCAATATGGTAACTTGAAATTTACTCAATCAAGCATGAGGAAGGATAATATAAATAGAGACAAGTTCTGCACTGCCGACTTGTCTTCTTGATGTTTGTCTTCATTTTGTATCATCTCATCTCTTCATCATAGTCTATGCAAATTACATCAAAATTCTTTTGAACTCTCACATCGGTCTAGATCTTCCAGGTTAATTTTCATGTGCTCTCCTACTCTTTTTTCCCCTTTCATATCCCTTCTTTCTCCTTAGCATTTGGTATGATATTGGTAGTTTTTCAACTCGTGCGCTATGGTCTTTTCTTTCTCTTTGTTTCAAATGTGAAAAAAAAAAAAAAAAAAAAAAAACTTGAAGAGTATTTGTACTACATCCATTGTTCAGATCTTTGATGTTTTTGATAGATGAAGCATATTTCTTCAAGTGATTTATTATTATTATTATTTTAATCTATATTTTCATTAGGGTATTGATGTTTGTAACAATCTATATGCTTTCTTTTTTTCCTTGCCAAAGTCTTTTTGGTCGCATTTTACAAATTTTGCTTACAATGATAGAGAGATTGTCTGAGAAGTATTAATTTCAAGGGTAAATATTTACGAAGCTTAACAATACGATCTAATAGATCGTTGTATCCTGTAGGGTGTGGGATATTTTACTAGCAATCATATTATTTGGATGTTATAAACCCATTTTTATATTTGATTGTTGAGACAATCATACTCGTAGGTTCACAGTCTAAAATTTATTTCACATGATCAATTCAATGATCAATCGGCAACCTCTGTTTGTTCTCTAGTGAATCTATGATTATTTGCTCACCTTTTATCTATATAAAAAAAATTACATGTATTTATCATTTCTTTCATGAATGGCCATTTTTTGCAGGCTAATTTCGATCAAAGTTTACTTTTGGCCGGTGCTTCTCGGATCAAGTATGTATATTCTCTTTTTATCTTTTCCATTCCATATGGGATTGAATTTTTTTAAAGGCCTTAATAAATTATCATGGGTTGTCTTTGCTTCAATGCTTGTAAAGTTCATTCTAGCCATTTTGTTTGATTATTATTAAGGCTTATTCTAGCCATTTTTCTTGGGGTGGGTGACCTTGGGCGAGGCCCAGTGACCCTCGCTTAGATCTAGGGTGAGGGTCGTGCCCTCCCCTAGATTTGGGCCACTAGGCCCTCGTTGGGAGCCACCAAGGCCTTGCCTAGGGCTAGCGAGGGCAACCTGCGCTAGCCCTTCATGACAATTGTGGCAGCAGCCACCAGAGGGGTTGGCCAAGCTGTACTTAGATCTAGGGTGAGGGTCGTACCTTGCCATAGATTTGGGCCACCAGGCCCTCGTTGGGAGCCACCAAGGCCTTGCCTAGGGCTGGTGAGGGCAACCTGCGCTAGCCCTTCATGACAATTGTGGCGGCGGCCACCAGTGAGGGGTTGGCCAAGCTATGGGTGAGTGTGTATGCGCGCGCATGTGTGTGGGTGTGTGGGTGTGTGTGTGTTTTAATTTTTAGCTTTTTATTTTTTTTAATCTGATTTTGTTTGTATTTATAATTTTATAATGCTTTTTTCTAATGTGGCACTTAGTAGGTGCCACATCATTGCCACATGCCTTAAGAAAGTAATGAAATAAGACACGTCGGCATTTTTCGTTAACTTCATTCGCTTTGACAATTTTTAAGATTTTATTGCACTTTTTACAACTTTAAGGACTCAATTGTATTTGATCAATTTTAGAACTTTTAGTGAATTTATCCATAATATTTATTCTAAAATTTCATCAAAACCTCGATGCTTTTATTGCCTATGAGTCTTATCAAAATTATCCTCAGTGACCAATTAGAAAATTATCTTTTTATTACAATTTAAGGTCAACTAGAATAATTTTTTTTCAAGCTATAATAAATATGATAATTAGGTTGGTTTGAAAATTTTTAGATCCTATTTCCAAAATTTTCGATTTCAATCTCACTATATGTAAGTTAACTATTTGTCTTACTCATTCTCCAGTGATAAATCAATTAAAAGATATGTGTGGGCACTGAAAGAATATTTATAGCATTTGGAAATTTTTTTTTTCTTGTTTTTTATATACCACGAGAGCAATTACATTCTGACTTAACCCCTCCAATACTTCGAGTAGGAATTCATCCCTCGACAGAAACAGACTCTTTCGATGTATATACCACTGATTTGGATAGAATACTTACCCCCCCTCTAATATAGTGATTTAAATTTCATATATAGTTTTAATACAAATGCTAAATGGTCACTACATTGTCGATCATACAGGTTTAGCCTTTTTGTTTATATGTAAAATCACTGAAAGAAGGAATTCTGCGCACTTAATGGGTTGATTCACCATTTAACAACAAATGTATGCTTTGGTATCCATAACAAGTATAGTATAAGCATATAGAAATAATTTGAAATCCGTTCATTCACTAGAAAAAAGCTAAATGTTTTTTCCTGAGGTAATCTTATCCTTTTTTCTTATGATTTACTCAATGATTTGTTAATATTTCGTCAGGAAACATATGGGGTTCATATCTTAAGAGTTATTCCGGCATAATGAACAACGTATACCCACTCACATTTATATACAGATATTTTATTGTTAATACTCTGACAAAAGAATTTACATATACAGATCTCTACAATGGATCAAGATAACAACACAATGGATCAGAACAACAATGAATCAACTGAACATAACATATTTCCAGAAAGCGCTGTGCTTTCCCAAGGAAACTCAGCAAGATTGCAAGGCCGGGAATCATTATATCCAACCGGCCAAATTACTTCTGCAACATCTGGAATGCTGAGATGGGCAAGTAGAGGGGTAAGGCGAGCTAGAGCTCATCCTGAGATTTCATCTCCATCACCATGGGCCACCATCCAAATCAGAAGGCATGAGGTATGCTTCGAAAATTGTAATATTATTATATCTTTGTGTATTCATGTTTCATCCTAAGGACGGCGAGGTCACATATATAGTGCTAGACTTGAAAACTCAACAGATTTTTTGTGGAATTCTCAATTTGGTTACTTAATAAACTATGTTAATCTCGTTGGAAATTTCGTTAATATATTTCCTTGAAAAGAGTATTTGAAATTGAGAACTTTAAATCAAGACCGATTTTTTCTACCAATTGCGTGGTGCATTTCCATATACCTCACACTCTTGGTGCCAAAAGATAATCGCAACAAATTAAACTTGTGATTCTCATTTCTATATTGGATATGAGATTTAATTTACCAGCCATATCATGATAACATTTAATTAAATATACCTTTTTAAGAATTTCCTAACATATATGAATTCCATGTCTAGTAGAAAAAGGTAATGTGTTATGGAACTTTAACGGATTTTTTTTTTTTTTTTGGAATGATTAACCACAATCCGGTAATGTCATAAATGTCATTACCTCTTATTGTGTCTCCTAGGAGATTCATACTTGCTTGCATGTATTTTAAATTTCCACCTAAATGATAGTCTAAATATTTTCATGAACAATAAAAATTCTTTTCATTCATTTATCTTTTTAAGAAATACAAACAATCGTTTTTAAGAAAATATTTTTTAAATTATTATTTTCTGTGAAACAAATAGAGCATTAGTATATACATAATCTCTTTTATAGTTCAACTAAACAGAGATTGTTGTTTTTGTATGACTTCAAACATTTGCAGTGGCGTCATGAGTTTTATAGTGGACATAGATGCTTTTGAGTAATAATATTTGTCACCCTAGATCTTGAGTTTTGTTGTGGACATGATTTTCGAGTTTTATCTTTCATGCTAATGTTGAAATGTTTGAATTAGTGAAATTGTTGTAATTCATCTTTGTGGGTATATAAATGCTCGAGCCCCCTCACTACATTTTTGTGTGTTAATGTGTATTTTGTATTCAAACAACTAAAAACCAATTGACACATGCATTGATGTAGACATTGATCGAGATCAAGGGACATCTAGTTGCGACTTTAGTGAGCCCTCAAGCAAGAAATATTTTCGATACTTGAGAATAATTTACTTAAGGAGAGGTGATTGTGAAATACTTAGGTTTTCCTCATATGCTTCTAATTAAGAATTGGTCCACCTCAATGAACAGGGTAGAGATGTTTCCATAGGATTGAGTGAGGAAGCCATCTCTACTCATCTCAGATCACAACAATATCAATCCCAACCCTCTACTTCGGAAGAATCTAATGTCGAGGCTGAATCCTGTTGCATTTGTTTGGTAAGAACTACTTCATTTACTCAAGAACATATTAAGATAGAATTGAGGAACAATTTTGTTGTCCATAAGTAGTTATCATAGCTAAATTTAAACTACGAGTATGCATATATGTTACTAAATTGCACCTTTTATTTTGTTGGACTATTTGCAGGATGATTACATTGTTGAAGATAAGCTTGGACAATTGGACTGTGGGCATCGCTTTCACTATGGTTGTATTGAGAAATGGCTCATGAGGAGGAACTTTTGTCCACTTTGTAAAAGGAAAGCTATAAAATTATGAAAATGAGGCATATTTCATCTTTGAAGTAGTTCATGTAATGGTTTATGTGGAGATTGATTGAGTTTCAACTAAATTTGATATATTTAACATTGTCGAATATCTACTTTCTTTGTGTCTAACTTTAAGGAACTAAATAGAAAGCAACATGATTGCATATGCCAATAATAATGATGTAATTTAGCGCTAGTTATAATTAACTAAAATAACAAATAAATTGGTATTGAAGAAAACTATGAAACCTAAATAGTAATACTCCCATGTTTGTTTTGACAATGAGAAGATTTAAACTTCGATGATAATTAATGACAATAAGATGTTAATTAGAATAAAAGCCAACCGATTTCTAAGTTATGAACATTATCCGTCGAGATATTTAGGATAATGAACGCGATTAAAACCTTTTATATGTGGTGGGGGATCTAATTTATATAAGCGAAATGAAAATTAGACTATGTAGGAGATCTTAATAATGAAATGGGGATGTATATGGCGATTAGATTGGGAAAAAGATGCACTAGTTATATCGGCAATGGATTCTTTCTTACTTAAACACAAACGCACAAAATTTCGTAATCTTCGAGTAATTTTTTTCATGGAAGTTCTTATTTTTACATTAATAACATCGAATTAATTTTTTTTTTTGTTGCTACAGCGGGCCATATATTTTAAGCAACGCCTTTTAGGGATCCTAAGTGATGCAATTAACTATAGGTAAACACAAATTCATCGGTATTCATCGGTTTGCCAACTCACGCTCACATGCGCAATAATAGAGAGAAATCACTTTTCTTTTTCATTATGTGAAATATGAGAAAAAGCTACCTCCTATATAGAATAGATCAAATAAGCACCTTGTTAACCCTAAGTGACACTAGCAACCCAAAAGTTACATTGACCAATAAAGCATTCAGAAAAATAAAAGGGCATACAACTAGAAAAGTGCTCCGAAGCACATCTAATCAATGGAATTCAAGGCCCAAAACATATTGTATTTGACTTATAAGAGTCGCTTTGTTATGTAAGAACATCAAGATAAAAGAAGAATGGCAAAAATTTTCAATTAGTACATAACTTTTAAGACAAATCTAGGCTGGTTTGAATATATCTACCACTCATTATACTCTTGGTTTTGCTAACATCATTGCAGGATGCCTATCCTTGATCAAGATTGGCTCGGAAAGTTGGATTGCTGCATTACTGCTGCATTGCGAAATGTCTCGAGGTGAAGATTATTGTCCATTTGCATACCGGCAGCTGCAGCACTAGCAATATGAATAAGAGAGAACTCAGGAGTTCACATATGATAAAATTTTAAATTTATGACGAGATTTATCGACTTTATTTATTTTTTTGCTTAGACAATCTAATTTGTAGCTGACCACGTTATTGTTTTCTCTCTCATCTTATTCGTTGAGAATCAAACACTTTACAAGTTTATAGGTCTTCCACACATGATCATCTCTCTCAGTAAAAGTGGTAATGCATTTTCCATAGGGAACTTCCAATCTGAACCATTAACGCCTAGGGCCGGGTTTCATGCATGGACTCAAACTCGAAAGTGATTTAACAATTAGAGACATGTCAGCATAGAATTTCGTCTGGCTCTCAAGTCTGTAATAGTGATTTCGATCCATTGCGAGAGCCTTCCTAGCTTCATCCTCCAAGATGATTATCGAGTGAACGCCCCTTGAAATGTGTACGATTCATCGACCAAGGATTAACGGAGTCCGAGCATGCTGATTCTGAAACCGTCACACCTAGAACCATCATGAACAGGAATTTAGATGACTTCATTCAACTTGCTTGGGATATTCGTATTCTTAAGAAATGATCAAAGATCACCATAAGGATTGCCGGATGATTTGGTATGTAAGAGGGCATTTTCAAGTGCTTTTAAAGTAGTTTCATCAAAGCAAAGCGTTTACCTTTTCTTTTTAAAAGCTCAACGAGATTATTTTGATTTCTGTGGTCTTATTCTGAAATTGCTGATGGACTTGGCCTCCTCCTTGTAGATAATTTTTAAGCAAAGGAGAAAAGAAAAGAAGCAGGAATCCGATGACGAGGAGGAGGAGTGCCTTAATAATCACGAGGATCTAAGAAAGAAAGCAACGTCAATCTTAGTGTGTTACATGTGAACAGAATCCCGCACATCAAGGTCTCCTTATCTCTTTCACCCGACATCTTCGCTTGCTTATGTCCTCGCAAACATAAACAGCAACTTAAATAGATTAGTTCAATTCAGCCTTCACCCCGACATCTTCACTTGTTTATGCCTCCGTCGCTGCCTTTGTCGCACTGAGTTCGAACGATTTTAACCATTTAGTCACTTCAAAGGGAGGTTCAGTCCATTGAGTGAGACTGTTCGTTGTTTCAAGGAAGAACACTTTCGTATGAAATATGAAGATGCATGAGATGGAAATTATATTTGCGAGATCGAAGTTGTTTACGTTTGAGCTTGGATTGAGATGACGCGAGCTTCATTCATTCCGGTTGACTGCAATTCCCAGCCGCTTCTAATTTCATGGACTCAATTTGCAGCCTCTTGGAGGAGTTCTTTTGGGAACAGTTCGAGGACCTCGGTCAATTGAACGGACACCGCTTTCCTCGGCAAAACCACTGCGAGTGGAAGCCGCCTCCCGAAGGTTGGTTGACGCTGAATTTCAGCGGCAAAGCCTACGACGGGGTCTCGCCTGCGGGCCGTGGCGGGATCCTCCGAGTACGAGGACATGGTCGCGACGTACAGCTGCAGCCTTGGTGAGCTAGCTGACACCACGGTGGCGAATGCGGAGGCGTTGAGAATGGTTATGAGGCTGCTGGAGGACGTTCCTGGAGGAGTGAAACAATTGGTGGTGGAAGGACGGATCTAAGCATCGTGAGATGGGCCAGCTCCGGGCCGGAGCCGCCAGAGAAGGCCAAGGAAGCGGTGGACGATGTCCTCGAAGCCGTGGCACGGACCAAGATGGTGATTTATCATGTGTACGATGAGGCCAGCGAGGCGCGATCGCATTGGCTAAGGAAGGTGCAACCTCGCAAGATCGACGAGTTTGGATTCCCTCCAAGATAAGAGGTGAAATGGGCAAAAAGATCTCGCGAAGCCAATCAATAATTCGGTTGAAAGAACCAGTGGATTTAAGCCAACCGCTAACGTTTTCAGTGTTATAACCTCTATTCTCTTTTTATTTTTATTTTCAATAAAAGGTGACCTTCCATAAATTTTCAAATAAATTATGTATTTTTTCTATAAATTATGATTTCACCCATTCAAAATGGATTATTTTTTGTTCCATCGTCCAAAATGGATTTACTGGTCGTAAAAGAAGCCGCTCATAATAATAGGTGAATCCATGAGGTGGTAATGATTTATTTTCTACGTAAGTACTCTCATTTTTTTAAAAAAATTTTAATAGTGATCATCGAATTAATATTATTTATAAGAAATTTTATGACTCGATTTTAAGTAAATTTGAATGAGCTCTATCAAATTCAATAAATCAATGATCATGTCGCCATAATATTAATTTTGATCTCATACATCTACTATTAGTCCATATTGTATTCAATTACAGAAATCTTTAAGATGTAGATTACATGGATAAACACATAATAAACGGAAAATGGATACAAGTTTTCAAACTTGGAAGTTAGAATTGCTTTTTTGTGTAAGTTTTGATCAATGTAAATTATCAGTATCATTAACTTATGGTGATTGATATCGACCGACTTCTTTTGAAACTACAAGGCTAAGCTAATTTTCATTACAAACTGATGCCAAATTTTTGTAGTGAATCTTATTTTATGTGGTGAGTCCTGCACAAATAACTTCATTCTTTCTTTTCCTTTCTTTCAAAACTCTCGATCCAAGAAAATACTCATTCAGATTGTTACATTGATGTAGCAGAGAAGTGAACCAATTACAGTTTCTAGAAGTTATGAGTTACACTCAATTTAAAAAAGTTCTACTGAAACTGACCAAAATGTGATTTTCTGTGTAGCAATGGCCACCGGTGTCTGAGACACCCACATAGTATGAAACTGCCTATGTTTAACTTCACTACAGAAGCCACACTCAACAATACTAAATACAATACAAAGTAAAAATACACACACTCCTTGCAAATTATGATTGGCCATTGTCGCATGTTGTAGGGTAGAAATCCCCAGAAATAGCCCAGTCAGAAACAAAATAGTTTGCGAAATTGCTGTATGGAGATGGCATGTAGCCATAGTCCAGCTCATTGCCATTGTTGTCATATGAGAAATCAAATAAGGAAGACCATCCTTCCTCTGTCCCTGCCTGGGGCTGATAGGTTGGAGTAGTGTTGTAGTCTGATAAAATGTCATCCAGTGGCTGCAATGGAGGGAGCGATTCCATCAACTCTCCCACTGACATCTGCATGCAAAACAATGATCATATAAAGCAACCCATCTTAAGTACCTTTACGGAAACAATCTTGAAGTATGGAACGAAAATAGTCCCACAGATGTTGCTCATGTGATATTGCAGTCATTAGTATTTTGGCCATAGAAAACCAATGAGTCTCTGTGACTTTGATATGCTCTATAGGTCCTCGCTCATGATGGGGGTTCCTTGCCAGTCACTTTCCAGTAACTGGCTTCGGTAGTCCGGTCAGAGCACTTACTGTTCAACTACTCGCGCTTCACACGACAAAAGAAAAACAGCTCCTTACTGTTGAACCTGTGACCGAACATGTCGGGCAATTGCCAAGGTTCGAATTTGCATAAGTCGATCTCTGGTATCACGTCGTGGTAGCGTTTGCCGGGTTGTCCTAGTATCTTGGGCTTCAGGTAATGAATCAGCAGCTCCTCATCAGTGGCATGGAATCGGAATCCTGGAGAAAGTGCTCTCATTGCTTCAGAGATTGTGTTCTCCATTTGTATCAGTAACTTCTCCAAGCAGAGAGAGGAAGGATAAGACAGAAAGACTGAGATTTTGTTGGTGGGTTTGAAGTGAGGTAGGACTAACATTGGCCAAGGGTGAGGAATTTGTAGTGTGGACCCGTGCATTGACTCACTGGCTGCCAATTTTTATTTTATTTATTTTATTTTTATTTTATTATTATTTTTTTTTTTTTTGCGGTCTTCCCTTCCCTTCCCAAATGAGTTTTGTCGCTTTTTTTTTTTGGTCGCGGTCTCGCTTGCTTGAGAAGTGTAAAACCACACTGAAACTTTTCAGTGTTGATCGGACCCCTCATCCTCTGAATATGTTTTAGCTTCCTATATGAAGTTGACTGCTGAAACATTCAGATGACGTGCCAAAAGTCTAATGACTGCTGAACCCCATGCATGATCGGTAACATTCAGATGATATGCCAAAAGTCTAATGACTCTCTCTCTCTCTCTCTCTCTCTCTCTCTCTCTCTCTCTCTCTCTCTAGGCATGCATGAATCTTTTCTCAACCCAAAAATAAAAAACTAGGGATTTATATTTTGCATCGAGTCTCCACCACTAGTGCAGCATTTTCTACTAGATAAGCATCTTTAATCTCATGACACCGGTAGAATAAGTAAGTTGTGGTGATCGAATCTGCCCAATTTCCTCACATGGTCAACGGTCCTTATGCACAAGAACTCTCAAACATGGATGATTTTCCTAACATCCCCAAAATCCTAACTTTACTCAATTTTTCTTTTTTTGGCAAAAAGAAACCTTTCCCATTTTCCCTTTTCGGGCAAATAGTATGTTTATATGAGGGAGGGAAAAAAATTAGGGTGAGATTTGGTGACTTATCTTTATGGATTTGGAGTCAATCAAAATCGGTGTCAATATTCACTGCTGCATAATCACAAAATTTGCGAACCTTTTAGGATTGAAGATTAATCCAATAAATTCAGACATCCTAACATGCATCCATGGACATGTACTTGATTTAAGGTATGATGTACAGAAGTTTCTGGAATTTTATGTGCATCAAATAAAGAATTTCAGCCTATGATCTTAACTTCAGCAAGACCAACTATCTTATTTTATTAATTTTGTTGGGGGAAAAGACAATGTTGCACACTTTAGTGATTGAGATTAGACCATTAGGGTCTTCATATGAAAATAGAAATAACATTAGCTTTTGGGCCTTCTTGCTGAAGTTCAACCCTTGTTCCCAAAGGGTTGCACTTTTTATCCTGGACCTACATAGCGATGGCACTATCATTGCTCTTTCCCCACATGTTTCATCATTCAGTCCTTTTGGCTTCCTATTTATCTCTGAGCTTCTAACATACAAATAAGAACCAAGAGGATAGGGTAGAACTTTTCATGGTTAAGACACATCATCATAAAGCTTTATTGCTTCCCACTTCCCTTAAAATTAATTAGACATGTTTCTTTACATTAATTAGGAAAAAAAATCATCTCATGTAATATGTTATTACGTCTGCAGAACAATATATCAATATAAATGGAGCATGCATGAATCTTTCTTTCAACCTATAATTCAAAAATAGAAATTTAAATTATGCATCAAGTCTTCACCACTAGTGGAGCATTTTTTATTAGATAAACATCATTGGTCTCATTATCCTGATATCCACAAAACTCTAATTATACTCCAACTTTTCTATTTGAAAAATGACGCTAATAGTCCTTAAGCTTTAACTTAATGTACAATATATAATCTTTGAATTTATAATTTGTTCAACGTGATTCTTCAACTATTCTTAAATGTTTAATCTAGTCTTAAACTTTCAATTTGTTCAATCTAATCCCTCGACTTATAAAAAAGAAACTATTCATGTTTTCCACTTGTGTGTCGGGGGTGTGTTTGAACAAGGGAGGGGGAAATTTCAGGGTGAGATATTGCGATTTGTCTCTAACAACTGAAGATAATCAAAATCAGCAAGTATCAATATTCAGTGCTATACTTTACCAAAAAAAAATATATATATTCAGTGCTATATGATCACAAAGTTTGTCTTCCCTTTAGAGTGAGGATTAATCCAATTGGGACACCAACGAAGTTCAGACATCATAATATTCATGCTTTACTTGATTCAAGGTATGATATATAGAAGTTTTTGGAAATTTATGCGGATATTTATGATATATATACCAACTATTTTATTTCATTCATATTGATTGGGAAAAAACAATTTTGTACACTTTAATGATTGAGATTAGACCTATTACTGTCCCAATATGGAAATAGAAATAACAAAACTTTTTGGAACTTCTTGCCGAAGTTCTAAGCCTTGTTCCCAAAGGGATTGCACTTTTCGAGTGGACCACCGTGCGAATGGCGCTTTCAGTTGTGCCGTTCTTTCCCCCGCATGTTTCTTTAGTCACTTCCTTTCTCTTACTATATTGTCTATAAAATTTCTAATACATATATCTCTAAGTAATTAGAAAAAAATTTGGGTAGAATGAGATTTCATGGTTGAGCTACATCATCATTAAGCTCCATTGCCTCCCACTTCCCTTAACATTAATTAAACACATTTCTTTACATTAATTAGAAAAAAAATAATCATTTTCTTAATCTTATACAATGTTTCTAGAGCAATAATCAACATCAAGTTGCTCTACTTATTAATATTGGTGTATTTGAATATTTTCTACGATGCAAAAATTGTTTGGGGTAATTGGAGCATGGGGAATCTGTTTGAATTTTTTATGGTATCAACTCTTGATATTTCGGTACTTGCATATTGGGAGTGTGGTCTAGTACCTTCACCTAGGGAGTTTGCCAAGACGAAGCTCAAATTCGACCTCGTCAACATATTCGGTTGAACTTACCTTCACTAAAAAACTTAAGCCTATGAGTTATGGGCCAATTAAAATATGATAAATGATCAACACCACATCAATTCTCCGACGTGAGACTTCTTTAACACAAATTCATCCTTAGTATCTTTCTTTGGACCGAACCATGAAGCCTGTCATTAGGCTCATCTTGCTACACCACAATGTCTACATGCCTGAAAACCACGTTGGTCACTAGATTTCTCCTCAAGATATTCACCAAACACCGATACATATAGGGAGTAGGCCATTAATCAATCATCAACTATACTATCATTTGTTGGGACTGTGTAGCAAAAGTCCAATACCATCACCTAAGGAGATTGCTAAGAGGAAGCCCAAGTTCGAACTTGTCAACATAAAGGGTGAAAATGGTTCTAGGGTAAAACCTAGAACCTGAGAACCGAACTAGTGGGAATATGCAAGTTTCAAGCTCCAAAATATGCAAGATAGCTTCAACATTCTAAAAAATGAGGAATCTGTTTTGACCGGTAGGTTCCGTACTCTTAATTGAAGGAATTTGGAACTTGGAACTTGGAACTTGGAATTTGGAATCTGGAACCTAGAACCCATAATCTATAATTTGGAACGAGTTTTAATATTTTTCTTGGTCCATGTCTTTGCGCAATCCTGTGATATTCCATATCATTCGATTAAGAATGTATAATCTAAAAGTACTAGTCTGAACTTCTATTTTATGATTGACACTTTTACTTTATTAATGTTCATATTTTTTGTGTCTAAATATAAGCTATAGTCAGTAAATTGTAGCAGCAAATGATGACCATTGAAGGTTTTAATTCACCATAATTATTTAACTAATTATATAGGTGAAACTTAGGTAGACTTTCAAATCAACCCTAGAACCAGTGACAGGATAAGTTCTAAGTTTTAGGGTATGTAGGTAGATTCTAGGTTCCAAAAAATAAGGAACATGTTCCAATAAGTAAATTCCAAGTTCTAGGTAGAACCAGTACAGAATCTAAAATTGCTCACACCAAGTTAATATATCTAATTGAACCCATCTTCACTCAAAAGTTTAAGCCTATGAATTATGGACCAACTAAGATATATTAACTACTTCACACCACATTAATTCTTCGATATAGGATTTCTCTAACACAACTCACACATGTATCCTATTACTATGGTTGGTGCTTCTCTTGGATTTTGGAGTTAAGGAAGCAAAAAGGTTAGGAAACATATGAAGTGTATTCACTCATTGATTTTTTCGTAAGAAGGTTAAGCACATGATGGCTTCGTCATTGTTATTCTTACTAGGGTGATGGAGCCATCTCTTTATCTTAGGGTCTGTTTGGTAATGTCACGCCCCGATTCTCGGGCACGCACACATCTTTCTACTTGGTCGATTTTATAATGCGATATCCTAGGACTAAGTATCGCCGGCCCTTTCATTTATTAAGCACATGCAGAAGCAGTTATAAATCCCCAAATAATAACAAAATGGGATAAAAAAGCAATGCCATATTTTTCACATCGAAATCCACAACCAAACATTTGTACATGGCAAAACTCAAAGTCTATTTACAAGACTAATCACAACATTCTAGTTTCACACTATTCACATTTAGACAAGATTCACAAAAGAGGATGGGATCTCAGTCCTCATTCGGGTCGTACTCAGGATCATCCTGATTTTCTTCTGACTCTTCTTCACTAAGCTCACATCCTTCAAGCTCTTCATCTTTTACTGGCTCATCGTCCTCTTCTGGTTCCTTCTTCACAGGCTCATCTACGGGTCTGAAATGTTGTCCCACAACCGGGATGAGACTAT
The DNA here is from genome assembly GCA_014182725.1 of Eucalyptus brandiana. Lineage (NCBI taxonomy): Eukaryota > Viridiplantae > Streptophyta > Magnoliopsida > Myrtales > Myrtaceae > Eucalyptus > Eucalyptus brandiana. Next base: position 6,306,907 of record CM024668.1, on the reverse strand, counting down.
GTCTCAGCAAGTTCTACCCCACTAAGACTCAATTAGGAAACCAATACGCTAACCGGGCTGCCTATGCACGCACGGGTTAGAGACTTACCTTGGCCTCAAATTCCACTTGCATATTAGCACAGTTCAATAGGCACCCAAGCAATCACATCACAGATCGATATCTCGATCAATCAACCTAGTCGATTTCATGTCAATCGGACCATTCATTGGTCATTTCAATTCAATCAATCAATTCATGATATCAGATCAAATCAATGATCAATCAACCTAGTCGATTACACATCATCATGACCCATGCTTGGTTAGCACATTCAATACTATCTATAAGTCCGACCAGAGTCCAGGACTGCTCATTCTAAGTTGATATATAGATAGTATAGCTCGCACTAAGCTGATAGGGTTAAGGTATACTGCTCTCACTAAGTTGACATATCACCCGTAGGCTGATATAGTATACCAGTATACTGCTCTCGCTAAATTGACATATCGTCCACAGACTGATATAGTATACCCCCGATGCTCACTCTAAGCTAATAAAGTGTACTACTTGCGCTAAGCTGACATATCACTCGCAAGCTGATATAGTACACCAGTATACTGCTCTCGCTAAGCTGACATATCAAAGCCCGTAGGATGATATAGTATACTATCCGACCATTCAATCCATTCCATCTTTTATCCTTCTTGATAAAATAGCCGTGTGTAGAGACACGGTTGGCTTTAGCCAAAATATAATATTTTCATTTCCATAACTCCCACATTTTCTGTAGTCCATTCAAATATTTTTGGCATTATCAACCGATGCCCACTTATTTTTCAATTAATAACCAAATATTATTCAATTAAAAAATAATTCTCAATTTCACAAATAATTCAATTCAACATGAAATAAAGCTCAATTAAATAAACGAACTACGCCACGACAATCAGCATAAAATTTTGGTCTTCGGCTATCCTTGCATAATTTCCAAAAAATAAATAATTAAATAATTAATTTCGAAAATTAATAAATAAATACGATAAATCCAATTTAGGCCCGTAATGCCAAATTGAAGCTCGATAATGGTCGGGAAAAGTCCTGAGATGCATTCAATAAATAATAGGAGCTCTCTACTTGCTAATGACTATGTCTAACCACCTAACATGCATCATTCAGTCACTAATTTAATTGTTCTAAACTAATCTAACCACATAATTGCACTTAATTAAATCTAATCAACCTTAAGCATCATTAGTCTACTAAGCAATGATTAGTGAGATCACTCACCTGGCAAAGTGAAGACCAGAACACCGTGATGGCGACGCGAGGCGCGACAGCGGCCGAAATCCGAATTTTCGGCAATGTCGACTGACACTCGGGCCGGGCCCAAAGGCCTTACAAGCCCAAAGCAAACGTTGGGCTTAGGCTGAACTTGCTTGAAGAAAGGCTGTTCACTCTTGGGTTGAAGACAGGCCCAGCTGATAGGCCACGAAAATTGGTAGGGGCTGCATTGAAATATCCGAAGATGGGCTGGATGGGCTGATATAAGAAAACTAAACTGAGCTGGAATTTTGCTGGGCCGAAGATGGGCTGCAGGTTGAAACCGAACTGGGCTACTTCTGAAGTCTGGGCCAAGAATTTGTTGCTTTGGTGGACTTGCGATTAGGCTGCTCACACGAATTGAAGAAGAAGCGGTGAAGAACGGAGCTGCTTCGTTCGGCGCTGCACGTAGGAAGAGGGCATGCCTGGCAGAGGTGTGGGCTTGCTGGTGGCTCGTGGGATGGAGATGCGGAGTCAACAGAGGAGCTTCTGCTGGCTCAATTGTTGACCGGCGTGCAGACATCCTGTAGAAGCTGAGCACGGAGATGGAATCAATGAATGGGAAGCAGCTTCGCTGGCGTAAGATGGGGAAGACCGAGAAGTGGGCTGGCGTCGGACGCGTGCAGCTTCTTCAATTAGGGCTAGGCTGTCTTCGGTGAAGATGAAGACAACACTGCTTGAGGACTTCTCTCGGTTGGAACTCTGTAGGGCTTTGCTTCGTGGTAGCTGGAGGAGGCGTGGATGATGTTTCAATGGTTTGCCGGCGTGAGGCCATGTGAGTTTCGGTCAACAAAAGGCGAGAAGGAAGCAGCTTGGTGGTTTTCTTACGGTTGCTGGTGGTTGCCGAAAATGGAGAGAGGAGCTGGGTCTTCGTTGCTGGCGGAAGAGAACGGGCAGCTGGTGCACGGCATGAACTCGGTGGAGAGATGAAAGGAAAAATTGAAGTTGTAGGGAAATGAAAACAAAACCGAAGCCCATGGGAAGGAGAGATCGCTCGAGTGAGGAGGGGAACGGATGAGCGTGTGAGAGAAGTCAGCTGGGAGAGGGGACAAAAATCACCAATCTTAGCCAATACATTGAATGACTTGGTCCCACAAGCTCTTTACCTAATCCCTCTTGTCCCCTAATTATTTCTAAAAGGATAATCCCACCATTAATCAACCTTGAAGCCAAAATTTGTAGCCTTCAACCTTAGCTCCGAATTTCCCAACTTTAGGATCAATTTCTTCACTCAATTTCCCAAATTGAGATCCAATTCCAATGAAGAAAATCCCGAACAATTTTCTGTAACTCCCTGACACTCAAAGGTTCGGCTTGGAAGTTCAAATTTTCTTCAATTGAGCCCATCCGAATTTCTGCTATTTTTCTGCAACATCCGAATCAATCTTTCGTAAAAATTCTCGAACTCGATGAAATTTCTCCGAAAGACAAGACGACATCCTACAAATGAATTGTGATATGCTCGACCATCTGATTTTCGAAACCGAATTCAATTTCGTGATTAAAATCGATCGAACGCGATTTTAGTCCAATCCGACCTATCGGGTAGCTTTTAGGGATTTTACCGCGGTTATATCCTTTAACAGCTTCACCTAATAGATTGGTTAACTCGTGAGTAATCAGCTTAGAGAAAAATGACTATAGGCGCGTCGGCGAAATGCCCATTTCATATATTTGGGACGGGGTCAAAATTCAGGATGTCACAGGTAACATTCCCAAAAATAGCTAATTCTATTCTTTTGTTCCTAAGAACCAAAAAAGAATGTAAATCCATTTGGTAAATTTTTTATTCAAATAAACAAAATTATGTTTTTTTGGTTTTAGGAAATGGCTTACAATAGAATTAGAAAATAGAAAAAAGTTACTTTTTATTTTTAGGAACAATTCACATAATCGAATCTAATTTTTTTTCTTCGTTTCTCTTTTCTTTTCTTTCTTTCTTCTTCTCTTTCCTTTTCTTCTTCTTCCTTTTGGCTAATTGTCGACCTCGGCCATGGCCGGCGATCGGCTAGACGAGGGTCAATGACTTCACGACTCGGCGAGATTGACCTCGCCCAACCACGATGAGGCTCAGCCTTGCTAGGCCAAGGCAAGTCAACCTTACGCTACCTAGGTGAGGTCAAGTCTCACCGGTGACTAAGTGATCATTAGACTAGGTGAGGCTTACCTGGCCACTAGCAAGGCTCGCAATGGGCAAGCGAGGCTTTAACGAGCTCATTAAACCTCCCTAAGCCGATCGCCGGCCACCGCCATTGCCGAGGGCCAACCATAAAGGAGGAAAAAGAAAAATAATAGAAAAATAAGAAAAATATAATAAAAATATTCAAAAATTAAAAAGAAATAAGCAAATTTAAGAGGTCTACGAAATGCATTTCTATTTCAAGAATAAAAATTTTGCAATTACCAAGTGCCTTAAAAAACTCAGAAATTGTTCTCAAGAATATAATAAAATATTATTTCTAAACAGAAATTATTCATAATAGCAAAATGGTTACCAAATGCACCATTAATTTTCCTAAGAAATCAAGTAACTTGATTATTCATGTGATATCTCAAAACTTGGCCCACATTTCGAAATATATAAAATGGTTATTTCACCGATACACTGATAGTCAATTACTCTAAATTGATCACTCATAAGTTAACTAATCTATTGGGCGAGGCTGTAAAGTGTTAAAATATAAAAGACTAGAGAATTTGATCAAGGATCGACTACTCAACCATAAAGATCAACAAGAGTCAATACTATGCTGTTATAAGTCAATTAGTGAACGAATATAAATTGATTCGACGAAAATACGTAGTCAGTTTGTGGGTGATTTCGTATGATTACGATATTTGTGTCAAATGACAATAAACCAATTTTCTATTAATCTTGTACTCATGGTACGTAATTGAAACCTTGCGATTACATCAAAATTGAGGGTCATCCACGATTCAAAGAGGCATAAATGTGAATTGAAAATTGTTGATCACGGGTCAATTGCGACATCCTGATTTTCGGGTTATGTTTTCAATTGAATAAGCTGGGCTTTTCATCGACGCGTCGATAGTTCTTTTCTCTGAGTTGGCCACTCACGAGATAACTAACCTATCAGGTGAAGCCATTAAGGAATCTAAACGCAATAGACTCAAGAATTAGACCAGAAATTGACTGCTCGATCGTGCTAATCTGCAAGGGTCATTATGGCACTATCAAAATCAACCAGAGACTAGAGATAGGTTAGTTCAACAGAGGTATGTGATTAGTGTGTGGTTGATTCCACCTAATTGCAAAATTCTCGTTGAACGACACTAAACCGATTTTCTTGTCATTTTTGTACTCTGTGCCCGTATTTGAAATCTTAAAATTTTCACAACAACCAAGAGTCGCCAATGTGTCGAAGATGTACAATGTGGCTCGAAAATAATCAACCATGAGTCAATTGCACCAAAAACTCCTAAAAGCTACCAAGTAGCTAGGTTACGCTAAAATCGCACCAGATTGAAATTAACCACAAATTTAAACCCGATTAAAGTTCTGTCATGTCACGATTCATTTTAGGAACATCGACTCATCCTTTGAAGATTTTTCTGCAAACTAAGATTTTCAGCAAAAATTCAAAGTATGGCCGTTTTTTATCGGGAAAATCAGAAGACCGTTTTTTATCATATTTTTGGAATTTAAGTTGGACAAATTGATGAAGAAAAATCCTAAGAGGGACGATAGCATCTTAGCTGAATTTGCGGAGACCGAATTGAGTCCAATTGGAGGAGAATTGAAAGAGAAATAAATTGGAATTGGAAGGCCAAATGTCCAAATTTGTAGGCCAAGGGGGTGGGCAACATTTGAACCATTTTGGAAGTGTGTTGAGGAAGCTTGGGTGCTGCAAATGGCTAAGGATGGAAGACAGCAGTTGGTGGGACATGTGTGATGATGAAGATGGGGGTGGGCAACATTTGGACCATTTTAGAAGTGTGTTGAGGAAGCTTGGGTGCTGCAAATGGCTGAGGATGGAAGACAGCAGCTGGTGGGGCATGTGTGGTGACGAAGATGGATACTTTGTGACCAAATAGTGGTCTCCCTTCTGCTGAGCAGCCATCTTCTTCCTCTCCCCCTTGCTTTATCCATTGTTGAAGCCCTTTGAGAGCTTGAGAGAACCAGAGAAACCAGCCATCACATCTCTCTCTCTTCCCTCTTCAGCCTCAAGCAAATCCATAGCCTCTTCTCCCCTGTTTTCCTTTTCTTCATGTTTCTGCTCTAGCTGACCTTCTTATGAAAAGCTAAGTTGATTGTTGTATTCCCGTGAGAATAAGCCTTCGTGCCACCCACCATCACGCTCAGAAGGCCCAAACTATTCAGGAGGATCCAACTACTCGCCAAACAGAGCCGCTGGCCGACCCACCGGCAGGCCGGAAGAAACCGCTCACCGGTCCTTTGGTCCACCTGGCAGCATGCACTACTTCACTTGTTTCACCCGTTTTAGCCATTTTCCTCCCAATTTGACCTAGCCTCCACCCATCCTAGCCACCAGCAAGTCCCCCTCAATGCCCAAGTGCTGCCGGTCATCGGCCAACCCCTCGCCGGAGCTCTAGGTAAGCCCGTTCAGCTCTGTTTCTCCTTTGGCAGTCCAGTTTTCAATGTTTCAATGGGAGTTCGAGTTTGTGGTTGCTATTCCAGCCCTAGGACCACCATGGATTGTCGTGGTTGAGGTTCTCGAGTGTAGCCTCCGTCGTCGCCATCGCGTCCGTGTCTCCAGCCCGTTTAACGGGTGATTTTAGCTCGTAATCCTTTGATTAGTGCCTAAACTTGCTTAGGGTTGGTTTAATTAGTGTTAATTCTAGCTTATGAGGTTTAATTAAGTTATATTAGTCCTAAGATAAGTGATTAGATTAATGACTAAGATTAGTTTAATTTAATATTTCTTTATTTGCTTAATTGTAGCTTACGTGCTTAATTAAACTCGGTTAACTTTAAATTATTAGTTATTTAATTCTGGAAACTCACTATTCACACGACACTGTTCACAAAAACACTATTCACGCGACAATGTTCACAAAAACACTGTTCACATGCACTGTTCCCCAAAGAATGAAAAGTTGTCTAATTTCATGTGTTTTAATCTTAAGAGGTGATTTGAGTGTATAAATATATTGGCATCCGCATGAATTAAGTGATTTTCACAAAAAAGGAATAATGGATTGTCCGAGGAACATTGGATATGGCCGCCTTTATGAGAGAAGGATTTGAGGAGGTTTGTTTGCATGATCGCTAAGTTGAACCGTCATCCAACGGAAGTTTGGGGGCGATACCTGACGGGAGTCGGAAGCTGGTCGCAATAGATTATGGACCGATGTCCCTTTTTGGGGTACCGTCTAAATGGAAGCTGTGCCCAACGGTGTGGGACAAAGCTTGATTTTCATCAGTAGCCTGGTGGAAGTCGGGTGATCGCTGACTGGAAAGTTAGCCATGGTCGGTAGGTCATTAATAACTAGAGCACGCAAAAGTGTTGAGGTGGATGAGCACTAATTGAAAAGTTAGCTATAGCCGGAAGGTCATCAATAAGTGGAACACGCGTGAGTGTTAAGATGGTTGGGCCTTATTATGAGGTAAAATTGTGTGGTGTGGTATGGGACGTGATATAACGATTTTACCTTATAATCGAGACTCGTGTAATCAATTGATGAGGAATAGGTGGCGCACTAAAGTGCAAGAATGTATGAGAATCATAGCGTCATTAGTTTCGGTTATGCATGAGTTGAGCATATTATTTATGGCACATATGCACGAATGGATAATGTTCAGGGTGTGGCAATGGCCAGGTGAGATCACTTGTGATGCGACTCATATGTGATTGATGAACTACATCATCTAATGACCATGTGCATTATGTGTATTGTGTTGAGATTCAACGTGCAGGGTATTGCAGACCGGGTAAGGTTGCATGCGAATCAATTTGTTGATTGTTAGTTGTTAGTCGTGGTTTGTTTGCGGGGTGGTTTTGGAGAGATACCCCGAGTTGAATTAATATTCTAACTGGGGACTTAGGGGAGGACTCGCTAAGATTTTAATCTCACTGGTTATTGTATAACAATTTTTAGGTCCCAAGTCTGAAGAACCCGGAGCTTGAGGCGGAAAGGTCAGGAGCACGGATGGCTCAGTAGTTCTTCTTGGAGATAGATCTCTTGTACATAGACCTTAGAGTTGGCCTCTGTGTATAAACTAATTTATTTATGAAAAGAGTTTTGGTGAAAATGATATCCTACTTTTCCATCCCATATTTTTGTTGTCTAGGGATTTTATTATACGCTTCCACGTGAAATTAAAATGAAGGATTGACGATGAGTCTTGGGACATTGCTTTCTATTGACCGAGGAATAGGTAGTTGCGTGCCTGAGGTTCGAGGTGTGACATCAACCACGCGAAAACCTTTAAAAGCCACTGGATAGTTCAGGTCGTACTAAAGTCACATTTGATCAATTTTAACCATTAAATTTAACTCAATTTCGGGTATTAAACTTTCGAGGGTTTTAAGACTAATCCTTTGAACGTTGCCTCATTTGCCCGTTAATTTATTGGCAAGTGTAAAATTTTTGGAAAAAATGTTAGTCGATCGAGAATTGGACGTCAAAAAGAAAAGCCATACCAAGTGAGGGCCGTTGGGCCTCACGCCCATATGGAACAGCCAAGGAGGCCCAATTGGGCCAAGCCAAGCCTACCAAGCCCAATTCAAACAAACATACCCAAGGGCAAAATTGAAAAGTTTGGACAAACAGTGTGTGAAATATCCAAATGCCCTTACATTTATGGACCGGAGGACAAATGAAATAAAGTGAAGGAGGAGAGGGTTTTAGGGGATTGTGTTGGATTGCAAATGATGAAAACCTTGGAAAATCTCAAGAAATCTCTCTCTCTCTCTCTCTCTCTCTCTCTCTCTCTCTCACACACGTTACCTCCCCCCTAGCAGAACCACCTCCTCCTCCTCCTCCTTCTTCTCCTTCTTCTTCTTTTCCTCCTTATTTTCTTCCATTTGGCTACCCCTCACACTACAGTTGGTAGAAGAACACCACAAGTCTTGCCATAACTCGCAAGACGACACTTGGTGCCATAACTTAAAAAATCCGTGACACTTAAGTGCCGCCACTTTTTTTCGTGGAATGACACTTAAGTGCCACATCCGGCGACCCTTTGCCGAAATCCTACGTGGATATTTTATTGCTATTTTTTGCCTACGTGGCTCGCCGGAGCTCCAAATCAAAAAAAAATTAAAAAAATTAAAAAAATTAAAATTTTTAATAAAATTTTAAAATTTTTAATTTTAAAAAATTTAAAAAATTTCAAAAAATAAGAAAATTTTAAAAATTTTAAAAATTTTAAAAAATAAGAAAATTTTAAAAACTTTAATTTTAAAAAATTTTAAAAATTTTAAAAATTTTAAAAATTAAAAAAAAAGAAAATTTTAAAATTTTTAATTTTAAAAATTATAAAATTATAAAATTTTTAATTTTAAAAAATTAAAAAATTAAAAAAATTTTAAAATAAGAAAATTTTAAAATTTTTAATTTTAAAAAATTAAAAAAATTTTAAAATAAGAAAATTTTAAAAATTTTAATTTTAAAAAATTTTAAAAATTTTAATTTTAAAAAATTTTAAAAATTTAAAAAAAATAAGAAAATTTAAAAAAATTAAAAAAATTAAAAAAAAAAAGGGGGGGAGGCGGCGGCGGCGGAGGTGGTGGCGGTGAGTGAGCCGGCGACGGCGGCAAGGGAGCCGCCCCGTTCGGCCTCCCACCCCCCTTTTTATAATTTTAATTTTTTTAAATTTTTCTTAATTTTTAAAAAATTTTAAAATTTTCTTAATTTTAAAAAAATTTTAAAATTTTCTTAATTTTAAAAAAATTTTAAATTTTTCTTAATTTTTAAAAAATTTTAAAATTTTCTTAATTTTTAAAAAAAATTTAGAATTTTCTTAATTTTTTTAAATTTTTTAAAAATTTTCTTAATTTTTTAAAATTTTCTTAATTTTGAAAATTTTTAAAATTTTCTTAATTTTTTTAATTTTTTTAAATTTTTCTTATTTTTTTAAATTTTTTGAATATTTTAAATCTAATTTAATTAATTTATATACTATTATTTATACGTAGACGCGAAACGGCGTCGTTTTTGCATTTTCTCCTCCACGTCGGCGTGCAAAACGACGCCGTTTTGGACCGAGCTCGCCGAAAGTCGCCACGTCGGCCATTTGGCCGGATTTTCGCCGGAGTGGCACTTAAGTGTCCCATTTTACTCCGATGATGGCACTTAAGTGTACCATTTTAAAGTTATGGCGACTTAAGTGTCGTCGTCTTGAGCCATGGCACTCCAGGTGTCCCGCACTCCACTACAGTTCATCACTGCCCCTTTGACTGCCATCTACCGCTCGTCTATCAAGTCGCCGTCGCCATTCCTCACACCACCACCAAGCGACCCACTCTTTGTGCCACCCATTAACCAAGCACCACCGCTTCAAGCAAGCCCAAGCCATGAGATTGAGACACCACTATTGCACCGTTTGTTTCTCCATTTGAGCTACAAGCATCATGCCCTCGACACCATCGCATTACAGTTGCTGCGAGCTCGCTACTGTCGGAAAACCATGAATTAAATCATATTCCTTAATTATGAAGTTAATTGTATTTAGGGATAGGATTAGATTATAATTAGATTATAACTAATGGAGATTAGTCTTAATTAAAGACAATCAGTTTAAAGTAACAGTGATTAAGTTAATTAACCATAGTTACTTTAATTAATCTTCATTAGGTTAATTAACAGTTGCTACTTTAAGTACTCTTGATTAGATTAATTAAGCGTGGTTAGTTTAATTAATCATAGTTAGTTTAGTTTAATGCAGTTAATCTTAGTTAATCACAGTTAAACTAATTAAGAATTATTAGCCTTAATTAATTATAATTAGTATTAATAAATCATGGTCAGTATAATTAATCGCGTTTAGCAATTAATAATGGATTAGCCGTTTAAGAATTTTATACTTGAGTTATTGGATGAAATTATGCATAATTTTGATTACCTAGGCTTGTAATGACATGATGCTTGATTGCCCAAATCATGTATTTTAAATGTTATTTTTAAAGAAGGTTGTATTGGTAAGAAAATAGCAAACTTTAAGGTGCCATGTTTTGATGCCATGTTTTACGCGTTAAATGGGGCAATGGGGTTTTAAAATGAAAATGTACAAAATTTGGCAGGTTGGTTTTAAGTACATAGCCACATGCAATTATTTTACTAGGTTTTTAAATGCAAAGATTTTCTAAGGCTTGTTATTTGAGCACAAATTCTTTTATACTAGACTAATTGACGACAAATAAAATTTCCTTGAATGTTGGCATACTTGTGTGATCACTTAATTGAACCCATCATCTAATGGGAGTTTAGAGACGATACTCGGTGTTTGTTGAATGCCTCGGGGGGTCCAGATGTCGAGTCATGATTGAGGCTAGACCAATACTCTTTATGGAATGCCGTCTAGGTGGGAATTTTAAATGATACTGTACCCAATGAGGCGGTACAATGCCTGATTATACTAGAAGACCGCCAACTCATGTGTTAGCCATGCCCCAAGGGGTCGTAGTAATCGGAATACGTATGAATAATCATAATGCATTGCACCTAATTATAAGGTAAATTGTGAGGCACAATATGGAATGCACCAAAACATAATCTACCTTATAATTGGGACTCATATGGATACTTGGTATTCTGATTATTGAGTATGCATGTTGTATACAGATTTTTAGGTTTATTACGATTATACAAGTGTTTACTACATCTAATTGTATTCTAGTCCAAAAGGTCCTAAAGCACAAATTTCTGACTTATAACATGCTACCCGTATGAAACTAAAATAGCAAAAGATGATCAAATAATTTGTCTTTTACAACTTCATAATGTTTAGTCGCATCCAAGTGCAAATGCGATTTTTTTGTGTGTTTTATGATATTTTACGAAGGCTCATCGTGTTTCTACCACGAGCAACTCCAAAAACATTGTAAAAATGCAATTTTGTATAGTTTATGAGGTCGTGAAATTTCATAATATATGAAAAGTATGAATCATTTTAATCAAAAGAGGCCACGCCGATTTGGCATAACTATAACGAAATTGTCATAAAACAAAATTAAAAGATTCTATAGTACAATAAACGTTCGATCGTTTACTTTCCAAAACTCTTCAGGTTGCCCATTCTTTGAAAGAGATTTTTGTGGTAACAATTGCACCGTTCTTTATTGGAAAGAACAAGAGGTTCCCTTTTACCAATTGCACCGTCCAGGGTTTTCTATTGAAGAAACGATTTAATTCAAGACTTTATATTACTCCCCGGGATTGCTCAATTGATGAGGGTTGGGCAAAGGCAATCAAAAGTTCAAAAGGCAAAATCCACTTGAATTTTCATAGCATGCAACCAATTTGTATGTTCGACTGTCCACGTCCAACATTCCCATTTTTGCATCCACCGAATCGAGCAAGTAAGTCTGATTCTAGACCAGGACTTCCCCTTCGATTTTTGACACACTTTAACGCCCAGGGCCAAATTTCAAGTGTGGGCTCAAACTTGAGAGATGATTTAACACTAGAGACACGTTGGCATGGTACTAGAGACACGTTGGCATGGTAGAATTTCATCTTGCTCTCAAGTCTGTAATAGTGATTTTGATCTGCTGCGAGAGCCTTCCTAGCTTCGTCCTCCAGTGTCATCTCAAGCGTTTGTAAGGAAGTATCTGATCTTGCAAGGGGGGAAATCCAAAGACCTCCAATGACAACAAATATATAGAAGAAGATGAAGCTGGTAATTCCAAAAAAAAACATCCTCTTCTTGCACCAGTTACATTTCATATGTTAAAATAGACTAGACAATATAATGAACAAGATCCATCAAAATTAACAAAAAGTTAAAGTTCGCATGTTACAAGAGTTAATTGTCAACCTAAAACACGACAAGTTAAAATTTAAGATGCTCGGCGAAGGATATTGTGACATCCTGATTTTCCAAATCTGTTTTCAATTGAATGAGTTGGGCTTTTCATCGACACGCCTATAATTCTTTTTCCTGAGCTTATCACTCGTGGAATAACTATTCTATCAAGTGAAGCCGTTAAGAAATTTTAACGCAATAGACTTGAGAATTTGACCAAAAATCAATTGCTCAACCGTGTTAATCTGCAAGGGTCAATACAGCACTATCAAAATCAACCAGAGATTGGAGATAGGTCGGTTGGACAGAGGCATGTGATTAAAGTGTGGGTGATTCCACCTAATTGCAAAATTCTCGTCGACTGACACTAAACCGATTTTTCTGTCATTTTAGTACCATATGCCCGTATTTAAAACCTCAAGATTTTCACGACAACCGAGAGTCGCCAATGAGTCCAAGATGCATAATGTGGCTCGAAAATAATCAACCACGGGTTAATTGCACTAAAAATTCCTGACAGTTACCCGGTAGATTAAGTCACGCTAAAATCTCGCTCGGTTGAAATTAACCACGAATTTAAACCCGATTTCAGAAATTGAAAGTTCTATCATGTCACGATTCATTCTAGGAACGTCGACTCGTTCTCCGAAGATTTTTCTACAAACCCAAGATTTCGATGAAAAATCAAAGTTGAGTTATTTTTGACTGGGAAAATGTGAGGGCCACTTTTGGTCGCATTTTTGGCATTCAAGTTGGATTATTTGGCAAGTGAATTGCAAGAATTTAATGTGGGCACCTTGGCTAGAATTATTGGACATCAATTGGATTGAATTGAGTTGCAATTGAATTGAATTTGGAGGGAATTGTCCAAAATTCGTAGGTCCAAGGGAGCAGCCACTTTTGGACCATTTCAATGGCTTGTTGGGGAAGTTTGGGTGTGCAAATGGCTGAGGATTGAAGGTTGAAGGTAGTGGGGGCAAGCAATGAGCATTTTGGGATATTTAGCTTGACTTTTGAGGCATTTTAGGCCCCCTTCTTCAATAGCTGGCTTCTTCTTCTTCCTTGGGATGGCTTTATCCATTGTTGTGTGTTTAAAGAGCTCAAAGAACTAGAGAACAGCCAGCAGCCTCCCCCCCCCAACCGTTGACCACCTCCTTTGCCACCGTCGTGCCCGTTACTGCTGCCCATAAGCCATGCGTGAGCCCACGCGCAAGTCTGCCCACCCGCGCCTCTTGCTCACGCCCAAGCTGCCGTTGAGCCCTCCATCTAACCAGTCGAAGCGTCGCCGTTGCCGGTCCGGTCGCCATCCGCCTTTGCCAAGATCGCTAGGAGTTGCTACAGCCATCGCCGCCGCCATCCCGCTATGGCCGTTTCAACCCAAGCCAAGCCTCGACCAACCTTCTCGGCCTAAGAAGCATAAGCCAAACCTCAATTGTGGGCCAAGGACTTCTAGTTCCGTTTTAAGGCCTGTCCGAATCTCCGTTGGTGTCACTCTAGGCTTTTGTATCACTCGCCTTCGCATTGCTGTCGCCGTTGACTCACCAACCCACTAATCCGATGAGTTTACTTGCTAAACTCTGCTTAGAGAGTTAATGACGCTTAGTAGATAAGTAACTTAACTTAAGATGATATTAAGTGGTTAGTTAGTTTAGATTAGTGATTTAATTATTTAATTATACATGTTAGGTGGTTAGAATAGATTAATTAAGGGCTAGATAGATTGTACTATTTATGTGAATAGATACATTATTTTTCTAGGCCCGTATAAATGGTTAGATTAGCGTTTCCGGCCTAGGTTTGCATTTATTGGATTTATTTGTATTTATTTAATTAATTTTGTTATTTATTTATTTATTTATTTTATATTTTTCAAAAATTATACCGAGATAGCCGGTGACCGGAATTCCATACTAATTGTAATGGTGTTCTTAGTTTATGCAATTGAGTGTTAATTTGTGCAAATTGAGTGGTGATTGTGATTTTGAGTATTTATTTCAAAATTACAAAATTTTGGTATTTAATTAGATAATACCAGGTGTCAGGTTTTGACACCGAAAATGGTTTTAAATACTATATCAAATAGTGAGATTTTAAAAAGTGATGATATCAATTTTTCTGGTTCAAATTGATCGTGTACCCACACACGATTATTTTACCGTGTGTTTTTAATACGAAGAAAAAGGGCCAAGTACGTTATTTTAATTGGGACATTTGTGTGCAAAGCACGATTTCTTGGCCAAGATTGGATGCATGCATGAATGGTTATGAGAACCCATCTCCGATGTAAGTCGGGTGGACGTTGCCCCTATATGGGATGCCCTTGTCAACGGATGTCAATCACAGTAGATTATGGATCAATGCTCCTTTAGGATTACCATGCTCAATGGGGTGAGACGTTGCCGTGCTCAATGTGGTGAGACGATGCTTGGTTACGCCAAAAGATCGCCGAACGTCGAGTAGGTCATGCTCGTTGGGCCATGCTAAAAAGAAATTGGAACGCATGATTGAGTTTTTTAACCATGCCTGATTATGAAACAAAATCGTGTGGCACGGTATAGGACGTGTCATAACGATTTAGCTTTATAATGAGGACCCTTATGGTTGCGTGAGATATGAGATGTGACATTCTAATTGATTGAGTTTGATTACTACTTATGTCTGTGATATGAACTATGCTGATTGCAAGGAGGATCTAAGACAAGGTGAGTCTTTGTGGTTGTGTGTCTGTGTAGTTAGGACACCCCTAGGCGTATTTCCTTTCTAATCGGGGTTTAGAGGGTGAACTTGTTAAGACGTTGTCTCACCCCATCATGGGCTCAATTCTTTTTAGGTCCGTAGATGGTGGTACATCCAATACGTTTTGAGCAGCCGAGGGGGTTCAGTGAGCAAAGTACCTTTTTCCCTATCCCTGGGACATCTTGGCTCCGTGAGTTTGTGGTGTCTACGATATTGGTCAATGAGGACTTACCTGAATTTGTACCTCATCGATTCAGAGCATGGTATCGTCATGGGCCTAACGGAGAATAGGAAGGTCCCTTGGATGGTTTTGATGCACCTGCTATTAAGGGTGAGGAGATGGTATGACCCTTAGACATCGACATCCCTGATGGTGTCATGGAAGACCCAGATCCCCCGGAGGTCTCAGAGGTCTCGGCTAAGGAGTCCTGTGCCTAATTAGCTAGGTGGCTCTTCTTTTTGGAGTAAACCTTTGTTTATAGTCTAGTGTTATATATAAACTTAACTTGTTTATGAAAAGTGTTTTGTGAAAATCCTGCTTTTCTATCCAATATATGTATTGTCTAGGAATTTATTATATGCTTACGTATGTGCAATAAAACGAAAACGTCGGCGACGCGTCCTGGGACGTCGTAAATTTTATCGACCACCGAGGGATGTGCGAACGCTCAAGGTTTGAGGCATGACATCCTCGCCCGGAGTGGTATCAGAGCTGGTTGGTAGTTGGAGTGATAATGTATGTTTGGTTATGGGATAGTTAGTAGGAAATGCCGTTTTATTATACTAATGCATGTGAGTGATAGTTATTTAGTATATTGTTTTGTGGGGATCACTTAATTTCTAATTCTGTATGGAATTGGGAGCAGGTTCTATAGAAAGTCTACACAATGAGTGATTAGGAGCAGAGGACTCATAGAAAGAGGACCATTGGACTAGTGATTCGGGGTAGGATGCCAATAAGGGTCGGTACCCAAGGTGGTCGTGGTACAGCATAGGCTCAGGCTAGCGCTAGTGGAGTAACACCGCCTCCAGTCAGTGCTGGGGTAGCATCCCCTGGCGATCCTAGGATAGATGGGATCGTTCAGGCACTAAAGACGCTAGGAGCTCTAATGGGGCAGCGGGCCCAGAATCAAGCCGCCACCACTACCGCTGCCGCTACAATTGTTGCTACTGCTGCTGTTGCTACTGCTGTAGCCACACCTACCGAAGTTCCACCTAGGAATGTGGTTGTTGAGTGAGAGAGGCCGATACATAGGCTCGTGGAGCAGTTTTTGAAGCTGAACCAGCCAAGGTTCACTAGTGCAGGAGATCCTAAGGTCGCAACCCTCTGGATACAAGACCTAGAGAGGGCCTTTACACTACCGATGTGCAATGAGGAAGAGAAGACTGTCCTGTCAGTATATCAACTACAGGGTAACGCAAGTACTTGGTGAAAGGCCACTGGAGGCAGAATAGTTCCTAAAGGCGAGGTTCCAATGTGAAACGCCTTCCTGAGAGCTTTCAATAGCAAGTATTTTTCTGACAGCACCTAAGAGCAGAAGATAGAGGAATTCCAGTGCCTCCATTAAGGGATGTTGACAGTAGATCAGTATGAAGCTAAATTTGCTAAGCTGTCATAGTATGCTCCTAGACTAGTGGAAGATCCTGAAGACAGAGCTCGGAGGTTTAGGAATGGCCTCCAACCAGAGCTGAAAAATCTGCTCGTGTCATTCGACCTGAAGGATTACAACGACTTATATGATCGGGCCCAGTTGATAGAGAGGGATCTAAATAAACAAGCCGCTGCATCTGGGTCGCGGTTCAGTTCGAATAGGGATGGATATAGGGCTGGGAAGAAACCTATGACAAGAGGAAAGTACCCTATTCCGCCCAACAAGAAGGGTGGGATAGGTAAGTCAACGCCAAGCCAGATGGGTGTGTGTCACTTCTATGGAAAGCGACATGGATCAGCCCTATGCCATTTCAGGCCGAGTGCTTGTTATAAGTGTGGTCAACATGGTCACATAGCCAAAAATTGTCCAAGAAGACCGATGAGACAGTAGTTACCATCGCCGCCACTAATGCGTCAGAATAAAGGATACGCACCCCCGAATGCACAGTAGGGTGGACTAAACAGACCTACAACGCAAGAAAGGGTGTACGCCGTCACCAGAGGACAAGCAGATGACTCGCCTAATGTGATCACAGATACGGTCTCGCTAAATGACCATGCTGCTTATACTTTATTTGACCTTGGTGCAACTCATTTGTTTATAACTGAGCAATTTATTAAGCTAGTAGGATTGAGTCCTGAAATGTTAAAGTCAATGGTTAGCATATCTACACTACTAAAGAATAAGGTGATGTCTACAATAGGCTGCCCTAGTTGCAAGTTAGTGATTGATGAGCGAGAGGGGGGATAAATCGGATAGTCCTAGCCATGTATAATTTTGATGTAATAATTAATATGGACTGGCTCACCAAGCAATGAGCTAAGATGGACTGCTATCGTAAAGCGATTCAGTTTAACTTGTTAGTGGGTGAAAGTTTCAAGTTTATTGGGAGTCGAGGAGAACCCTCGATTTCCTTAATCTCGTCGCTTAAGACAACCCGTTTGTTAGACAAGGGTTGTCAAGGTTACCTGGCAACTGTCATGGATATGACAGTTGAGGAGTGAAGATTGAAGATATCGTAGTGGTACAAGAGTTTCCAGACTTGTTTCCAAAGGAATTGCCGGGTTTGCCGCCAGAGAGGGAGATTGAGTTTGTGATTGAGCTAGCCCTTGAGACGGAGCAAATCTCTAAGGCTCCTTACCGCATGGTATTGTCAGAGTTAAAAAAACTAAAGGTGCAGATGCAAGAGTTGTTGGATAAGGGATTCATACACCCCAATGCATCACCTTGGGGAGCACCAATTATGTTTGTGAAGAAAAAAGATGGTTTGCTACGCCTGTGCATCAATTATCATCAACTTAATCAGGTGATGATCAAAACAAGTATCCACTGTCGAGGATCGATGACTTGTTTGACCAGCTATAGGGAGCGTCAATATTCTCTAAGATCGACTTGAGGGCAGGGTATCATCAGTTGAGGATCAGAAATTAGGATATACCAAAGTCAGTGTTTCATACACGATACGGCCATTATGAGTTTACTATAATAACATTTGGCCTGACAAACACCCCAACTGCTTTCATGGATTTGATGAACCGAGTGTTCAAAGAGTATCTGGATCAGTTTGTGATCATGTTTATCAACGATATCCTAGTGTATTTGAGAAGTCCTAAGGAGCATGAAAGGCATTTGAGGATGGTGCTCCAAACACTAAGGAATCATGAACTGTACACTAAGTTCAACAAGTGCGAGTTTTGGTTGACTTGTGTTGCTTTCTTAGGTCATGTGATTTCAGGTGAATGAATCTTCGTGGACCCGACCAAGATTGAAGCAGTTATCAGCTAGCCAAGACCAACAACCATAATAGAGATCAGAAGCTTTTTAGGTTTAGCAGGGTACTACAGAAGGTTTGTGGAAGGGTTTTCAGCATTAGCCTCACTGTTGACTCGACTACTGAAGAAGAAAGAGAAATTTGTGTGGACAGATAAGTGCGAGCGTAGTTTCCAAGAGCTTAAGCAGAAGTTGACTACTACACTAGTGTTGACAATTCCATCTGGTCTTGGAGGATACGAGATCTACAGTGATGTGTCATTTAGAAAACTGGGTTGTGTGTTAATGCAGCATGGCAGAGTCATTGCATACATGTCCTATTAGTTGAAACCTCATGAACTGAATTATCCGATGCATGACTTGGAACTCGCAGCAAACATTTTTGCTCTAAAGATTTTGAGACATTATTTATGTGGAGAAAGGTTCTAAATCTTTACAGACCATCAAAGTCTCAAATACTTATTCTCTTATAATGAGTTGAATATGAGACAGTGTTGCTGGATGGAACTTCTAAAGGACTATGATTGTAATATCTTCTATCACCCTGGAAAGGCGAATAAGGTCGCAAATGCGCTGAGTCGGAAATCTTCAGTTGCACAGATGATGGTTAAGGAGTAGATTTTACTCGAGAGAGCTCGAGATTCGATTTTCAAATTTGAGGTAAGCCACCTTTCAAATCTTATGGTCACCCTCATAATTGAACCGGAAGTATAGATAAGGATCAAGATGTTTTAGCTGACAGACCCAAAGATTCAAAAGATTCTACAAGAAGATACCAAAAAGAGAAATGTTGACTTTCAGATTTCTGAAGACGGAACACTGAGGTTTCGAGGACGATTGTGTGTACCTGACAATGCATAGCTTAAAGAGGAGATATTGTTAGAAGCTCATCGTAGCAACTATAGCATTCATCCAGGCAGTACGAAGATGTATCAGAATCTGTGTCAACACTATTAGTAGACTGGTATGGAGGCGGATATCACCAAGCATATCACCAAATGTCTGATGTGTCAATAAGTAAAGCACATCATTGTAAGCTAGAAAGACTTCTACAACCTCTTGAGATTCCCGAGTGGAAATGGGAACACATCACGATGGACTTTGTGATGGGCTTACCGAGGAGTTAGAGGGGTAATGAACGAAGTCGGCTCACTTTATCGTTGTATGAAAAGACCTTGCATTGGACAGATATGCAAAATTTTACGTGCGTCAGATTGTTTGTCTGCATGGAGTGTCGGTGAGAATCACATTTGCTAGAGACCCAAGATTTACAGCTGCCTTTTGGAAAAGTTTGCAAATCACCTTGAGAACGAAGCTGCAATTCAATACGGCTTACCATCCGCAAACAGATGGCTAGTCTGAGAGGACAATTCAAACTCTTGAAGACATGTTGAGAGCGTGTGTGCTAAACTTTAAAGGAAGCTGTGAGAAACAACTTCATCTCATTGAGTTCGCTTACAACAACAACTACCAACAGAGTATTCAGCTGCCGCTTGTAAGCCACGCACGAGCCCTCACGCACGTCCGCCTACCCGCGCCTCTTGCTTGTGCCCAAGCTGCCGTTGAGCCCTCCGTCTAGCCAGTCGAAGCATCACCGTCGCCGTTCCAGCCGCCGTTTGCCTCTACTGAGCTCGCTAGGAGTTGCTGCAGCCGCCACCGTCCTACCATGGCCATTTCAACTTAAGTCGAGCCCCGACCAACCTTTCAGCCCAAGAAGTAGAAGCTGAACCTCAGCTGTGGGCTAAGGACTTCTAAGCCTGTTCGAACCTTCGTTAGTGTCGCTCCAGGCTTGTTTATCACTCGCATCCGAATTGCCATTGTTGTGGACTCACCGGCCCACTAAACCGGTGAGTTTACTTGCTAAACTCTGCTTAGGGAGTTAATAACGCTTAATAGATAAATAGCTTAACTTAAGATGAGGTTAGGTGGTTAGTTAGTTTAAATTAGTGATTTAATTATTTAATTATGCATGTTAGGTGGTTAGAATAGATTAATTAAGGGCTAGATAGATTGTACTATTTATGTGAATAGATACATTATTTTTCTAGGCCCGTTTAGGTGGTTAGATTAGCGTTTCAAGCCTAGGTTTACATTTATTGGATTTATTGGTATTTATTTAATTAATTTTTTTATTTATTTAATTATTTTATATTTTCCGAAAATTATACCGGGATAGCTAGTAAATGGAATTTTGTGCTGATTGCAATGATGTGCTTAATTTATGTAATTGAGTGTTAATTTGTGCAAATTGAGTGGTGACTGTGATTTTAAGTATTTACTTCAAAATTACAAATTTTTTGTATTTAATTAGAAAATACCATATTTCGGGTTTTGACGCTGAAAATGATTTTAAATATTATATCAAATAGTGGGATTTTAAAAAGGAATTATATCAATTTTTCTAGTTCAAATTGACCGTGTACCCACACACGATTATTTACCATATGTTTTTAATACGAAGAAAAATGGCCAAGTACGTTATTTTAATTGGGACATTTGAGTGCAAAACACGATATCTTGGCCGAGATTGGATTGGTGCATGAATGGTTATGAGAACCTGTCCTCGATGTGAGTCGGGTGGATGTTGCTCCTATATGGGATGCCCTTGTCAACGGATGTCGGTCGCAGTAGATTCTAGACCGATGCTCATTTGAGATTGCCTTGCTTAATGGGATGAGACGATGCCTAATTACGCCAGAAGACCGCCAAACGTCGAGTAGGCCATGCCCGTTAAGCCGTGATAAAGAAATTGGAACGCATGATTGAGTATTTTAACTGCGTCTAATTATGGGACAAAATCATGTGGTACGATATGGGACGTGTCATAATGATTTGACCTTATAATTAGGACCATTGTGTCTATGTGAGATATGAGATGTGGCGTTCCATTTGATTGAGTTTGATTACTGCTTATGTCTGTGATATGAACTGTGCTGACATACAGGGAGGATCTGAGACAAGGTGAGTCTCTGTGGTTGTGTGGCTGTGTGGTTAGGACGCCCCTAGGCATATTTCTTTTCTAATCAGGGTTTAGGGGGTGAACTTGCTGAGACGTTGTCTCACCCCGTCGTGGGTTCAATTCTTTTCAGGTCCGTAGATGGCGGTACCTCCAGTATGTTTTGGGCAGCTGAGGGGGTTCAGTGAGCAGAGTACCTTTTTCCTTATCCTTGGGACTTCCTGGCTCCGTGAACTTGTGGTGTCTATGATCTTGGTTGATGAGAGCTTACCTGAGTTTGTACCTCATCGATTTAGAGTGTGGTATCGTCATGAGCCTAACAGAGAACAGGAATGTCCCTTGGATGGTTTTGACGCATTCGCTGTTGAGGGTGAGGAGATGGTTAGACCCCTAGACACCGACATCCCTGATGGTGTCGTGGAAGACCCAAATCCCTTGGAGGTTTTAGAGGTCTCGGCTGAGGAGTCATGTGCCTAGTTAGCTGTGTGGCTCTTCTTTTTTTAGTAAACATTTGTTTATAGTCTAGTGTTGTATATAAACTCAACTTGTTTATGAAAAGTGTTTTGTGAAAATGGTGTCCTGCTTTTTTATCACATATCTATTTTGTCTAGAGATTTATTATATGCTTCTGCATATGCAATAAAACGAAATAGTCGGCGACACATCCTGAGACGTCGCAAATTTTATCAACCACCGAGGGATGTGCGCACACTCAAAGTTCGAGGCATGACAAATACACCATGTACACAGAATTAGGACTAAACTACTTAAATAAGTGATGTGTAGAACTTTGATTTAAAAGGTTAATACCCTGAAATACCCCAAATTTATACATATGTGACAAATTTACCACGAACTAATTTTTTAATCATGAAAAACTCCAAACTAGTACACTTATGATAAATTTACCCCAGCTGACCATAAAAAATCTCAAACTTTTATACTTGTGAGAAATTGACCCAAAACTAATTTATTCAACTGCCAAAAACCATAAATTTGTATATTTGTGACAAATATATCCTTTGTTAAATTGGATTAATATTGCAAAAAATCACAAAAATTGTATAACTCTGATAGATGGAGAGTAAAATCGCAAATTGATAGATTAGTCAACTGTCACATATCATTCAACTTAATAATTTAACAGTAAAATTCAATGAAAACTAACATAGGATAAATTTTTTACAAGTATACTAGTTTGAGGTAAAGTTATCAAAGATGTACGAGTTTAGGGTTTTTAGTGGTCAAAAAATTAGTTTTAAATAAATTTGTCACAGGTGTACCAGTTTGAGATTTTTCATAGTATTAACCCTTCAAATAATGATTCAAATAAAAAAGAATCCAAAGCCTAAAACAAGAGAATGATTAATATCTTCCCGTATCATCCATATATGGTAGTCTATCCATCTCACGCGCATACATAATTCTCGTCGAAGCGAACTTGCTCTCTTGAGAAACACAAAAGCAAAGACACAGGAGGCAACGGAAACATGGATAACCCCGAAGTCAAGGATGAAGCGACAAGAATCCAACAGGAGATCCTGATCACTGCCCATGACTTGGCCAAGACCAAGTACTATGGCCACGTTGCCGGCCTCTTCCGAGACGACCCGGAGTTCCGAAGGCACCTGGATCGGGTCCTTGGGCCGGACTTGAAGCCAATCCTGATGATCATCTATGCCCTCGGCAGCCTCGAGTTGAATCACAACTCGCAGTACCAGCTCGCACTCGCGATCCTCCTCAAGCGCGACTTCCCTGACCGAATTGGAGACATCGAGCTGTACGATCCCGTGTTCTCGCCTGCGGACCTCTTGGCCCTGGAGATGCTGGGCCTCCAGGTCCTGCCTGCCAACGAGCACTTCCGGAGGCCTGCCGACAAGCCGACCCTGTTCTTCTTGCCCTATGCGAACATTTGGCACGTGGGCAACTTGCTTGAGGCCAATTGGTGCGCGTCAAGGTCGAACCGGATGATGATTTTCTCAAGCTCATTGTATCCTAGGAACCCGGATCCGGAGCTCGCGGATCGATGTTGGCATCAACGAGTGTACACAGGCATACTCAGCAAGTATGCAAGGAGATTCGATATCCCAACCGATTTTCATGGCTATCATCACAACGTCTTTGGCCACCTCTCTTTCAACTTCTTCGACGTGGACCCTAATGTTGATTTGGAGAGCCTCTTGCCAGGTATCTCTGAGTTTCTTAACTCGATTAGCATACATGTTTCATATCGGCTTCTAATCCAATCGGTGCACGGTTTCATTGGTGTTTGTTAGTTTGTCAATGATTGACATTTGAATTCGTTACCGATGTACTGAAGGACTTTATAGAACTTGTTCTTGATAAATAACCAACTGCAATTACTGGTGATTATCGAGTGAAACCCACTTGAAATGAGTGCAATTCGTCAACCTAGGATTTATGGAGTCCGAGCATGCTGATTCTGAAACTGTCACACCTAGAACCATCATGAACAAGAATTTAGATGATTTCATTCACCTTGTTCGGGAGATTCATATTCTTGAGGATCACCATGTGGATTCCGGATGATTTGGTATGTAAGAGGGCATGTTCATGTGCTTTCAAAGTAGTTTCACCAAAGCAAAACGTTCACCTTTTCTTTTTAATAGCTCAATGAGATTACGATGATTTCTGTAGTCATATTCTGAAATTGCTGATGGACTTGGCCTCCTCCTTGTAGATAATTTTAAGCAAAGGAGAAAAGAGAAGCAGCAGGAATCCGATGACGAGGAGGAGGAGTGCCTCAACAATTACGAGGATCTAAGAAAGTAAGCAACGTGAATCTTAATGTGTTACATGTGAACAGAATCCCTGCACACGAAGGTCTCCTAATCTCTTTCACCCCCACATCTTCGCACGTTTCTGTCCTTGCAAACATAAACAGCAACTTCAATAGATTAGTTCAATTCAGCCTTCACCTGAATTACATTCACTCTTGAAAAATGATCTGTAGTGCCTTTGTCGCACTGATTCGTATGTGTTGACAATTTGCACATGTGTGAACAATGTCGGATTGAGATTTCATGCGATTTTATTCATTTAGTGTTTTCAATGGGTGGTTCAGTCAATTGAGCAAGACGTTTTGAGGAAGAACATTTTCATTTGAAATGTGAATGCGCATGAGATGGAACTTATACTTGCGAGATCGATGTTATGTATATTTGAGCTTGAATTGAGATGATGGAACTATTCATTCCGGTAGACCGCAATTCCTAACCGCTTCTAATTTAATGGACACAATTTGCAGCCTCTTGGAGGAGTTCTATTGGGAACAGTTCGAGGAATACGGCCAATTGGAAGCTTACCGCTTTCCCCGGGAACACCGCTGCGAGTGGCAGCCGCCTCCCGAAGGTTGGTTGAAGCTGAATTTCAGTGGCAAAGCCCGCGATGGGGTCTCGCCCGCAGGCTGTGGCGGGATCCTCCGCGATGAGTACGAGGACGTGATTGCCACGTACAGCTGCAGCCTTGGCGAGCTGGGGGACACCACGGTGGCGAATGTGGAGGCGCTGAGGATGGGCATGAGGCTGCTGGAGGACGTTCCTGGAGGAGTGAAACAATTGGTCGTGGAAGGGACGGATCTCAGTGTCGTGAGATGGGTCAGCACCTGGCCAGAGCCGCCAGAGAAGGTCAAGGAAGCGGTGGACGACATCCTCGAAGTTGTGGAACGGATCGAGACGGTGATTTATCACGTGTACGAGGAGGCCAACGAGGCCGCGATCGCATTGGCTGAGGAAGGTGCAACCTCGCAAGATCGACGTGTTTGGATTTCCTCCGAGATAAGCGGTGAAATGGGCTAAAAAATCTCGCAATGTGATTCGGTTGAGAGAACCAGTGGATTTAAGCCAACCGCTCATGTTTTCAGTGTTATAAGCTCAATTCAGACGTTCACTGCGTGTTCTGTCCGCTGACATATGACTTACTTTCTTGAATAAGCTGAGACCCTTGTTTTACCTACCCAACCCACTTTCATTTTCCTTTCCTTGAGCAGCTGACGCAAATTGAATAACAGACGACAGAAAAGAGAGGAGGAGAAGAAGAAGTGGGCAAAAGCAAGAAAGCAAAAGAGGGAAAAACAGTGGAGAGTGCGAGAGAGGACAGAAAAACACTTGGAAGTGCCAAAATTTATGTACACCACTCAAAATTTTGGCATGATCACTTAAATGTCAAATCAGGAAAAAAAAAACAATCACTTAAGTACTAATCACAAGAAACTCCGATCAAAAATAATACGAGACTTTTATAATTAAAAATTTTATATGATTTGGCATACTATTTAAAAAATCCAATTCACATGGCATTTCCACGTGGCCCATTGAAGTGATCGTTTTTTAATAACAATGGGTATTGAAGTGATCATTTTTAAAAAAAGCACTCAAATTATCACTATTTATAACTTTTAGATGACATTGTTTAGGAGTTATATACTAATTGAGCATGCTAGCAAGCCACATATGATTGAAAAATTAATGAAATATAGCTACATCATATTTACGGTGATGCAGATCGAAATTGGTATTTAAGTGATCTTTTTTTTTTTTAAGTGGCACTTAAGTGATTCGGAAAAAACCTTTTGCCACTAAAATGAGTGACATACACAATTGTTGGCACTTCTAAGGGATACATGACAAACCAGAATTTCTATTCCAAAAACAATTTATCTATTCCAGACTTGTTTCTGGAATAGAAATCCGTTTGATAAAATTGTTTTATTTTTCTATTTCTAAAATAGATTTTGTTCCAAAAATAGGTTTGGAATAGAAATCATAAGTAAAAATTTTCTACTTTTCTATTTTTGGAACAGAAATGAGAAATAAAAATTATTCTCATTGTTTGTTCTTACTACAAACCAGTCGTCCATCCATCGCCATCGACCACCGTCCATTGATGGTCGCCACTGCCGTCTATCGGCTGCTGGCCGCTGACCACCGCCAGTCATTAGTTGCCATCCACCGCCAGTAGTTGGTTGCCAGTCACCGCCCGCCGTCCACTGGACCGCCGTTCGCCGTCGCCGCCGCCACCGTCTGCCGGTCACCGCCATCCGAAAGGGAGAAATTTTGTGTCGTTATCAAACATGTATTTTTGCTTAGAAACTCATCTAGAAATAAAAATAGATTAATCTATTTCTCTTCCAGAAATTAATTTCTAGCCATAATGGTTATCATTCGCGCCCCTAGTGTCCTTCTCTAAAGAGACAGGACTTGGTTTTTGTTGCATTGCATGTTTTAGAGGTCTCGTCGAGCCAAAATGATATCCTTTCGAAGAATCCTGCAAGAATTACAAAAAAGTAGAAAATGTATTTGTTCATTTTTTCAAAGAGAGGAAAACAGAAGAAGACAACATTCCATTTGCAAAAACTACTTTATGAAATAAGGCGAGGGACATTTTCATTCTTTCGGTTGTTGAATGAATATATTTACTTTTTCTTGTTTTGGAGCTTGGAATTATGTTCTTGATCCGATCCCACTGAATTGCAAGATATCCCGATAAAGAGAAACTTACGAGTTCTTGATTAAGAGCTTAGAATCTATCAATAAAGGGTTATACTAAGTTACTTCGACCGGAGATTTTCCTCTTTATTACGATTAATTTGTTTCATTCATTCTAAAAGTTATGATTAATTGTCCTAATATTGGTGCGTCATTGGCGTACACAACGAAAAGATAAAAGTGTTGGGTAGAATGACTTTCCATGGTTGAGCCACATCATAACAAAGCTCCATTGCCTCCCACTTCCCTTAACAATAACTAGACATATTTCTTTACATTAATTAAAAAAAACTTAATTATCTCATTTAATCTTACACAACGTTTCTAGAACAATATATCAACATCAGTTTGTTGTACTTATCGATTTGGATGTAACTTGAATAAGCTTGCAATTTTTAGTGATACAAAAATTGTTTTGAGTAAATGGGGTGTGGGGTACTGGCTTGGATTTTTTCATGGTATCAACTGTTGATATTTCCATAGCTATAGTTGGTGCTTCTCTTGGATTTTGGAGTGGGAAGCAAAAAGTTTAGGAAACATATGCAGTGTATTTACTCATGAGATATTTTTTAAATAAGATTAGGTACGCAATGGTTCGATCACTGTTACTTTTACTAGAGTGATGCTGGCATCTCTACCCCCTTAATTTCCCCTTGTAATTGGGTAATTGGACTATTCGGTTTCAAGGGGAAACAGAGTTTGCTATATATTGAACATTACAACTAAGTGGGGTTTTTAGAAAAGCAAAGAAGGTAAATATAATTAAATCGTGAGCCAATAGCTTATATTACTTTATTTTACAAGGATAGGATATCCACAATTTTCATATTACTTCATATTTTTACTGACGATAGGATAGGATATCTTTTCTGAATGTACTTTCTCTTAGCGAGCCTCAAAGTGTATACTGAGTTTACCTGGAATTCAAGAACATATGGAGATTTGGCGTAGTAGAAGCTTGATATCTTCATTTAGGGAGATCTCCAAGAATGAGCTTATGTCCAAACCCGTCAACATATTCTGTTGGATCTACCTCCAATTAAAAGTTTAAATCAATGAGTTATGGGCCAACCGTAATATATTAGCTACTCTATATCACATCAATTCTTTGATGTGGAATTTTTCTAACACAACTCCCTTACGTGTGAGCTTAATGTTAGGTCCGCTCTCCCATATTCAAGCATTCTTCTACATCAACTTTCTACGAGCCTGCATTGCTCACCACAATGCCCACTTACTTGGAAATTGTAACCATGGGTTTTGATATCATTTGTTGGAGCACATAGCAGAAACCCAATACCTTCACTTGGGGAGATCTCCTAAAGGGAGCCTATATCTGAGCTCATCAACATGTCATTTTGGACCCACTTCCACTCAAAAACTTAAGTCAATGAGTTATGAGTTAACTAAAATATAATAACTGTTTTACACCACATTAATTCTCCAATATAGGATTTTTTTTTTTTTAACGCAACCTGCTTACACATGCGCCTTCACATTATTGATAAAAAAAATGTTGCACATCCTTCAATTTTCCAATCATTTGTTGATGGCCTACTGACAACGGTATGATATTACTAATCATTTTTTCTAGCTAAAGTACATCACAAATGCCAAAACTTAGCACGGGTAGGAGTTTAAGTGTCAAAAGGTACACTTAATGTCATTTAAAAAAAAAAATGGGACACTTAAGTGCCCACTCCGATGAAGGTAGCCGTAAATCTAACATGGCTTATTTTAACAATAAATGTGGTCTATATGGCTTACTGAAGTTGTCTACTCAAGAATCAATGTGCAAAACGACGTTGTTTCCCCCAAAAATTGATTTTTAATATAAATATTAATTTAATTCAATTTAATTTTAAAAAAAATAAAAAGCGGAGTGCAAAATTTAGCAAGGGCCTTTATGGCCCTCATCGTCGTCACAACCCCACCATCGTTAGAAAGGGATGGCAACTAGGCCCTAACCAGTGGCTAGCAACCTTAGCTGACTACCGGTGAGAGCCTAAGGTCTAGGGCGAAGGCTCAAGGCTCTCCCTCAAGATCTGGCAATGGTTGTCCCCTATCATAGCAAGTGGCTACCCTTGGCCCCTTTAGGTGAGGGCAAGCGACCTTCGTCGAATCTAGGGAAGGGCTGTTGCTAGCTGCTAGGCAGGGTCCCTGACCATTGGCTAGGGATCGGCGACCCCCACCAACCTCGCCCCACCATCATCAGCTCTTTTCGACAATGGTGGGGCAACGGTGGTGGCGAGGGTTGTAGAGGCCCTCAAAGAATGTTGACCCCTCCCTTTTTTCAATTTAGTTTTTTAATTTAATTTAATTAATATTAATATGAAAAATCAATTTTTGGGGGCAAAACGACATCGTTTTGGGACAAACTAGCCACATACATAATTTTTTTGAAAAATAATTGACATCGGCAAAAAAAAAAAAAAAAAAAAAAAAAAGCAACGGAAAAGGCAACATCAATATTTTGGCCAAAATTTCTCACTGTTAACACTAAAGTGTCCATTTCTTCTCCGATTTTGTCACTTAAATGTATCTTTTAGAAATTTTAACATTTAAGTGTCCATTAGTACCAAGTTTTGGCACTTGGGGTGTCACTATTTTTTCCGATTTACAAATTATTAACCTTTCTTATCTTCACTAATTTGTTTATATCCTTTTTATCAACACCTTAAATATACCTTGTCATATAATTTTAGGGATGACACAATGACTCCTACCGATAAAATAACCAACTAGTTTTGTGAGGCAAAACTCCGGTTGATTGATTTCCCCCAACTATAAGGTGCTTTTGCTTTGAACTCGTTTAATTAATAGTAATTTTAATTTAAAACTATTACTAAGTAATCAAGTATGTTTGCTCTTTTAGATGATTAGAAATTGGAGCAATTTTTTATGGATGATTGAGGATTGAAGTTCTATAATTTAGATTTTATGCTACAAGTTTTGAACTTTTTATTGTTTATGTTATTTTACATGTTCAATCTTTTATGGATTTTTACTATCCACAGATGAGGATTCTTGTTGTCACGTTCCCTTTAATTTTGCTTAACTGAAAATGAAATAAAAATAAAAATGAAATTGGCCCGTTCTTGAGTAGACTCTAAAGTCGACTTTGGAATTGATTGATAGAGTTGGTTCCATATTTCAGAATATGTAGGGTAGGTTCTAGATTTTAGATATAATTGGCTTCAACCCTAAAACCGCTCACCTCTAGGAAAAAGACTAGGTGTCGCGACCAAATTTTTCGGGTGTGAACCATCTAGAGTTTGACTAATGGATTGTTAAGCCTAGACTTAACTCGGGCTCTCCCAAACCTATACCAATTCGCGACTTTAGGTTTAAGTTTTTTAACATGCAATTGATTTTTAACTAGGAGTCGCCACTAATCTATTTATGGTGGATCGATTAGAAACCCAAGTAAAGTAACGGGAGATTTACTTTACTCCTACGAACCAGAGATTTGGGTACGGGGACTTGGTTACGCTAGATTTCTCTAACGCTCTTTCGATACCATTTCTTTTTATTTTGACAAAAAGGTTTTGCAGGCAGCTTGAATTGATTTTAAACTATCTCCCTAACATGTAATGTGATCATACGGGTGCGCAAACCACCAATTTAACACCCAGTTAAACAATAAATAAATTGCAAAAACTTACCTCCAAGCAACAAAAACATCTGCAATGTTAAATTAAAATCCATATCAATAACCCTAGATATGGTTTCTAATTAACACGCAATTTTTTTTTTATTTTCACTTAATTAATAAAAATCATGCAATATGCAATGCAATATTAACTAAATGACCTAATTCTAATGACATGTAATTTCTAATTAAATGGGTCTAGCAAAAATACTAAATGACATGCATTTCATGAATCTAATTCTGTATGACATGTACATAACATTTTTTTGTTTTTTAATTAATTTCGAAATTAAGAAAATGTCAAATAATTAAACATGCAATTTAAGCTAATGAAACAAAAATCTAAAGCAAATAAAATGCTTAACCCAAATATGCAAATAATTCTAAAGCATGCGATATTTTGACCCAAACATATTTAAAGATAAATCAAGTCAAGATAGACTATTCAAAATCACTAAAGGTATCATACATTATTCAAATCAAGGGATAATATCTCACTAATAAAATCGATAAATTGATCTTAAGCCTTAAAGATCAAAATATCAATTTTACTCCCGCTCAATTAATTATTCCATCTGAAGCCTTATAGATGGAATAAAAAATTATATGCGATTGCGAATTAGGAAATAAATCCTAATTGAAAGTTATGTCTATCGCCCATGGATATGAACATTAGATATTAATAGACATATATTAGGCAATAAAATACCGAAATCAAGTTCGGATAAAATAATTACCTAATGTTGCAAGAGTTATTGCCACATTCGAGCTTGACGGAATCGGCTTGACAAATGACCGGGAATAGCTCGTGGGTGAGGCTCAGCACAGCAGATGGGTCTCGGGTTGGCACACGACATGGCAAGGATGGCTGCTGTTGCTCAACTCGGTGTAGTCTCAGCAAAGGTAGCAGCAACTCGGTGACAGCAAGAAACGTCACGGGGTAAAGTGATTATGGAGAACACTGGGCACGGCTCCGCGAGACCTACAAGAACACTAAAAGACGCTGGACTAACAAGGAAATTTATTAGCGATGCCTTCGTGAAGCAAAGAGAAGACGAAATCTGGCACTAGGAAAAGGTCGTCTGGCCATGTCGTGCGCGATGAGAATCGGAGCAGACACGTAGCTCGTAGCACACGCGGGAAGTAATTCGGCAATAACCGTTAATGATGGCCTTTCTCTCAAAAATTCAAGCAAAAGAGAATCCTCCTTTCTTTGACCAAAACTCGTGCCTTTTGATTTTCGTTTCTTGGACTCTCGGTGTTGACTTTTCTTCTCAAAATAGTGTATTGCCCCCGTGAAGAAACCTGGACTTGGGTGTGACGCGTGGATGCCCATGTGCTCCTTCACGGACGTCCTTTGCTTCGTATTTTATAGTGGGAGTTGGGCTGGAACTCTCGATCAGCAAACGACGTTCGGCAGCTTCATCGTCAGAGGTCTAGTGCAGCATCATTGTACTGGACTTCTTAACGGTGCACTGAGCTCGTTGGGCCCGGATGGCAATGACTTGATGGCAGATCACGAACAGCAGCGGCTTGGCGTGGGCAGCTCCGTCATCATAGGAGTGGTTGACTCGTGGCTGAAGGAGGGGCAATGCAGTAGTGTTGTCGATGATGAGGGCACAGTGGTGGTGTCGTGGCACGCCAAGACGAGCGTCTCCGCCAAGGGTTGGCCGAGAGAGCTTCTTCTCTCTCTTTTCTCTCTATTGTGGCCGTATGTTTTCAATTGTGTGGCCTCTTGTTCGGCATTGAATTTCCCAGTTTTATCACAGTGAAATCACTGGATGGCAATCAACGCTCGGGTACATTGGCCACTCCAATGTCTCGCTGCTGGAATTATCGTCAGAGATGTAGGAATTTAATTTAGGGAAGAAACAAAAATAAAATCACCTCAGTTCGAATAGCAAATTGGAATCGCACACAATCAAACTTTAAAAAAAAAAAAAAGGAAGCTCGACTTAGCTTTATGCTTGTCAAGCTAAGTCGTCTATATCCATGACACATGATGAATGTGGGACGTCGTCAAGAGGACTGCACCATCCAATAGACCAATCGGAGAATTCTCGAGATCGTCAACCCCCGATGTCTGAGGGTGTTTACCTCCTTTTATAGCAAAAAGCCCCCCACGTATCGTTGGAAAGTCTGGATCCGTGGAGCCGATTGATGATTCTTGGGGAATTGCTAAGTTTTGGCTTTGATTTATCACCAAGAATTGATTGTGAATCTCTCTAATTTATTTCAAATTAGCGCTCTGAATCTTTTGGTTGCATTTTCTGCTTCTATTCATATTGCCTTGGATGTGTCCACATTCGCTCATCTCCATTCACAATGGGCTGACTTGATTATTTCCTTTCTTGCGAATAGGGCCAGGTGGGCATTTATCATTTTCTCTCACTATTCTATAACCAGCTGATTAGTCTCCTTTTATAAATTCCAGCAACCAACACCTTCCACAAATGCCTTGATTTCTTTTATTTTGTAAAATTCTTGCCCTTTATTCATTTGATTTTTGAATTGCTTCTGCATTTAACAAAATCCGAATATTCATTAGAATTTCAAAGTTCCATGCATAATCAATCAAATCAATTTCCCCCACTTTTTATTTTTATTTTTTCCTTTTATTTGTTCTGATGCATTTTTTTAAGGGTTAAAATTAATCCCTAATTTTTATGCAAAAAAAAAAAAAAAATGACCGGATCGCCAAAATTTAGGTGTCAACACTAGGGTTCTTGTTGCTTCAATAAGGATCCTTGTGGATTGCACGGGTACACCGCCATTTTTGGTGAAAGGCTGTACCTTGTGGCAGGTTGATCCAAAGGCTTATAGTGCAGATGACTGGAGGAAATTTGTTGAATTTAGAGGTATTCTCAAGCCATTTATTGTAGTTTCTCTTGCCGTGCCTTTCGCATTCTCAAGCCATTTTCCCAAGACAAAGATTGATACAAGAATGCGGACCAGAAGATAGAGGGACGAATATGTTGAAGAAGATAAATAAAAGGCAAAAAAGAAAATCCTCTTCTAACATCTCAGTAACATTTCATTATTCAAAATAGAATAGACAGCATGTTTTCTAATGAACAAGATTAAGCAAAAGTAGAATACATAGATATTGAATATGCTGTATAATGTTCCGTCGAAACGAAGCACAAAACGTCTTAGAATACAGATTTTTAACTTTATCGTACGTACAATTGTTTGCCACATTTAGCGCATATTTCTGACTTACAACATTTTATTTGTTGAAACTAAAAAAGCAAAACATCTCCAACGCAATGCTCAGACAGAAATCAAGCTCGGAAAGTTGTTCATGTGATGAGTTTAGGGCAAAGGCAATCCGAAGGCAAAATCTATCTGTTGAATTTTCAAAGCTTGAAACCGTTTTGTATGTTTGACTCTCCAAGTCAAACTTTCCTGTTTTGCATCCACCGGGTCGAGCAAGCAAGTCCAGTTCGGGACCGGACTTCCCCTTCGATTTTCCACACGATATCCGGTTGGATTTCCGCGCGCTTAAATGCCTGGGGCCGGGTTTCATGTGTGGGCTGAAACTCGAGAGACGATTGAGACATATCTGCATGAAATTTCGTCTCTCTCTCTCTCTCTCTCTCTACTCTTTAACTGTGATTTCGATCTGTTGCGAGAGCCTCCTAGTTTCATCCTCCAGTGTTATCTCGGGCGTTTGTCAGGAAGTATCTGATCTTGCAAGGAGGGAAATCCGAAGACCTCCAATGACAACAAATATATAGAAGAAGATAAAGCTGGTAATTCCCAAAAAAAAAGAAAAAATCCTCTCCTTACACCTCAGTTACATTTCATAAGTTAAAATAGACTAGACTGCATAACGAACAAATAAAAGCGAAAGTTAAAAAAAAAAAAAAAAAAAGGGGGGCGCGCTGGGAGAGGGGAAGATTTCGCTTTCTCATCAAAATTTATTATAATATTCAAATTTCAAATAAATCGAAAAGATGATAACAATTTACATACAAACACTAGTGAAAGTTCTAAGTTTTTTTTTTTTTGGGTTAAATTAACGAAAAGTTTAAGTGCATGCGTTGTAAGAGTTAATTGTCAACCTAAACACAACAATATAAAATTTAAGATGTTCGGTGAAGGATATGCCATGTACACAATATAGGACTAAATTACTTAAATAAGCAATGCATGAAACTTTCATTTAGATCTTGAATTCAAGTTGATTCAAATAAAAAAAGAACCCAAAGCTTAAAATAAGAGAATGATTAAGGGTGCATTTGGTTCGGCATTTTGAAAACTCATTAGGGAAATGCAAAATAGTTTATCCTAAAGGATTTTGGGGAAATGTTTGAGGAAATGCAAACATTGTTTAGTAAATTCTACTTTAAATTGGTAGAAAACACAATTGAAAAGCTCATTTGGTGATTAATCTAAGCTTTTTTAATTTGTATCTATTTAAAATTTTTAAAAAATAATTTTTACAACCTTTTAAATTTATGTTTGACAACAATGTTAAAGATGATGTGTACACAATTTTGTTAAAATTAAAATTTCTTTTTTGCTAATAAAATCAAATGGAAAAAATTCACTTGCTCTCTTTTCTCAATTACAAGAAAGATACTTTCATTGCAATAAATATGGTAACATATGATTGGAGGAAAGAAACTTATTATCCTTAAAAAATTATAAATATCATTACTATTTCATAAATTTATAGCTATTTAATCACGTAAACATGCCATATCAAATGCCACATCATCATTTGAAGCATTATCCTCCTCATTTATATCATTGGAATCTATTGTATATAAATTGGGATCCAAATCCACTCTAGCAAAATATGCATCATTCTAAAAAAAATTCGTATATAATTGTGCAAAGTTATTATTGCTATCATAATTTTCACCTACTTTATAAATGGATAATTTGGCATACTTTTTAAAATCTTCCACTTCTTCAATACACCAAAAGTTCCCTCAATTTCTAATTGTAGTGAGAATGGGCACGGTTGAACACTTCTTTATAACCTGTCGGCTGAGGACCTCATTGAAATTCAGGCGAATGATATCTAACTTTTTTATATGGCCCCAAATAACCCATGAGATTTGAATATCCAACATTTACCAAATAATATTTACCTACACAAAAATGTTGCAAATTTAATTAACACATAACACATACATATATTAATGCCTAAAAACCATTAATTAACAAACCTTTTGGAGCATGAAGAAATTGTAAATCATGTCTCCTAATGGGTTCATAAAAGATCCGAGTATCATGAGTTGTTCCCTACCAATTGGTTCAAATATAAGTAAATTTCATGTTAAAATTGCACATGGCCATTACATTTTGCGTCAATGTTCTTTTTCGACCAATAAAATGAAGTTGCTCACTCGTAAGTACCACCACCGGAATATAAGTACCATCTATAACTCTTATGCAATCCTATAAAAAAAAAAACACAAATATTACTTTATTTATATTTAGTTCATCTTTTATATCATATAATTGTAAAAACTTACCTTAAAATGTGAAAAAAAAAAAAAAAAAAAAAGTTGTACTATTCCTGATGAAATCCCAAAAGCCAAGGAGCATCCGACACTAATGAACCCAAGCTGGCACGGCTCTATCAACAAATCAAGAATCTTTCCAACACTACGACAAAATCTAGGCACAACCAGCAACCAAGCTCACAGATTTACCCAAAAGCAAACAAGTTCACCCAAAAAAAAAAGACGAAAAATAAAACCCACAAATGAGACGAATGAGAGATTGAACCTGCAGAGGTGTAGTTGCGAACACGAGGGGACTTCGAGAGGATTCGCAAGGTTCGCAAGGGAGAGCAAGCGTGAGAAGTAGGGAGCAAGACGCAAGCAAGGGAGAGCAAGCGTGAGGGGCAGGGAGCAAGACGTGAGCAAGGAAGAGCAAGCCGCAGTCATTTTCTAGAGGAGCCGTAAGGGAGAAGGAGAGAAACGAAACGTAGGTTTGTTTTTTTATAAGGGTTAAACTTAGATTTCTAATGATTTTTTGAAGGCAAAAAAAGAACTCCACAAAATTTCACTAATAGAGCCCCACAGCATTCCGATGAGCCTTCAGCATTCTCAATGTTAACTTTCAACTCAAAATTCCTTAGGAAATGGTTGCTAAACACCCCAAATTTTCTCCAAGGGCCTTTCAAAATACCGAATCAAACGCATCCTAATATCTTCTCGTATCATCCATATATGGTAGTCTATCCATCTAACGCACATACATAATTATCATCAAAGCGAACCTGAGAAACGCAAATTCTAACTTTCAACTCAAAATTTCTTAGGAAATGGTTGCTAAACACCCCAAGTTTTTCCCAAGGGCCTTTCAAAATACCGAATCAAACACATCCTAATATCTTCTCGTATCATCCATATATGGTAGTCTATCCATCTAACGCACATACATAATTATCGTCGAAGCGAACCTGTTCTCCTGAGAAATGCAAAAGCAAAGACACAGGAGGCAACGGAAACATGAATAACCCCGAAGTCAAGGACGAAGCAACAAGAATCCAACAAGAGGTCCTGATCACCGCCCACGACTTGGCCGAGACCAAGTACTATGGCCACGTCGCCGGCCTCTTCCGAGATGGCCCGGAGTTCCGGAGGCACCTCGATCGGGTCCTTGGGCCAGACCCGGAGCCAGTCCTGATGGTGATCTATGCCCTTGGCAGCCCTGAGCAGAACCACAACTCGCAGTACCAGCTTGCGCTCGCAATCCTCCTCAAGCGCGACTTCCCCGACCGGATAAGAGACATCGAGCTGTATGATCCCGCGTTCTCGCCTGCCGACTGCCTAGCCCTGGAGATGCTGGGCCTCCGGGTCCTGCCTGCCAACGAGCACTTCCGGAGGCCTGCCGACAAGCCGACCCTGTTCTTCTTGCCCTCCGCGAACATTTGGCATGTGGGTAACTTGCTTGAGGCCAATTGGTGCGCTTCCAGGTCGAACCGGATGATGATTCTCTCAAATTCACTGTATCCTGGGAACCCGGATCCGGGGCTCGCAAATCAATGTTGGCATCACCGAGTGTACACAGGCATACTCAGCAAGTATGCAAGGAGATTCGATATCCCAACCGATTTTCATGGCTATCATCGCTACATCTTTGGCTACCTCTCTTTCAACTTCTTCGACGTGGACCCCAATGTTGATTTGGAGAGCCTCTTGCCAGGTATCTCTTTGTTTCTTGACTCAATTATCATAGATGTTTCGTGTCGGCTTCAAATCAATTGGTGCGTGGTTTCATTGGTGTTTGTTAGCTTGTCAATGATTGACATTTGAATTCGTTAATGACATACGGAGAACTTTATAGAACTTGTTCTTGATAAATAACCAACTGCAATTACCGGTGATCATCGAGTGAAACCCGCTTGAAACACGTCCAATTGGTTGACCAAAGATTTACAGAGTCCGAGCATGCTGATTCTGAAACTGTCACGCCTAGAACCATCATGAACCGGAATTTAAAGGGCCAATTCCATAAAAAAGCACGAACTTTAGGTGTTGTCCCAAATTTGGCCCAAACTTTATTTTGTCTATAAAAAAAAGCACAAACTTTAGGTGTTGTCCCAAATCTTGTCTGAACTTTATTTTGTCTAAAAAAAAAACACAAACTTTCACTTGTATCCCAAATCTGGCCCTCCGTTAACCTTTATTCCATAGTCATCCAACGTGGCATTTCCACGTCAGCAATAATATCCAACACAACAAAACGATGCTGCATTCAAGTGTTTGGAGGAAGTGTTAGATTTAAGTCTGCCATCCAATGAGGTGAACTTTACAAATGATTCTCATGGGAAAAATAATTTAGCAGCTTCAATTCCAGGGGACGAGGCACATAGCTAGGGTCATTAGATCAATTAACAATTGGCAAGCTGTTTGCAATGTCAGAAGCTGGGTTGGAAGCAGAAGATTACATTGCCTTAAAGCGAGATATTAAAAGCGTGTGCATCTTGTAGTTAAATAAAGATGTGAAGCCTATTTGTAATAGACTTTATTTTGTCTCAAATAAAGTTCGAGCCAGATTTGAGACAACACCTAAAGTTCGTACTTTTTTTTTAGACAAAGTAAAATTCGGGCTAGATTTGAGACAACACCTAAAGTTCGTGCTTTTTTTTTTTTTTTGACAAAATAAAATTCGGGCCAGATTTGAGACAACACTTAAAGTTCGTGCTTTTTTTTTAGACAAAATAAAGTTCGGGCCAAATTTGAGACAACACCTAAAGTTCGTGTTTTTTTATGGAATTGGCCCAAATTTAAATGACTTCATTCAGCTTGTTTGGGAGATTCACATATTTAAAAAATGATCAATGATCACGATGATTTGATATGTAATAGGGTATCTTCATGTGCTTTCAAAGTAGTTTCATCAAAGCAAAGCGTTCACCTTTTCTTTTAATAGCTTAACGTGATTATTATGATTTCCGTGGTCTTATTCTGAAATTGCTGATGGACTTGACCTCCTTCTTGTAGATGAGTTTAAGCAAAGGAGAAGAGAGCGGCAGCAGGAATCCGATGACGAGGAGGAAGAGTGCCTAAATCACGAGGATCTAAGAAAGTAAGCAACGTCAATCTTAATGTGTTACATGTGAACAGAATCTCTGCTCATCAAGGTCTCCTAATCTCTTTCAACCCGACATCTTCTCTTGTTTATGTCCTTGCAAACATAAACAGCAACTTAAATAGATTAGTTCAATTCAGCCTTCACCTAAGTCCAATACCCACTCTTGAAAAATGATCTGCTGTGCCTTCGTCGCTTCATTTGTCGCACTGAATTTGTATGATTTTAACCATTTAGTCACTTCAAAGGTAGGTTTAGTCCATTGAACGAGACTACTCATTGTTCCGAGGAAGAACTTACTCATATGAAATATGAATGATCATGAGATGGAACTTCTACATGCGAGATCAAAGTTGTGTATATTTGAGCTTGGATTGAGATGATGCGAGCTTGATTCATTCCGGTAGACTGCAATTCCTAACCGCTTGTAATTTCATGGACAAAATTTGCAGCATCTCGGAGGAGTTCTTTTGGCGTCAGTTTGAGGACCTCGGTCAATTGAACGGATACCGCTTTCCGCGGCAACACCGGTGCGAGTGGAAGCCACCTCCCGAAGGTTGGTTGAAGCTGAATTTCTGCGGCAAAGCCCGTGACGGGGTCTCGCCTGCGGGCTGTGGCGGAATCCTCCGCGACGAGTACAAGGACGTGGTCGCAACGTACAGCTGCAGCCTCGGCGAGCTAGCAGACGCCACGGTGGCAAATGCAGAGGCGCTGAGAATGGGCATGAGGCTGCTGGACGACGTTCCTGGAGGAGTGAAACAATTAGTCGTGGAAGGGACGGATCTCAGCGTCGTGAGATGGGCCAGCTCCGGGCCGGAGCCGCCAGAAAAGGTCAAGGAAGCGGTGGACGACATCCTCAAAACCGTGGCACGGATCGAGATGGTGATTTATCACGTGTATGATGAGGCCAACGAGGCCGCGATCGCATTGGCTAAGGAAGGTGCAACCTCGCAAGATCGACGTGTTTGGATTTCCTCCAAGATAAGAGGTAAGATGGGCTAAGTAATCTCGCAAAGCTAATCAATAAGTGACTGGGTTGAGAGAACCAGTGGATTTAAGCCAACCGCTAACCTTTTCAGGGTTATATAACCTAAATTCAGACGTTCATTACATGTTCTGTCGGTTGATATATGACTTACTTTCTTGAATAAGTTGAGACCCTTGTTTTGCCAACT
The DNA here is from genome assembly GCA_014182725.1 of Eucalyptus brandiana. Taxonomy (NCBI): domain Eukaryota; kingdom Viridiplantae; phylum Streptophyta; class Magnoliopsida; order Myrtales; family Myrtaceae; genus Eucalyptus; species Eucalyptus brandiana. The sequence goes on along the minus strand of CM024668.1, from coordinate 6,266,646 downwards.
CAACCCACTTTCATTTTCCTTTCCTCGAGCAGCAAAAGCAAATTGAATAAACAAAGGAGAGTGATTCTAGGTTCTGATCGAGTTCCACCTAGAACCTAGAATATACCCATCAAAACAAGATCTCTAATTTTTAGAGCTTGAAACTTATCTTACATGCCCTGGAACTCAAACCCTACACTATCACATGTCATGGTGTCAGTTTCAGAATCTATCCAATTTTCACCTATACTCTTAATTGAACGATTGCAGTGGATCATTACATTCAATAATCATCATTTGCTACAATCTATTAATCATAATTTATATTTAAACATACGAAAATTATTAAATACTAATAAAGTAAAAGTCTCATTCATGTATATAGTTGGAAATGGAGGCTCAGATTATTTATTTCATATTACACACTTATCATTAGATGTCACAGAATGTCATAGGATAGCACAAAGATATAGAACAAGAAAAATACAAAGAACTTGTGCCAAGTTCCAAATCTGGAACCATGCTCGCCCCTTAAACAAACGACAGAAAAGAAAGAGAAGATGAAGCGGGCAAAAGCAAGAGAGGGAAAGACAAAAGAGATTGAGCTGCAAGAGGAGGTAGAGAGAGAGAGAGAGTGGAGGTCGGCTTCGTTGCATTGAGCGCTTCGGAGGTCTTGTCAAGCCGGAATAATATCCTTTCGCAGCACTCGGCAAGAATTAGAAAAAAATATTTTTTTTTCCTTTTTGCAAAGAGAGAAAAACGGAACAAGACACCATTCCATATGCAGATCCCCAAGGGACGTTTTCGTTCTTTCGGTTGTTGAATGAGCAAATTCACTTTTTACTTGATTTGGAGCTTGCAATCTTGTACTTGATCCGATCCCACTGAAGTGCGAGTTATCCGATGAAGCGGTACATACGAGTTCTTGATTAGGAGCTTAGAATAATCTATCAATATAAAGGGTCATACTAAGTTATTTCGACCGGAGATCTTCCTCTTTACTACAATTAATTTGTCTTATTCATTCTAAAATTTGTGGTTAATTGTCCTAACATTGGTGCATTATTGGCGCACTCAACAAAAAAATAATAATAATAATTGGGTAGAACGAGATTTTATGGTTGAGCACATCATTATAAAGCTCCATTGCCTCCACTTCCCTTAACTTTAATTAGAAATTTTTCTTTATATTAATTAGGAAAAAAACTTAATTATCTCATTTAATCTTACACATTGTTTCTAGAACAATATATCAACATCAATTTGCTGCACTTATTGATTTGGATGTAATTTAAATAAGCTTGCAATTTTTCGTGGCATGAAAATTGTTCGGAGTAAGTGGGACGTGGGGTATCGGCTTTGGTTTTTTCATGGTACAGATATTTCGATTGTTACAATTGGTGCTTCTCTTGTATATTGGAGTGGGGGAAGCAAAAAGTTTAGGAAACATATGAAGTGTATTTATTCATGTGATATTTTTGTAAAAAAGTTAAGTACGCGATGACTCGTTCACTATTACTTTTACCGGAGTAATGCTGGCATCTCCACCCCTTAATTTATCCTTCTAATCCGGTGATTGGATTATTCGGTCTCAAGGGGAATCAAAGTTTGCTATATATTGAACATTAAAACTAAGTGGGGTTTTTTAAAAAAGCAAAGAAAGTAAATATGATTAATTCGTGAGCCAATAGCTTATATTACTTTATTTAGAAGTATAGGATATCCACCATTTTCACATTACTTGACATTTTTAGTGTCGGTAGCTCATCATCTCATTTAGAATGATCAATTGTGTTACCACGTGTCAATATATTGACAACATAACATAGTAATCAATTGCAAGACGTCAAACATGAATTTATATTTTATGGGATATTGAAAATGATATGCAATATTACGTCGAAATCAAGCATAGAACATTGTAGAATACAGATTTTTAACTTTATGACGTTTGTGCAAGTGTTTACTACATCTAATTGTATTCAAATCCCAAAGGTCGCTTACTTACAAAATTTTGCCCTTTGAAACTAAAAATTCAATAACCGAAGAACGAACCGAACCGGTAGTTTGGGTTTAATCAAATGTCGCATAGAATTTGTCTCGTTTAGTCAAAATGTGCGCAAGTTTGGGTTTGCTGTCTAGTTTGCCATTCTCAACTTCTGCCGATTGCGCTTATATTTTGAAGCCAAAAGGCATGATCTTTTTCTGAATGTACCTTCTCTAAACCGGCCTCAGAGTGTATGCTGAGTTTAGCTGGAATTCAAAGAACATGTGGAGGAGAATTACTAAAAAAGTCCTAAACCTATTGCAATTGTGTTAATTCAGTCCTAAACTTTTTTTTTTTTTTTTACCAATTTGGTCATAAACATTTTATAATTATGCCAATTCAGTCCATTTAGCCAAAATTGGCTGACCGGCGCCGACGTGGACGCCGGCGGGGGACAGCTAGCCAGCAAACGCTAATGTGGCAATTTTTTAATTTTTTTTAATTTTTCAAATTTTAAATATTTTTTAAAATTATTTAATTCTTTTTTTCATTTTTTTTCTCACATTCTCCTTCCTCTCGCCGGCCGACGCCGGCTAGAGGCGAGGATTGGCGAGGCTCACCCCCACCGACCAGAGGCGACCTCGTTGGCCACTGGCGAGGAGGAGGCCCCGCTAGATCTGGCGAGGTTAGCCTCACCGGCTACTAGCGAGGGCGAGGGTCAACTTCGCCAATGGCTGGCGAAGTTGCTGTTACCAAGGGCTATGGTAGAGGTGGGGAGGGAGAGGATGAGGAGGAGGAGGAGGAGGGGGCGAAGCAGTTGCAGAGATGCGGAGTGGGGCGCTGTGGTTGCGGCGGCGGCAACGACAGCAACGGGGAGAGCGAAGTGGGGGCATTGCTCCAGCATAACTTGGAAGATCAGTTGAGGCTGGTGGGATCTATGTACGAGTGCAAGGACGATGGCGATGGCGATGACAATGACGGGAATGTCAAGTTTCTCTAGAGAGGAGCCTCGCCGGCCACCGGCGAGGTCGACCCTCACCTTGGCTGGGCAAGGCCCCAGTGAGCTCAGCCCTCACCAAGGCTGGGTGAGGGTCAAGCTCGCCGAATCTAGTGGGGCCTCACCCTCACCAGTGGCCGGCAAGGCTGACCTCGCCAGATCTGGCGAGGCCTCGCCCTCACCTTTGGCCGACGTCGGTTGACCAGAGGAAGGAGAAGGTGAGAAAAAAAAATTAAAAAATTTTAAGAAATATTTAAAAATTCAAAAAAATTAAAAAAATTAAAACTTTGCCACATCAGCATTCGTCGGCTGGCTATCCCCTACTAGTGTCCACATCAGCGCCAACCGGCCAATTTTGGCCAAATGAACTGAATTGGTACAATTATAAAAAGTTTAGAACTAAATTGGCCCAAAAAAAAAAAGTTTATGATTGAATTAGCACAATTGCAATAAATTTATGACTTTTTTGGTAATTCTCCTAACATGTGGAGACCGGAACTCTTGAGTTTGCTTGGGTTTATCCAAAGTCCTTAAAGACTAGGAAGACTTTTCTCAGCCTTTGCTCGAGTACTCTCCCTTTTTTTATCCTTTGGGCAATTCTATTGTTCCATTCTAAAAATAAACGAATTTATTTTCATCATAATAAATTTCTGAAAGAATTACCAAGTGTTAAAAAATTATTGATAAAATATGTTACATGTCCTTCGATTTTTCAATCACTTGCTGATGACTTACCAACACTCGTACGAAATATTTACCAAAAAAAAAAAAACACTCGTACGAAATTACTAATATTTCTGTCTGGTTTACGAATTATTAACCTGTCTTATCTTCACTAATTTGTTTCTTTCTTGTCAACGCCTTAAATTTCCCTTGTAATATAATGATTTAGAAATATCTATTTGAATGACTCAGTTTCCTTCCGATAAATTGACCAACTAGTTTTATGCGGCAACTCTCACTGGAGTTACATACTAGTGCTTTTTCGTGTTTGAGTTTTAGAGGCGATGATTTAGTTGATTGATTTCACAAAACTATAAGGTGCTGTTGCTTTTAACTCCGTTTAATTAATAGTAATTATAATTTGAAACTATGATTAAATGATCGACCAAGTTTGTTGTTTCTTTCAATTTCAGGTAATTAGAATTTGGAGCAATTTTTTATAGATGATTGAGAAATGAAGTTCTATAATTTAGGTTTTATGTTATGTGTTTTGAACTTTAAATCTTTTCGACCAAAAAAACTTTCTTTTATTGTTTATTTTATTTTACGTGTTCATCTTTTTATGGATTATTGCTATTGATAAATAGGGATTTTGATTGTTATGCTCATTTTCATTTGCTTAATTAAAATGAAATAAAAACAAACGAAAAAATGAAACAAAATTAAAATAAAATAAAATAAAAATTGGTCAGTTCTCGAGTGGATCATTGAACCAACCTCAAACCAATTAACGGAGTAAGTTCCATGTTTCACAGTATACAGGATAGATTTCAGATTTCAAAAATTAAAAAATTGATTCTGACATGGTGAATTCTAGGTTCTAAGTAGAATTTAGACCGACTCTGGAATCACTTGCCCTTAAGAAAAAGGACTTTGGTTTTTGTTGCTTCGATCGGGATCCTTGTGGATTGCATGGGTAAACCGCTATTTTCAATTAGGGTAAACCGCTATTTTCTTATGAAAGGCATTAGCTTTTGGCAGCTGGATCCAGAGGCTAATAGTACGCACGCTTGGAGGAAAATTCTTGAATTTAGAGGCATTCTTAAGCCATTTATTGTAGTTTCTCTTGCGGTGCCTTTCCCATTCTCAAGCCATTTTCCTACGAAAAAGATTGATACAAGAATGTGAACCAGTAGATAGAGGGACGAATATATAGAAGAAGATAAATAAATAAATAAGGAAAATCCTCTCCTTCCATCTCAGTAACATTTCATAATTCAGAATAGAATAGGCAGCATGTTTTCCAACGAACAAGCTTCCCAACCAAAATTTAGAATCCTAATCAAATTTCAAAAAAATAAAAGAATCTGCACACCAACGTTTACACGTCTTGAAAGTTCAAATGATTTGAATTGATAAAATGTCAAAGTACGTGGGTCGCAAGAATGAATTGTTGATCTAGATGCGCCATTCAAAATTTAAAATGTTAAGTGAAGGATGATACATCATGTACACAATATTAGGATTAAAGCGATGCGTAGAACTTTCATTTAGAACTTGAATTCAAATAATGATTTAAATAAACCTATGACGTTTCCTACCACCCCCGAAAGAATAAAATTTCAAGGCCAATGGAAATATTGAATAATTAGTCGATGGAAAATGTTTTCATAATAGACAAAAATATTTCAATTCAAAGCCAAGACTACTCATTTGCTATGGAAAATATTCTCGCTGAACCGTTAGTCTGAAAATTCCGGATTAAGCAATGTAGCGTTTTTTTAGGGTTTTGGGGTCCTTTTTTTTGGTCGAAAGAGATACTAGTATTTATATGAAAGGAATTGTACACCCTGAAGCTAAAATATCCACAGATAGCAAATCAAGAAGTACAGCAGGAGGATTAAAGAACCAATTTTGGGCTGGAGGAGCAATACGTCGGGCCTTCACAGCCCAGTCAGCTACCCGGTTTGCCTCGCATGGACAGTGCTGCAGCTCTAGGTCAGAGAATTGGGAAAACAGAAGCAGAGCCTCCACAACCAACGGCCGAAGCTCCCAGATCGGCGATTTGCCGTCCCACACCGCATCTATGAGAGTAAGGCAATCAAATTCAAAAAAAAAAAAAAGGATCCCAAAAGCCCCAAGGAACAAGCCAGGCTGCTGGCAATGAAGGGACCCTCCCTAGGGTAGGAAGGGTCAGCTGAGCCGGGACCTAACCCAAGTTGGACTCGAGTAGGTCCTTAAACTGCTCCCCCAAGCCCGTGCGGAGTAAACCACCGGGTATGGAGTTCTATCCTAGTGGACTCCCAAAAACTCCAAGGAATAAGCCAGGCCGCTGGCAATGAAGGGACCCTCCTCGGGGTAGGAAGGGTCAGCCGAGCCGGGACCTGACCCAAGTTGGACCCGAGTAGGTCCTTAAACGGCTCCCCCAAGTCCGTGCGGGGTAAACCACCGGGTATGGAGTTCTATCCTAGTAGACTCCCAAAAACCCCAAGGAACAAGCCAGGCCACTGGCAATAAAGGGACCCTCCCTGGGGTAGGAAGGGTCAACTGAGCCGGGACCTGACCCAAGTTGGACCTGAGTAGGTCCTTAAAGTGCTCCCCGCAGATAGTGATGAATATGAAGTATTAAAGGACTTCCTGAGCCTTCGGACGAGGTGAATTACATATTTGCTGGGTCGATCTGTTCTCTGCACTGCACAGGTCTCAAGATCAGTTCTGAACCTGCAAATATGACAAACTTCCAAGTCTTCAAAAGCTTTCCAACCGCATAATTTCATACTTTTCTGGGTTGGTTTGATAGGTCAAATAGGTGTGTAAAGAACCGGTTTAAATGCAGGGCATGGTCTGGCCGTGTGGGCTTGATCTTCGATTTCGGGAAAATGTAGGCCTAAGCTTGAAAAGTTGACAACTAATGAATTGAAGTGGACATCTTAAGCAACAAATCCATGGGTGAATCATTAAAATTAAAGTCGACTTGATTATGCCATGACAGATGAACATAATGGTCAGTTTAGGATGAAACACAGCACTTAATTCGGAAATTTTACTGACTGTGAAATGATTCCATCTTCTTGCTATGATTGATAGTGTGGCTTGGTGAGTGTAGATTGTACATTTTAATGCTTAATTGATGATGTGAATGTTGAGATGATGACTGTTAAATGTAGATCAAGATGTTTTCAATGTGATGTTGGGAGAACCGTGACTTCGAACAGGAAGATCTCAGAGAGATCATGCGATTCTATTAGCTTTAGGATTAATCTCACAGTTTGTGTTCTATATTTACTAAGGTATAGATCTAGCTTCTTAGTTTGAATAACCCAAGAGATAGGTTTAGTTTGAATAAGTTCACTTTGAGCTAATTCCATGGTTTAGGATTGTCACTTCAAACAAAAACAAAAAAAAAATGGTAGTAGTTTAAGCTAAGGCTCCAAGTAAATGGATTAGGAATAGATATCATATCAAGTTAGCTTAGAATAAGCATTATGTTCATATAAATAGATTTTTTGTAGATTAGTTTATGCTTAATTAGATTTCTTTAGTTTAGGACAAGTATCTAAAATCAAGTTCCATGTGGAATCATTTCCGGGGCTCCAAATAAGGCTATGTAATATTTTTTGCTCGACTTATATCAGGTTATTTTTCTGCACTTTATTCTTACTCATCTTTTCCTACCATTTTGATGTGTTGTCTTGATATTCGTATATAGTTTTTATGTTTTGATTCGTTTAACTTCATTTGTTGATTAAATCACACTTTAGGATTAAGATCAATCAAATAAAGTGCATTATCACTAGGTGGAAATGAACCTTAGGACTCACAACTTGGCAAAGATCACCTGACTCCCCTTAGTTGACAAACAATTGAGTTAAGGTATCAAAAAGGGCACTACTATTAAAAAATAATGTAATCAAGTTCTTGATCTTAGATTTCTGATTACGTAGGAAGTGAGACGTCTTTCTACGTCCTAATTGGTTCCTAATCGACTTAAATAGACTAGCGGTGACTTTAATATAGGATAGAATCTCATTAATAAATCAAATCAAAAGAACTTCCCAACATCACACGGGAAAGGATTTGGGGGAACTTGCATCAAACGAGGGTGAGCACCTCGAACATAAGGGTCGTCCATTCTCACTCGACATTCTACACCTGCATAATCACCATATAAAATATTAAATAAAAATAAAAGTGGTCGAACGATCAAATTCCATGTGACTGTTTGGCTATATAGTTCAACTCCTCTTTCTTCTCTCATTTTCACTTTCATTTATTTCTCCTTATTTATCCTCTCTTGTAAATTCTCAAAAATCTTTAATTTCTATATGTGGTCTTTTTTATTTTTCAAATTCACAATGGGCGGAATTAGCAACAGTAGGGGTGAGCAAATTGAACCGATTGAATCAGACCTCTCGGTCTGATTTTCAATTCTATAAAATTAAAATTGATGAATTTTGAACTGATTCTCGATTTCAGGTGGAATCGCGCGCCAAGAAGTCTGACACAAAGAAAAAAAGAGATCATGGAAAGAAGAAGGTTTTCACAAGCGACAAAAGAGAAAAGCAGCTTTGGCGCCTCGCTCTTGTTCTTGCACACGGCCGAAACTAGCGGAACGTCCGGCCAGTCGTAGCCTCCCGTCGCAGCCACCAACCTCCGCCGAGCACCACCTGTGGCCCCAGTGATGTTGTTGCTCTCTGCCCAGTGCCGCCCAATTCTGGTGAAGATGCCTGTTGGCCGCACCGACAAGCTTCTTGGCGTTCCCGCATTCCATTCCGACACGCCAGTCCAGCTGCCAGACGTCGGGACCGAAGCTTGTTCTTGCATTTCCTGCCACCGCGCTGCCGATCGCCCGAGATTAGCATTGAAAACCCAGCTCTGTCGTGTCCTTCCGACGTCGGCAAAGCCCAACAACAACAACAAGCAGAATCAACGGAACGCTTTTCGCCTCCACTAGTCCGCCCACGCCAATTCCGACGAGGCTTCTTGCTGACTTTGCAGCTCCCGGCATCATCCTCACAGCAGCCGTCATACTAGGGGTGAGCATGGTCCGGGTTGGTCTGGGCCACCCCCTAACCCTATGACCAGACCGACCCAATAGGTTCGATCCGGTTCAAGGGTCAACCCGGGACCAATTGATAATTTTTTTCGTCTTATTTATTATATTTCCTAAAAAAGCAAACCTACAAATTCAAATTACACATCCGTCAACAATGCGGCATTGTGCAACTAAACTATAAATACCAATACATATTTAGCAAATTTAAGATGATACAATAATAGAAATTTCGTACTTGCTAATCGTTCATCGAGATATGGGACAAGATGGAAAGTTCTTATAATCATCTATCTTTAATATTCATAACACCATATACAAAAGTGTTTTCCTGCGTTTGATCACATAGAGTCCACTCAACTAAAAAATGAGCTTCACACCACTTGACTAGCATTTGATCATGTAGAATCCATTCAACCAAAAAATGAGCTTCACACAACTTGACTAGCAAATCACCATAACAACTGTAGTACTACTCTACTCTTCAAAAACTTCTACCATTTGACACAAATTGAAAAGCAAAGTGCAGCTGAAATTCATTAGTAAAATACAATTAAACCATAAAAAGTTCAAAATACTTAATATAAACCATGAATATATAACTTTACATCTTGTTAATTCACTTAAATTTCTAAACACCTAAAAACAAAACAAACGATACATAAATAATACTCAACAAAAGTTTTAAATTGAAATTATTATTAGTGCTATTGATAGAACATCTCAATATAATCTAATATAACAGACATTTTACTTAGATTTGAATATATAAAAGTATTATAAATAATATAATATAATATACAGAGTTGGTCCAGGGTTGGTCCAGGGTTGGACCGACCCAAAACTCTTAGGACCAAGGACCAACCCGCACAGTGTTGGTCTTGGAATTTCAGGACCAAGGACCGACCCAGTCCCCTTGGGAACTGGACCAGAACTGGCAAGGTTGGGCCAGTCCAAGGTCGGTCCAGGGTCGACCCTAGACCGCTGCTCACCCCTACGTCATGCTTCCAGGTCGCTAGCCACCAATTCCATTACCCACTCCGATTCGGACCATCCCAGTTATAGGACCAAATGGTTCGATTCCTAGTTCAAAGAAATGGGAATCAGTCCCACCGGTCCAATTCCCAATTTCTGGATGAGAACCGGACCGTCCAAAAACCAATCATCCCTAAGTGATAGCTCCCAACCTACTTCCTAAGTGGCTTGCCAATTCCGAAAAATTTTCGTAGGCGAGAGCCCAATGTTTGGAAAATGTTCAACTACAACTCAGTGCATCAAAATAGACATCAACGATGCACTTGTTCAAACTGGCAAAGAAAAAGTGAGGAGAAGTAGGAAGGGGGTGAAACCGCACTATGGCATTTTAAGGACATAAGATGTCCCCCAATCAAAAATATAAGAGTTTAACAAAAGGGTAACTCCAGAAAACCCAGAGGGACTCAAATTGCCACAGGTTCCAGCTCTTGTGCTTCCTGAGATAGCAATATAAAAAGTTTATTTCTCACCAAACAAAAAATCTTTTTTCTCCCTCATTTGTTCCCTCGAGCTTCAGCAAAGATAGTGGTTCAGTGTATAAGCACCCGAACTCCTATCTCATTCCCCATTTTGGTTAAAGGATTTTGCCAAAAAAAAAAAAAAAAAAAATGAATCTATACATGAGGATGTCTACGTAATTATTATATTGTTGTTTTTCTCTTTGGAATGTGAAAAAGAAAAATTACTAGAGGAATGAATTTTAAAAACAACGAGAAGGAAAAAGGCATTAAGGAAAGAATTCAAATGCAAATAAAATTAAATAAATGGCAAGAAAAAGAAAATTCAAGTGCCCTAAAAATAGATAATGATTAGATTGTGCGGCCACAAAATTAGTCAAATAATTAATGTATAATCATATAAGTTTATAGCTAATTAGGGAAATGAATAGAATATAGCAAACCTAAACTGACCCAATTAGCCTTGATGAGGAAAAATGAACGCACAAAGATATGTTATGAGGTTTATTGTTGGATATGTGTGTCAATGCATGTGTGAGCAAGTTGTCCCAAAGTAGACCTATCTAAAATCGGCAAAAGAGAGTATACGGTAAAATATCTTGTATTTACCACTAAAAGGCCAATGTGTATAATTTCTTGCATCCATATACTTTCTTCTCTTCAACAAATTTATTATTGTGGGATTTCCTTCCACCAAAATTCATGAGGATAAATAATTATCTAAATATGAACCATTGACAACCATTTTATTTCCAGAAGTTTTTCCTATTCTTTGGCAAAATTTGGTAGGGTTGCATTGTTAATTAGTAAGCTATATCTCGTCAATAATTGAATTGCATCTTTTTGTGTCTAAGTTGAAATATGGAATGATCACTAAAAAATGACATCTTATGTCGCTGATGTAACAATATTGGCTTCATATACTTAAAAATAACGGACAAATTCAAATTGAGAGAATATAAAACAATTAACGGTTGCCAACGAGAAAAATATATAAATAAGTAGATGAAAATTAAGTAATTCTAACGGTATGTACAGTCAGTTAGTACCTAAGTTAAAAGATTCATCAATTGACCGTTTTAAGAAATCAAATTAACGAACTTAGATATATCACTTACCAATATGATAACAAGTACATATTTTAACTTGCAAATCTCATAGTAGATTCCGGACCTTAATACCGTCTCGAATCGGATAAGAAAATTGTTACTGTTTACAAGGAATGATATTAAAAGGTCTCGCTCTCTTTTGGTGGATTACTTTGAGAATCTATGAAAAAAATTAAGATTAACCAAGATCAAACCATTCTAAATATTGTGGGAGAGGGAGAATAGTAGACCAAGAAAAGAATTAATTCAATAAAACGAGACTATTTCTAGAATGAAATACAAATACAAATGTAAGATGACAATTCGAATTAGGATTTCTTAGCAACTAAAAAGAGATGTCAAATTGAGAAAGCTCTCCAATATGGTAAATTTAAATTTACTCAATCAGGCATGAGGAAGGATAATATAAATAGAGATAAGTTATGCACTACCAACTTGTCTTCTTAAGTTTGTCTTCATTTTGGTATCATCTCATCTTTTCATCTTAGTCTATGCAAATTACATCAAAATTCTCTTGAACTCTCACATCAGTCTAGATCTTCCAGGTTATTTTCATGTGCTTCCCGATCTTTTTTTTTCCCTTTCATATCCTTCTTTCTTCTTAGCATATGGTATGATATAGGTAGTTTTTCAACTTGTGCACTATGGTTTTTTTTTTCCTCTTTATTTCAAATGTGAAAAAGAATATGAAAAGTATGTATACTACATCCATTCTTCAGATCTCGGATGTTTTTCATAGATGAAGCATATTTCTTCAAGTGATTTTTTTATTATTTTTTTAATCTATATTTTCATTAGGGTATCGATGTCTATATGCTTTCTCTTTTTTTGTGTCAAAGTCTTTCTTTTTGCATTTTACAAATTTTGCTTATAATGATAGAGAGATTGTATGAGAAGTATCAATTTCAAGGTAAATAATTGCATTCTAAAGACTAACAACATAATCTAATAGATTGTCGTATCTTAGAGGGTGTAGGATATTTTACTAGCAACCAAATTATTTGGATGTTATAAACCCATTCATTATATTTGATTGTCGAGATAGTCATACGCGTAGATTCAAATTCTAAAATTTATTTCACGTGATCAATTCAATGATCAATCGGTGACCTTAGTTTGTTTTCTGGGGAATCAATGATTATTTGCTCACCTTTTTATCTAAATAAATAATTTTTTACATGTACTTATCATTTTTTTCATGAATGGTCATTTCTTGCAGGCTAATTTTCATCAAGGTTTACTTTTGGCCGGTGCTTCTCAAATCAAGTACGTATATTCTCTTCCTCTTCTTTTTTTTCCATTCCCTATGGTATTGAATTTGTTTAAAAGCCTTAATAAATGGTTAGGACTATCTGTGCTTCTATGCTTGTAAAGTTCATTCTACCAATTTCGTTTGATTATTATTAAGGTTCGTTCTAGCAATTTTGCTTTGGGTGGGCAACCTTGGGCGAGGCCAAATGACTCTTGCTTAGATCTGGGGTGAGGGTCACGCCCTCGCCCAGATTTGGGCTAGTAGACCCTTGTCGAGAGCCACCAAGGCATCGCTTGGGGCCGGTGAGGGTGACCTTCGCTGGCCCTTCCCAACGATTTTAGCGGCAGCCACTGGCAAGGGCTTGGCCAAGCCGTGGGTGAATTTGTGTTTTTTTTTTTAATATTAATTTTTTGCTTTTTATTTTTAATCCAATTTTGTATGTATTTATAATTTTTTTTAACGCTTTTTTCTGATGTGGCACTTAGTAGGCACCACGTCATTGCCACGTGTCTTAAGAAAGTAATAAAATAAGGCATGTAAGCATTTTCCATTAGTTAAAGTGGACGAAATTAATACAATGACTTGTTTAAACCAATTTGACAAGATTTTATTGCACTTTTTACAACTTTCAAGATTTAATTGCACTTTCATGACTAGTTTTAAAACTTTTAGCAAACTTGTCCCTAATATTTATTCTTCAATTTCTTCAAAACCTCAATGGCTTTATTGTCTATGAGTCTTATCAAAATTGTCCTTAGTGACCAATTAGAAAATTATCGGTTTATTACGATATAATGTCAACTACAATAATATCTCTGCAGGCTATTATAAATATGATAATTAGGTTGGTTTGAAAATTTTTAAATCCCGTTTCCAAAATTTTCGATTTCAATCTCACTATGTGTAAGTCAATTACTTGTCTTACTCATTCTCCTATGATAAATCAACTAAAAGAATGTGCAGGCATTGAAGGAAAATTTATATCATTTGAAATCTTTTTTCTGGTTTTATGTCTACCGAGAGGGCAATTGCATTCCGACTTAGTCCCTCCAATACTTCGAGTAGGAATTCCTCCCTCAACAGAAACAAACTTTTTCGATGTATATACTACTAATTTGGATATAATACATACACCCCCTCTAGTAAATTGATTTATGTTCATATATAGTTTTAATACAAATGCTAAATGGTCATTACACGGTCGATCATACATAGTTTAGCATTTTTTTGTCTATGTAAAATTTTCCAAACGAAGGAATTCTACGCACTTAGTGGATTGATTCACCATTTGACAACAAATGTATGCTTTCGTATCAATAACATCATTAATGTAAGCATAAAGAAATAACATGAAATCCGTTCATTTGCTAGAAAATATTTTATATTTTTCCCGAGGTAATCTCATCCTTTTTTTCTCATGATTTAGTACATAATATGTTAATATTTCGTCAATAAAACATATTAGGTTCATATTTTTAGAGCTATTCTGGCATAATGAACAGCGTATACCCATGCACATATATATACGAATATTTTTATTATAATTCTCTGACAAAAGAATTTTACATTTACAGGCCTCTACAATGGAAAATGAAAATAACCATACAGTTGGCCAGACCGCAAATGAACAGTCTGAATCAAATGGCCATGTTACAACGGAAAACTTGGTAGGGCGACATGGCCAGGGAAGAATATCTATAAACAATCAATTTACTTCTGCAACACCTAGATTGCCGGGATGGGCGAGTAGAGGGGTGAGGCGAGCTAGACCTCATCCCGAGATATCATCTCCATCACCGTGGGCTGCCATCCAATTGAGAACACACGAGGTACGTTCCAAAAAATGTAATATTATTATGTCTGTGTATTCACGTTTCATTCTAGGAACGACGACATCTTATTTATAGTACTAGATTTGAAAACTCAACAAATTTTCGCATAATTCTTAATTTGGTTCCTAAATTAAGTATGATAATCCCATTGGAAATTTCGTCAATGTAATTCCTTGAAAAGAGCATTTGAGATTGAGAGTTTTAAATTGAGACCGATTTTTACTACCAATTATGTGATGCATTTCCACATATATCATGCTCTTAATGCCAAAAGACAACCGCATTGTATTAAACTTGTGATTCTCATTTCTATATTAGACATGAACTTTTAATTTACACGCCATATCAAGATAATATGTAACTAAGTATACCTTTTTAAATATTGTTTAAAATATATGACACTCTGTGTCATGTAGAAAAAAGAATGTCTTATGCAATGTTGATAGATTTTTTTTTTTTTTTTGACAATGATTAACCACAAGCTAGTAATGTCATAATTGTCATTACCTCTTATTTTGTCTCCTCGGAGATTTGTATTGGCTTGCATGTATTTTAAATTTCCACCTAAATGATAGTCTAGATACTTTCATGAACGATGAAAATATTTTTCATTCATTTATTTTTATAAACAATACATGCAATCGTTTTGAAGAAAATGTTTCCTAAATTATAACTTTCTGCAAACGGTATATACATAATATCTTTTATAGTACTATGAACTATAAAAAGTTCAACTAAACAGAGATTGCTGCTTGTGTATGACTTCAAACATTTGCAGTGGCGTCATGAGTTTTGTAGTGGACATAGAAGTTTTCGAGTAATCATATTTGTTACCCTAAATCTTGAATTTTGTTGTAGACGTGATTTTCGAGTTTTATCTCTCATACTAACCAACGTTGAAATGTCTCAATTAGTGAAGTTGTTGTAATTCATTTTCGTGGGTATATATATGCTCAAGCCCCTTCACTACATTTATGTGTGTTATTGTGTATTTTGCATTCATTCAACTAAAAGCCAATCTAGACGTGCATTGATGTCGAATTGATGTAGAGGGACATCTATTTTTGACTTTGGTTAGCCCTTGAGTAAGCAATGTTTCGATACTTGAGAAATAATTTACTTAAGGAGAGGTGACTATGAAATACTTAGGTTTTCTTCATATGCTTTTGATTAAAAATTGGTCCACCTCAACAAACAGGGTGGAGATG
This sequence comes from Eucalyptus brandiana, assembly GCA_014182725.1. NCBI lineage: Eukaryota > Viridiplantae > Streptophyta > Magnoliopsida > Myrtales > Myrtaceae > Eucalyptus > Eucalyptus brandiana. The sequence goes on along the minus strand of CM024668.1, from coordinate 6,251,073 downwards.
CTTCCATAGGATTGAGTGAGGAAGCCATCTCTACACATCTCAGGTCGCAGCAATATCAACCCCAAACCTCTACTTCGGAAGAATACAATGTTGAAGCCGAATCCTGTTGTATTTGTCTAGTAAGAGCCACTTCATTTACTCAATAAACTATTAAGATAGAATTGAGGAACAATATTGTTGTCCATAAGTAATTTTCCTAGCTAAATTTAAACTATGAGTATGCATATGTGTTACTAAATCGTACCTTTTTATTTTGCTGGACTATTTGCAGGATGACTTCATTGTTGAAGATAAACTTGGACAGTTGGACTGTGGACATCGCTTTCACTACGGCTGCATTGAGAAATGGCTCATAAGAAGGAACTTTTGTCCACTTTGTAAAAGGAAAGCAATAAAATTATGAATAATGCATATTTCGTCTTTGAAGTGGTTCATGTAATGGTTTCTGCGGAGATTGATTGAGTTTCAACTAAATTTGATATATTTAACATTGTTGAATATGTAATTTCTTTGCGTCTAACTTTAAGGAACTAAATAGAAGGCAACATGATAGCATGCGCCAATAATAGTGATGTAATATTAGCGCCAATAATAATTAACTAAAATAACAAATAAATTGGTCTTGAAGAAAACTATGAAACCTAAGTAGTGAAACACTCCCATGTTTGTTTTGACAATGAGAAGATATAAACTTTGTTGATAATTAATGACAATATGATGTTAACTAGAATAAAAGCCAACCGATTTCTGAGTTACAAACACCATCCGTCAAGATATTTTAGATATGAACGTGATTAAAACCTTTTATATATGGTGGGAGATTTGATTTATATAAGCAAAATGAATATTAGAATAAGTAGGAGATCTTGATAATGAAATGGGGATATATATATATGGTGATTAGATTAAGATGTATTAGTTATATGGGCAGTGGATACTCTCTCTCACTTAAACACACAAACACACAAATTACATTAATAACATCGAATTATTTTTTTGATTGCTACAAAGGGCCATCTATTTAAAGCAGCACCTTTTTGGGGATCCTAAGTGATACAATTAACTAGAGGTAAACACAGATTCATCGATCTGCCAACATGCACTAAGACAACACTTTGCTCACTTGCGCACTAACAAAGAGAAATCACTTTTCTTTTTCATTATGTGAAACATGACAAAAAGCTACCTCATACATAGAATAGATCAAATAAGTACCTTGTTAACCCTAAGTGACATTGTAAAACCCAAAAAGTTACATTAACCAGTAAAGCATTTAGAAAGATAAATAAAAGCCTAAAATAGCGCCAAAAAGGGCATAAAACTAGAACAATGCTCGCAAGCATGCCTAATCAATGGATTTTAAGGCCCAAAACATATTGTATCTGACTTGTCAGAGTCACTTCATTATGTAAGAACATCGAGATAAAAGAAGAATGGCAAAAAATTTCGATCAATACATAACTTTTAAGACAAATATAGGCTAAATGGAATATATTGACCACTCATGATACTCTCATTTTTGCTAATATAATTGCAGGATGCCTATCCTGATCAACCTGGAAAATTGGATTGGGCCCATTGCTTTTGCTACCGCTGCATTGCGAAATGGCTCAAGGTGAAGATTATTGTCCAATTTGCATAGCGGCAACAGCAGACCTTAGGAAGGGTCACAGCAATCACCGTATAAAGTATTAAAAAAAAAAAATGGTCAAACAATCACATTGGCTACATAGTTCAACTCCTCTTTCTTCTCTCATTTTCACCATCATTTGTTTCTCCTTACTTATCCCTCTCTTGTGAATTCTCAAAAATCTCAATTTCTGTATATGGTCCTTTTTATTTTTTGAATTCACAATGGGTGGAATTAGCAATAGTAGGGGTAAGCAAATAAAACCGATATGTGTAATTACAAGGTCATCAGTCCGATTTCCAATTCTATAAAATTAGAGTAGATGAATTTCGAACTGATTCTCAATTTCAGGTGGAATCGCGCACCAAGAAGTCTGACACAAAGAAAAAGAGTTCATGGAAAGAAGAAGGTTTTCACAAGCGACAAAAGAGAAAAGCATCTTTGGCGCCTCGCTCTTGTTCTTACACACGGCCGAAACTAGCGAAACGTCCGGCCAGTCGTAGCCTCCCGTCGCAGCCACCAACCTCCGCCGGACAACACCTGTGGCCCCGGTGATGTTGTTGCTCTCTGCCCAGTGCCGCCCAATTCCGGTGAAGATCCCTGTTGGCCACACCGACGAGCTTCTTGGCCTTCCTGCATTCCATTCCGACACGCCAGTCCAACCGCCAGACGTCGGGACCGAAGCTTGTTCTTGCATTTCCTGCCACCGCGCCGCCGATCCCCCGAGATTAGCATTGAAAACCCAGCTCTGCCGTGTCCTTCCGACGTCGGCAAAGCCCAACAACAGCAGCAAGCAGAATCAGCGGAACGCTTCTCGCCTCCGCTAGGCCGCCCGCGCCAGTTCCGACGAGGCTCCTTGCTGGCTTTGCAGCTCCCAGAATCGTCTTCACAGTAGCCGTCAAGCTTCCAGGTAGCTAGCCACCGGTTCCATTACCCACTCTGAATCGGACCGGACCGGTTCCAGGACCAAATAGTCCGATTCCTGATTCCAGAGAAATGAGAACCAGTCCCGCCGGTCCAATTCCCGATTCCTAGATGAGAACTGGACCGCCCAATAACTAAGTGCTATCCCTAAGTGATAGCACCCAGCCCACTTCCTGAAATGGCTCGCCAATTCTGAAAAATTTTCGTAGACGAGAGCCCAATGTTTGGAAAATGTTCAATATCATGGATCTCTCCAATGGTGAGAAGAAGGCTGTATGCCCGGTATGTGCTGTGAAATTATCCTTAAAATCTAGTAATAGGACAGGTTACTTAAAGAGGCACCAACACAGATACATCTCTGAAATGGCCTAGCCCGGACGGTACTCCACTACCCTTACTGCATCCGGCCATTGAGGTTTGTATTTTTCCTTAAAAGAAATACTTGTTTGAATCTTAGTGGTACTGTTACGTAGGTGTTTGTTGTGATGAAAAGATGTATTTTCTATTTTTTAAAAATATGCAAAAAGATAAACCCCTCGGGCATAACGTTCCCACTTCAACTTCTAGCTCCAAATTCCACAGCTTTTAACCATTCTGCTAATTGCATCTATCTTTTGAGAGTCCTTCAACTCCTCCAATGAATATCTTCATTAAATGAGGACAAGAACTAGGGATATCCTGAATAACATAACACTATCAAAAGTATTACATCTTAATTAGCAGAAAACACAATCTGAACTTTATATTAAATAATAAAAAAAAAAAAAAAAAAAATAAAAAGCACGACTCTCAAACTAGGACAGCAAGAAAGTACGAAACTGCATATGTTTCGCTTCACTCCAAAAGCCACTCACGATACAAAATACATCACAAGTAAAAACACACACATACGCACAAACTCCTTGCAAATTATGATCGACCATTGTCGCACATTGTAGTAGAGAAGTCCTCAGACATTGCCGCAGTCCAAACCGGAATAATATGCGGAATTGCTGTATGGAGATGGCATCTACCCGTGGCTGAACTCATTGCCATCGTTGTCATGTGAGAAATCAAATAAGGACGATGATCCTTCCTCTGCTGCTGCCTGGGGCTGATAGGCTGGAGTGGTGTTGTAGTATGATAAAATGCCATCCAGTGGTTGAGATGAAGGGAGCGATTCCATTAACTCTTCCACTGACATCTGCATTCAAGACAATGTCGATTGTATGAAACAAATCATCTTGAGTACTCTGCATTTTTTGTTGTAGAAACAATCTTGAAGTATGAAATGAAAATAGTCCCACAGATGTTGCTTATATGTTAATGCAAGCATTAGTAATTTGGCCCCAGGAAACCAATGAGTTTCTGGGACTTTGATATGTTCTGTAGGACTGCGGGATAAATCCAATCCTAAATAAGTTCTACAACTAGAATGGGTGTCTCTCACCTCAGGTTGAGCATCAAAAGCTTCACGGTTCTCAGCAGCTTCATTGTCAGGGTTGTTACAGTAGCTCGAATGGTCCTCTTCTTGATTCATAGGGGTCTCTGATACATTGTTGGTGTTTGTGAAAGCGCTGTTTGAATAGCCTCCAGGGCTGATCGTCGGAGCACGACCCTTCATCAGCTTCTTATCCTTTTTATACTTTATCCGACATACCACATAAGGCAGCATCTGTATATATATAACAATAGAGAAACAACCCATAACTAAAGAAGCATGTCCCAAATGTTATTTATAACCAATCGCATTGTGCAGATGAATGAAAACCGGAATGTTACCTCATTTTCAGCGTGATTGTTGCCCAAACACTTGGGATTTAGGTGATATTCGTGCTTCAACCAGTTGATCCTTTTGCCTTTGGGCATGCAGCCTTCGTAGAACACTAGTGTCTTCCTGATTCCTATCTTTGCCTCAGTGTCCTCGCTCACGATGGTGGGCACCTCGCCGGTCGGTTTCCAATAACCAGCTTTGGTTGTCCGGTTGGAGCGGTTGCTGTTCAAGTACTTGCGCTTCAAGTGACAAAAGAAAAACAGCTCCTTACCACTGAACATGTGACCAAACAGGGAGGGCAATTGCCAAGGTTCGAATTCCAGTAAATCAATCTCCAGTATCATGTCGTAGTGGCGTCCGTCAGGCTGTCTGAGAATCTTGGGCTTCAAGTAGTCCCACAGAAGCTCCTCATCAGTGGCCTGGAATCTGAATCCGGGCGGGAGTGACCTCGTTACTTCTGAGATTGTGTTCTGCATCTGGATAACCAAATTGTGCAAGCATAGAGAGGAAGATCGAGACTAAAGGACTCAGATTTTGTGGGTGGATTCGAAGTGAGGCAGGATTAACTTTGGTCAAGGGTGTGGAATGTATAGTGTAGAATCGTGCGTTGACTCGTTGACTGACCTAGCTTGATTCTCACGTCTGCTTTGTCTGTGCGGTCTTCCCCTTCGTTCACAGGTGACGTGCCTCGATTGGTTGAGAACAGTAAAACCACACCAGTCAATCTTCCCTGGATCCCGTTCATTTTGTTTTGCGAAAAAATTGATTTGAATGACATTTTCTTAAAAATATCGCTTATATATTTATTAAATTAACTAAACAAAAATTATTTTTATTGTTCGCGAAAATATTTAGATATAAATTATTGTCGATTATGAAAACATTTTGTATTGGCTCATTGTTTCAATCAATATAAATGGTTATTTTTAGAAAAATGTTTTCCAAACATTTACTTTTCATGAAATAAACGGAGCCTAAATGTTTCTTTACCATACATTTTATAGTTTTACTGCCCGACCCCATGCGTAATCAAGAACATTCCTATGAAATGCCAAAGTCTAATAATTCTCTCTATCTCGGCATGCATGAATCTTTTTCTCGGCCCATAAATCAAAGGGACTAGGGAAATTTTACTGTGGGATTTTATGATTTGTCTCTAACAATAAAGATAACGGAAATCAGTAGTTATCAATATTAATTGTTCCATAATCACAAAGTGTGTCAACTTTTCAGAGTGGGGATTGATCCAATCAAGACACCACCAATGAGAGGTTTCCCAACACGCATGTGTCACGGCTCGAAAGAAAGCATGTCCAAGAGGTTTCCATGGCACGGCGTGACACATTAAATGACCCTCGACTTATATCCCTGAGATTTAGAGTATTCTCTTGGAGACCGGCGATACTTTATTTGTACGCATACATTATAAATGCGAGTAAGTGGTAGTTGTGTAATTAATGCGGGTAGTTGGTAGATGGGGAAGTGCAATATCCACCGTCAGATCTAAGGGAGATCTACAGATACGGTTTGCCTTGTACTTGTTTATAAAGGGGTCTCCTTCCTCATTGTATTCTCATTCACAAGATATATGAAAACCTGAGCTTCTCTCTCAAGAAGTTTCTCTCTCTAAAGTTCGTTGTGAGTCGAGTGTTGAAAGGCTGATTAGGGGTAAAACCTTAAGGCCACACGGGTCAGCCTACGTGTGATCGAGAGTGAATCGATCGGCCCATGACACATGCATCCATGTATGCTTGATTTAGGGTGTTTTTATTTCACTGAAAATTTCGAAATATCAAAAAATTATTTTTCATGAAATTTATTTTCAAGGAAAAGGGTAGTTTTCATTTGTTCGGTACTTTAGAGAGAGTGAAATCCTTCTTGCTAGAAAGGGAAGTCGTTTTCTTCCAATCTAAACTTATTGTTTTCGGTACCTAAAAAATGTTTTCTATAAATCGATTAGTTTTTCATGTGTGGGTTTGTGTTCCATCAAACAAGGAATTTCAGCCTATGGTCTGAGCTTCAGCAAAGAGTAGCTTTGTTATTTCATTGGTCCTATCGTGGGAAAGCAATGTTGCTAGGTGCTTTAGTGGAAAAACAAAGCTGCACAACTTTAATGATTGAGAATAGACCATCGGTAACTTCAAGAGGAGTGCCATGCGATGACACTTTCACTTACGTTTTGTTTCCTTAGTGGCTCCCTTTTGCTTACCTTTTGTTTATGAATTTCTAAAACATGTCATTTAAACGTAATGAAAAAAGTCTGGTAGAATGGAATTTTGTGCTTAAACCACATCGTCATAGAGTTTCATCGCATCCCACTTTTTTCTACAATAAACAAGAAGGGGGAAAAGAAAGCACTTAATCATTTCATATAATCTAATGTAATGTTTCTAGAACAATAAATCGACATAGATTTGCCTTACTTGTTAATTTGGATGTAATTTGATATATAAGCCAATAGATGTAGTCTCTCCAATCAAGAATATTATTCTCTCTCATTTATTGTTGAGGTATGATGTTTTTATTGATTATTAAATAAGAGTTATGAAAATTAGAGAAAACTGTACAAAAAGTCCTAAACTTATTGTATGGCTGCCAATATATAGTCACAAACTTTCTAATTTGACAAATTTAGTTTTAAATTTTTTAATGACTTTCTAATGTAACCCTTTTAGCCAATTTTGATCAAAAAGAGTTAATTTGCCGGCTATTGTACTTGGCACAGGCAGCAACTCACATTTACAAACAATATTGTTTTGCAATATTTTTTAAATTTATTAATTTTAACTTTCTTCCTTTTCTTTTTTCTTATTTGCCTCTCTTCCCTCTACCGATCATCAAGACGTTGGCGATGATTGGCAAGGGCTAGCGTCGGCCATAGGCAAGGCTTGACTGTGATCGGTGAAGGTCGCTGGCCCTCGCTTGTGACCGGGGATATCCTCAAATGCCCAGTCTTTCTCGAGATTTTTACGACAACCGAGAGTTGCCAATGTGTCGAGTGGGTTCATTGTGGCTCGAAGAAAATCAACCACGGGTCATTTGTACTAAAAATTTATGAAAACTACCCGATAACCTAGGTTACCCTAAAAACATGCTTGAGTGAAATTAATTGCGAATTTGAATCCGATTTCAAAAATTGAAAATTCTGTTGTGTCACAATTAATTCTAGGAGCGTGGACTCAGTCGTAAAAGATTTTTCTGCAAACCGAGACTTTTTGGGAAAAAGTCGTCCTATGGCCGTTTTTATCTAAAAAATGCCGAGGATCGTTTTTTGTCGCAAAATTGGGAAGCAAGTGGGATCTGTGGGTGGGGAAAAATATCAATTTGATCATCGAGGTGCCGATTGAATTTTTGAGGGCCAAGCGGGATTGAATTGAGCAAGAACAAGTGTCCAATTAAGGGAGAAATATTGGAAATTCATAGCTTCCCCTTATGCCTATGGTTTTTGGACCATTTCAAGGTTGCAAAGTGAAGGCATCAGTAGCTGAATGAGGGCCAAGGAGGTGTTGGTGGCTTAGGATGGTCAAGGGGGACAATTGAAGAGAAAAATGAGGCTTGTGACCCCCTCCAACCCCATCTTGTTCCCCTCTCCTCTAGCTGCCGTCCAAGCCTTCTTCCTTCCTCTCATTTGTGCCATGCGAACCCCAGCAACCAAAGAAGAAGCCACCAGAGTTGCCAAAGCCCGCCTGTCTGCCATTCACGCGCTCCGCCACCCACGCTCGTCCACCTAGCTCGACACCCCTCTCTCCTGCCCCTACGTTTCAGCAGCTGTTTCGGGACTTGTGGAGCTCAGCCAGAGCTGTCCTGCCTCCGTTCAACCACCCCAAGAACATAGCAAAAACCAGTGGGTTTCCAGCAGCTTTGTGGCTCGTTTTGAGGTCATTTCGTACCCTGAAGCTTTGGCCCGCTTTGGAGAGAATCGTCCCCCGTTGTGTCCCCGTCGATTTGCACCAATCAACTCGCCGATCAAGTGAGTTTAACTCACTAATCCTCGCTTAGTAAGTTAATTGTGCTTAGGGGTTGATTAGTTTAGACTAAGATGGATTAGATGGTTAGATTCGATTAGATCAATGAATTTAATTAATTGCCAATGCATGTTAGGTGGTTAGTTAGTACAATTAGTGAGTAGACGCGTTCTAGTATTTATTTAACGAACCTTGAAATTTTTTCGGGTCCGTTTTGGCATTCAATTAGGCATTACGGGCCTAAGTTGGATTTATTGGCATTTATTAATATTTTCCGTAATTATTTAGTTATTTATTTATTTTCCGGAAATTAGGCTAGGATAGCTGACGACCAGAATATTATGCTGGTTACTATGGTGCAGTCTATTTATTTATTTGAGCTTTAATTTGTGCTAAATTGATTTAATTGTGATTTTAGGATTTTATTTCTAAATTAATTAATTTTGGTTATTAATTGAAAAATCCATAGTGGGAGGTTCGAAAGTGAAAACCTTGTATTTTGACTAAGGCCGGCCGTGTACCCACACATATGTATTTTTATCGAGTATGATAAAAAATGGTAAATTGATTGTGTCTTTAAAACAAAAATACTATAATGGCTCGATGATTCATATGTCATATTGGAGAATGGATGTTCTACTATAATAGCTCGATGACTCTCCTATCATTTTTGAGAAGGAATTGCATGTATACCGGCTCAGTGACTCTATATGTCATCTTGGAGATAGGACGGTATGACTTAATAGCTCAATGACTATATATGTTATCTTGGGAAGGAATTACTTGTATATCGGCTCGGTGACTCTATTTGTCATCTTGGAGAAAAGATGGTATGACCCAACGATGTGTTATAATGGCTCGATAACTCTATTTGTTGTCTTGGAGATAGAACGTTATGCACAGGTATGTTATAATGGCTCGATGACTCTATATGTCGTCTCGGAGATAAAACATTATGCATACCCGCTCGATGGCTTTATATGTCATCTGGAGATAGAATAGTACTATCTATATTTCATTTTGATTGAGAAATCCTAGATTTTGATCGAAATCATAGATAGTATTAAATGGGCCGACCAAGAGATAGTCATAATGACATATAATTGACTGGATCGATTGATTGATGATTCGATCTGATTTGATTGAGTGATATAATTGTCAGTATGTATTATTTGAACTGACTTGCAAGAATGAACTGAGACCAAGGTAAGTCATCTGACACCTAATTGTATTTAGGCAGCCCTTAGGGCGCAATTTTCTTCCTAATCAGGTCTTAGGAAGTAGAACTCGCTAAGATATAGTCTCACCCCGTTATGGGATCACATTTTGAGGTCCCTAGGTGATGATCATGGAGAGCCGGAAGTCCCGAAGTTTGGGAAGGTGGAAGAAACAGAATCAGTAAACCTGTCTGGTTAGTTAGTGGTAGGACAATTCTTGTTTGATTAAGCCAATATTTTTGTAAGCAACCTAATGTTGTGAATCAACCTGTTTGTTATAAAAGATTTGTTTTGGTTTGAAAATTTTGACCATGCTTTCCTATCCCATTATTTTATTGTCTGGGGATTTATATCTGCTTCCGCATGCATATATTATAATGAATGGGTCGGCGATACATCCTGGGACATCGCTATTATATTGACCAAGGAGGGATGGGCACATGCTCGGAGCGTCAGGGTGTGACACAAAATTTTTCCCTTTGAAACTAAAAATTCAATAATTGAAGAACTAGGAACCAAACTAGTAGTTTGGGTTTAATCAAATGTCGCGTAGAATTCGTCTTGTTTAGTCAAAATGTGCGCAAGTTTGGGTTTGCTGTCTAGTTTGCCATTCTCAACTTCTGCCGATTGCGCTTATATTTTGAATCCAAAAGGCATATCTTTTTCTGAATGTACCTTCTCTAAACTGGCCTCGGAGTGTTTGCTGAGTTTAGCTGGAATTCAAAGAACATGTGGAGACCGGAACTCTTGAGTTTGCTTGGGTTTATCCAAAGTCCTTAAAGACTAGGAAGACTTTTCTCAGCCTTTGCTCGAGTACTCTCCTTTTTTTCTTTTTTCTTTTTCCTGTGGACAATTCAATTGTTCCATTCTAAAAATAAATGAATTTCTTTCCATCATAATAAATTTCTGAAAGAATTACCAAGTGTTAAAAAATTATTGATAAAATATGTTACATGTCCTTCGATTTTTCAATCACTTGCTGATCCCCGAAAGATGATCTCCAACAATCTCTCAGTCATCAAAAAAAAAAAAAACACTCGTATAAAATACCCACCCATAGGTAACCGTGATGGTTGGGCTTTACTACATCATCGCAGAGTTTGAATCTTTACAAATTATTAACCTGTCTTATCTTCACTAATTTGTTTCTATCTTTCTTGTCAACACCTTAAATTTCCCTTGTCATATAATGATTTAGAAATCTCTATTTGAATGACTCAGTTTCCTTCCGATAAATTGACCAACTAGTTTTATGCGGCAACTCTCACTGGAGTTACATACTAGTGCTTTTTTGTTTTTGAGTTTTAGAGGCGGCGATTTAGTTGATTGATTTCTAAGGTGCTGTAGCTTTTAACTCCGTTTAATTAATAGTAATTATAATTTGAAACTATGATTAAATGATCGACCAAGTTTGTTGTTTCTTTCAATTTCAGGTAATTAGAATTTGGAGCTATTTTTTTATAGATGATTGAGGAATGAAGTTCTATTATTTAGGTTTTATGTTATGTGTTTTGAATTTTTTATTTTTCCGACCGAAAAAAGTTTCTTTTATTGTTTATTTTATTTTATGTGTTCATCTTTTTTATGGATTATTGCTATTGATAAATGGGGATTTTGATTGTTATGCTCCTTTTCATTTGCTTAATTAAAATGAAATAAAAACAAACGACAAAATGAAACAAAAATAATAAAAATAATAAAATAAATTGGTCAGTTCTCAAGTGGATCATTGAACCAACCTCAAACCAATTAACGGAGTAAGTTTCATGTTTCACAGTATACAAGATAGGTTTCAGATTTCAAAAATTAAAAAATTAAAAAATTGATTCTGACATGATGAATTATAGGTTCTAAGTAGAATTTAGACAGACTCTGGAATCACTTGCCTTTAAGAAAAAGGACTTTGGTTCTTGTTGCTTCGATCGGGATCCTTGTGGATTGCACGGGTACACCGCTATTTTCAATTGGGGTAAACCGCTATTTTCTTATGAAAGGCATTAGCTTTTGGCAGCTGGATCCAGAGGCTAATAGTACGCACGCTTGGAAGAAAATTATTGAATTTAGAGGCATTCTTAAGCCATTTATTGTAGTTTCTCTTGCGGTGCCTTTCCCATTCTCAAGCCATTTTCCTACGAAAAAGATTGATACAAGAATGTGAACCAGTAGATAGAGGGACGAATATATAGAAGAAGATAAATAAAAAGAAGAAAAAAAAAAGGAAAATCCTCTCCTTCCATCTCAGTAACATTTCATAATTCAGAATAGAATAGGCAGCATGTTTCCCAACGAACAAGCTTCCCAACCAAAATTGAATACTACTCAAATTTCAAAAAATATATATATGAAAAAATGATAAGAATCTGCACACCAACATTTACACGTCGTGAAAGTTCAAATGATTTGAATTGATAAAATGTCAAAGTACGTGGGTCGCAAGAATTAATTGTCGATCTAGACGCACCATTCAAAATTTAAAATGTTTAGTCTTAAATAAGCGATACGTAGAACTTTCATTTAGAACTTGAATTCAAATAATGATTTAAATAAACCTATGATGGTTGCTACCACCCCAAAACAATAAAATTTCAAGGCCAATGGAAATATTGAAATAATTAGTCAATGGAAAATGTTTTCATAATAGACAAAAATATTTCAATTCAAAGCCAAGACTACTCATTTGCTATGGAAAATATTCTCGCTGAACCGTTAGTCTGGGAATTCCGGATTAAGCAGGGTAGCGTTTTTTTAGGGTTTTGGGGTCCTTAAAGTTAGAAATTTGTGATAGTGATGAATATGAAGTATTAAAGGACTTCCTGAGCCTTCGGACGAGGTAAATCACATATTTGCTGGGTCGATCTGTTCTCTGCACTGCACAGGTCTAAGGATCAGCTCTGAACCTGCAAATATGACAAACTTCAAAGTCTTCAAAAGCTTTCCAACCGCATAATTTCATACTTTTCTGGGTTGGTTTGATAGGTCAAATAGGTGTGTAAAGAACCGGTTTAAATGCAGGGCACGGTCTGACCGTGTGGGCTTGATCTTCGATTTCGGGAAAATGTAGGCCTAAGCTTGAAAAGTTGACAACTAATGAATTGAAGTGGACATCTTAAGCAACAAATCCATGGGTGAATCATTAAAATCAAAGTCGACTTGATTAGGCCATGACAGATTAACATAATGGTCAGTTTAGGATGAAAGACAGCACTTAATTGGGAAATTTTACCGACTGTGAAATGATTCCATCTTCTTGCTATGATTGATAGTGTGGCTTGGTGAGTGTAGATTGTACATTTTAATGCTTAATTGATGATGTGAATGTTGAGATGATGACTGTTAAATGTAGATCAAGATGTTTTCAATGTGATGTTGGGAGAACCATGACTTCGAACAGGAAGATCTCAGAGAGATCATGCGATTCTATTAGCTTTAGGATTAATCTCACAGTTTGTGTTCTATATTTACTAAGGTATAGATCTAGCTTCTTAGTTTGAATAACCCAAGAGATAGGTTTAGTTTGAATAAGTTCACTTTGACCTAATTCCATGGTTTAGGATTGTCACTTCAAGAAAAAAAAAATGGTAGTAGTTTAAGCTAAGGCTCCAAGTAAATGGATTAGGAATAGATATCATATCAAGTTAGCTTAGAATAAGCATTATGTTCATATAAATAGATTTTTTGTAGATTAGTTTATGCTTAATTAGATTTCTTTAGTTTAGGACAAGTATCTAAAATCAAGTTCCATGTGGAATCATTTCCGGGGCTCCAAATAAGGCTATGTAATATTTTTTGTTCGACTTATATCAGGTTATTTTTCTGCACTTTATTCTTACTCATCTTTTCCTACCATTTTGATGTGTTGTCTTGATTTTCGTATATAGTTTTTATGTTTTGATTCGTTTAACTTCATTTGTTGATTAAATCACACTTTAGGATTAAGATCAATCAAATAAAGTGCATTATCACTAGGTGGGAATGAACCTTAGGACTCACAACTTGGCAAAGATCACCTGACTCCCCTTAGTTGACAAACAATTGAGTTAAGGTATCAAAAAGGGCACTACTATTAAAAAATAATGTAATCAAGTTCTTGATCTTAGATTTCTGATTACGTAGGAAGTGAGACGTCTTTCTACGTCCTAATTGGTTCCTAATCGACTTAAATAGACTAGCGGTGACTTTAATATAGGATAGAATCTCATTAATAAATCAAATCAAAAGAACTTCCCAACATCACACGGGAAAGGATTTGGGGGAACTTGCATCAAACGAGGGTGAGCACCTCGAACATAAGGGTCGTCCATTCTCACTCGACATTCTACACCTGCATAATCACCATATAAAATATTAAATAAAAATAAAAGTGGTCGAACGATCAAATTCCATGTGACTGTTTGGCTATATAGTTCAACTCCTCTTTCTTCTCTCATTTTCACCTTCATTTATTTCTCCTTATTTATCCTCTCTTGTAAATTCTCAAAAATCTTTAATTTCTATATGTGGTCTTTTTTATTTTTCAAATTCACAATGGGCGGAATTAGCAATAGTAGGGGTGAGCAAATTGAACCGATTGAATCAGACCTCTCGGTCTGATTTTCAATTCTATAAAATTAAAATTGATGAATTTTGAACTGATTCTCGATTTCAGGTGGAATCGCGCGCCAAGAAGTCTGACACAAAGAAAAAAGAGATCATGGAAAGAAGAAGGTTTTCACAAGCGACAAAAGAGAAAAGCAGCTTTGGCGCCTCGCTCTTGTTCTTGCACATGGCCGAAACTAGCGGAACGTCCGGCCAGTCGTAGCCTCCCATCGCAGCCACCAACCTCCGCCGGGCACCACCTGTGGCCCCAATGATGTTGTTGCTCTCTGCCCAGTGCCGCCCAATTCTGGTGAAGATCCTTGTTGGCCGTACCGACAAGCTTCTTGGCGTTCGCGCATTCCATTCCGACACGCCAGTCCAGCTGCCAGACGTCGGGACCGAAGCTTGTTCTTGCATTTCCTGCCACCGCGCTGCCGATCGCCTGAGATTAGCATTGAAAACCCAGCTCTGTCGTCTCCTTCCGACGTCGGCAAAGCCCAACAACAACAGCAAGCAGAATCAACGGAACGCTTTTCGCCTCCACTAGTCCGCCCGCGCCAATTCCGACGAGGCTTCTTGCTAACTTTGCAGCTCCCGGCATCATCCTCACATCAGCCGTCATGCTAGGGGTGAGCATGGTCCGGGTTGGTCCGGGCCACCCCCTAACCCTATGACCAGACCGACCCAATAGGTTCGATCCGGTTCCAGGGTCAACCCGGGACCAATTGATAATTTATTTCGTCTTATTTGTTATACTTCCTAAAAAAGCAAACCTACAAATTCAAATTACACATCCATCAACAATGCGGCATTGTGCAACTAAACTATAAATACCAATACATATTTAGCAAATTTAAGATGATACAATAATAGAAATTTCGTACTTGCTAACCGTTCATCGAGATATGGGACAAGATGGAAAATTCTTGTAATCATCAATCTTTAATATTCATAACACCATATGCAAAAGTGTTTTCCTATGTTTGATCACGTAGAGTCCACTCAACTAAAAAATGAGCTTCACACCACTTGACTAGCATTTGATCATGTAGAGTCCATTCAACCAAAAAATGAGCTTCACACAACTTGACTAGCAAATCACCATAACAACTGTAGTACTACTCTACTCTTCAAAAGCTTCTACCATTTGACACAAATTGAAAAGCAAAGTGCAGCTGAAATTCATTAGTAAAATACAATTAAACCATAAAAAGTTCAAAATACTTAATATAAATCATGAATATATAACTTCACATCTTGTTAATTCACTTAAATTTCTAAACACCTGAAAACAAAACAAACGATACATAAATAATACTCAACAAAAGTTTTAAATTGAAATTATTATTAGTGCTATTGATAGAACATCTCAATATAATATAATATAACAGACATGTTACTTAGGTTTGAATATATAAAAGAATAATATAATATAATATACAGAGTTGGTCCAGGGTTAGTCCAGGGTTGGACCGACCCAAAACTCTTAGGACCAAGGACCAACCCGCACAGTGTTGGTCCTGGAATTTCAGGACCAAGGACCGACCCAGTCCCCTTGGGAACCGGACCAGAACTGGCAGGGTTGGGCCAATTCAAGGTCGGTCCAGGGTCGACCCTAGACCACTGCTCACCCCTACGTCATGCTTCCAGGTCGCCAGCCACCAATTCCATTACCCACTCCGATTCGGACCATCCCGGTTATAGGACCAAATGGTTCGATTCTTGGTTCAAAGAAATGGGAATCAGTCCCACCGGTCCAGTTCCCAATTTCTGGATGAGAACTGAACCGTCCAAAAACCAATCATCCCTAAGTGATAGCTCCCAACCTACTTCCCAAGTGGCTTGCCAATTCCGAAAAATTTTCGCAGGCAAGAGCCCAATGTTTGGAAAATGTTCAACTACAACTCAGTGCACCAAAATAGACATCAACGATGCACTTGTTCAAACTGGCAAAGAAAAAGTGAGGAGAAGTAGGAAGGGGGTGAAACCGCACTATGGCATTTTAAGGACATAAGATGTCCCCCAATCAAAAATATAAGAGTTTAACAAAAGGGTAACTCCAGAAAACCCAAAGGGACTCAAATTGCCACAGGTTCCAGCTCTCGTGCTTCCTGAGATAGCAATATAAAAAGTATATTTCTCACCAAACAAAAAATCTTTTTTCTCCCTCATTTGTTCCCTCGAGCTTCAGCAAAGATAGTGGTTCAGCGTATAAGCACCCGAACTCCTATCTCATTCCCCATTTTGGTTAAAGGGTCGCTTCACAACAAATGGCGAAGTACTCAACCATCATTCGACTTGATAACCAAGCAAATGAACATGACGAGTTAAATGATAACAGGTAAAATACAACAAATCTAACTGAGGATAGAAACTATATAAAGATAAGCTTACAGGATACAATCAGACCTATATCAGTAAGATTAACAGCACCTAATCTGCCTTGAGTTCCACATTGGCTTAGCAAACCAACGATGAGTCACCTATAACCGCACTCGCCACCGTCTTTTTTCTACTTTGTGATTTAGGTTGTGTCCTGTTTGTATCATTGTGTTTCCATTTTATCTTTGTGTTGATACAATGCAGAAAATAAAGAGATCAATAGTACCTAATTGACAAATTGTAGGACAAAACTCACAGAACTCCCATTCTTAGTATCTTATTTTATTTTTTTCATGCATAGTTGATCTTACAACCAATGACTCTCTCGAAAGTATCTAATCCAATAGTGGTGAGAATTCTAATTTTAACATCAGCTACATGTGCATTTAAACATCCATAAAATCATTAATCGAGACCTAGTCAAAAGAATGAACCATACAAGACAAAGCAAAGTGAGGAGCAGAGGGGAAAGCAGATGCGGAAGAATGAGGATTGAACACCTTTAGAGGATACCCAGAGAAGGCTCCTGGAAATTGCTCTGCCATAATCTCCATCGCTACAAGAAATGCCACAACCTACCAAAAACTAGAGAATAATTAGGACAAAATAAGAAAGTGCATAGACGGCTAAAACAGAACATGGATTGTGGGTTCTGTCAGCTATTTCCCCGTTTGTTGGGAAATTACTGCATATAAATTTGAATCTTCGACTGTTTAGTAAAGCCAATCCTTGTATCCTCCAGTAGTTCCCATTACAAATGGAACATCAACATTGCAATACAGCTCAGCGTTACCTTCATAGTAGAAAGAATTTAATTGAACTTATCAAGCAAACAATGACATATTGCCTCATGCAATATCCTATTAAGGTTTGCAAATTTCAAAAAAATTATTGGATTTCCAAACAATCAGATGATCCTCCCACCCATATATTAATGGAACTTTGAAAAACGAGACCTCTCTTTCGGCAAATGAATTTCTATCAATACTTTCTCTAAAGATGTGTTATTGTTCACTGCAACAAGCATATTCGGGTGTTCACAAAAGACCAACACCGCAACGCTTTCTCTATATGAAGATGCGTGCACCTTAATCTCTTTGCCACACACCTCTGCGGTTTTTCCAGCCTCTTTGGCACAGCCAAATGACATTGGGATAAGATTGAGTCCTGCAGAATCCGCTGCATTTATAACAGCCTTCCCCATTTTGCTTGAACAACTGTTCACCTGCAGCAACAACTGTTCTCAATAAAATTTAAAACATCTCAATGCATCTATCGACTAAGCCAAAAAAAAAAAAAAAAAAAAAATGGCCAGGAAAATATCAAAAAATTTATTGAGATGTTTCAGTAACTTATGATTTAAATTATTTATAATAAAGAAACAAACGCGCATACAAAGAGAGGTAGAGATGAGGAGCATAGCTTCCAAAGTCAATCACTAATCAAAGGATTTTGCCAAAAAAAAAAATGAATCTATACATGAGGATGTCTACGTAATTATTATATTGTTGTTTTTCTCTTTGGAATGTGAAAAAGAAACTTACTAGAGGAATGAATTTTAAAAACAACGAGAAGGAAAAAGGCATTAAGGAAAGAATTCAAATGCAAATAAAATTAAATAAATGGCAAGAAAAAGAAAATTCAAGTGCCCTAAAAATAGATAATGATTAGATTGTGCTGCCACAAAATTAGTCAAATAATTAATGTATAATCATATAATTTTATAGCTAATTAGGGAAATGAATAGAATACAACAAACCTGAACTGACCCAATTAGCCTTGATGAGGAAAAATGAACGCACAAAGATATGTTATGAGGTTTATTGTTGGATATGTGTGTCAATGCATGTGTGAGCAAGTTGTCCCAAAGTAGACCTATCTAAAATCGGCAAAAGAGAGTATATGGTAAAATATCTTGTATTTACCACTAAAAGGCCAATGTGTATAATTTCTTGCATCCATATACTTTTCTTTTCTTCAACAAATTTATTATTGTGGGATTTCCTTCCACCAAAATTCATGAGGATAAATAATTATCTAAATATGAACCATTGACAACCATTTTATTTCCAGAAGTTTTTCCTATTCTTTGGCAAAATTTGGTAGGGTTGCATTGTTAATTAGTAAGCTATATCTCGTCAATAATTGAATTGCATCTTTTTGTGTCTAAGTTCAAATCTGGAATGATCACTAAAAAATGACATCTTATGTCACTGATGTAACAATATTGGCTTCATATACTTAAAAATAACGGACAAATTCAAATTGAGAGAATATAAAATAACTGTTAACGGTTGCCAACGAGAAAAACATATAAATAAGTAGATGAAAATTAAGTAATTCTAACGGTATGTACAGTCAGTTAGTACCTAAGTTAAAAGATTCATCAATTGACCGTTTTAAGAAATCAAATTAACGAACTTAGATATATCACTTACCAATATGATAACAAGTACATATTTTAACTTGCAAATCTCATAGTAGATTCCGGACCTTAATACCGTCTGAATCGGATAAGAAAATTGTTACTGTTTACAAGGAATGATATTAAAAGGTCTCGCTCTCTTTTGGTGGATTACTTTGAGAATCTATGAAAAAAATTAAGATTAACCAAGATCAAACCATTCTAAATATTGTGGGAGAGGAGGAGAATAGTAGACCAAGAAAAGAATTAATTCAATAAAACGAGACTATTTCTAGAATGAAATACAAATACAAATGTAAGATGACAATTCGAATTAGGATTTCTTAGCAACTAAAAAGAGATGTCAAATTGAGAAAGCTCTCCAATATGGTAAATTTAAATTTACTCAATCAGGCATGAGGAAGGATAATATAAATAGAGATAAGTTATGCACTACCAACTTGTCTTCTTAAGTTTGTCTTCATTTTGGTATCATCTCATCTTTTCATCTTAGTCTATGCAAATTACATCAAAATTCTCTTGAACTCTCACATCAGTCTAGATCTTCCAGGTTATTTTCACGTGCTTCCCCGATCTTTTTTTTCCCTTTCATATCCTTCTTTCTTCTTAGCATATGGTATGATATAGGTAGTTTTTCAACTCGTGCACTATGGTTTTTTTTTCCTCTTTATTTCAAATGTGAAAAAGAATATGAAAAGTATGTATACTACATCCATTGTTCAGATCTCGGATGTTTTTCATAGATGAAGCATATTTCTTCAAGTGATTTTTTTATTATTTTTTTAATCTATATTTTCATTAGGGTATCGATGTCTATATGCTTTCTCTTTTTTTGTGTCAAAGTCTTTCTTTTTGCATTTTACAAATTTTGCTTATAATGATAGAGAGATTGTATGAGAAGTATCAATTTCAAGGTAAATAATTGCATTCTAAAGACTAACAACATAATCTAATAGATTGTCGTATCTTAGAGGGTGTAGGATATTTTACTAGCAACCAAATTATTTGGATGTTATAAACCCATTCATTATATTTGATTGTCGAGACAGTCATACGCGTAGATTCAAATTCTAAAATTTATTTCACGTGATCAATTCAATGATCAATCGGTGACCTTAGTTTGTTTTCTGGGGAATCAATGATTATTTGCTCACCTTTTTATCTAAATAAATAATTTTTTACATGTACTTATCATTTTTTTCATGAATGGTCATTTCTTGCAGGCTAATTTCCATCAAGGTTTACTTTTGGCTGGTGCTTCTCAAATCAAGTACGTATATTCTCTTCCTCTTCTTTTTTTTCCATTCCCTATGGTATTGAATTTGTTTAAAAGCCTTAATAAATGGTTAGGACTATCTGTGCTTCTATGCTTGTAAAGTTCATTCTACCAATTTCGTTTGATTATTATTAAGGTTCGTTCTAGCAATTTTGCTTTGGGTGGGCAACCTTGGGCGAGGCCAAATGACTCTTGCTTAGATCTGGGGTGAGGGTCATGCCCTCGCCCAAATTTGGGCTAGTAGGCCCTCATCGCTTGGGGCCGATGAGGGTGACCTTCACTGGCCCTTCCCAATGATTTTAGCGGCAGCCACTAGCAAGGGCTTGGCCAAGCCGTGGGTGAATTTGTGTTTTTTTTTAATATTAATTTTTTGCTTTTTATTTTTAATCTAATTTTGTATGTATTTATAATTTTTTTTAACGCTTTTTTCTGATGTGGCACTTAGTAGGCACCACGTCATTGCCACGTGTCTTAAGAAAGTAATAAAATAAGGCATGTAAGCATTTTCCATTAGTTAAAGTGGACGAAATTAATAAAATGACTTGTTTAAACCAATTTGACAAGATTTTATTGCACTTTTTACAACTTTCAAGATTTAATTGCACTTTCATGACTAGTTTTAAAACTTTTAGCAAACTTGTCCCTAATATTTATTCTGCAATTTCTTTAAAACCTCAATGGCTTTATTGTCTATGAGTCTTATCAAAATTTTCCTTAGTGACCAATTAGAAAATTATCGCTTTATTACGATATAATGTCAACTACAATAATATCTCTGCAGGCTATTATAAATATGATAATTAGGTTGGTTTGAAAAATTTTAAATCCCGTTTCCAAAATTTTCGATTTCAATCTCACTATGTGTAAGTCAATTACTTGTCTTACTCATTCTCCTATGATAAATCAACTAAAAGAATGTGCAGGCATTGAAGGAAAATTTATATCATTTGAAATCTTTTTTCTGGTTTTATGTCTACCGAGAGGGCAATTGCATTCTGACTTAGTCCCTCCAATACTTCGAGTAGGAATTCCTCCCTCAACAGAAACAAACTTTTTTCAATGTATATACTACTAATTTGGATATAATACATACACCCCCTCTAGTAAATTGATTTATGTTCATATATAGTTTTAATACAAATGCTAAATGGTCATTACACGGTCGATCATACATAGTTTAGCATTTTTTTGTCTATGTAAAATTTTCCAAACGAAGGAATTCTATGCACTTAGTGGATTGATTCACCATTTGACAACAAATGTATGATTTCGTATCAATAACATCATTAATGTAAGCATAAAGAAATAACATGAAATCCATTCATTTGCTAGAAAATATTTTATATTTTTCCCCGAGGTAATCTCATCCTTTTTTCTCATGATTTAGTACATAATATGTTAATATTTCGTCAATAAAACATATTAGGTTCATATTTTTAGAGCTATTCTGGCATAATGAACAGCGTATACCCATGCACATATATATACGAATATTTTTATTATAATTCTCTAACAAAAGAATTTTACATTTACAGGCCTCTACAATGGAAAATGAAAATAACCACACAATTGGCCAGACCGCAAATGAACAATCTGAATCAAATGGCCATGTTACAACGGAAAACTCGGTAGGGCGACATGGCCAGGGTAGATTATCTATAAACAGTCAATTTACTTCTGCGACATCTAGATTGCCGGGATGGGCGAGTAGAGGGGTGAGGCGAGCTAGACCTCATCCCGAGATATCATCTCCATCACCGTGGGCTGCCATCCAATTGAGAACACACGAGGTACGTTCCAAAAAATGTAATATTATTATGTCTGTATTCACGTTTCATTCTAGGAACGACGACATCTTATTTATAGTACTAGATTTGAAAACTCGACAAATTTTCGCATAATTCTTAATTTGGTTCCTAAATTAAGTATGATAATCCCATTGGAAATTTCGTCAATGTAATTCCTTGAAAAGAGCATTTGAGATTGAGAGTTTTAAATTGAGACCGATTTTTACTACCAATTATGTGATGCATTTCCACATATATCATGCTCTTAATGCCAAAAGACAATCGCATTGTATTAAACTTGTGATTCTCATTTCTATATTAGACATGAACTTTTAATTTACACGCCATATCAAGATAATATGTAACTAAGTATACCTTTTTAAATATTGTTTAAAATATATGACACTCTGTGTCATGTAGAAAAAGGAATGTCTTATGCAATGTTGATGGATTTTTTTTTTTTTTGACAATGATTAACCACAAGCTAGTAATGTCATAATTGTCATTACCTCTTATTTTGTCTCCTCGGAGATTTGTACTGGCTTGCATGTATTTTAAATTTCCACCTAAATGATAGTCTAGATACTTTCATGAACGATGAAAATATTTTTCATTCATTTATCTTTATAAACAATACATGCAATCGTTTTGAAGAAAATGTTTCCTAAATTATAACTTTCTGCAAACGGTATATACATAATATCTTTTATAGTACTATGAACTATAAAAAGTTCAACTAAACAGAGATTGCTGCTTGTGTATGACTTCAAACATTTGCAGTGGCGTCATGAGTTTTGTAGTGGACATAGAAGTTTTCGAGTAATGATATTTGTTACCCTAAATCTTGAATTTTGTTGTGGATGTGATTTTCGAGTTTTATCTCTCATACTAACCAACGTTGAAATGTCTCAATTAGTGAAGTTGTTGTAATTCATTTTCGTGGGTATATATATGCTCAAGCCCCTTCACTACATTTATGTGTGTTATTGTGTATTTTGCATTCATTCAACTAAAAGCCAATCTAGACGTGCATTGATGTCGAATTGATGTAGAGGGACATCTATTTTTGACTTTGGTTAGCCCTTGAGCAAGCAACATTTTCGATACTTGAGAAATAATTTACTTAAGGAGAGGTGACTATGAAATACTTAGGTTTTCTTCATATGCTTTTGATTAAGAATTGGTCCACCTCAACAAACAGGGTGGAGATGCTTCCATAGGATTGAGTGAGGAAGCCATCTCTACACATCTCAGGTCGCAGCAATATCAACCCCAAACCTCTACTTCGGAAGAATACAATGTTGAAGCCGAATCCTGTTGTATTTGTCTAGTAAGAGCCACTTCATTTACTCAATAAACTATTAAGATAGAATTGAGGAACAATATTGTTGTCCATAAGTAATTGTCCTAGCTAAATTTAAACTATGAGTATGCATATGTGTTACTAAATCGTACCTTTTATTTTGCTGGACTATTTGCAGGATGACTTCATTGTTGAAGATAAACTTGGACAGTTGGACTGTGGGCATCGCTTTCACTATGGCTGCATTGAGAAATGGCTCATGAGAAGGAACGTTTGTCCACTTTGTAAAAGGAAAGCAATAAAATTATGAATAATGCATATTTCGTCTTTGAAGTGGTTCATGTAATGGTTTCTGCGGAGATTGATTGACTTTCAACTAAATTTGATATATTTAACATTGTTGAATATGTAATTTCTTTGCGTCTAACTTTAAGGAACTAAATAGAAGGCACCATGATAGCATGCGCCAATAATAGTGATGTAATATTAGCGCCAATAATAATTAACTAAAATAACAAATAAATTGGTCTTGAAGAAAACTATGAAACCTAAGTAGTGAAACACTCCCATGTTTGTTTTGACAATGAGAAGATATAAACTTTGTTGATAATTAATGACAATATGATGTTAACTAGAATAAAAGCCAACTGATTTCTAAGTTACAAACACCATCCGTCAAGATATTTTAGATATGAACGTGATTAAAACCTTTTATATATGGTGGGAGATTTAATTTATATAAGCAAAATTAATATTAGAATAAGTAGGAGATCTTGATAATGAAATGGGGATATATATGGTGATTGGATTAAGATGTATTAGTTATATGGGCAGTGGATACTCTCTCTCACTTAAACACACAAACACACAAATTACAATAATAACATCGAATTATTTTTTTGATTGCTACAAAGGGCCATCTATTTAAAGCAGCACCTTTTTGGGGATCCTAAGTGATACAATTAACTAGAGGTAAACACAGATTCATCGATCTGCCAACATGCACTAAGACAACACTGCTCACTTGCGCACTAACAAAGAGAAATCACTTTTCTTTTTCATTATGTGAAACATGACAAAAAGCTACCTCATACATAGAATAGATCAAATAAGTACCTTGTTAACCCTAAGTGACATTGTAAAACCCAAAAAGTTACATTAACCAGTAAAGCATTTAGAAAGATAAATAAAAGCCTAAAATAGCGCCAAAAAGGGCATAAAACTAGAACAATGCTCGCAAGCATGCCTAATCAATGGATTTTAAGGCCCAAAACATATTGTATCTGACTTGTCAGAGTCACTTCATTATGTAAGAACATCGAGATAAAAGAAGAATGGCAAAAAATTTCGATCAATACATAACTTTTAAGACAAATATAGGCTAAATGGAATATATTGACCACTCATTATACTCTCATTTTTGCTAATATAATTGCAGGATGCCTATCCTGATCAACCTGGAAAATTGGATTGCGGCCATTGCTTTTGCTACCGCTGCATTGCGAAATGGCTCAAGGTGAAGATTATTGTCCAATTTGCATAGCGGCAACAGCAGACCTTAGGAAGGGTCACAGCAATCACCGTATAAAGTATTAAAAAAAAAAAATGGTCAAACAATCACATTGGCTACATAGTTCAACTCCTCTTTCTTCTCTCATTTTCACCATCATTTGTTTCTCCTTACTTATCCCTCTCTTGTGAATTCTCAAAAATCTCAATTTCTGTATATGGTCCTTTTTATTTTTTGAATTCACAATGGGTGGAATTAGCAATAGTAGGGGTAAGCAAATAAAACCGATATGTGTAATTACAAGGTCATCAGTCCGATTTCCAATTCTATAAAATTAGAGTAGATGAATTTCGAACTGATTCTCAATTTCAGGTGGAATCGCGCACCAAGAAGTCTGACACAAAGAAAAAGAGTTCATGGAAAGAAGAAGGTTTTCACAAGCGACAAAAGAGAAAAGCATCTTTGGCGCCTCGCTCTTGTTCTTACACACGGCCGAAACTAGCGAAACGTCCGGCCAGTCGTAGCCTCCCGTCGCAGCCACCAACCTCCGCCGGACAACACCTGTGGCCCCGGTGATGTTGTTGCTCTCTGCCCAGTGCCGCCCAATTCCGGTGAAGATCCCTGTTGGCCACACCGACGAGCTTCTTGGCCTTCCTGCATTCCATTCCGACACGCCAGTCCAACCGCCAGACGTCGGGACCGAAGCTTGTTCTTGCATTTCCTGCCACCGCGCCGCCGATCCCCCGAGATTAGCATTGAAAACCCAGCTCTGCCGTGTCCTTCCGACGTCGGCAAAGCCCAACAACAGCAGCAAGCAGAATCAGCGGAACGCTTCTCGCCTCCGCTAGGCCGCCCGCGCCAGTTCCGACGAGGCTCCTTGCTGGCTTTGCAGCTCCCAGAATCGTCTTCACAGTAGCCGTCAAGCTTCCAGGTAGCTAGCCACCGGTTCCATTACCCACTCTGAATCGGACCGGACCGGTTCCAGGACCAAATAGTCCGATTCCTGATTCCAGAGAAATGAGAACCAGTCCCGCCGGTCCAATTCCCGATTCCTAGATGAGAACTGGACCGCCCAATAACTAAGTGCTATCCCTAAGTGATAGCACCCAGCCCACTTCCTGAAATGGCTCGCCAATTCTGAAAAATTTTCGTAGACGAGAGCCCAATGTTTGGAAAATGTTCAATATCATGGATCTCTCCAATGGTGAGAAGAAGGCTGTATGCCCGGTATGTGCTGTGAAATTATCCTTAAAATCTAGTAATAGGACAGGTTACTTAAAGAGGCACCAACACAGATACATCTCTGAAATGGCCTAGCCCGGACGGTACTCCACTACCCTTACTGCATCCGGCCATTGAGGTTTGTATTTTTCCTTAAAAGAAATACTTGTTTGAATCTTAGTGGTACTGTTACGTAGGTGTTTGTTGTGATGAAAAGATGTATTTTCTATTTTTTAAAAATATGCAAAAAGATAAACCCCTCGGGCATAACGTTCCCACTTCAACTTCTAGCTCCAAATTCCACAGCTTTTAACCATTCTGCTAATTGCATCTATCTTTTGAGAGTCCTTCAACTCCTCCAATGAATATCTTCATTAAATGAGGACAAGAACTAGGGATATCCTGAATAACATAACACTATCAAAAGTATTACATCTTAATTAGCAGAAAACACAATCTGAACTTTATATTAAATAATAAAAAAAAATAAAAAATAAAAATAAAAAGCACGACTCTCAAACTAGGACAGCAAGAAAGTACGAAACTGCATATGTTTCGCTTCACTCCAAAAGCCACTCACGATACAAAATACATCACAAGTAAAAACACACACATACGCACAAACTCCTTGCAAATTATGATCGACCATTGTCGCACATTGTAGTAGAGAAGTCCTCAGACATTGCCGCAGTCCAAACCGGAATAATATGCGGAATTGCTGTATGGAAATGGCATGTATCCGTGGCCGAACTCATTGCCATCGTTGTCATGTGAGAAATCAAAGAAGGACGATGATCCTTCCTCTGCTGCCGCCTGGGGCTGATAGGCTGGAGTGGTGTTGTAGTATGATAAAATGCCATCCAGTGGTTGAGATGAAGGGAGCGATTCCATTAACTCTTCCACTGACATCTGCATTCAAGACAATGTCGATAGTATGAAACAAATCATCTTGAGTACTCTGCATTTTTTGTTGTAGAAACAATCTTGAAGTATGAAATGAAAATAGTCCCACAGATGTTGCTTATATGTTAATGCAAGCATTAGTAATTTGGCCCCAGGAAACCAATGAGTTTCTGGGACTTTGATATGTTCTGTAGGACTGCGGGCTAAATCCAATCCTAAATAAGTTCCAAAAAACAGAATGGGGGTCTTTCACCTCAGGTTGAGCATAAACAACTTCTTGGTTATCAGCAACTTCATTGTGCAGGTTGTCACAGAAGCTCAAGTAGTCCCCTTCTTGATTCAAAGGGGTCTCTGATACATTGCTAGTGTCTGTGCAATGGTTGTTTGAGTAGCCTCCAGGGCTGATCGTCGGAGCGTGACCCTTCATCAGCTTCTTGTCCTTCTTTTGCTTTATCCGACATAACGCATAAGGCAGCATCTGTATATAAATTCATGAACAACAGAGAAACAAACCATAACTAGAAAAGCATGTCCCAAATGTTATTTATAACCAATCACGTTATGCAGATGAATGAAAACCGGAATGTTACCTCATTTTCATCATGATCGTTGCCCAAACACTTGGACTTTAGGAGATATTCGTGCATCACGAAGTTGGTCCTTTTGCCTTTGGGCATGCGGCCTTCGTAGAACACTAGTGTCTTCCTGATTCCTATCTGTGCCTCAGTGTCCTCGCTCACGATAGTGGGCACCTCGCCAGTCGGTTTCCAATAACCGGCTTTGGTTGTCCGGTTGGAGCGGTTGCTGTTCAAGTACTTGCGCTTTAAGTGACAAAAGAAAAACAGCTCCTTACCGCTGAACATGTGACCGAACAGGGAGGGCATTTGCCAAGGTTCGAATTCCAGTACATCAATCTCCGGTATCATGTCGTAGTGGCGTCCGTCGGGCTGTTCGAGAATCTTGGGCTTCAAGTAGTCCAACAGAAGCTCCTCATCAGTGGCCTGGAATCTGAATCCGGGAGGGAGTGACCTCGTTACTTCTGAGATTGTGTTCTGCATCTGGATAACCAAATTGTGCAAGCGTAGAGAGGAAGATCGAGACTAAAGGACTCAGTTTTTGTGGGTGGATTCGAAGTGAGGCAGGATTAACTTTGGCCAAGGGTGTGGAATGTATAGTGTAGAATCGTGCGTTGACTCGTTGACTGACCTAGCTTGATTCTCACGTCTGCTTTGTCTTTGCGGTCTTCCCCTTTTTTCACAGGTGACGTGCCTCGATTGGTTGAGAACAGTAAAACCACGCCAGTCAATCTTCCCTGGATCCCGTTCATTTTGTTTTGCGAAAAAATTGATTTGAATGACATTTTCTTAAAAATATCGCTTATATCTTTATTAAATTAACTGAAGAAAAATTATTTTTATCATTCGCAAAAATATTTAGATATAAATTATTGTCGATAATGAATACATTCTGTATTGGCTCATTATTTCAATCAATATAAGTAGTTATTTTTAGAAAAATGTTTTTCAAATCATTTACTTTTCATAAAAAAAATGGAGCCTAAAAGTTTCTTTACCATACATTTTATAGTCTTACTGCCCGACCCCATGCGTAGTCAAGAACATTCCTATGAAATGACAAAATCTAATAATTCTCTCTATCTCGACATGCATGAATCTTTTTCTCGACCCATAAATCAAAGGGACTAGGGAAATTTTACTGTGGGATTTTATGATTTGTCTCTAACAATAAAGATAACGGAAATCAGTAATTATCAATATTAATTGTTCCATAATCACAAAGTTTGTCAACTTTTCAGAGTGGGGCTTGATCCAATCAGGACACCAACAATGAGAGGTATCCCAACACGCATGCATGAACATATGCTTGATTTAGGGTGTTTTTATTTCACTGAAAATCTCATAATATCATAAAATTATTTTTCATGAAATTTATTTTCAAGGAAAAGGGTAGTTTTCATTTGTTCAGTACTTTAGAGAGAGTGAAATCCTTCTTGCTACTGACCAAAAAAATCATTCTTGCTAGAAAGGAAAGTCGTTTTCTTCTGATCTAAACTTATTGTTTTCAATACATGAAAAATGTTATCTATAAATCGATTAGTTTTTCGTGTGTGGGTTTGTGTTCCATCAAACAAGGAATTTCAGCCTATGGTCTGAGCTTTCAGCAAAGGGTAGCTTTGTTATTTCATTGGTCCTATCGTGGGAAAGCAATGTTGCTAGGTCCTTTAGTGGAAAAACAAAGCTGCACAACTTTAATGATTGAGAATAGACCATCGGTGTCCTCATCGGACAAGTAGCTTCAAGAGGAGCGCCATGCGATGACACTTTCACTTTCGTTTTCTTTCCTTGGTGGCTCCCTTTTGCTTACCTTTTGTTTATGAATTTCTAAAACATGTAATTTAAACGTAATGAAAAAAGTCGGGTAGAATGGAATTTTGTGCTTGAGCCACATCGTCATAGAGTTTCATGGCATCCCGCTTTTTTTCTACATTAACAAGAAGGGGGAACAGAAAGCACTTAATCATTTCATTTAATCTAATGTAATGTTTCTAGAACAATAAATTGACACAAATTTGCCTTACTTGTTAATTTGGATGTAATTTGATATATAAGCCAATAGATGTAGTCTCACCAATCGAGAATATTACTTCTGTCATGTATTGTTGAGGTATGATGTTTTTATTGATTATTAAATAAGAGTTATGAAATTGGAGAAAACTGTACAAAAAGTCCTAAACTTATTTTATGGCGGCCAATATAGTCACAAACTTTCTAATTTGACATATTTAGTTTTAAATTTTTTGACAACTTTCTAATGTAACCCTTTTAGCCAATTTTGATCAAAAAGAGCCAATTTGCCGGCTATCATACTTGGCACAGGCGGCAACTGACATTAACAAACAATGTTGTTTTGCAATATTTTTTAATTTTATTAATTTTAAATTTTTTCCTTTTCTTTTTTCTTATTTGCCTCTCCTCCCTTTGCCGATCATCAAGACGTTAGTGATGGTTGGCAAGGGCCAACGTTGGCCATAGGCAAGGCTTGACTGTGACCAGTGAAGGTCGCCGGCCCTTGCTTGTGACCGGGGATATCCTCAAATGCTCAATCTTTCTCGCCAGCCCTCACTTGTTCGCACATCGATAATTATTGAAGCACAATGGTTCCTCTCGCCGGCCCTCACTTTGTGGGTGGAGATATCCTCAAATGCGCAATTTTTCTCACTGGCCCTCAAATCTTCACATATCAGTGGCATAACTTGGCACGCCACTTTAAGTGCCATAACTTCAAAACTTGACACTTAAGTGCCACTTTTTTTTGGAAATGGGACACTTAAGTGCCACCTCCGGCGACCCTTCGGGAATCCTACGCGTGGCAATATTTTATTATTATTTTTTGCCTACGTGCTCGCCGGAGCTCCAAATCAGCAAAAAAATTAAAAAAAATTAAAAGTTTTAATTTTAAAAAATTTTAAAAAAATTTTAAAAAAGAAAATTTTAAAATTTTTAATTTAAAAAAATTAAAAAAATTTTAAAAAATAAGAAAATTTTAAAAATTTTAAAAAATAAGAAAATTTTAAAAACTTTAATTTTAAAAAATTTTAAAAATTTTAAAAATTTTAATTTTAAAAAATTTAAAAAATTTAAAAAAATAAGAAAATTTTAAAAAATTAAAAAATTAAAAAAAGGGGGGAGGCGGCGGCGGCGGAGGTGGCGGCGGTGAGGGAGCCGGCGACGGCGGCAAGGGAGCCGCCCGTTCGGCCTCCCACCCCCGCCTTTTTATAATTTTAATTTTTTTAAATTTTTCTTAATTTTTAAAAAATTTTAAAATTTTCTTAATTTTTAAAAAAAAATTTAGAATTTTCTTAATTTTTTAAAATTTTTTAAAATTTTCTTAATTTTTTAAAATTTTCTTAATTTTTAAAACTTTTTAAAATTTTTAAAAATTTTTAAAATTTTTAAAATTTTTTTAAATTTTCTTATTTTTTAAAATTTTTTTAAATTTTCTTATTTTTTAAAATTTTTTAAATTTTTCTTAATTTTTAAAATTTTTAAAATTTTTAAATTTTCTTAATTTTGAAAATTTTGAAAATTTTCTTAATTTTGAAAATTTTGAAAATTTTCTTAATTTTGAAAATTTTGAAAATTTTCTTAATTTTGAAAATTTTTCTTAATTTTTTTAAATTTTTTAAATTTTTCTTATTTTTTTAAATTTTTGAATATTTTAAATCTAATTTAATTAATTTATATACTATTATTTATACGTAGACGCGAAACGGCGTCGTTTTTGCATTTTCTCCGCCACGCGTCGGCGTGCAAAAAACGACGCCGTTTTGGACCGAGCTCACGGGAAAGCCGCCACGTCGCCATTTGGCCGGATTTTCGCCGGAGTGGCACTTAAGTGTCCCATTTTACTCCGATGATGGCACTTAAGTGTACCATTTTAAAGTTATGGCACTTAAGTGTCCCGGCGTGCCAAGTTATGGCACTTCAGGTGTCCCGCACTCCACATCAGTAATATTTGGAGGACATGGTTCATACTCATGAAGAGAGTGCACAATTGCGGCATTTGGAACCTAAATTTTGAATGGATAAGACAAACACGTTCATCATTCAAGCAACCCGTTTGGGTCGGACTCCTAATCCGTTCCTTGCCTGCATCGTGCTTCGTTTTGTCAAGACGTGTCATTAGTAGAATGAAATTTTGCAGCATCATTATCGAGTTCAAGCCAATTGATTGAGCCATAAAGCGAAAGTAACCATTTTTATCCTAGCACATATTGGTGCACATGCCAATGCATATTCAACAGCACCAAGGGCTATGAGTTGAATGCAATCGAATTGTTACCTCTTCAGCTTGCCGAGGCCCCTGTTTCCAATTATGAGGCAGCTCAGAGCGATTTTGTCGGTTGCTTCACAG
Source organism: Eucalyptus brandiana (assembly GCA_014182725.1). NCBI lineage: Eukaryota > Viridiplantae > Streptophyta > Magnoliopsida > Myrtales > Myrtaceae > Eucalyptus > Eucalyptus brandiana. The sequence continues at coordinate 6,219,267 of CM024668.1, read as the reverse complement.
ATTTTCTCGCGAGCATCTCCTCAGTAGATCTTCATAACCACCGCAACCTGCACAAATAGCCATTGAATCAATCGTCTCTTTCTATAAGACAGATATACAGCTTATGCAAAAAATGCGAGGTCAGATTATAATTCCGCATCCAGAATTTTACCTCCTTCTGCCCAGCGATAGTGCTGACGACGTCGATCGTCTCTGGGTCGGGCTTCAACCCCGTATTTCTTCATGATAATGGGATCAGAGAGCTCATTCAGAGGGATAAGACCTGCCCAAGAAACAAAATGAGTGAATCCCGAACGACAGACACCCACACGCAGAAATCAATGAGCTAAACTAATCCAAAAAGATGGTAGATTCAAGAAACAGAACATTTCTCAAGCTAAAGACTCCTTTTTTAAGAACTGAATTTATTTCCCATGGAAATCCAGATGTCATAACCAAGAACACATAAACAATCATCAACTTATCCGGGAAAGGAACTTCAGAACGAACAGCCAGGATAATTGCTAACAAAAACGAACAAAAAGCCACTAAAAAACGAAAAACCCACAATTGAAAAAAGCAGAGTGTATTCTTATACATGATCTCTATCCAATCTATCTGCTCTCTCACTTTCTTGAAAATCATATGAAACAAGAAATGAGAGCATTCTAGTAAGCAAGCAAATGAAACAAGGGCCGCTGCTTCTCTTTCAGCCAGAACGATTGCTTAAGTGGAAATTCCTGCACAAAGAGATGACAATGAACTCGCGACGCCATTATTTGTTGTTAACATCGATCAACTTCTGATCATGAAATTGCCAAGACATAGATGTGCAACATCCGTCTTGACACTTAACTTGTGCACGAAGCAACAGAAACTTGAAACCACAAAAGAAAAGAGGAGCTTAACATAATGTGACGATAAAGCAGACTCATTCACACCTGTGTAGGTGCTAGTTATGGTGGAGGAAGAACAACAATGCAGAGAACAGCATCCCGATGAATATCATGAATAGGACGATAATGGCCACGACGACGAGTGTGCACGGCTTCCTTGCTAATTGATCAGTCTTCTGGTCGCACTTCAATGGCCTACACCTTTTCCTGTTGATGTACTCGTTCATCTGTATGCAGAGCTCTTTGTAGTGGAAATCCTCTAATTTTGCATCCTTGCACAGATTGCCAAACAGTTTGACAACCTTTTTGTTGCTGTCCAAGTAGTTTGATACTATACGCTGTTCACAGAACAGCTTCTCGTCCTTCTCCGAGGACAACAGTTTGTGAACGAGATAAGCAGAAGAAGTCACGCATTGCGTGGCGATGCACCGACGTTTTTCAAGGGCGATTAGGTTCCTCAAAAGGGTCTCGGTGCTCTGATTGATTCTCAGAGGCAGCACATGGAGGAAACCTTGGCTAAATTCGATGCATAACACCCTTCTAGTCGCCAATCTTTTGAACTTGACTCCAGCAGCCTGAAGTTCGACCACACTCTTATTCAGACCTTTTGGTGTTGGTGCATCTTTCTTTGTGTAATTCGCCGGTATCAACCAGTGGTGGATTAAGTCGAGCAAATGATGAGATTCTTCACTGAGCTTTTCTTGGAGATATTCCTGTTCTCCAGGGATCATACTCTTGAAGAACCGAAAGGCAAGATCGATTAGAGAATGTGTGGACTGTTGTGGAATGAACACAATCACAATCGCTGAAGAATAAACAGAGGAATCTGATTCTCCAGCTGCACCAGATCACGCCTCAAGTCATAGAGTTTCCCCAGAGTGCAAAAGAGAGGATCATTCCTACGTTGGAGGCTCCTGTTCGAGCACTTGATGAAGAGTTCAATGATGAAACAACCGTCAACAAGCATCATATCAATGAAATCGTTGCTAGTGAGGCTGAGATCTCCTTCATAGGACAGACGTGCTCGGTTCTCCAGCTCTTGGAGTGATTTGACACACTTGTCCAAGGTCAATCGTATGTCGGGATTTTGGTTTATGAGTGTAAATGAGTAGCATAACTTGTCATTCTCCATATCCCTGAGAGCTGGGCTGCCCTGGTGATAAGGTCCAATAGAGACCAATGCCGGGAAGCAGTGCCTCTCATTTCCCCTGCGCAGTTGCTCTGGCCCACTGCAGATATTAACTGAGGATGAAGCGTCTTCCATCCTTCTATGAATGGTATACACGAGTCCATCATCAGCGTGAGAAATTTCGACTGAAACATGGTCCCCAGCCATTGACTGTACCTGCATTTGATTAAGCTATTTCGATAATCCACTGGAGGAGCTATTTCCACACGGTTAGATTTGAGCTATATGTTCTTCTCAGCAAGTGTTGTCTGAAGGACCCAATACATTGATCTGTTAGGATCGAACGAGGCAACGGGGCGCGTCAAATAAATCTATACATGCTACCATTAAGTGGGAGAAATAAAAGCAGCTGGTTGCACCACATCTAATTTAATGCATCTGTTTAAGCCCTTATGCCTTAAGCAGAGGTATAAAATCTAATTAGTTAGGTTAAGTACTCTGGATTATCGTATGCAGAAGAACCGGCTTGAATAGTTCCTTCAAATCATATCGATTATCAATACCACTGCATAATCCATAAATCTACTGAAGCCCCAACTACAATGCATGATGCAGCAAAGTACCAAGATTACCACATTAGAGTTATGGCGAAGCCAAAAGAAAAAAAAACCAGCATTTGCCATTGGGAAATGAATAGCAGTAAAATCAATAAAACTAATTTCACAATATGACGTCAAGTAGTTCATTAACATCATGGATATCATAAAATGGCCTGAGAGCGAATAGAAAATGCTTCACGTGATGGAGCTTGAAACTAGAAACCAAACGCCTGAACTGAAACTCAAAGCCATAATCACCTCAAATCAACTAAAGGAACAGTTGAAGCCGCTTTGCAGAAATAATTCACCAAACAACAGTCAGATCTGATTTGGTGGACACGTCATGTTATGCCCCGCGTGAAACTCGAGGAGCTGTTGTCCCAAAATAGCTTCAGGATAGAGGTAAAATCGAGGAGTTTAATATGCAAGATTACCGTGAAAAATGCTCAAAGATGGGTAGGAATCAAAGGTAACTTGAGTAGATTGATTTAGACAAACAAGAAGGAACCACTAATCCCTTCTGAAAAGTTTCTCAGAAGCAAAGTTTCTCAGAAGCAACAAGAATGTAACTTATTCAATTTAAAAGTATCCGATTACTTAGAGGAGAATTCAAGAACTAATGTGTTGATTTGTTAAAGCAAAGAATGTAGAAATTGGAATGGGATCTCATTGGCACAATTGCAGATATGAGAAATGAACAAATCCGGCATAACATGTCTCAAGGCTGCAATTGATACCAATACCATACCACAGCTTGCTGTGACTCGAAGCCAAGAACATTTCACAGTGACCAGACAGAAAGAAGTCACAGTTATTTGCCTCTTTTCAGTAAGTAGGATGCTTTATAAATAAAAAGCTGGCCCGAATCAAACATGCTTTGCCCCTTCAAATGATAAGACCAGCTTGCTATGTGGAACTGCAAGTTTTTGCAACTGAAACCCATCCAAGAATTGGATTTTTTTTGTATTCCTCTGGCAAGATTATTATTAGACCTTAACAATCTGATTATTCTCTTTGAAAAGAGTGTTATTTACACCCATTGTACTTTGCATCTTCAGTAGCATGCTACATCTGCTATTACCTTTGACTCTAAAGGTTAAGCGAGTGCTCCTAGCACTCACATAGAAAAGGCTCGTGAGCATGGATTCAATGAAGTTCCAGTTACAGAAAATATTCGTTCATCAGGGAAGGACAACCAAATCAGACATTGGAGCATACACGTCACCTCTCTCTCCCTCTCTATATCTACGCCCTCATATCAGAGGTTGTCGACACTCTACGGCCATAGGTCAAAGAGAGAATACACAAGACAGAGAGTAACGATAGTGGTTGTTTTGGTCGTGGTGGTGGCTTTTGGCAGCGTGCTGGAGTGGACCAATGGCAACTGCAACAGTGATGTTCTGCAGTGACTGCATGGTGTTGAGAGAGGTGACTTTGAGAGCTTGTGCATATTAGACAGTTTTCTTGTGGTTCATGAGTATCTAGACTAAAGTAGGGGAACATATGCTCATGACCCATTAACTACAAAGCAGTTTGGAGCAAAGAACAGCTCGCGCATGTAAGTTTGGGCTGACCTTGGATGATGGACTCTCTGAGCTGAACCAAAACTTATTAAGTAATAAGCAACTGAAATAATCCTTGTTCTTGATAATTCTGAACCAGAGTCAAGTTCCATCTGCTTTCAAACTACTCCCTTCACTCCATTGAAGAGCTTAAAGACAAAAATAAAAAAACAAAAGATTCCTCCCTAAAAACTAAAATTGCAAAGCAGGTTCCGATAGATATTTTCCACATCAAGGAGGCAACATAAGAATTCCATGGTTTCACAGTCATATCTAGAAAGAATTAACAACCTGATAGAATATAATGATAAAATTACAAGCAAAAAGATGCAGCAGCACCTTGTTCGTGTAATGCTGAACCTAACTCTGCATTCCCACACCCTCCACAAATCGAAGTTCCATGTACTCTTTACTGAAAAGAGAAACTAATCCTTATTATAAATCATTCCCACCCCAGAAAAGAACGAAAAGAAAAAGGAAAAAGTGCTATGGATCCAAAAGATCCCGAAAACAACAATGCAAGTAATACACCTGTCGAAGAAGATAAAACAACAGTCCTGAGGAATGTGGTCTGCCTCAGAAAACTTGTATCCTGGTTAGCAAAATCTCAGAGGAGCACACGTTAACAACACACGGCACCAGTTTGGCTAAAGCTTCATACTTCACGTTTGAGAATTACATCCTTTATCAATATATTAGACTTGGGCCGATATCGATCATCTGTATCCACGTCTTCAATTTCCTGGTAGAAAACAAACATAATGGGCCACTTGCACAGTTGTATCTCGAATTGGAATAAAAAACAAGTAACTCTCGAACAGAGATGTGAAATTACCTGTACCACATCTTGTCCCTTGTTTATCCGTCCAAAGACAATAAGCTTGTCATTCAAATCCGGTACAGGAGCAGTTGTGATGAAAAGCTCAAATTTCTTGCTGTCTTGCTTACTCTTTGAAGTACCAAGCATAAAAGCCTCATGCTTGGGACTGCACATTAAGAGAAAAAAGTACGTGATCAACAAAAGTTAGACCTTACAGTGATGATTCACGTCAAATCAAGATACCTCATCACGAGCTTGCCCCGAAGCTTTCCTCGGGAAATCCAATCTTCTGCAGCTCCAAGTCCTTCGGATTCCCCTCCATGAATAACATAATGTTTAATCACGTGACAGAAAGGCATGCCTTTGAAGTGCCCTTTTTGACTGCAAAAAATCCAAGCTCAGGCTGTCGGTACGCATAATATGAGAGTGTTCATTGAAAACATTGGCTAGGGTCAAATAATATGCCTTTGTCATTCTCCTCAGGCAGTAATTCTAATAATTTGAAAGTGAACTACATTCACCAAAGGACTCAAAAAGAAGTTTCATCAAAGAATTATGTATTCAGCAATCACACTGCACAAGGACCAAATAGTCATCCAATCAAGGAGTGCAAAAACCTATAGTAGAAGAACCATACGCATTCAGCAGCAAAAGCATTTAGCCGCTGCTACTATAACCACAGTTGGACGACTAATCTCACAGGAAACATTACTGGTTGAATCGACACATATCACACTCTGAACAAACTCAAGAGGTAGGAGAAAATGAGAGATATTCAAGATAATGAACTAAAAATCAACGGAGATTAAACAGCCATCAAAACAGCTGATGAGCATTGATGATTCATGGGGCTCTTCTTGGGTCTAAGTTAAGCCTTGACCACCAAGCATGACTAAATATTCGGATGCACACTCACCACACGTAAAGGAATTTATCCACAATCTCAGGAGCACCATCCTTGAAAAGCTCCACAAAGATAGCACCTTTTGATGTGTTCAAAATCTGCACAAAAAATAGGAAAAAATAATCAGAAAAAAGAATAGGATAATAATTCTCGCACCTTGCGGGAGGGACCGCATAAATTCAGCAACCTTGCGGTGTGGGAAATATCACTAAAAGAGAGATACAAATGTTCCAAAACGCCACAATTCTCAATATGAAATCCTTAGAACCATTAACTACAGTGAAGTAGAAACTGAATTTCAGCGGCAAAGCCTGAGATGGAGTCTCGCCTGCGGCTACAACGGGATCCCGCGCGACGAGCATGAGAACGTGATCGCAACGTACAGCTATAGCCTTGGCGAGCTAGTGGACGCCACGGTGGTGAATGCGGGGGCGCTGAGAGAGGGCCTGAGCGTGCTGAGCGTCGACCCCTGAATTTCTGTGGACGTTTCAAATATCCGCATATTTTGCCCAAAAAAATTATTAAAAAAAAAGGATAAAAAGCATATATATATAATTATTGAAAAAAATAAAAAATAAAAAATAAATAAAAAAGAGAGATATGAAATCATGTGGACCAGGACTTAGCAAAATTTTCAGCTTTTCAAACCCCCTCCGGGTTCGCCCCAGTGGCCACCCTTCCAACATGGAAGGGGGAGGTGAGGGGTTCAAATCCCCATCTTCTCAAGAGGGATGGGGGGTAGGGACGCGTAAGTTTCAAGAGTAGGTTGCGACTTCCACGCCCTGCAAGAGACAGGGCATAAGTCTACGGGCCCGTTTGGTTCGGCTTTTGGGGAATGCATTTGCCAAAATGCAAATACCTTTGGCTGAAGGGAATTTTCCGAAATGCAAATACCGTTTGGTAAAATTTGCATTAAAATACAACTTTGGACAAAATACCGTTTGGTAAAATTTGTATTTGTAAATGACTTTTATTAAATTAAAAAAAAAAAAAAAAAATCTATTTTCTTTTTTTGAAGTCTCGGCCACGGATCGGCTTTGGATCCGGCGGCCGCCATCCGCCGCCGGGTCGCGCGGCCGTCGCCGGGTCGAGTGACCCGGGCGGCCGTCCCCCGGGTCGCCCGACCCGGCGACCGTCGCCGGGGTCGCGTGACCTCGGTGGCCGCCCGGGTCGCACGATTCGGGCGACAGCCACTTGGTTCACGCGACCCAGGCGTCGCCTGAGGTCCGGCGACGGTCGCTGGGGTCGGGGGACCCTTGGCCGACGGTCGCCAGCGCATTGCAGGCACGCGCGACCCCTTGGCCGGCGGTCGTCGGCCTCCGATCGGCTTCTCTCCGGTGAAGATGAACAATAGAAGTTGCATTCCGAAAATGCAACTTCCCAATGGACCTTTCACCCTCCATTCCCCTAAAGCCCCTTCAAGCCCCTTGGAGATGCAATTGCATCTCCCCAAAGTCCCAAAAATATTGAACCAAACACCACCCGCTTTTGCCCAAACCCATTTGGAGGCCAAAAGCCCCTTCTAAATGCCGAACCAAACGGGGCCTACGAGTGAGTGTAGAGTAGGAATAGAATAGGATTAACTAAAAAAAAAAAAAACCCCTCCCTCTATTGGTTCAGCCCAACTTTAATATTTCGAACCCATCCCTTCATTTCTTTTTCAGCCCATCCTTTGTTGCGGCCCCATCCATTTTGCTTCTTCTCTCAGCCCATCCGAATAAAAGGACTAAAGCCCAGCCCACAAATCCCACGTTCAGTCCCTCATACACGCGCGCGGCCGAAAAAGATGAAGCGGGGCGTGCAGTGACGGTGCGAGGATGACCGAGAGAGAGAGATCCGTGAGTAACCCACGAGTGACGAGAGCGAAGCTTGAAGCTTCTAAACTCCGTGAGCTGGCAGGGGCTTAACGGAAAAGATTCCCGAAACCCATCGCCGGAGCTCGCCGTCGGTTTTGAAGGACTCCGGCCAAGGGTCAATTCGTGAGCCAGCCTTTGCTCGTTCGGAGGTCTTTCCGCAGCTGAGTAAAATGCCCAGCTTGTCGTGTGCTCCGCTCTCGCCCATCGAGGCCTCCACTCGCCTGACAAACCAGGTACGAAACACCCTCCCTGAACGCTCCCAGTTACGCCTATCTTCGGCCGAGAGATATACATTTGAGTCGTTTGATGTTTTTGATGAAATCTGGATAAACCCAAGCAATTTCATGACTATTTGTAATGTTTTAGAAGTCAACGCATCATGTGTGGACCAAGGAGCTTTTTAGATTTGAACTTTAAACCCATAATCATCAACGCAAGCCCAATTCTCTTTATAAAAAGAGAACACCAATTTTAAGTCCAGTCATAATTTTGACCTGAATATTTTTATCTCAAAAATAATTAGTAACTTTCACTTGAATCTTAAATCCGGCCCCACATGAGAGGGAGAACCATCCTGCGCTCTATCGCTCACTCTCTCCATCTGTCTTCCTAACTCGCGCTCTTGCACGTACTTGCGCTTGGTCTCCGAAATGGGCTCGAGGGTATCGACTGAGGACTAGATTTCGTCTTTGTTTTAGGAATCAATTTCTCTCACACCATAGTTGTTGTCATCCTCTCTTCCTCCTTCGGGTTGGTGTACTTCTCCATCTCTCTCTGAGTGTGCTGTGTGGGCCGGAACAGGAGGGAGCTCGTCAAGCTTGATTTGTCTTGTAACGCTTATTAAGCTGACTGTGTATCGTAAGATGTTGTTTTGAATCACTCAAAATCTCTCCCAGAAAGGTCAGATGGAGCTACTGCGATCTGCCAGTTTTCTTTCACTTGTGACTATGCTCGTTAGAGAAAAGGGACTCTGTCTCTTCTTGCCATAATGAGGATCCTCGTGGATTGCATGGGTATACCGCATTAGCTTTTGGCAGGTTGAGCCGGAGGCTAATAGTACACACGCTTGGAGGAAAATTGTTGAATCTTGAAGTATTATGAAGCCATTTATTTGTAGTTTCTCTTGCCATGCCTTTCAATTTCTGTACCTGCACTGTGCCCTCGAATTACATCAAGTTGCTGGTTTTGATATCTCCTTGCAGTGTCCAGTTTTTTTTTGTTGTCTCTGTTTATAGGAGTTCGTTTAATTGCGTGAAGGGTCAAACGAGAGCAAATGAATGCAGAGCACTGAGTCGATTTACAAGCAACGATGGCAACGCTTCATGCAAGCATCAGCGGCAAGCATCCCTCTACACCTCATGCTCCAAGGTATCCTGCAAGGAGGTTCTTCTGCTGTTTAACAGGGAGGGTAAGTAATTTATAACCTGTTTGATGCAGCCCTGCATTTCAGAGGTAAAGCCACACTAGTTAGCTATCAACTTTAGCAATTTTGAACAATGTTGTGATTCTGAACCTGTTAAAAATCATTTATATTGTTTTCACAGGTTGACAGTTATGGGTCTTTTGAATGGATTGGTCCTGATCTGAGAAAGCAAGAGGAGAAGTGATTTGCCAATTGATGAATGATAATGAGACATTGAAGGGGAGGCTGCAAAATGAGGAGAATTAATCGGACAATGGGTTACAGAATAAAATTGCACGAATGCAAGCCAAGGAAAAGACGTGCTGGAGTTATACTTGTATTGTAAGAGCTTTTGATTATCTTAATGATGTGTAAGGTCGATAGGAGAGTGCGGCATCGCTTGCCGCAGATATTTATTTTTAAAATTTATTTTTCCAACTGCTATTTCACTCGATCCGTATCAGGTAGCTACTGACGTACTGTAGAGTTGGTTTTGTGTAGAAAGTGGAAGATTGAATGTGCCTTTTCTTACACAATTCGTGCCTATCTGAATTGCTGTTTTTGTTCATGTCATCCAAATTACCGGATGGATCGGTTGCTGTCGTGCCCTGAAGTAGCTACTGATAATACTAGTCTCTCTGAGCAAAACAGGGTGAGACTGATCGATGAAATCCGGAAAACAGTCCATCCCCTTTTATCCCGGATGAAAGATGGGATGACTTATAACGAATTTTCACAGGAAACTACGAAGCAATACTAATGTTTAATTTCAATGCGTGGTGTCGCTATCCAAACACAGTGAATAAACTGACATGCGTCCTCGATCATCGGTTGTTTCCCCAGTCAATCTGATGCAGCGAATGAAATCAAAAAGTTTGCTGCTTCAACAAGATTACCATGGCGAGCTGTTATTGCAAACCGTGGCTGTATCGTGGGCATCCGAGTACGTTATCCAAACCATGTCGGTGAAGAGCCAGGTCTCTTGACGGTGATTTTGATCTCTTTGCAAGAGCTTCCTAGCTTCATCTTCCAGTATCAGCGCTGGTGTCTATAAGGAGTATCCGATCTCGCATGGAGGGAAATATGAATAGCTTCAATGACTCAATAGGGTGCTCTTCTCGACAATGTTTGCGTTAGATTTTATGAGAGCCGTTAGATGAAGCGTGATTTAATATTTAATGGAAATATGTAATAGGAGAGCTAAACACAAGTCTAGATTTAAACTCAAGACTTCTATTTTGATACCATGTGAAATTTTGCAAAATTACTTATAATTATTCTAAAAGTTTAAACTGTTAGATGAAAATATAATTTAATATTTAATTACTTAAATAGCTTGTATCTTGGTTTTCCATAGTTTACGTGATGTAAAAAAAAAAAAAAACAAATTGATCGAAGAATTTGAAACGTACAATAGAAGGACAAATATATAGGAGAAGATAAATAAAAAAAAAGAGAAAAGAAAATCTCTTCTTACATCTCAGTAACATTTCATAAGTCACAATAGAATAGACATCATGTTTCTCAATGAACAAGATTGAGCAAAAGTAGAAAATATTTTTGCTTCCAAGCCAAAATTTAGAAAATTATTCAAATTTTAAAATAAATAATGAAAAGAATGTTATGAATCTATACACCATTATTTTTGCACGTCGTTAAAGTTTCATTTGCTTTGAATGAATAGAAGGTCAAAGTACGTGCATCGTAAGAGTTAATTGTCTATCTAGAAGTGTCATTCAAAATTTAGGATGTTTGGAGAAAGATGATACACCATGTACGCAATATGAGGATTTAACTTCTTAAATAAGTGATGTGTAGAACTATCATTCAGAACTTGAATTGAAAGAATAATTTAAATAGACCATGCTACAATTACATTAGTAACAAAGGTAGCATACCCTGGGATCATGGGATATTTGGAGTGCTTTAACTTGTTGCGAGTGTACAATACATCCGCATAGCAAACGCCGCAATGAGTAATTTTCACCGAGACATCCTCGCTCCCGACCGCTCTGTCACGAGAACAATGCATTAAACATTACTCGTCGGAAATGGCAAGATATCTTATGGATCGAGGTCCCGCGTTCACACAACAAGATGGGCGACTCAATACGCGATTGGCTAGTTCACCTGCGACCAAACTCATAAGGAGAGAGAAATCCCGACTCGTCTCTCGCCGCCCATCCATGGCAGTTCTTGCCCGTCGCTGCGCCTGAACTCATTTTATCTGTTCTTTTCCCTTGAAGAGTTGACAACAGAGACGGTTGACGATCTGCTACGTCCCGTGCAATATATATAGGGTTCTTGCGCTGTTCTCATAAACGTCATTGCTTACCTCATGTGTATTACTTTTGCAACTTTAATTCTTTTAACTCCCAATCGCGATAAAAACGTAGAGGGTGACGACCATTTAGCGTCATGGCTTACTGCTAAGATAATTATACCGCCACCACAAGAATGATCAGACAAAGAAAAGGTCGTTGCAGAGAGACATCCACCAAGTAGACCCACTAGAAAAGTCCACGCAACCACCGTCGTACAAGCTAGGTTGACTAATCCGGAAGACCTAATCGTCAAAATACTAAATGTGATGGACGGAATGCAATTGGATCCCTAGATATTTTAGCTCGTATATTCAAGTCCCAAATGTTTTTCAATATCATTCTAAAGTGAGTTGATTGGCGATTTCGACAATAGCACCATTTTATACATTTTCTTCCAGGCATATTATTATTAAGATTTCACTAATTTTCCGTGAAGGAGTAGATGAATCATCTATGAAGACTATAATTTACCGTATTATATTAAGGCTCAAGGTTTTTTTTTTTTTTTTTTTTTTTTTGGTCAATACCTTGAAAAATCTCGAATTAATACATTTGTGACAAATTTACCCAAAATTAATTTATTTATCACCAATAATCCCAAACCGATATTATCTTTGACAAATTTACTTTAAACTGGTATACTTATGACAAATTTACCTTTTATTAATTTCCGTTAAATTTTACGTTCAAATTACTAAGTTGAATGACATATGACAGTTGACTGGAATATTGATTTGGCATTTTATTCTCCACTTGTCATAGTTATACAATTTTTGTGATTTTTTGTGATATTAATCTAATTTAACGAATGTTACATTTGTCAAAAATATATCAGCTTCTTGATACCTCATTAACTAGATCAAAAGTGATGCCGTATAGGCCTGTGTAGGTAGGGAAAGTGAAAAAAGCTTATGGAACTGGAAAACTATGGCGAAGGATCTAGCATAATTCCATAGACTATAGTACATAGCCGGTATTAGATTGGCATAAGCTGCATGTGTCCGAATAGAAGTATAGCATAATTTTTTCGTTCTTCCAATAGCGTTTCGCTTTTGGTCTCGAATATTCCCACATGATTATTCGTATATACCTCTCCAGATTTCCTTGCGCAGGAATCTCGTAGATGTAAAATACATTTTCTTCTTTCTTCCATTTTTCTATACCGTGCAGGCTCCCACAGCTTTTCTTTTGCCTGAAGCAAATAGTTGCTGCCGACCTGTTCCTTCTTGATTAAGCATACTTAATTCTTAAGTATGCGTAGTCTAGTGTGTTCTAGTGCTTTCCAAAAATGGATCACATTTTAACAGAGATTCCATGGATTGGAATCGTCGGCCATGACTCCAGATCCGAGTCTTGGCCGCGTGCCCGCTGCTCCGCGTCTCCAAATCTGCCATTCAGCCGCCGGGGGATGGAGAGGGTGGACGGGGGAGGTCGGTTGTCGATCACAGCCATGGCTCCAGATCTGGAGTCATGGCTGCAAGCCCACTACTCTGCATCTCCACTCTGCCACTGGGACGACGGAGAGGGTGGACGCGAAGGTCGTCGTCGCTCACGGCCATGGATGCGGAGCCCACTGGTCTGTTCTTCCAAATCTACCGCTGGGTCGACCGAGAGCGTGGGCGCTCAGATCTGTGGACGAGAGGGCGCCCATGGCCGACGGCTCTCCATTTCTGTGGAAGAGCGCTCGCGGCCAAGGCTTAGCCGCGGGGACGACAGAGTGGGTGGACGCGGAGGTCGGCCTGGCTCGACGATACCGTCGCCCAACAGGTAGGTCAGGTTTGCTGCTCGACAGCTTTGAGCTCGTGTCTTGGCTGCCGGCGACGAGCTCAACAGCTTTGCCGCAGACCGTGGTGGCCACGGTGGGGCCGTGGCGACGGCGGCTTGGGCGGTGGAGATAGCCAAGCCCAGGCGGAGCGGAGGTTGAAGATGGAGGAGGAAAAGAGAAAAATAATAATTTTTTAATTGGGATAGGATCCGGGAGAGGGAAAGCGTGGGAAATTGGGATAGGATTGGGGATCGCTGCTTGGAGAAAATATAGGCCGCGAGGAGAGCTCATTGCCATCGTTATCATTTGGGAGATCAAGGAACTGGAAATCAGGCAACTGCGACCAGAATTCCTCGGCTCCTGCCTGGCTCTGATTTGTTGGAATAGTGTTGTGGTCTGATAAAATGCCATCCTGATGTTGCGACGGATCCGTCGACTCTCCCAGCTGCATTCAAAACAATGTAGATCATTGTTGCTGAAACAATCTTGAAGTATGAAATGAAAATAGTCCCACAGATGCTGCTCATATGCTAATGCAATCATTAGTATTTTGGCCATGGGAAACCGATGAGTCTCTGGGACTTTGATATGCTCTATAGGACTTGGGGGTAGATCCAAACCTAAATAAGTTCTACAAAATAGAATGGGTGTCTCTCACCTCAGGATGAGCAGCAGCAGCAGCTTCATTGTGCTGGTTGGCACCGAAGTTCAAGTTGTTCTCTTGTTCATTGACAGAAGTCGGAGCGGGACCAGTCATCAGCCTCTTGTCCTTATTGTTCTTTATCCAACATACCACATCACGCAGCTCCTGTATATATATATCGCTAACGACATAAGTAATAGAGGAGCAAACCCTAACTAAAAAAGCATGTCTCAGATGTTATTTATAACCAATCGCGTTGTGCAACTGAATGAAAAGTGTTAACCTCATCTTCGTCATGATCATCGCCCAAACACTTGGGGTTTAGGTGATATTCATGTATCACCCAGCAGGTCCCTTCTCCCTGAGGCATGCGGCCTTTGTGGGATTTGTGGTACACCAGTATCCTCTTTTCTCCTATCTGGACACCAGTGTCCATCTTGATGGGGCGTCCCCTGCCAGTCGGTTTCCAATAACCAGCTTTGGTTGTCCGGTTGTAGTAGCGGCTGCTGCTCAGGAACTTGGGCTCCAACTGACAGAAGAAAAACAGCTTCTCACCGCTGAACTTGTGACTGAGCTGGGAGTGCAATTCCCAAGGTTCGAATTTGAGTACTTCGACCTCCGGTAGCATGTTGATGTAGTCTTCGTCGGGCAGCTGTCCGAGAATCTTGCGCTTCAAGTAGTCCAGCAGAAGCTGCATATCGGTGGGATCGAATGTGAATCCGGGAAAGAGAGAGCTGATTACGTCTGCAATTGTTTTCGTCATCTGGATCACCAACTAGAGGAAGATCGAGATAGAAGGACTCAGATCCTGTGAAGGGAGTGGAAATAAAACAGGTATTTCAAAGGAGGGGGGCGGGAGGTATTTATAGCAGTTGACTGTGTTGCGCATTTCTTAGTTCCTTCGTCTCCGCTGCCTCCCAGGCTCCCCTAACCCAACACGGCCGGTTGCCCATACCGCTTCCTTTCTTTGGCGCAAGAAGAATTTTTTTTTAATCCCTTTCTTTCGCGGGTCGGCGTTTCTCGCTATGTCGGTAGAAAATGAAAGATGGGACGTAGAAAGACTACCAACCAACCTTTTTTCGCGTATCGGCCAAGTCCAACACGTATCAAAAATCACTTAAAGAGAGTTTATAGCGGGGAGTTTATAGCGGGGCAAGGGTGGGGAGTTTATAGCGGGGCCATGCGTTGACCTGTTGACTTTGCCTGGTTCTTAGACTTTTTTTAATCTTCGCAGTCTGCCCGCCCCTACGTTCCAAAATGACGTTCATTGATGTGTTTGATAACACAATCCCTTTCTTTCGCAGAAAAATAATTCGTATAATATTTTCTTTAAAATATCACTTATATCTTTATAAATTGAATGAACAACAATTATTTTTATTGTCCACGAATATATTTAAATATAAATTATTGCTGGTAATGAAAATATTTTGTATAGGCTCATTATTTCAAGCGATATAAATAGTTTTTTTTTTTTTTAAGAAATGTATTTAAATCATTCATTTTTTGAAAAATAAATGGGTTCTAAATGTTTCTTTACCATACATTTTGTAGTCCCTTGTATAATCTAGAGCATTCAATGACATCCCAAAGACTAAATTACTAACACCCCCACTCCAATGCGCCCCCCTCCTCTCTCTCTCTCTCACAGCGCACACGACCAACGGTGAATAGCTTCAAGAGAATTGCAATTCCACTTACGTCATCGTTTCCCTCCACACGTTTCCCATTGCATCTCTCTTTTGCCAACCTTTTGTTTAGGAATTTCTAATACATGTAATTTAATCGAGAATATTTTTTTCTCTCATGTATTAATGAGGTATGATGTTTTTATTAATTATTATATAAAAGCTATGAAAATTTAAGTATTAAAAAGAAATCCTAAATCTATTGTATGGCCAAGTCACAAATTTTCCAATTTCAAAAGTCTAGTTCTAAACTTTTTTAACAACTTTCTAATGAAATCCTTCTAGCCAATATTAATTGTACAAAGTTGATGTGCTGGTCCAAAGTTAGAAATTCCAGACTAAGCAGGGAAGCGTTTTTAAGGGTTTTGGGGTCCTTAAAGTTAGAAATTTGTGATAGTGATGAATACAAAGTGTTGAAGGACTTCCTAAGCCTTCGGACGAGGTAAATGACATAATTATCTAGGTTGATCTGCTCTTCGCGCCGCACTGGTCTCAGGATCAGTGTGCTGAACCTGCAAATATGACAAACTTCAAAGTCTTCAAAAGCTTTCCAACCATATAGTTTCCTACATTTCTGGGTTGATTTGATAGGTCAAATAGGTGTGTAAAGCACCACTCAAGACGAAGGGCACGGTCTTATCATGTGGACCTGATCTTTGATGGGAAAGTGTAGGCCTAACCTTAAAAATTTGATAACTAGCGAGGACATCTTGAGCTGCAAATCCGTGGGTGAATCATTAAAATCCAAGTTGATTTGATTAGGCTATGACAAATGAACATAATGCTCAGTTTAGAATGAAACGGGACACTTAACTAGGAAATTTTCATCAAGTGTGAATGATTCCATCTTCCTGCTATGATTGATAGGGCGACTTGCTGAATGTAGACTGCACCTTTCATTGATTAATTGATTATGTGACTGTTGAGACAATAATTGTTGAATGTGGACGAAGAATGTTTTCAATGTGATGTTGGGATAAGATTCCACTAGGTTTAGGATTAATCTCGTAGTTTGTATTCTATATATACTTAGGCATAGATCTAACTTCTTAGTTTGAATAACCCAAGAGATAGGTTTAGTTTAAATAAATTCACTTAGACCTAATTCCATGGCTTAGGATTGTCACTTCAAAAAAAAAAAAAAGTAGTAATTGGCTTAGTTTAATGATTGAGAATAGACCATCTGTGTCCTCATCGAACACGTGGCTTCAAGAGGAGCGCCATGCGATGACACTTTCACTTACGTTTTGGCCCTACATGGAAACGTTCCAAAAAAATGTTTCTGGAACACTTTTGTACTTTTTTTTTGTTCCTTTAACAAAAAGAATGTAAACGCGTTTGGTTGCGTTTACATTTTTTTTTGTTTTTTTTTTTTCCCTAACAAAATTGGAGAAAAAAAAAAAACACAAAAAAGTTGTTTCTGGAGAAAAGAAACGCTTCTCTTCTTCTCTCTCTTCTCTTTTCTTCTTCTTTTCTTCTTCTTTTTTTCTTCTTTTTTCATTGGCCGGTCGCCGGCCCCCGACGAGGCCGAGCCTCGCCCGCGCCGGCGAGGCCGAGCTCGCCCAGCCAAGGCGAGGCTCGGCCTCGCTCGAGGGGAGATCTTCGGCTAGGGTTCCGGCGAGGGGCTCCTGAGGACGGTGCGATGGCGGCACGGCACTAGAGGCCTTGGGATCGACACGGGGTGACACGGGCAAAGACTGGCGGACGGCGTCGCGAATGGCGTGGTGAGATCGGGACGACGTTGAGCCGCAAGCTTCGGGCGCGTGCTTGGCTCCGACGGCGGGCGGCGAGGCTCGGCCTCGCCCGCGCCGGCGATGTCGAGCCTCGCCTTGGCCGGGCGAGCTTGGGCTCGCCCAAATCCGACGAGGCCGAGCCACGGCGAGGCTCGGCCTCACCGGGGGCCCGGCGAGCCTCGCCGTGGCTAGGCGAGGCCGCTGCCGGCCCCGTCGGCCGATCGCCAAGCCGGCGACCGGCCGAAAGAAGAAAAAAATAAAAAGAAAGGAAAAAATGGAAAATAAAATAAAAAATTAAAAAAATTAAAAGAAACAAAAAAAAGAATAAAATTTACCAAATGTGTTTTTATTCATTTTTTATTCCTTAAAAACATTACCAAACGCGTTCTTTTGTTTAAAAACTGTTTCCTAATGAAACACTTTTTTTTTTTTATTTCCCTAACGAAAAGGAACAAACGTTTCCATGCAGGGGCCTTTGTTTCCTTTGACTCCCTTTTGCTTACCTTTTGTTAATGAATTTCTAAAACATGTCATTTAAACGTAATAAAAAAAAGTCGGGTAGAATGGAATTTTGTGCTTCAGCCACATCGTCATAGAGTTTCACGGCATCCCACTTTTTTCTACATTAACAAGAAGGGGGAAAAGAAAGCACTTAATCATTTCATTTAATCAAATGTAATGTTTCTAGAACAATAAATTGACATAGATTTGCCATACTTGTTAATTTGGATGTACTTTGATATATAAGCCAACAGATGTAATTTCACCAATCGAGAATATTTTTTTTCTCTCATGTATTGTTGAGGTATGATGTTTTTATTGATTATTAAGTAAGAGTTATGAAAATGGAAGAAAACTGTATGCAGTCACAAACTTTCTAATTTGACAAATTTAATTTTAAATTTTTTGACGACTTTCTAATGTAACCCCTTTGACCAATTTTGATCAAAAAGAGCTTATTTGCCAGTTCAATCATTGCCTGCTATCGTACTTGGCACAGGCGGTGATTGATCGGGACAAACAACATTGTTTTGCAATATTTTTTAATTTTATTAATTTTAAATTTTTGTTCCTTTTCTTTTTTCTTATTTGCCTCTCCTCCCTCTGCCGATCATCAAGACGTTGGTGATGGTCAGCTTGATGGTCGGCAAGGGCCAGCGTCGGCCATAGGCAAGGCTTGACTATGACCAGTGAAGATCACCGGCCCTCGCTTGTGGCCGGGGATATCATCAAATGCCCAGTCTTTCTCGCCGGCCCTCACTTGTTCGCGCATCAATAATTATTGGAGCACAATGGTTCATCTCGCTGGCCCTCACTTTGTGGGCGGGGATATCCTCAAATGTGCAATTTTTCTCGCGGGCCCTCGAATCTTCACACATCAATAATATTTGGAGGACGTGGTTCATACTCGTGAAGAGAGTGCACGATTGCCGTGTTTGGAACCTAAATTTTGAATGGATAAGACAAACACGTTCATCATTCAAGCAACCCGTTTGGGTCGGACTCCTAATCTGTAAAATGTAATCACTTAAAGAATGTGGAGAAATTTAATGGCCTGAGAGTGATTCTCAGCTGCTAATCTCAATCAATCGCCCAATTACACCATAACATAAAAATTTCTACAATTTCTCATATATAAAAGAGCCGATTAGCATGTTGGTTAGTTACATAAAAACCGCTTTCACAAGGTTACAATACTCATCATAAAAATTATAATCGTACAGACCCATACAATTCCCGTACAGTATGTATTTGCTTCTTATTCCTAAAGACTCATTATCCTATTGAAAAGAATGGAAAAGTTTCTTTTTTAACTTAAGTGGCACTTTGGATCTTATATTACAGGACATCTCAAAAGGCATCCAACAGCTAACTCATTTGATCAAGGAAGCAATGGCAAAAAATAAGGTAATTGCACCTCAACTTTGAACACGTCTTATTATGCACCAAAAATCCCTGTAAAGAAGAACAGTTAGTTACATCACTCAGCTTTTGTTAGAATGAGAGCTCTCTCTATTTACCCCCTCTTAATGCAGATGGATGCAAGCCTGTATGCTGTCTTTTATTTTTTGCATCATACTGCAAGCTGACTTCAGATTTTTTTAGCTCTAATTTTTCTCATTTTTAATGGTAATTGTGTATGACTAGATAAACTTTCAAAAAATTCTAGTTTGGGAACTTAATCAAACATGATGTGTTATATGTTGTTGATGTCCGTCCATGTAAGCATTTTCATGTATTTAATTAACTCATGACTGACATATTTAACAATTGATGTACTTAATTGGGAAATTCCAACAAACTCAAATTGAAGTCAACTAAACAGGGCACGTATTTTCCATGCACTTATCCTGAAAGATGAAGAGGGGATACCTCCAAGATAGCATGAAATTCTTCTTTTGCTATCACAAGCCTATCAGTGTCACTTGAATCAACCACATGGATGATGGCTTGAGTGTTGGGGAAATAGCATCTCCAACATGGCCTGGACAGGTCATAATTTTGGGTGTTCATAAAGAGAATTGATAACATGTATACCAAACAATTCTTAAACAAATATTGACAAAATTACAAAAGCCAGAGATATTAAGAATATAATGACATGGCACAACGACATAGCTTTTGGCCTATTTCGATCTCAGGAGTGAAAACAAAGACATTGTAATATCTGACAGTTAAACAAATTCAATGTATGTAAAAGCCATGGCATTTTCATTTGTTCAATACAGTGACACCTTAAATCAGCAAATTGTCAACAAAAAAAAAATCAACTTGATCTAGATCCATAATCAGCAGACAAAAAGATTCAACAGGGCCAGTCGAAGAATCTAAAGAATTTTCATCCGTAAAATGTTCGCTTATGTAGGAGTAGATCCCAAGTACTGTAGCCTGGATTTCACAGAACAAGCATGCCAAGCTTTCTCGCACAGCTTAGAATCAGAAGCAACAAACCAGTGAGCTTCTAAGTACTTTCTCACGTTGCAGGGAAGCAATTGGAGAGGAGCATTCAACAACAAACAATGATGTCTTTGGATTGCACGATCAGCTCAGAGAGGGACTGAGAAATGCAACACCCACCCAAAGAAAAGAAGCATGACAGGATAGAAGAACACTTAGGACTACTTGTGAAACAAATATAAAACAGATTTACTCATTTGAGTTCACTGGCATGAATCTAGTCAAGGGATCACACTAATGCTTAATACTGTCAAAATTCAAGTAAATAATTGAAAGAGTCTAGGATCTGACCAAAAAAAAATAAAAAATTGAAAGAGTCTAGGCAATGCCAAATGTAGAGGCAAATAGTTGAGCGACATCTCAGATATATTCTGCCATCCTTAGACCATTATCACGTATATCCAGCCATAAGAAGAACCACTCACACTTATGCAATCAGAAATGACATTATGTTTCATTTTTGAACTAATAGACAGAGAATCACAAGCTAATACAAATGAGAGATATTAAGTAAGTTGTGAGTCATATAACCGCCACTCTCACAGGAAAAGATACCCCCCAAAACGTATTCGTTTTCCCCCCACAATTTGCAATTATACCATAGATATACTTCTTAAAATGAAGCAACACAACTTCTTCTTATATATATATATATATATATTAACAATGGACAATGCAAATAGAGAACAAATTACATATCACTCAGGACAAAATTATCATGGAAAACTATAGTTTGCAAAGGTCACCTACAGAACAACAGATCAAAAGAAAGAGATGCTGGTCTCACCAGTATATGCTATTGCAAAGTGTTTCTCTTACAGAAGACGAGTAAGGCTTCTAAATTATCCATTTTTTGCTTATATACAAAAACTCTGTTTGTGATACTGACTCCAAGGCTGCAGGGAAGCAATTAGAGAGGAGCATTCAACAACAAACAATGATGTCTTTGGATTGCACGATCAGCTCAGAGAGGGACTGAGAAATGCAACACCCACCCAAAGAAAAGAAGCATGACAGGATAGAAGAACACTTAGAATGCTTGTGAAACAAATATAAAACAGATTTACTCATTTGAGTTCGCTAGCATGAATCTAGTCAAGGGATCACACTAACGCTTAGTACTGTTAAAATTCAAGTTTGACAAGTCAGCATCTATCTCCACCTGCACTCCAAAACCACTAAGAGTTAATGGCCAGAAAGCCTAACCATTCCAGAATAACAGCCAAATCTTTAATCTCAGATGGATAGAACATAATTTTAGAGCCTTTAGACTCATTATTCAGTAAGAAGAAAGTTAATCATCTTTACAACAATCAAAAAGTATGAAATCCAACTTTCCAGATATTATAACTCTCCCTACAAACAATTAGCACCATAAAGATGGCAAATGTCAAAACTAAAACCAAATTCACCCGTAATCAACGCATGAGATGGACAAAAGAGCTACTGAACATGTCTAGTATCACCAGATTATGTCAGTTGACAAAGCTAGATTTAGGGCTCGGGAAATAAAATCGAACCTGTCTTGCGGTCGCAGATTTAGGGCTTCTCGAGGGACCGCTTCGAGCATAACGGAAAGCAAGTCGTCGTCGGAAGAGAGAAGGTAAAGACGAGAGAGAAGACAGCAGAGAGAGAGAACGCAATGTCCTCTCCTCCGCGCTCTGGTTTGAAGTGGGAAGACGTGGGGCCGCGGGCATTTCTTTCCCATTATAGTTATTTCCAAAAAATTATATTAAAAAAAAAAAGATTAACGCCCCGGGCATTACTTTCCCATTTCCCACTTCTAGCTCCGAATTCCACAGTATTTAGTTATTCTGCTAATTCCATACATCTGTTGGGGTGCCTTTTCAACTCCACCGATGGGAATCGTCATCCATGATGACAAGAATTAGGGATAACTTGAAAACACAAAACCATCTTTTAGAAGCATTACGTCTTTTTTCCAAATGGAAGTATTACATCTTAATAAGTAGAAAAAACAACCTGAACTAGACGGCAGAAGGAAGGGGAGAGGAAGAAGAAGAAGAAGAAGAAGAAGAAGTACGAAAACTCAGACATCAAGAAAAGTACGAAACTGCACACACACGTACACACATACTCCTCGCAAATTATGATTGACGCTCGATGCAATCACAATGAAAGTAGTACTCCTCAAGACAATTCTCGCAGATATTAGGGAGCAATGGGTGATCGCCGTCTGGAGATAGTGAAAGCCCAAAGTCGAGCCCAGTGCCATCGTCGCCACGTGAGAAACCAGGTAAGGACGGCGATCCATGCTCTGCTCCTGCCTGGGGCTGATGGACTAGAGTGGTGTGTTGGACGCAAATTGCGCAACCCAAGATCTCCATAACCAGAACAAGAACGTACATAATTGAGTAGAAAGATTAACGCACCTGTTTTGAGATCCATCGAACATAAAATGCGGAAGATAAAAAGGATTACCCACATATATATATCAGGGGATCCACGCACGTCATTCTCCTCTATCGCCCTCCGTATCACTGGCCACGAGCGACCCCCTCACGCGTGTAGCGTTAGAAACGCCCTTAGGTGAGGATACATGTGAAATTAGGGTTAGAGGAGAGAGACTTGAAAGACTATTTATGTAGCTTCACCAGTCCCTCTCATTACGGGCCAGCTCAACTCTACCACACTACCAAAATTTCCATATTGGGCCTAATTAAAACCTTCTATCTCACCTGACCAAACCCCGTAAAACGGTAAACGTTAAACGGTAAATTACAATATCAATTAATGTAGTCCACAATTAGAAAAACTCTTACATTCTCCCACTTGGACTATATTAATTGAAATCGTACCTTATGTGCGCACATTGGTCCGTAGATAATTCTTAATAGTCAATCCTATCCCATAAAGTCTTAAACACCGAATCATGGCGAATCGCATGTATACACACGAGCCTTCCATGGTCACGAATGTTCTCAACTTTATTAATATGGATTCAATATGGTAGTGTGTCAAATGGATAACATCTCTCATGTAGAGATCCCATTTGTCGTCGACCACCATTCTTTCTTACCTTAGGTGTCACAAAAACTTGTGCCACTAGAGAATGCTTTATGGTTCCAATGAACCCACATATGTCTTATCCTTATGGTTAACCCTTCTTTATGTATCACAAGACATATGCACAAGGCTAATAACCGGATGCCCCTAGCCTTCACTCAAGGTTTATACAATCCCTTGAGACTTTATCAATATGTATTCAACATAATAACAACACATTCAAAATATTTTATTGAATGCAAAAGTTGATACATATCAAACCGTTACTAAGTGTAACGAACACGGATGAAACCTTTATCGAGTAAAGCCAAAATAGCTCCCACTAAACAACAAAGTATCCGAAAATACTCCTAGGCCCATGCTTAATGACATGTCACTCAAATATACATGGACGTAGGTTTTTAATTAGTGGATCTCGCAATCACAACATCTCGTGAAAATATGTTATATTATAAGTCACTTTTTGTACCGTTTCTTTATGATAAAAAATATTTGACCACCATATATTTAGACCCCTTGAGACCTCTCGTAGTAAATAAATAATACTACAAATTTGTTATCTCAATACAACCGTATGGGTCTATCCATCAAGTTAAAACGATCAACTCCGTCATGAGGTTCGGAGCCTAAAAGCCCAAGTAATGTACCTAAAAGAATGTTACTAACACTTTGCTTACATAGTATAAGATAACAAAGAACTTTATTTACTGCACTTCCTACTAACATAAATCAGTATTCCGTTATTGATTGCATGTCATCGAACAGCCAACAAAGTTTACATCTAAATACTCTACTAACTGCAAGAATTGAACATAGCTATAAATTAGCATATAATCTCTTGTCTTCTTTAAGTACCTTAAAACCTTCTTGACAAAGAACCCAAAGTGATCATGTCCCGAATTTGACTGATATCTGCCTAGAAGTCCCGTCACAAAGACAACATTTAGTCTAGTGCAAATTCGAGCATACATTATACTTTTAAGTGCACCGACACAAGGTACACCATTTAATTAGATTTTTCAATATCTAAATAAGGACAATGTGATAGATTTAGTCCATCACCCTTAACAACAGAGCAATTCCCGGCTTGCAATAATGTATATTGAATATTTCCAATATACAATCAGCAAATGTCCTCCGAGAAAATCTAATATAATATGGCAAAAACAATCCTTACAGACTTCAGTACAAATGATAAAAGATGTCTCAAGGTCACAATTTGTAAGCAAAACATCATGTACATAAAGTATGAGAAAAATAAATTTCCTCCCACCGACCTTGCAAGATATTGAATTACTTTGTTCCCAATTGAACAAAATAACAACACTATGAAACTTTAATAATATTGTCTGAAAACTTGCTTAAGACCATGAATTAGAATTTTTCAGTCTACACACAAGTTTATTTGAATCTACCGCAAAATCACACACAAGTTTACTTGAATCTGCGCAAAATCATCCAAAGCACAATATAGATTTTGTATCTATTTGGCGTAACTCCATATATAAATAAATAAATAAACTATTAATGCCGCATTCACTCTGAAAGAATCTCTTAAAGAAATAGTTATTTCGTCACTATAAACAATCCACCCCTCTTTCAGAGTTAAAACTTTAGTTACCAATTTAGCTTTAAATTCCACAATCTTTCTTTGAAATTCTTTTAGTTTTGTACGCCAATTTGCAACTAATAAACTTGTGATATTTATACAAGACAGTAAGTTTCCAAACATGTTTCATAGGTTGTATATCGCATTTTTATGGCATCTAATCACATACTTAATTGACAACAAGAAACGACATTTATATAAGTTGCTAAAACAACAATGTAGTGGATATTATAATCATGCTCTCACAAATAGACTATATAGTATGATGATATAACCGATCGTCTTTCCCTAACAAATCTCCTTAATAAAACCGCAACCACTTCATTCTACACTTGAGAGGTATAAGAAATTTCATTATAAATTATATTAAGAATAGTACCTTGAACCTCAACAAGTTTAGTCTATGGTACAGAGATTCCATAATTATCTCGTATAGGTAAAGACAAAGACACAAAGTGATCTTCCATCATACTATTATCTTTAATAGTCCGAGAGCAACTATCCTCTACAATTACGTCAATATTTAGAAATTTTAGAATATGTGATTCCATAATTCTTGTACCTTCTTTAGGGTCATAAAATCAATACCCCTTTTGTATATGAAAAAATTGCTTTCATAATATCAGCCCACAAAAGACCAGATAAATTAGTCTTACTAATCATACTCATCACAATGTTCAATATGGCGCATTTATGCCTTTCGCCCAAATCTTTTTGTCAGAATTTTTAGGTATAGTAATTAAATTACCACCCCAGAATCTACCAAGTATTTGACAAATGACCCTTTAAGCTATTTCGCATTGTCATACTTGCCAAAATACTCATTGCCACCGTTAAACCCGACAACTTTTAAATCATATACGAGATGTATATGTCATTAGGACTTAAACACAATTTTTGCAGATGTGTCCTAATTTCAATATCAAACAAGACATAATTTCAAGCAACTAAGGCTTCCTTCATCTTATAGCAAATAAGAAATCCGTGCGCAAACCTCTTTTCAAGTGTTCAAGAATGGAACGCTTCATGGACAATAAGCAAATTCAATTGCTCTTTTCTCAAGTAACAAATCATATGTCCACAACTTAAAATTTGAAGCAGTAAAAAAAACCTCAATGATGACGGAATTACCATTTACGAAAATGTGACTGAAAAACAAGCAATGTATATAATTAGCATCATGTGAGTACCGTGTAACTTGACGTACAAGTACACATCCGTAGAGTTACGCGCATAATCATATAATCACCTTTGGGCGAATACATGATATGCAATTGTACACTCCCCACATGATAAGGGTTATGAGAATATATTCCAATCTTCGTGAATTCATCACCTTTGGGCATATGAACCATTAGGATTGGTCACTCCTCCACCACACTATCATATATCCCTCCATGAACTAATACACAATCACCTCCTTTGGGAGTATGACTACGCATTAGACCGAGACATCCCAATCAAATATACGAGACCGAAATTTCTCAAACCCAATCAAGCGTGCCACTTTGGCGGTCACAACTCAATTGAATCATTGAAATTCTCTCATACCAGGGGATATAAACTTTACTCATCACATACACCATATACATGTGATTTTAACTTTAGTGATAGGGGCATGTCATCACTAAAATCACATATCATGCTAATTACATTGCTTTATCCATTAATAAAAATTAATCATACATATATATAAATATATATACAAATAATCCGAAAGACAGATTCCAATGAGATCATTGATCACAAGAACACAAGAAACTTCCCATAACGAGAATAAAACATCTCTTATGCACCACAATTACATATTACCGTAACAACATAAAAGAATGCCGATCTAAAATATCTCTCACAAATTAACATCAATAGTAATACATGGTACACCATATCGACAAGCTTAACAGTGATCAACTATTGCTCATGAGTTTCATAAGGCAAAACATGACTCCAAGGCCAACAACCGATTTATTAATCAATTTAAGTAACAAATATCATTACTTCAATCAGGTGGTCTATAAATTGAGTCAAACCACGTAACTAAATATCTAAACTATAACAAGTAGATACTATTGCTCTGCATAAATATTGCCATACTCCTTAACCATAAAAATATTAACTTGATAGACATTAACAAGTGACCGGATAAGTTCATGTACAATATGCAGAACTTAATCGACATGCATTACCCACATACAAACAGATATGTTAATTAGTACAATCGCCTTGGTCACAAGTTCTTAAGACGTCCATCATTCAAAGATTATCAGCGTGTCAAGGAGTATGCTTGAGCAACAAAAATTTCATAACCTTTACTGTTTCTTATCACCAATACATACTCAATTACTATCCCATATTGATTGTATCTCATCAAGCCAGCTTTCAGTTCACAATAAAGTTTGATTTTTATTGATGAATCACACCATTATGATGTTTATGTGATAACATACCTGTAACCCAACACTTATATTTCCAATTTTCACAGAAAATATAAGAAAAATACGCAAAAATACACTAAAAATACACGTATTTAGGGTTCCGTATGTATTTTCACATCCATAAAATTATCAAATATGTAAAATAAATACACCACGACGTAGAGGACGGCCATACGAATCCAACGCCGCCAGCCACGCGCCGATCCGACGCTCCACACGCCCTCACGCGCCGCCTAAGTGCGCGGCGCGTGAGCTCACGCGCGGCGCGCGTTCGACGCCCGGGCGGCGCGTGTCCGCGCGTGGGGGCGCGTGCGGCCTCCCCGGCGACGCGCCGCCGACCGTCTTGCTCGTCTCGTCGAGTCCAGTCCGAATTTGTGATTTAATTTTATTTTTATTGAATAAAAAATCTCGAAAATCACAAATTAGGGCAAGATCCGTACAAATTAGGGCAAAACCTTTATGTGTTCAAGTTCTAGGGTTATGGTTGCTCTGATACCACATGTTGGACGCAAATTGCGCAACCCAAGATCTCCATAACCAGAACAAGAACGTACATAATTGAGTAGAAAGATTAACGCACCTGTTTTGAGATCCATCGAACATAAAGCGGAAGCATAAAAAGGATTACCCACATATATCAAGGGGATCCACGCATCAAGTCCTTCTCCTCTATTGCCCTCCGTATCACTGGCTCAATGAGGCGACCCCCCTCACGTGTAGCGTTAGGAAAACGCCCCTTAGGTGAGGATACATGTGAGAATTAGGGTTAGAGGAGAGACTTGAAGACTATTTATAGAGTTTAGTGAGTCCCTCTCATTACTGGGCCAGCTCAACTCGGCCCACACTAAAAACCCCATATTAGACTAATTAAGAAACCTTCTATCTCACCTTAGACCAAACCCCGTAAAACGGTAAACGTTAAACGGTAAATTACAATATCAATTAATGTAGTCCACAATTAGAAAAACTCTTACATGGTGTAGTCTGATGACATGGCATCCGGTGGCCGCGATTGAAGGAGCGATTCCACCTGCATCCAAAACAGTGTAGATCATATGAAACAACCCATCTTGAGTACTCTGCATTTTTTTGTTGCTGAAACAATCTTGAAGCATGAACTGAAATTAGTCCCACAGATGTTGCTTCTATGATGAGTCTCTGGGACTTTGATATGTTCTCCAAAATAGAATGGGTGTCTCTCACCTCAGGATGAGCAGCAGCAACTTGTTGATTGACAGAAGTCGGAGCGGGATCCATCATCAGCTTCCCGTTCTTATTGTTCTTTATCCAACATACCACATAAGGCAGCTCCTGTATATATATATACATATCCCTAACAACATTAGTAATAGAGGAACAACCCCTAACGAAAAAAGCATGTCTCAAATGTTATTTATAACCAATCGTGTTGTGCAACTGAATGAAAACTGGAACGTTACCTCATTTTCGTCACGATCATCGCCCAAACATTTGGGGTTTAGGTGGTATTCATGCATCACCCAGCCAGTCCTTTCGCTGGGCCTTTCGACATTAGCCATGCGGCCTTTGTGAAACACTAGTATCCTCTTTTCTCCTATCTCTACACCATCCCTCTTGATGGGGAGTCCCCTGGAAGTCTGTTTCCAATAACCAGCTTTGGTTGTTCGGTCGTACCGGCTGCTGCTCAGGTACTTGGTCTCCAACCGACTGAAGAAAAACACCTTCTCACTGCTGAACATGTGACTGAACTGGGAGTGCAATTCCCATGGTTCAAGTTTGAGTACAGGGACCTCCGGTAGCATGTTAAGGTAGTCTGGGTGGGGCAGCTGTTCAAGATTCTTGGGCTTCAAGTAGTGCAGCAGAAGCTGCATATCGGTGGGATCGAACGTGAATCCGGGAAAGAGAGAGCTGATTACGTCTGCGATTGTGTTCATCATCAGGATCACCAACTTGTGCGAGCAGAGAGAGGAAGATCGAGATAGAAGGACTCAGATCCTATGGAGGGAGCGGAAGAGAGTGGGTTATTTGAAAAGAGGATGGGGCGAGGGGCTTATAGTGGCATTTGGTGATAGGTGGCGCAGCGCGCAAATGTCCGTTGACTTTCGTCTCCGGGGCCTCCCCTCCCCCTACACGGCAGGTTATATGGTTCGCGGCCCCTTTACTTTGGCGGAAAACGAATTCTGATAATATTTTTCTTTAAAATATCACTTTTAGCGTTATTAAATTGAATGAACAGAAATTATTTTTATCATTTACGAAAATATTTACACATAAACTGTTGTTATTAGTAATAAAAATATTTTATATTGACTCGTTATATCAAGCAATATAAGTATTCTTTTTTTTTTTTTTAAGAAAATGTATTTCAAATCATTCTTTTTCTGAAAATAAATGAAGTTCTTTACCATACATTTTACAATTAAACTGTCTAACCCCTTGCATAATCTAGAGCATTCAGTTATTTTCTCCTCCCTCACTCAGCGCGCACGAATCTTTTTCTCAATCCATTAATCAAACGGACCCAGGAAAACTTCCGGTCGTGGAAAAGCTTTGCTGCATACGTGTAACAATTGAGAGTATAGACCATCGCCGAGTAGCTCCAAGAGGAATGCCATGGCACTTTCACGTACGTTATTGTTTCCCCCGCATGTTTCATCATTTTCTCTCTCTTTCGCTTGCCTTTTGTTTATGAATTTCTAATACATATTATTTAATTGTGATGAAAAAAGTCGGGTGAAATGAAATTTTTGTGGTTGAACCACACCGTCCTAAAGTTCCATGGCATCCCCTTTTTTCTACGTTAACTAGGAGGCGGAAAAGAAAGCAATTAATCATCTCCTTTAATTTGATATAATGTTTCTTTAACAATAAATCAACATCGATTTGCCTTACTTGTTTCTATTAGCCAATAGATGTTGTCTCACCAATCGAGAATGTTCTTTCTCTAATGTATTATTGAGGTATGATGTTTTTATTAAATATTAAATAAGAGCTATGAAAATTGAAGTGTTAAAAAAAAAAATCATAAATCTATTATATGGCCGCCAATCAAGTCACAAACTTTCCAATTTCACAAATTTAGTACTAAACTTTTTGAGGACTTTCTAATGAAATCCTTCTAGCCAATATTGATGGTACAAAGTTGATGTGCTGGTTTAAAGTTAGAAATTCCAGACTAAGCAAGGTCGTGTTTTTAAGGGTTTTGGGGTCCTTAAAGTTAGAAATTTGTGATAGTGATATATACAAAGTATTAAAGGACTTCCTAAGCCTTCGGACGAGGTAAATAACATAATTTTCTAGGTTGATCTGTTCTTCGTGCCGTACTGGTCTGAGGATCAGTGCTGAACCTGCAAATATGACAAACTTCAAAGTCTTCAAAAGCTTCCAACCATATAGTTTCCTACTTTTCTGGGTTGATTTGATACGTAAAAGTGGTGTGTAAAGCACCACTCTAGACGAAGGGCACGGTCCTACCATGTGGGCGTGATCTTTGATGGGGAAAAGTAGGCCTAACCTTAAAAATTTAATAACTAATGAGGACATCTTGAGCTGCAAATCCGTGGGTGAATCATTAAAATCCAAGTTGATTTGATTAGGCTATGACAAATGAACATATGGTCAATTTAGAATGAAACAGGACACTTAACTCATAAATTTTCATCGAGTGTGAATGATTCCATCATCTTGCTATGATAAATAGGGTGACTTGCTGGGTGTAGATTGCACCTATCAATGATTAATTGATTATGTGACTGTTGAGACAATAATAGTTGAATGTGGATGAAGAATGTTTTCAATGTGATGTCGGGAGAACCGTGACATCCAATTGGAGGATCTTAGAGAGATCATAAGATTCCATTAGGTTTAGGATTAATCTCATAGTTTGTATTCTATATATACTTAGGCATAGATCTAGCTTCTTAGTTTGAATAACCCAAGAGATAGGTTTAGTTTGAATAAATTCACTTAGACCTAATTCCATGGCTTAGGACCGTCACTTCAAAAAAAAAAAAAAAAAGGTAGTAATTGGCTTAGTTTAAGCAAAGGCTTGCCCAAAGTAAATGGATTAGGTATAGATGTCATACAAAGTTTGCTTAGAATAACCATTACGTCCATACAAATAGAATTTTTGTAGATTAGTTTAGGCTTAATTAGATTTCTTTAGTCTAGGACAAGTCTCTGAAGCCAAGTTATTGGCGAATCATGTCCGGGGCTCTAAACAAGGCTACACAATATTTTTCGCTCAACTTATATTGGATTGCTTTTCTGCACTTTATTCTTACTCATCTTTTACTACCATTTTGATGTGTTGTCTTCATTTCCTTATATTGTTTTTATGTTTTGATTCATTTAACTTCATTCGTTGATTATATCACACTTTAGGATTAAGATCAATCAAATAAGTGTGCCTGATCATTTAATGGAAATGAACCTTAGAACTCATAACTTGGCAAAGATCATGTGACCTCCCTAGTTGACAAACAATCCGGTTAAGGTATTGAAAGAGCACTACTAAAAGAAATTGATGTAAGCAAGTCCCAAACTTAGGTCTCTATGATTACGTAGGAAGTGAGACGTCAACCTGCATCTTGCTTGGCTCCTAGCCAGCCTAAATAGGCTATCGACGACTCTAAAACAAGGTAGAATATTATTAATAGATCAAATCAAAAAGAACTTTTCAACATCGCACGAGGTATGTGTTTGGAACTCACATTGAATGAGGGCGAGCACCTCAAAGATGAAGACGCCTATCCCCACTCGACATTACCTCTAAACCTGCTCCCGGCACACGAGGACTTTAGGAGGGTTGCGACGTTCACTATATATATATACTCTATTTCTCCTCTTTCTTGTCCTCTCATTTTCACCTACATCTATTTCTCCTTACTTATCCCTCTCTCGTGAATTCTCAATAATCTCAATTTCTATATAAGGTATTTTCAGTTTTCGAATTTACAAAGGACCAAATCAACAATAGCACCCAACTCACTTTTCAATTGGCCGTCTATTTCTCCTTACTTATCCCTCTCTCATAAAATCTCAAAAATCTAGATTTTTATATACGATATTTTTAGTTTTCGAATTCACAAAGGACCAAATCAGCGATAGCACCCAACTCAATTTTCAAATGGCTCGCCAATTCTGAAAAATTTTCTTAGACGACGGTCCAATGTTTGGAAAATGTTCAACGTCATAGATCTCCTCCAATGGTGAGAAGAAGGCTGTCGTGCTGCGAAATTATCCTTGAAATCTAGGGAGTAAGATAAGAATGGCCACCCAAAAAGACCAACACAAATCAATATCTGCAATGGCCACACCCAGGGGGAGCTCCGCTGCCTTTGCTGCAATGTGCCATTATGGTTTGTATTTTTCTTTAAAGATATATTTGTTTGAGTCTTAGTGTTATGCAGGTGTTTGTTGTGATGAAAATATGTATTTCTCTCGGTCTGATCAGTTTGGAATTTTCAGTGTTTAGGTTGTACTTTTTCTATGAGATGCATTTGTCTAAATACAAGTCTTATGTAGTTTTATTTCAACAATTGAAATTTTGTGTGGTGTAATTTGATTTTATAATGATATATATATTTTTTAAGTCTGGATAAAGTTTATTGTCTTCTATATTTTGTTTTTGTACCGTTATCCCTGCTTGAGAATCCTTTTAAAAAATAACCATTGAGTAGGAATGATTTATTGCTACTATTGACATTCTCTTTATTGTTTTAATTAATTTATGGAATTTATAGTTATTTCCCAAAATATATTTCTAATATTAACACCCCGGCATAACCTTCCCAATTCCCACTTCTAGCTCCAAAGTTCACAGCATTTATGGCGCATTTAGTAATGCTTCTATTCCCGGAAATAATTTTTTATTAGAAATGATTCTTTTTTATTCTGTTCCGGAGAATAATTTATAAGCATTTTAAGTCATTTGGTAACTATCCAAAATTTTAATTCTCGGTATAGAATTGTGTTTGGTACCGTTCTCAAAATTTCTACTTCAAATCATTTTCTTTTAATATTTTAATAATTTTATTACTTTTTTTATTTTCTTATTTCTTCTTTTATTTTCTTTTTTTCTTTCCTTTCTCCTCTTCTTCTTCAAGGGTTGCTAGTCGCCGGCCTTGAGATGATCGGCAACCAGCTAGACAAGGGTCGGCAACCTCGCCGGAGCATCGTCAGCCCTCACCGAGGCCACGCCTTGTCAACCGAGCCTCGTCGACAGCCAGGCGAGGCTCATCGATGACCAAGGGAGGCCTACTTGGCCACCGGGCCTTGCTGGACCTCGTCAAACTGGTCGTCGGCAGCGGTGGGCTGCGACGGCGGCGGAGGTTGAAGAAGAGAAGAGAGGGAAGAAAAACAAGAAGAAAGAAGAGAAGAGAGGAAAAATGGGTTGGCTTAATTCTGAAATTGTTCCCGGAAATAAAAAAATCAACTTTTTTTTTACTTCTCGATTCTGTTCCAAATCTACTTCCGGGAACAAAAACATAGAAATTTATTTCCGGGAACAAAAATTTTACCAAATGAATTTTTATTCCAAATCTACACCCCGGAATAAAAGAATATAAATTGTTGCTGTTTGGCAAGTTGCCAAACAAAGCCTTTGTGGCCAGGGATATCCTCAAATGCGCAATTTTTCTTGCGGGCCCTCAAATGTTCACACACCAATAATATTTGAAGGACATGGTTCATACTCGTGAAGAGAGTGCACAATTGCGGCGTTTGGAACCTAAATTTTGAATGGATAAGACAAACACGTTCATCACTCAAGCAACCCGTTTGGGTCGGACTCCTAATCTGTAAATTGTAATCACTCAAAGAATGTGGAGAAATTTAACGGCCTGAGAGTGATTCTCATCTGCTAATCTCAATCAATCGCCCAATTACACCATAACATAAAAATTTCTACAATTTCTCATACATAAAAGAGCCGATTAGCATGTTGGTTAGTTACATTAAAACCGCTTTCACAAGGTTACAATACTAATCATAAAAATTACATTCGTATAGACCCATACAATTCCTGTAAAGTATGTATTTGCTTCTTAGTCCTAAAGACTCATTATCCTATTTAAAAGAATGGAGAAGTTTCTTTTTTAACTTAAATGGCATTTTGGATCTTATATTACAGGACATCTCAAAAGGCACCCAACAGCTAACTCATTTGATCAAGGAAGCAATGGCCAGGCAATTATCAGCCATACGGCTAAGCTTATTATCCCGGCTGGCCATCGGGGAGCCCCTCCCGGAGAACTCGTCCTCGCACGTCTCGTAGTCCGTCACCGCCGCGCTCAGCATGGTGTTTATGGTCCCTATGTCCCAGTTCGGGATCGCGTCCGTCGCGGCCTGGTAGTTGTCCAGCGCGTCGCTGTAGTTGTCATGGCAGTCCTTGAGGATCATCAAGGTCCTGGCGTCTGCACGCGATGTCTCGATGAGCCTGCCTAGCACCATCATCGCGAGCTTGGTCTCCGCGGTCGCCGCCTTGATGGCGGCGTGGAGCAGCACAATGGGCCCCTCCAGCAGCGTGCTCCCGACCAGGAACGGGTTGAGGGTGGAGATGCAGAGGGCAGGGTAATCGGTCGTGTCGCAAACCTTTTGTAGATCGAGGTTGGCCGCTCCGGCCTGTATTGGGCTGCTGCCCCTATGCATGGTGGTGGCCTCTGCATTGGTTGATGGAGGATCGGCATCCGTGGCCTGTGAGCTTTGTGAAGGAGCCGCCGCGGAGGGTGGAGGAGGAATCGATTCTGGCGAAGGAGATGATTTGTGGTGTGGGGACGCATTAGAGTCCAGAGGAGAGTTGAGCGACGGAGATGGTCCGACCTGTGAGCTTTGCGGAGGAGCGGCCGTGGATGGTGGAGGAGGAATCGATTCCGGTGATGGAGACGGTTGGTGGTATGGGGAGGCACTGGAGTTCAGAGGAGAGTCGGGCGACGGAGATGGTCCGACGGTAGTGGCGTTGCGAGGGACACAGATTGCCCCAGCGGGGTTGAGCAAAACGAAAGAGAAGGACATTGTGAGAAGGATTCTAATGTTCTTGTTTTCCATTGGTGGCCGCTTTAGTTTTGCGCCGGTCAATTGATTCGGAAG
The DNA here is from genome assembly GCA_014182725.1 of Eucalyptus brandiana. Classification (NCBI taxonomy): domain Eukaryota; kingdom Viridiplantae; phylum Streptophyta; class Magnoliopsida; order Myrtales; family Myrtaceae; genus Eucalyptus; species Eucalyptus brandiana. The sequence goes on along the minus strand of CM024668.1, from coordinate 6,183,871 downwards.
GAGGAGAAGGGAAAAAAATGGAGCATAAGAGATTTTGCAGAGATTAGATTTCTATCTTGCTCCTCCTAAAGAAGTAGCTGAGCATGAATGTAGGACGAGCAGGAACATGTCGGTCTCAGGTTTTCTGAGATGTTTCAGCCTCATTTCTCGGAGACTAGCAATGGTGTTCATGATTCAGCTTGTATATGCATTAGTCCTAGAATATACCTACTAAATTTAACCGAAGTACATGGGACAAAACTCACACCAAGATTGTCCATTTTAAGACCAATACAGGTCGGTTTTCCCTAGATCATATCTAGGCATAGCCAAACGGGTGGATCGGGCCACGAGTTTGACGGTAACTTGTTGCCCGAGCCAGCTTCTAGTCAGTAAGTCGGGCAAATTTTCAGTCTCACCCGAGCTAGCAAATTGCCGCGGAGTTCATGATCCAGTCTAATTCCGTTGGCCGATATCTGCACACATGGCATCTTTCGACACCAAAAGCGAAGACTTCCAGCCAGCTGCCTCGCCGGAACAGCTAAACTCCGAAGCCTCCAGGATCGGCTAGCAACAGGTGCAAACGTGATAAGGAGCATGGTGCCAGAATGGCAGTCACCTACCATCTCTAACAGCGAGTTAGTGCTTTGCAGAATCACCTATTCAAGTCATTTCATTGATTATATGAATGGTTCGAGTCCTTTAAATTTTTATAAAGAGAAGAACTTGTGCAATTTTCCCTCCTCAAAGTTACTTCCTAAATCCATTTAGACATCCCTCTCATCACCATATATACATAGATTCACATAATTTAGAGCTGAGAAAGGCTTGAGGTACTCAGCCAAATCAAACCCCTGCTTGCGATTAGAAGAACTTAAAATAAGACGAAAAGCCATGAAGAGCAACTCCGAGATTATAACCAAGGGCTAAACCTCTGCAAATTAGATGCGAGTATTAAACATCCAAAGTGTCCAAGATCAAATGTTTTCGGTCTGACGAAGTTTTACTTTGCAGAAACTGAAGAATGACATGTACAAGAACCATGAAATTCATACAACTTTGCCACAGCACCGAAACAGCATTAACTTACTTTCCATGGATTCCATCCTGTATATCCTCAAGGACTAGGGACCCAATCAGCTAGAGAATGCAGGTGAATTTATTTCTTGATCAAACACTGGAAGAGCATGCGATCCATTTAGGTCTCGTGTTCTGTGCTCTTCACGACAGTCACGGGGCAAGATCCATTGTTCACAACATAGTTGCTCACACTCCCCAGTATGGCCCTGCACCGGTACAAAAGAAAAACTGCATCAGTCTTTTCAGCAAAACATTCAAAGGGAGGAGGAGAAACATCTCAATTGCATAATCAACTCAAGGCCACTTAGTCTAGAAGGGAAAATCGGACGCTACTTCTTCACCTCAAAATAATCCTCCTTACAGCCAAATTGAGAATAAATAGCACTTCTAGGGAAAATTTTCTCTTGTTCTACAAGAATGATGTTAGCTAGTAAATGTCACCTTTTGAATATGATAAAATTGTGTTAGCAAGCAGACTAAGCTGGTAAATAATCATTAATGACACCTGCACTAGATTCCACGAGAAACACTAGCTTTTCCATTCCTTGCCTGCATCGCGCTTTGTCTTGTCAAGACATATAAGCAGAGTGGATCTTCACGATATCTTTATCAAGTTCAAGCCAATCAATTGATCCATAAGCCAAAATTAACCATTTTTATCCTAGCACATATTGGTGCACATTGCCAATGCATATTCAACAGCACCAAGGGGTATCAGTTGGATGCAATCGAATTGTTACCTCTTCAGTTTGCCAAGGCCCCTGTTTCCAATGATGAGGCAGCTCAGAGGGAATTTGTCGATCGCTTCACAGATCTTCTCGCGAGCATCTCCCCAGTAGATCTTCATAACCACCACAACCTGCACAAACAGACATCTAATCAATTGTCACTTTTCTATAAGACAGATCTACAGCTTATGTAAAAATGCGAGGTCAGATTACAATTTCACATCCAGAATTTTACCTCCTTCTGCCTAGCGATAGTGCTGACAATGTCGATCGTCTCTGGGTCGACCTTCACCCCATATTTCTTCATGATAACGGGATCAGAGAACTCACTCAGAGGGATAAGAGCTGCCCAAGAAACAAAATGAGTGAACCCCGAACGACAGACACCCACACCCAGAGATCAATGAACTAGACTAATCCAAAAAGATGACAGATTCAAGAAACAGATCATCTCTCAAGATAAAGACTCCTTTTTTAAGGGTCCATTCCAGGTTATCTGCACTTATTTCCCAAGAAATCCAGATATCATAACCAAGAACCCATAAACAATTATCAATTCATCTGGGAAAGGAACTTCAGAACAAAAAACCACTAAAAATGAAAAACCCACGATGAAAAAAACAGCAAGAGTACATTTTTATATATGATCTCTTTCTTGAAAACCCCCCCTTCCAGCCAAAGAAGAAGAACAAGAAATTGCAAAAGCGGAACACATCACACGGATCAACATCATACCAACTGTGATCACCCCACACACACACACACACACACAAACATAGAGAGAGAGAGAGAGAGAGAGAGAGAGAGAGAGAGAGAAGATTGTATTACGAGAGCCGGTGGCTTCCCAGAGCTGCATCTCGCCTTCCTCGTAGTTACCCTCGGGGCGGACGGTGATGAGGATGAGGTGGTCGCCGTTGCGGGCGACGTTGTCCACCGCCCACTTCAGCGCCTTGTGGCTGCACGGCGAGAAGTCCACCGCCACCCCGACTCTCCTGTCCCCTTCCATCTCTCTCTCTCTCTCGATCAAGCTCGACCACACCTCACTTCCTAGAAATTCCTCCCTCTGGGTTTCCTGGGTTTGGCCAAGAAAAGCAGATCGAGAGGCCAAGCGAGAGGAACTGATCGATCAAGAACAGAGACTACCACCCCACAAGAAGGTGCCTTTTCAAGGGACGCACCGCGCCAAATGCGGCAATGTGCTGGCCCGTTTGGACAGCGCGACGTTGTGCGATACTGCATCGACCGTTGCGTGGGGATCGTTCGGAGGATCCACGGTGGAGAGAGGAGGGCGTACGAGGTGCCGGAGATGTAGGGGATGATTACCCTTGCGTGGGAACGGGGTAGAATAATGAGCATAGGACACGGCCGTGTAATGTGGTACGTGAGTCTTGTCGGAACGTGATCTGTCCTGCTTTCGCTGCGGTGATGCTTGGTCCGAATGCGTGTCGAGCGGGGCCCACGCGTGGGGCCCCCTCCCCCCCCAACTTGGGCTAAAATTTGATTTTTCCCTTTAGCTAATGATGCCCCTCCACTCATATATATTTTTATTCCCTAGTCCTTTTCTAGAAGTTTTGATCTTTCTTTTCTTGGAAAGAGTTGTTAGCAAAAAAAAAAAAGTTTCTGGGTAGGGCGAGATATTCATCAATTGCATAAATACTGGGATCCCTCAAGAGGAGAAAAAGAAAAAGAATATTTGACTATTTTTTATGACAAATTAGAAATCTTCCGTTCTAAAATGAGAATTCTTCTTAAATATATGGATTAATTAACTATCTTATATAAAAAAATTTCTTAATAGCTTCAATTATGAAAAAAGGTGTTGTAATTTTTCATTTTGATAGAAATATCCCATAACTATAATACCTCCAAAGTTGCAACAGTTCATATTGATTTTTAAGAAACTACCCTACTCAACTTGAAGATAATGTAGTTCGATGCATGTATTATTAAACTTTATTGTACGTGCCATTTTTGAAACCTCTAAAGTCACAAATCATGCCTATGTATATTTGTATTGAACTTTCCCCAAATGTGGGATATGCTTTTATTCCAATTGTCACATTGACAATTGCCATATACTTTCCTTCCTTTTGCTTTTTACCCCCCTTTATTTAATCTACAAGGAGGTGGCTGACTTTTGGTAAATTATGATTGAGCCCAATGATGCAGAGGCAGATATGAGATCCCTGATGCAATCCGAGTCATACATCTTGTTCGATTCTAGATTTTCAATGACGAATTTGACCCACCACCCCCATCACCATCTTATCTACAAGTGCAAATCTATGGGGATCACATGGGACTACATTGAATGAAAAAGAAAGAACTAAAAGTTCTGGGCCCACGCTCTGATGTTGACTTTGACTGCGGCTGCTATCCCATTGAAAAATTCACTTGAAAAATGCAAAAGCGTCATCTCAAAGACAATTTCAAAGCGAGCAGGCCCTATTTTCAAATACATGATAAGACTAACAAGAGTTGAAAAACATGGACGTCCAACGATGGATGCCCAAAATTTAAGGCTGATGCCAGTTTGTTAATTTTCAGGAGCAATGATTGCTTAGGTAGCCAGCTTGGTTGGCCCAAGCTGATCATTAATAATTTTTACAAAAAAAATAAAAATTGAAGTTGATCGGTGATTTGTGATAGCACGATTAAGCAATTTGGATCAGCCCACCATCTCCAATTTATCTATTTTTTATTCAATTTTAAGCATTTTTAATTTTTTTATCAGCAAGGAAGTGAGTTTTAGTATTACAGTTGTTCACTTCCAAATCAAAACCTAAAACTTAGGCGCATTCCTATTCTAACCATCCAAACAGGGCGAGATTCGATTTTTGTTTAGGAATCGGTTTGGCCAAAAATCGTGTTTGGTAAAATTTTTGTCCTCGAAACAAATTTGTTCCCAATCGATTTTGGACTAGAATTGAGAATCAAAAAAATTGTGATTCTTCATTCCAGAATCAAAAACAGAATCAAAAGTGCGGAGCCTTATCTCCTCTCTACTCTCTCTCGTCCTCTCGTCTCCTCTGCTCATCAGTCTCATTCTCTCCCTCCTCAAGAACGGCAACTGCTGCTCCTCCCTCCGCAAGAACGGCGACGGCGACTGCTGCTTCTTCATCTTTGAAGGGCGTCGTTCAAGGTGAGTTCCCTTTTATGGGTGGTTCGGCGTCTGCGACGGGTGGCGCTCGCCGGCGGGCACCCTCGCCGAGCTAGCCGAGGGTGAGCGACGCCGAGCTGGCCGAGGGGTCGCTCGCGAATTGTGAATTTTGCGATTCCTGTTCCCTCGTTTCCGCTTCTTCTTTTTGTTTCCTTTAATTTTTAATTTTTTTCTCTCACTTTTTGATAATCCTGTCTTTTCCTCAGCATTTGCTACTGGATTTATGGCGGACACCGTCTTCGCGACCTACTCCCGGCTTCCCTTTCTTCTTTTCCTAAATCTTGGGAGGTGGCTCGTCCCATTCGGCTCACTAACTTCAACCTCTTTTTTTTTTCGGTTTCTTGCAGGTCTCGTCCAGCAGCGTCAACCTTTCACGCCTTCCCTCCAGCGTCAACGGCACTCCTGTCCCCACCGGATCCATTTCCTTCCAGTTGAGTCTAATCTTTCCCTTGCTCTTGTTAAATTTGCCGCTCCCGGTTTTTGTGGCCTCTAGTAACTGTCGTTGACACTATCTTTTGTCCCGAAAAAACAAAAATTGATAGGAAATCCTCTGTCAGGAGCATTCAGCCCGTTAGAGCTACCGCTGTTGATGTGCGGCCTATTGTTCTAAGTAAGAATCCTTGTAGCATATCTCAATTGGTTTTTAAAAATGGTTTGATTGGACCGGAGTCTGAGGGGTGATGTTGTCGTGCACGATCAGATGGTAGCAACAAGACAAAGATTGGAATTAATGGTATGTTCCGGGGCTGATAGGAGTTATGCTAAGTGGTTGCTGTGCTTTGCCTGTAATCTCATTCCATGCAAAGTTGTGTGCTAGTATATTTAGAGGGCATTCTGGAATTGTGTTTTAACAGATACCATAGGGATTGCAAGATAGGGGTTGTTTGCAGCTGTTCTGCATATATCGGCTCAAATAGAAGAATGTCTAGAAGAATATGTAGTTGTTGCACGAGGTGTACAGTTTAAATGAAATGGGTCTGGTGGAAGTGTTTTTTGAGCATGGTGGCATTACATTCATGCAGGATTTGGTCAAATCAGAAGATTGGTGCTTCGGATAGCAACCGCTAGGGATGATATCGATGTAGTAGCTGTCAATGATCCTTTTATCGATCCTAAATACATGGTATGTGCAGTTACCTTTTTTTTTAATGCAAATTACTTAGTCCTTCAAGGAAATGTCACGTGGCTTCCCTCCTTTACGTGATTGAGTGGTTCTGTTGGTTATAGCATTACTGTTGTGTCACTTATGTGGTATATGGATGTTTTAATCTCGTTTATGTCTGTTATTTGGTAGTGGACTTGGAATATCCATTGCAGTATTCTAAAAATTTCTGATTTGCTGCTAGTCTTGTTTCTGCTTTAGCTTAAATTGGAAATGATTGACTTGACCATTTGTTTAAATGTTTCTGCAAGCCAGATTATTGTTTTTCTTCAATAAATGTTTCATAACTTAAATTAAGCTACTGCTGACTCATCCACCACGCTTTGGTGAATGGTCAAATCAGCCTTCAACTTAAGACGCATGAGATTTATCTTTTCCCATGTCGGCTTTGCTACCATATTAATGTCTACTGCTCAGGGTTACCTCATTTTGCTTTGCCTTTTGAAAAATCATCCTATGATAAAACTTATAGCTAACTCTTGTGGTATTTGTGTATAATTAGCGAGCCGAAAGAATTTATGAGATGTGACAGCTTTGGAATTTTTGATCGTTGGAGGGATATCGCAATTCTTTATAGCAGGTCTGCTCCTTGAGGAGATACAGGAGATACTGACATTTCTTTTATTGATCTGTCCAGGCTTACATGTTAAAGTATGACTCTACTCATGGAGTTTTCACTGGAACGATCAATGTTATAGACGATTCCACCTTGGAGATTAATGGAAAGCAAATTAAAGTTCAAAGCAAAAGGTGTTTTCTTACTCATCCGAAAGACTATGCTTGTAGAAAGTTCTCTTTTGCAAATATCAACCTCTAAACTTGCAGCAGGAAGGGGTAAAGTTTGATATTTCTTTCTTCTCAGAAATCCAGAAGAGATGCCTTGGGGTTATCATGGGGCTGAGTATGTTGTTGAATCCTCTGGAGTTTTCACTACATTGGACAAGGCTTCCGCACACCTGAAGGTCACTATAATCATTTAATTTGTTCTGTGCACGCATGCCGGCTGATTATTACTGCAGGCTGGCACCAAGAAAGTGGTCATATCAGCTCCTTCAGCAGATGCACCTATGTTTGTGGTTGGAGTAAATGAAAAGTCATACAAGTCAAACATGGATGTAGTAGATGATACATCAAATGAGGAAGCAATGGAGATAAACATGCTTCGGAAAAGTATTACAAATCAAATGACAAGGGATTACAATATGCCAGAGATTCAATAACTTTATGTTTACGACCTTTGTAATATTGTTTTTAATTATTGACTTATCAAAGCCAATATTCAAAGTTGAACAATGGACTACGTTACTTCATTATTCATTTATGGATAAGTTATAATGATGAGTTTCTCGTTAAAGCCTTTTCTTTGTTTCAAAGAGTCATGTTGATTTGAAGACTTTTATCTTCTTAAACGTTGGGTGTTCGGTTTTGGGGAAGGGAATATATATATATATAGATAGAGAGAAGTATATTGGCTAAATTAAAATTAACATTAATCCATATTAAATTCAAAATGGATTAGATATTTAATCATGTAAAAGTAAATATTAATTGAAAATAAGAATAACCATGATAAAAAAAAACTCTTATTTAAATATAAATAATATTGAAATTCTAATAAGAAAACCAAATTTAAAATAGCAACAATTTTTGTTTTTATTTTTATCTATTTTTTATTTCTATATTTTATTTTAATTTCTTCCTATTTTAAAATATATATTTGTTGTATACATAACACATATTTAATTTTATATTATAATTTAGCATTTATATTTATTACATATTTTGGGGATATTAGTATAGTTTATACTATGGTTTATTATTTATTATTTAATAAAAATTGATTAGTTAAATTTTTATTACTTAGTATAAAAATATAATTAATCAGTGAATGGTTTATGAAAATTCAATATCAAATTTATATTCATCTAAAAGGTAATTAAAAAGAATTGGAATAGAAATTTTACACGGTTACTAAATGTGTTTTACGTTTTTTCTATTCCGGAATCGAAATTTTATTCGTTACCAAACGCATTCTTTTACTCGGAATCGGTTCGCAGAATGTAATCAAAATAATCATTTCTTGTTAGAATCTGTTCCCGGGAGCAGAATCGTTACCAAACGCGCCTTTACTCTATCAAGACAGATTCTCAATTTTTTAGGGCGATCGCTTTTAGGGTAAACTTGAGAACTAGACCTAACTTTATGTAGCACAATTGCTATATTAGGGAAAAAAATTCATGTGAATAATCCATGTCACAATGATTGAGGCATTGATGGATTACCTAGATTTTCCATTCAAAATCCATCTTTAACATGTCTATCCTTTCTTATAAATAAAGTAAAAGAAAAAAAAAGTTAAAAACCAATCAAAATCAGTTCTACCACGGCCAGTTTCCCAATTCTTTTAAACTTGAAATCTACCCAGTCTCTATATGAACCGACCCAGACCTAGTTGAAGGTTGGTCAGTTAAGCTATTTCGTTAAATATCTTGAGAATATAACAAGAAATGGAATATTTATTTTACCTAAGTACAAAAAGGCCAAATTTGTTTTTGCAACTCCACTGTGCTTTTTTGGCCATAAGATGACATTAAGATGAGAGCATTCTTGAAAGCATGTAAATGAAACGAGGGCCGCTGCTTCTCTTTCAGCCAGAACGATTGCTTCAGTGGAAATTCCTGCAGTACAAGATGACAATGAACTCGCGACGCCGTTATTCACTGATTATATCGATCGATCGACTTTCTGATCATGAAATTGTCCAGACTCGGATGTGCAACATCCGCCCCGACACTTAACTTGTGCACGAAGCAACAGAAACTTGAAACCGTGTAAGAAGAGAGGAGCTTAACATAATGTGACGATAAAGCAGACTCATTCGCGCCCGTGGGGGTGCTAGTTATGGTGGAGGAAGAACGACAATGCAGAGAACAGCGTCCCGATGAATATCATGAATAGGACGATAATGGCCACGACGACGAGTGCGCTCGGCTTCCTTGCTAGTAGATCACTATGATCAGTCTTCTGGTCGCACTTCAATGGACTACACTTTTTCCTCTTGATGTACTCGTTCATCTGTACGCGGAGCTCTTCGTAGTGGAAATCCTCTACTTTCGTATCCTTCGACAGATCTTCAAACAGTCTCAAAGCCCTTTTGTCACTGTCCGGGTAGTTTGTTACCATACGCCGTTCGGAGAACAGCTTCTCGTCCTTCTCCGAGGGCATCAGGTCGTGAATGAGATGAGCATAAGAAGTCACGCACTGCGTGTCGATGCACCGCCGTTGCTCGAGGGCGATTAGGTTCCTCAAAAGGGTCTCGGTGCTCTGATTGATTCTCAGAGCCGGGACATGGAGGACGCCCTTGCTAAATTCGATGTCCAACATGCTTTTAGTCGCCGATCTTTTGAACTTGATTCCGGCAGCCTGAAGTTCGACCGCAGACTTATTCAGACCTTTTGGCGTCGGTGCATCTTTCTTTGTGTAATTCGCTGGTATCAACCAGTGGTGGATTAAGTCCAGCAAATGATGAGCTTCTTCGCTGAGCTTTTCTCGGAGGTATTCCTGCTCTCCGGGGATCATGCTCTTGAAGAACCGAAAGGCAAGATCGATTAGAGAATGCGAGCACTGTTTCGGGATCGGCACGATCTGAAACAACCGCTGAAGAATGAACAGAGGAATCTGATTCTCCAGCAGCACCAGATCACACCTCAAGGTATAGAGTTTCCCCGGAGTGCAAAAGAGAGGATCATTCCTACGTCGGAGGGTCCTGCTCGAGCACTTGATTAAGAGTTCGATGATGAAACACCCGTCAATAAGCATCATTTCAACGAACTCGTCACTGGAGAGCCCAGAACCTCCTTCATAGGACCGACGCGCTCGGTTCTCCAGCTCCTTGAGTGATTTCACGCACTTGTCCAAGGTCAATCCTATGTCGGGGTTTCGGTTTAGAAGTGTAAATAAGTAGCGCAACTTGTGATTCTCCATATCCATGGGACTCCGTAAGCCTCGGTGATAAGGTCCGATAGAGACCAATTCCGGGGAGTAGTACCTCTCATTTCCCCTGCGCAGTTGCTCTGGCACTCTGCGGATATTAACTAAGGATGAAGCGTCTTCCATCCTCTTCTGAATGGTAGACACGAGTCCATCATCAGTGTGAGAAATCCCGAGCGAAACTTCGAGCGAAACATGGTCTCGGGCCGCTGACGGTGCCTGCATTTGATTAAGCTGTTTTGATCACCCGCTGGAGGAGCTGTTTCCACGCGGTTTTGATTTGAGCTTTCAGTTCTTCTCAGCAAGTGTTGTCTGAAGGACCCAATATATACATCTGTTAGGATCGAACGAGGCATGCCAAATAAATCGATACATGCTACCATTAAGTGGGAGAAATGAAAGCAGCTGGTTGCACTACATCTAAGTTAATGCGTCAGTTTCAGTACTTATGGATTAAGCAGAGGTATCAAATTTGATTATTTAGGTTAAGTACTCCGGATTATCGTATGCAGAAGAACCGGCTCGAATAGTTCCCTCAAATCATATCGGTTATCAATACCACTGCATGATCCAAAAATCTACTGAAGCCCCAACTACAACGCATGATGCAGCAAAGTACCAAGATTACCACATTAGATTTACAGCAAAGACATAAAAAAGGGCATTTGCTATTGCGAAACAAATAGCAATAAAATCGATAAGACTAATTTCACGAGATGATGTCAAGTAGTTCATTAACGTCATGGATATCATAAAATGGCATGAGAGAGAGCAGAAAATGCTTCGCATGATGGAGCTTGAAACTAGAAACCAAACGCCTGACTGAAACTCAAAGCCATGATACAATTACATCAAATCAACTAAAGAAACAGTTGAAGCCGCTTTGCGGAAATAACCCACCAAACAACAGTCAGATCTGACCTGGTCAACACGTCATGTTATGCCCTGCATGAAATTCGAGGAGCTGTCGTCCCGAAATAGCTTCAGGATATAGAGGTAAAATCGAGGAGATTAATACGCAAGATCAACGTGAAAAATGCTCAAAGATGGGTAGGAATCAAAGGTAACTTGAGTAGATTGATTAAGACAAACAAGAAGGAACATCTAATCCCTTCTGAAAAGTTTCTCAGATACAGCTAGAATGTGACTTTATTCAATTTAGAAGTATCCGATTACTTGAGGAGAACTAAGAACTAATGTGTTGATTTGTTAAAGCAAAGAATGTGGAAATTGGAATGGCATCTCACTTGAGTAAATGCAGTTATGAGAAATGAACAAATCCGGCGTAGCATGTCTCAAGGTTGTAATTGATACCAATACCGTACCACAGCTTGCTGTGACTCAAAGCCAAGAATTGCCTCTTTTCAGTGAGTAGGGTGAATTATAAAGAAAAAAGGCTGGCCCTAATCGAACACGCTTTGCCCCTTCAAGTGATAAAACCAGCTTGCTATGTGGCACTGCTAGTTTTGCAACTAAAACCCATTCGAGAATCAGTTTTTTTTTTTTTTTTTTTTTATATGGCAAGATTATTATTAATCGTTAAAAATCTGATTATTCTCTTCGAAAAGAGTGTTATTTGCACCCATTGGGCCCGTTTGGTTCGGCTTTTGGGGAATGCCATTGGGGGAATGCAAATATCTTTGAGAGAAAGAGGCTTTTGGAAATGTTAGGCCGTTTGGTAAATTTTAGCATTGAAATGCAACTTAGAATAAACACCGTTTGGCAAAATTTACATTTGGAATTAGCTTTGGTTATTTTTTATTTTTTTTAAAGTCTCAAATCAAATTCCGGCGGCCGGCCATGCCGGCCAACCGCCGGCCACCGCCGGACGGCCGGATCTAGCCGCCGGAGGTCGCGGATGCCGATCTGCGTCCGCGGCCGATCTGGCCTTCCGGCGGCGGATCTGCCTCAAGACCGAAGCAGTCTGGCCGTCCGGCGGCCCGATCCGGCCTTCCGCGGCCGAGATCGGCCTCAAGACCGCCCGGATCTGGCCGTTCCGCGGCCAGATCCGGCCTCAAGACCGGCGATCGGCGACGCCGCGGAGGTCCGCCGACCTCGGGCGGCGTCGCTGGTCGCGCGAGACCCGGGCGACGCCGCCCGAGGTCGCGCGGACCTCCGCCGGCGTCGCTGGTCTCGCGCGACCGGGCGACGCCGCCCGAGGTCGCGCGGACCTCCGCCGGCGTCGCTGGTCTCGCGCGACCTCGGGCGACGCCGCCCGAGGTCGCGCGGACCTCCGCCGGCGTCGCTGGTCTCGCGCGACCTCGGGCGACGCTTCTCGGCGGCCGGATCGCGGGCCGAGCGCCGCCTTTGGCAAGGAAGAAGACGAACGGCGAAGAAGAAGGCGAACGGCAGAGGAGACGATGAACAGTAACGCGATGAACAGTAAATTCGCATATCCGGAATGCTCAATGCTCAAAGCCGGTCCCCCCCGGCATTCAGCTTTCAGCATCCCAAATGCAAACATTTTGCCAAGTTGCATTTGAAAGCCGAACCAAACACCATTAAATTTTTCCCAAGGGGCTTTGGGGGCTCAAAGCCCCTTGGGAAAGCTGAACCAAACACCCCTTTGTACGTTGCATATTCAGTAGAATGCTACATCTGCTATTATTACCGTTGACTCTGAAGGTTAAGCGAGTGCTCCTAGCTCTCACATAGAAAAGGCCCATAAGCACGGATTCAATGAAATTCCAATTATAGAAAATATACGTTCATCAGGGAAGGACCACCAAATCAGACGTTGAAATAGGTTTTGTTGGAGCATACATATCTCCGTGACCCATTAACTAGAAAGCAGTTTGAAGCAAAGAACAGCTCGCGTCTATTTCTCTGTTCCTGAACGAGTTTGGAACATAAATCCGTTTGATAACGCAATTTGATTTTTCTATTTTTAGAACAGATTTCTATTCTACAAATAAATTTGAAGAAGAAATTATAAGTTAAAATCAATTTCTAGCCAGAAATCAATTTCTGTTCCAGAAATTTTGTCATGCACACCCTAAGTTGAACCAAAACTTATTAAGTAATAAGCAACTAAGCTAATCCATGTTCTTGATAATTCTGAACCAAAGCCAAGTCTCTCCGCTTTCAAATTACTCCCTTCGCTCCATTTAGGAGCTTACAGACAAAAAAAAATAAAAAATAAAAAATTCCTCCTTAAAATCTAAAATTGCAAAGCAGGTTCCGATAGATATTTTCCACAGCAAGGAGGCAACATAAGAATTCCGTGGTTTCACAGTCATATCTAGAAAGAACTAAGAACTTAATAGAATATAGTGATGAAATTACAAGCAAAAAGATGCAGCAGCACATTGTTCGTGTAATGCTGAACCTAACTCTGCATTCCTGCACCCTCCACAAATCAAAGCTCCATGTAATTTTTACTGAAAAGAGAAACTAATCCCTACCACAAATCGTCCCCACCCCGGAAAGGAACAAAAAGAAAAAAAGGAAAGCGCTACAAATCCAAAAGATCCCTGAAAACAACAAAGCAAGTAATACACCTGTCGTAGAAGATAAAACAACAGTCCTGAGGAATGTGGTCTGCCTCAGAAAACATGTATCCTGGTTAGCAAAATCTCAGAGAAGCACATGTTAAAAACACACGGCACCTGTTTGGCTAAAGCTTCATACTTCACGTTTGAGAATTACATCTTTTATCAATATATTGGACTTGGGCCGATATCGTTCATCTGTATCCACCTCTTCAATTTCCTGGTAGAAAACAAACATGATGGGCCAATTGCACAGTTATTTCTCGAATTGGAATAAAAAACAAGTAACTCTTGAACAGAGATGTGAAATTACCTGTACCACATCTTGTCCCTTGATTACCCGCCCAAAGACAATAAGCTTGTCATGCAAATCTGGTATGGGAGCAGTTGTGATGAAAAGCTCAAATTTCTTGCTGTCTTGCTTACTCTTTGAAGTACCAAGCGTAAACGCCTCATGCTTAGGACTGCACATCAAGAGAAAAAAATAAGTGGTCATGTAAAATACAAAACAAACGTTAAATAAACCTTACAGTGATGGTTCACATCAAATCAAGATACCTTGTCACGAGCTTGCCCCGAAGCTTTCCTCGGGAAATCCAATCTTCTGCGGCCCCAAGTCCTTCAGAATCCCCTCCATGAATAAGATAATGTTTAATCACATGATGGAAAGTCATGCCTTTGAAGTGCCCTTTTTGACTGCAAAAATCCAAGCTCAGGCTGTTAGTGCGCATAATGTGAGTGTTCATTGAAAACATTGGCTGGACTCAAATAAATATTGCCTCTGTCATTCTCCTCAGGCAGTAATTCTAATAATTTGAAAGTGAACTACATTCACCAAAGGACTCAAAAGGAAGTTTCATCAAAGAATTATGTATTCAGCAATCACACTGCACAAGAACCAAATTGTCATCCAATCACGGAGTGCAAAACCTATAGTAGAAGAACAGTATGCATGCAGCAGCAAAAGCATTTAGCCACTGCTACTATAACCACAGTTAGATCACTAATCTCACAGGAAACATTACTGATTAAATCGACATATATCACACTCTGAACAGACTCAAGAGGTAGGAGAAAATAGAGAGATATTCAAGCACTTGAACTAAAAATCAATCAAGATTAAACAGCCATCAAATCAGCTGATGAGCATTAATGCACTCATGTGGCTCTTCATAAGTCCTAAGTTAAGCCTTGACCACCAAGCATGACTAAATATTCAGATACACACTCACCACAAGTCAAGAAATTTATCCACAATCTCAGGGGCAACATCCTTGTAAAGCTCCACAAAGATAGCACCTTTTGATGTATTCAAAATCTGCACACAAAATAGGAAAATTTAATCAGAAAAAAGAATAGGATAATAATTCTTGCATTTTGCAGGAGGGACCACATAAGTTCAGCAATCTTGCAGAGTCTGGAATATTGCTAAAGGAGAGATACGCATGCTTCAAAACGCCACTATTCTCAATATCAAATCCTTAGAACCATTAACTACAGTGAAGTAGAGTGACACTCCACTCAGGAAAGGGGCCGTAACTAATCTTCTCCCTTTACATTAGGACAGGTTGACAGCATGCAGGGTATGTTGCAAACTAGACAAAACAAGACAGCCCATGCTCAGGGGAACACAGACAGGTTTGAGAAGTCACTGCGCATGATACGTTGTTAAAGATCTCCACTTTATTAGCTCAATGAATATAACCTTAAAAAAGTATCTCGGACATTTAGGCAATCTGAGCATGAGATTCTGACAATGAATATAACACATTCAGGCTTGGGATGGATACGATTTTTTTTTTTTTCTTTTTCGAGATCTGTTCATAATAAGGGTAGCTTATTGCATTGCTTGAACGACATATGATGCGCTTTCAATTATCAACAGACTTGACTAATAAACCTGTTTGCCTCCGCTCCATATTCCACAAATTACATATAATCAAAGAGTTCCTCATCATCTCATATAAAGCTATGTTTATCTTCAGCATTAACATAAAAAAAAGTTCAAGATTCATGGGTTTTGTACAGTTTACACTGTTAAATTAGCATACTTGTAGGGTAAGTTGTGTGTGATTTATTCCTGTGGAGTGGGGGTGGGGTTTCAACAAAAGCTCCACGCATGCCCTACCACACATGGGACAGTTACTGAGCCAGCTTATTGAGGTGCAGGCGGGAATGGACACAGTGGTTACCATCTCAACTCACTCCATAGAGAAGTCGTCCAGGTCGAGAAGCAGTAAGTCTCATCATGACAAGATGTATGAAGGTTATGTCATGTGATAATTCTTCCTCTCTATATGCCATAAGTCCTACGAGCATGTTCATGCAAAGAATTACAAAAAAAACTTACAGCGAAACCAGGAAGATCGTACTTCTTTGAATCTACATATGTGTCCTAAAATACAAAAACCATAATAAATCAAACACATTTCATGATATCAATATGAAAGCATCAAACTGCGAAGATTAACTTCAAGATTGTTTCTTGTTAAATAGTTGAAAAGAGCTGATATTACCTCGAAATTTGGTAGGCCAGTCCCCATCCGTTCCACAGACCTGCAAAATGATCATCAGTTTGACCTCAGTAGCGGGCTATAAGTAACCTATAGACTATTATTTTAAGAAACTGAACCATCAAAGGGGGTAAAAGGTGTAGAACCCTACCTTCTTGACCAGTGCCTATATGTTGCAAACAACGAAAAAACGACCAACCCAATGAATAAGCCATACAGAATCATCATAGGAACACTGACGCGAGAAGGGCCCTTCTTCTTTTTACTCTGAAGAAGTAGAGTTTGGGGTTTTATCCTCGCCATTTGATGCAAATTCCCACTGAACTCTTCACCCCAGCGCCAGTCAACAAACACTGCAAGACAACAAATTCTGCTAACTATATTGTAAAGAAACTAGCATAAACAAGTTCACAACACAGGAACAGTCCACAAACAGTAGGAAAAGGTGCCAAATTCCACTCCATAGTTGCCCAGATTTCCACAAACTCTAGAACTAAATTTAGTAAGTTCAACATGAGAATTCGGAAAACACCTTCACTCGATATATGCCGCCCCAACCCAACACTTTACATCCACAGGGCTCGTGCAAATGCAACGATAACGAATCCACATAACACGAGAGCATACGTCCTAACCATCCATACACGACTTGACAAACGGAATCCAAGATTTCGCGAAACTTATAAACCCACACGACACCAATTCTCCCGAAAGTTGGTCACTTTCGATCGAGAAATCACTGAATCGAGAGAACTATAAGCAGTCCAACAAGGCTATGCGCGGTCCTAACCTCTCGGGACTCACCAACTCCAGATCCGAACCGACTAAAATCCGCGCTAACAAAACGGAAGCCGCCAACGAGCAGCACCGGGAGACGTCGATCCGCGACCCGGTCAACAACTAACGAACGAACCAGGCACGAAGCTCTCGCCCGAACCGACCCCTCGGCGCTTCGAATCGGATCGGCCGACGACTATCCCCACCTCAAACCGCGCCCTAAAAACAAGAAGAAGCAACCGACGCTTCTTCCGCGGGCAATCGGCTTCCACGCAATCGGGAGGCGACGCGGAATCGAGCAACGAGAAAGCGATCGCCGGAGGAAGGCGTACCTGGAGGCCGTCGGAGTCGCCGCCGCCGCCGCCGCCGCCGCCGCCGCCGGTGGTTCGCCTTCGATTCAGGGAGGGGAGGGAATCGGAGATGGGGTTGGTGAGAGAGCGAGCGGAGTGGTTTTCACGAAGAAGGAGAAGAAGACGACTCTGTTTCGCTCCCGGCTTCTTTCTCATTCCTCTTCGCATTTGCCGTTTTCAATTTTTTTTTTCCGACTTTTTATTTTGTTTTTTTGAAAATATATGGTGGACCACTGGACCCCGCTTGCAGATGCTTCGTCTCGCCGTCGCCGTCAGCCGGCTGCGGAAACGGACCGGCGTGATGAATTTGATGTTTCTCCTGATTTTTCTTTTCTTTCTTTTTTTTTTTTTTTTTTTGTGGCTGACGATACTCAATCAATATATTTGAGTCAGGTTTTTTTTTTTTTTTTTTTGGTTAATACTTTGAAAAATTCCAAATTAATACACGTGTAACAAATTTACCCAAATTAATTTTTTAACCATGAAACCCTAAACTAATATACATGTGACAAATTTATTTAAATGATCGCCAAAAACTTTAAATTGGCAAACTTATGACAAATTTACCAAAAACTAATTTGTTCAACCGCTAAAAATCCTAAGCTAGTACATTTTTAACAAACATATAATTCATCAAATTGGATAAATACCATAAAAACCCATAAAAATTGTATAATTATGATAAACGGAAAGTAAAATCGCAAACTAGTACATTAGTTAACTGTCACGTGTCATCCAACTTAATAATTTGATAATAAAATTTAACGGAAACTAACAAATGGTAAATTTGTCAAAAGGTGTATCGGTTTAGGGTATTAGTTTATAGTAAATTTATCACAAATATATCAGTTTTGGATTTTTCAAGGTATTAATCCTTTTTCTTTTTTTGGAGAATTTCACGAAATTCTTTCTGAATTTTGGGTGTCATGCTTATTTGTCATCCAACTTTTTGATCATTACATATTAGTCCTCTAAGTTTTATTTTATTACGATTGTTGACCCTTCAACAACTTTTATATCAGCTTGAAGGGTGAACATATGCTTGGAATTTCTCCCTTTTCCTAGATGGCACTAAGGCTGTGTTTGTTAATTAGAAATGAGGAATTGGAACGGGACAAGACTTTTTGTATATGTTCTTTATGATGTTTGGTAACCTAAAATGAGAAGAAATAGAAATAGGTACCAAGCATGGGAAAAAGGTTTATTCCTATGTTTCGTTAATGTAGAAAGAGGTGAGAGTGAATTAGAAGGAATGGGTATGACCCAAACAAGAAGCAAATTCCATAAATGAGGGAATATTTACGAAAAAAAGGACAACTAAAGGAAGAAATATGGCATAAGAACATATCTCTCATTCCTTTTCTTCTTCTTCTTTTTTTTTTTTTTTTTCATTTTCCTTTCTTTGGCAACTTTAAAAATTAGTTTCTACTATAAAAATTTAATAATGATTCAAATTTAAGGTAAAAAAAAACCCCACATTCTATTTCCAAGGTATCACCAAATATGGTAATTTACATTTTATTTACCCATCGCCAATATTGAATATACATTATCATTCCATTTGACTCATTCCAATCGTTTCCTTACCCCTAAACTATATGAGAAAGTAAACAACAAAACCACAAAATAAAATATAAGAGACAAAATTAATAATAAGCTAACAAAAGGCTAAATTAAAACATAAAAAAATTTGACTGAATTTATAAAGAACAATCTGACTTTTTGGTTTTCTTTTTCCATTTTAAAAAATTCATAGTAAGTGACGAAATCCTGAATAGTAAATGACAAATGATAAATGATAACTTCATTTCCTACTTTTCAACTTTTTTTCAATGCATGAAACATTTGCGCTTAATTAGTTACCTCCTCATTATTATTGTTTTTTTTTTTTTTTTTTTTTTGAAAATTCTTGGGCAATATAGTAGTTTTCTGAGGTTATTAGAACTTTTTATCACCATATATCATTTATTTATTTATTTTCATTGTAGTGCAAAAGAGGAATTTCATTAAAGAAGGAAAGCCACCCCATTTTGATTGACTCATTATTTTAAGTAATATGAATAATCATTTTTAAGAAAGTATTTTTAAAATCATTCATTTTTCACAAAATAAGTAGAGCCAATATAACAATAAATTTTTCATTAACAGCATGACTGTCTCCCCTCCATGAATACTGATTTGACCAATCCTCACTGCCAGTGAATCAATGAATATCTCGTTGTGAGATCAGACTTGAACACATTTAAACTAAAAAATGCAACTGTATTCCAAGAAAACTTATGAAGTTCCTCTGAAACCTATGCAATTTCACCCAAGTGTAACCAACAACTGTCTTGTCCCAGTTAGGAGGGTCGATGATATGAATGTCTCATTGTACCTGCAGTCTTTGGTAGCATTCAGATACTCCAAGCCCTTCCTTGCTGTCTTCTACTTCATGCAGCATCTCAAATGCAGCGAAGTTTCCTCATAGCTTCCTCGAGAAATATAAGGAGCAGAGCGGTTGCTTGTCATCCGGTGAAAGCTTATAGAGTCTCACATTGACTGCAGACTCTTTCTGCAATCTTGGAGGGGATTGCTCATCGTCGGGTTGGAAAGGATAGAGCCCGACATTAGTTGTAGACTGTCTCCACAATCTCGAAATCTAGAGAATTTCCAGCACGGATGCAATATAAGCATCACACTGATCAATAGAGATCTTAGAACCATAGAAGACGATGGGAGTTTTTAGGCATTTAATCCCCAAAGGTAGAAAATGGTAAACGACGATTGAGACAAAGAATTCAACATTACCTGAATCTCCAAGACCCGTCCTGTGTAATGTGTGTAGCAACGATATCTGAAATGAAGCCCATGTTATGAGGTGTTCAACTTCCACCCCAGCGCCTCTTGCGAGCTGGTCGCTCATGCTTCGTTTCAGTCACTTCCGGCATCAAATTAACTTGGCGATTGGTTTTCACCTCGACTTCCATTTTGTAAGCGAGGGGTTCCTTGAACCGCTCTTTTCTTCTTTCCATCTTTGCTATTGTCTCAACAATCCATGTTTCATCAATTCCACCGATAGCCTTATCCATCTCGGGACTTTTTTTAGGTCCTTGTTTTTTATTCTTCACGTTGCAGGTCACAGCTATGTCACCAGGAACATGATTCTTCTCCCAAGCAATATCAGTACTTGGCTCTTCCATCCCAATCTGGTCATCCTCAATTTCCAAATCTTCAATTTTTGCACTAACCGGCAATTTGTCAACCCATTTCTTACCAGCCTGATGACTCACAGAGTTTGGCAAGTCAGATTCAGCTGCCTCTCTCCTCTGTGATGTATTTCTGTACCTCAAAGTCGGATCCATCCCAGCTACTCTGAGATCCATGATTTTGCTACTAACATGGTGCCTTCGATTTCTCTGTGTGTCGTATCTTCTGGAGGACTGCATCCCATATTGCCATGAAGAAACACCAAATG
Organism: Eucalyptus brandiana; assembly: GCA_014182725.1. Lineage (NCBI taxonomy): Eukaryota > Viridiplantae > Streptophyta > Magnoliopsida > Myrtales > Myrtaceae > Eucalyptus > Eucalyptus brandiana. Next base: position 6,163,184 of record CM024668.1, on the reverse strand, counting down.
TTAAAAAAATAATAAATAAAAAACCTCAGTAGAAATATCAAGCCACGTTAAAATAACAAGTGGATTATTCGAAAAAACAAAAACAAAAAAATTGAGTGTGGGACTCTTTCAAAAGCTTGCATCAAAATGATTCTGCACAAAGTACAGAATTAAATGATACAGCAGCATGACTCGGCAAAAAAACTACCTAATTTTCAAAATTAATGACCAGTACACATCCACTCTTTGCAAGATAAAACTACAGGGATGCCAAAAATGTATAGCGGAATATCGTTCCTAAACATCTTCCAAATATTGTCCTGAGGTAGATGCATACATTTTGCTAACCTAATCTCATATATTGAGAAAATTAAACATGATAAACCTGTCTTTTTATGTTTACAACTCCAAATCAGTTAATAACTGCCCTAAGGGAACTTGTCAATTGTATACATACATAAATATTAGACCGTGTAACATTCAGCACTGCAAGATACAAATACTGCAGTCATCGTGGACACCCAGCTAATCAAACATATGTTAGAAATTGCTTGTAGACATCTATTTTTCCTATGAACAAGCTCACGAGCAGACACTTGTCTACACGAAAGACAATTCAACATTAAAAGTTTCCAGTACAGTCACAATACTCGCAGATTAATGTTTGATGATAATGACTATACAAATTCATAAGACCAAGAATTGAAAATCTTCTCCAGTTCAACTATATCCTAGCAAATTACTGAAGTAAAAAGCCAATGCCTCTCATGCTGGCAATAAATAACAATAGTGAAAGGAGCTAGGAGCTAATCGAGGAACAAATGGAGTGAGCCACACTCATGACACAAGAATAATATTCCCCGTTCATTAACTCAACCTATCTAATATAGCATTTTGGACACAAAAGAGCAGGAAGAACAAACTGATCATAAAAGAAGAATGAATTATGAAAGGTGTTCCTGAAATCTGAAAGGAAACCCTACTCTGTTACTCTAAGTGAGCTCATCCAGCTCATTTAGCAGGCCAGCATTACCTATCAAAGCATCCAAGGGGCAGGGTTCAAGTCCTGTTGTGTGACTAGGGATGGGCAATGGGGTGGACAGGGCAAGGCAGTCTGTGTGGGGCAGCAGCGCCCCACCCCACTTTGGTTAAAATTCCAACATATATTTCTTCCGTAAATCTTCTCAATGTATCCCTCTTTTGCCATTATTTTAAGCATCAAGTTAACAAAAACTATAAATTAACATAGCAATTTCAGATTTATCACAGCAACCCCTATATAAAAGAGAGAAAGATGTGTCTGCACCAAAACTAAGTTTACAGGGAAACCCTGGAGCACCCTTGAAAAAGGGAATGAAGTGAGAAAGACAACGACTGCACTCGAAAAGGCTTATCAAAATATAGAAAATTTCAAACCACGGATACACATAATAGGGAAGTGTTATAGAGAACTACAAAGCCACCTCAACTGTTTTAAACATTTCGAGGTTAATATGTGGGGCAATCAAAAGAGAGAAGCAAGAGGCATGCAGTGAAAATTCAAAACGAATGAGAAGCCCTTTTTTTTAAGTTGAAACTGTATAAGGATAACAATACATAATTCTAACCTCAGTTTCCCCAACTTTACCTTTCCTTCCCTGACAAACCAGTTAACTGGATTCCCAGACATTGACATGGTCTCATCATGCCTAGTCTTATCGCTAACAGGAAATCCTTCATTCAGAAAGAGAGCACTATTTCCTCTGCTTGACCTTCTGAACCAACTCCTCTCTTCTTTGATACCATTATCAACCATCCCACAATCTGCATCTTTATATTTAAGATTGACGCATCTATTTATTGATCTTCCACAAAATAATGACGCCTCTTCAGCATGTAATTGATCGTCGTGATGCTTCAGATGGAATTTATCATCATTCCTCCAAGGCAGTGATTTCTGGAATCCATATTTTCTTCTATCCACACACGTATGAATTCCAGAGAAAGTAATACCATCATCAGCACCATCAATCTTACTATAAACATGAGACTGACGACTTTCTCCTCCTTCATCAGAATGGGATTGCCTCGGGAACTTCCTGTACAGTCCAAATAATCTGGAGTGATTCAGTTCATCCGTTGGTGACATGGTATCATCCCATCTTCTTTTCTCAGGTGCACGAGATTCTCCATACAGCTGAGAGGAGAGGCGCTCATGATCTCTGTATTCCTGGCATTCACCTTCCGATTCCATGAGCCAATCATTACCATATGGGGGATTGCCTCTATGTCCACCTCTTCTCTCAAAGTTCTTCAGTTCTCTCCAGTAAAGTAATTCTCTTCCACAGTTATTCTCCAAATAATCCCCTTCCCATTCTGTGGGAGAGAGAGAGGTTCTACAGTTTTCAAGCATGAACTCTTCCTTGCGCCTAGCAAGAAACCTACCATTATGATTGGTTCTCTTATTGCTTTGAAGATCTTCACTCTTCAGCTTTGATCGAGTGTCCTTTCCCTTAGCAGTGTCAGTGGAATACCTTGAAACTAATTGGCTCAACTCTTTATGTGAATAAGAATTCCTCTCCTCCATGCGTTCACATTTCGCTTTACGGTTCCCATCCCTTTCGAGATCTTTGCCATTTTTACTAAACCTGCCTCCAAAAAAGTTTTCCCCTTCACCTTGACTCCTTCTGAAATGTTGATCTAGCTCGTTTCTTGATGTATGCTGACCTCTGCTCAACAACTTGTAAAAAGTATGGATGGAATGGTCATCAAACCTTTCACTACCATATACCCTCTCTCTAGAATATGGAACATGTTCTTCACAAGAATGATCTATTGCACCCTGTCTCCTATTCCATCTGCTATGATCAACCACCAAGTCATCCCACTCATTGATGCCCCTAGAGTCAGACAAGTTGGATGCAACATCATCACTATCACTGAAAGCATCTGGTTCACCAACATTTCCCACTCGAAAGTGAGTTCTGCATCTCGGATTATATGTACCATGGGTTGGCTTGGTTTTGACAGAAGCTTTGTCACAGGTACTTGAGTCGTGAAAGTCATTGCTTGAGCCAAAGGACAGGTTTCTATGATAAACATCATCTTTTTTTCCAAGATCAACAGAAACGCTATCTTCAGATGCTTCAGATTCACTTTCAAAGCATAGTGAAGACAAACTAAGCTGAATCCGGTCCCCTAGAGATGGTTCAGCCTGAATTATGCATGAATCTGCTATAAATGAGGTGCCACAGACCCCTTGAGTAGCTTTTTTCATTGTTTCTTCAGTTACAGCTTTTCCTTCTGCATCTTGGATATACGCCTTTTGACCGCCCCAGTCATCACCATCAGAGTTCTTCCTGTCTCCAGATGTTGATCCATCAATGAGACTAGATGCATTTGTCAGCTCAAAGCACCTAGGGAGATCAAAGAGATTTTCCAGGGTTCCATAACTTGGACAATGTTTAGATTAATGTAAAAATTACTGAATAGCTCAACTAATTGAAAAAATCTGAGGAAGCCAAACCCTACCATACATTAGTACACATAAAAGCATAGACACAATGACTTGATTTGTTAAAAAGTGCTGATCCTCTTAATTTGTTAACAGGTGCTGATACAATATTAATATTCTTTTTTTTTTAACACTCAGAGAATGTGATAGACCGTATTATGTTCCTTTCATCCACCGATGGAAGTAAGTTCCTAATTGCTCTATCCAGCTCTACATTTCTTATATGATTTGAAAGGGTCATATTCACTGACGGCTGTACAAAACAACACCTAGAGGTGTGTTCAATAATTTTTTGATCAGTGATACACTAGGCACAAAGGTCCAGAGTTATCAGTGAGATTAAGCTCACAGGCTTAGGGGATTCAAAAGCATGTTCCATTATGCTCTCTAAAAACAGCTTCTTGAAAAGTCGGACGTAGCTTCCCATACCTTGTCCCTTTAACTGACTCTCTGAACCTTCTAGCATTTTCTTCCAGACAATCTACAGATAGGTCCTCATCCACAGTATGAGGCATCAATGCATCTTCGTTGTCAGCTTTATGATGCTGGAAAGTATTTCTACTATCATCCACATGCAGTTTCCCATTATCCAATTCTCTGGAGAACGTATTGTGCCCATTTTTGTTTGACATAGAATAATCCTTGGGGGGATCCGGCAAAGCAACCTGCCCCAGAAATAAATTAATAAGGATTTGTCAAACTTGCCACCAAGACTAAATGAAACTCTAGACACACCTCTATAACTACATCGGCATCGTATGATCGCAGGCGCCTTAGAACCATAGATGGCTGTCGTTCACCAAGGCTTTCTGCAACCTCAATTGCTTTGCCTTTTTGCTGGAGAAATACAGACATGACACGACATAGTCATTTACACTGAAACTCAGATGAAATCTAGTGGATGGTAATTAAATGGAGATCAAGTCAAATAAATTATACACACCATTGTCAACAGGCTTTGTCTATCAAGAGATACTGTAGTTGAGGGTGCATGTGTCCTTCCTGATCCAACTTGACCAGCTCCATCAGCCATACCTTCCTGAACTAACTCCTCCTGTTCATAAACCGCCATAACAATTGCTAAGAATATTTTCTTAAGGTTTAATTAAACTTTGTAGCCTTTTCATGTCTGTTTCATTTTTCCCCCTGCTATTTCATTTTCCCAATTTACAACTTAAAATTGTCGAAATTATCACAATGCACCTCAAATAATACTGTAACCCTTCTTACATAAAGAAACTGTTAAAAAAAAACTTTTTTAGAGGTCAAATGGTCCTTTTGGGAATTGCAGTCACTCTTAATTGATATTTGGTCTTTGCTATGATTTTAGCAATTTTCTTCGAATAAATGCAAGTGATTTTGGAAGGCTACAGAAGTAGCAAGTCAATGTGAGGATATATGAGGTTGTATAACAAATTTCGGTAATTTTGCTGTTAATTTCATATAAAATTTGAAATGATTTTGTTAGCTGTAACTTGGGGGGAATATGAAATAGTAGGGGCGATGAGGCAAACCATTTTTATACAGAATCTAGTCCTAAAAGAGTTGAATATTCCATCAGTGAGATTTGAAGGAAAGCATCACAGCGGCCAATCAGATTTAGTACCTGATTGAGGCTTGAAGACTCGTAAGTGGGGATCCTAGACAGCAAAGAGCTCTGCTGCCTTACTTGCTCCTGCAGTCAGTTTCAGTTTGATTACTCTATCTGAATTAATCATACTTAAAGAGAAGAGTAAAAAGTAACGCTTTAAGAAGGTCTGACATCAGCAGAATTGAATGAACCACAGGCCATAAAATTACCAGAGAGCTACAGTATTGTTTCCAGCTTTCCTCATCAAGACCGAAGTTGAAATAATCAGTTATATCCACTCCTGGATACCTCCATGGCTTCTCCTTGAGTGCATCGATATTTACATCAATTATGTTCCTGGAAATATGAAAGAAGCTGCATAATAGAAGCATACTTGACCATACTCTAGCTATTACTCTAATTCCTCAAGTATAATCATCAGGAAAGGAAATCAGACATATAGTACAAGCATCATTAGTTAAGATAATGCTCTTCTGCTGACTCCTCCAGGGACAAAACACATGCAGAATGAAGCCATCTAACAGAATACATCCACTTGTAATCAACATTGCCCAATCAAAACCCATACAAGAGGGGAAAAAAGCACAGAGAATGAGACAAAACTGTAACACATCTACTGACCTATACCAGGGAAGAGAAAAACTACGTCCTTTTTGAGATACTGCTAAATTAAATGGAGCACGAGCATGGACCATGCCACTGACTTCCTTATGATCCTGGTCCTCATTTTTCTCGAAATCACCTCTTGCTGACATGGATAATGCCATCATCCCCCCAGATTTGTTAGCTCTCCAATAGTTTGCACGTGCATATCCAGTCCTGTGAGATTCTCTAAACTGCAACACGGCAACCCAACAAGAGAGTAGACTTTGTTGAACATGCTAGCCATAAAATTTACCAGACCAACAACTATTCTATCTTCGACCAAAAAAAGCAAAGGAACTATTCTACCAAAGGAGTACTAAAGGAAACATTATAATTTATTCATCCAAGAGTTAAAGAATACATCATGAGCCCAAATAATAAAATTCATTAGTGCCAAAAAGAGCAGAAGAAAAATTCATCTAACCCATGGTTGTTGAAAAAGAGCAGCGGCACAATAACAGAGATGTTCATTTGGAAGGCTAATATCAATGTGGCAGCAGTTGATTTTCTTGCATCAGCTAGGAACGTGATTACTACTAAAACAAGCAGATATTACTGGGATCTTGAACAGGTTATCGTGGATAGAGAAAAAACAAAATCGAAGAGAGAAAAAATGGAAGATGGCAAAAGACTCTGACTACTTCTCTCTTTCATCCTTTTGAATCCTAATCATGAATCCTCATGAATAAACTGCGAAATCCTAAACCACTGTGACTTTTCGTACTTTTATTTAGTAAAATGCATCTTCATCTTCAACTCCATTCACTGGAACCAGTAAAAAGTGGAAAGCACCATCTACTATGATAGGTCCCAAAACAAGATTCACAAACTATTCATATCTCCATAGCTGAGGAACCGAACAAAAGTCAGTGAATTGAGGCAGAATTTACAGATACCACCCAAAAAACAAAAGCTACCACTCTATAGCCTACAAAATGCGCGAAAGACTACTTCAAGAATCATAACCAATGACAACCTTCAATTGCTTGAATCCAGTTCCTCTCTCACTGGGTACACCATCGCAATCCCGCCCTCCATTCATTAACTGATCGCTCCGCCTTCCGTTCATCCCCACACCATTCTGAGCGGCGACGCCATCAACGTCGCCATCGGCATCATCACCGAACCTGTCTCCGTCCCTCGCGCTCCGCATGCTCAAACCCGCGAGTGCCCGGCAATCCTCATCGTTCACAACTATGTTCAAATCTTCCTCGCTGTCGCTCCCGCCACCGTCCTCCTCCTCCTCGCGCCTGCCACCATCCTCTCTCAAATCACTCACCTCAAACCGTCTCACCTCGGAACCACTTTTTGGCTCCGACCCAGTACCTCCACCAGCATTTCCAGCTCCCCCACCATTTCCGCTCGGTTCCTCTCCGCCCACAGCCCGAACCCACGAATCGGAGCAGCCGAGCAGGCCGCCGGCGGGCTCGCTCGCTGCGAACTCAACGTCGTCGACGTACAGAGCTCCGAAGCCGTCGTCAGCCTCCTCCATCGCCGGTGCGGACGTCGGAGCAAGCGCGGCTACAGAGCACGAGCTGGCGCGCTGCGATCAATGCAAAGAACCAGCGATGGCAGCGAGAGCTCGAAGCATGGCGAACGTCAGAGCTCGTGAACAGCTAATGCTCTAAAACCCCCCGTAAAAACGACGACGCAGGCCACCAGTCCTTAAACCCTATCTCGTACCATTTCCTACATTGATTTTTTAAAAAAAAAATTAGAGATAGTGTAGTTAATATTTTGGAAGGATCACATAAATAGTCCTCGAACGTTGACCAAATATACAATATGGTCCCGAAACTTTTGGTATAGATTCAATTTAGTCCATGTATAATATAAAAATATTCAATGTTGTTCTTAAACTTGAATTAACAAAAAGATGATATTTGATATTTTTATATAGTTAATGGACTAGAATGAATATTAAAAAAAATTAAGAAGTCTCATTATACATTGAGATAAAGTTCATAATCCACATTAAACAAATTAAAAGTTCAGTGAGCACATTAATATTTAATTAAAGTTCATGAATTATTTGTATAATTATTGCTTAATATTTAGATGAAAAAATCCATAAACTAATTTGAAATGTCCACTTCATTCATTGATATTCTTAATATGTCATAAATTCATACTAAATATAATTTTTTTTTTAAATACTCTTAGTAGTTAAAAAAAAAAAAAAAAAAAAAGAAATACTCTTAATTGATTTACTGCTAAATCAATGATATTTCTCGGAGAATATGGAAGCGTCAATGAATGGAAGTTGAAGAGCATCCGCAAAGAGCAGGAGAAAAAAAGTGAGAAAAAACAGAAAGGAAAAAGGAAAAACAAAAATAAAGATTATTAAAATATTATTAAAGAATGTTTACGATAGCATCAACTGTGTTACATAAGCCGATTGACATCCATATCAATAATATCTAGCTAAAGTTAGTCGAGGGACTGAATTAGCTCTTGAATTTTCGGAAAACAAATTTTGAGTACATTTGTCAAAAGTGAAATGGCTTGCTATGGTCAAACAATGATAATGTTATCGATGGACAGCCACTCATTCTAGTGGAGTATACCCTCGAAGCCATTCACAAGGGCGTTCCATGGCTTCATGTCGTCTTGGCCTTGTTGACATGAACTCGAGTCGTTTCAGCTTATTCTCCTTTTTATTGCAAGATTTACCTCTTAATTTTATCTCGAAATCGTCGGTATAAATTAGGATTTCAAGGAGAGCCAAACTTTAGACAAATCTTGCAAGCATTCTGTCAGGTTTGAAAGAACAAGGAAAGTTGGAACTTTCCATGCCTAGCCACATTGTTTAAGTACTTTTTCATTAAATTTTGTCTTGTCAGATTTCCAACAAGCCACACCGGCCAAAGAAAATAAACACATCGGATATCCATCTTTGTAATCTTGTGGCGGTACCGTCGTGGCTGAATTCAATCTAAATTACACATTGCTGTATATTCCAAAAATCTAAACAAGATTGCATATTTTTATCGGAAGCAGATGAAACTCGAGGTGGGAAATCAAGCCCGAATTATCAATCAACATTCACATTTTTTTCCTCTTTTTTTCCCCAAGCCCTACCCAAAAGGATAAGCGAAACCTCACTTTTTTTGATCGGTCTTACTTTATTTATACTTTAACTCTCACTTTAAAACTTTTGCGCGGCCTTCGCTCAGAAAGGCTGTCCTTTTTAAGGGTTCATTTTCTTTGTCTATGTTGCGGAAAGTAGACGCAGAAACAAGGGAGTTACTTCCCCAAGTGCAGCCGCAACTGGCCATCCTCCTTCATTTTTCATCAGTGAAGATGGCTTCTCATGGCAATGACTCTGGCAACGAATACATTCCATCGCGTAGCAGCGCTCTACTAAAACACCCGAATTGACGGAACTTTGAACTGACCTAGCTGACTGGTTGAAATGCGGCTTTCTGCACGGTTCGCGCTCTTTCCGTGGAGGCAATCCTGTTTCAGATGTCGAGCTCAATGAGGGCAACCTGGCGTTTAATCATCTGTATGCTTTGGAGTAATGAGTGCCATAGGCATTGAGAAAATTTCCTTGAGTCTGGTTTGATAACGCTCCAGTCGATGTTCTTTAGAACATAAGAAAGATCTGAAATTATCAATCAACATTCCTCCACTGTCCCTGCGACTGAGCATAATCAAACTGAACTTCATATGCATGGTATAAAAGCTGAAATCTGAGACTAGTCAGCTCAACCAAGTAATGGATAGCTGCACCTCCCGCAGAAGAAACGAGCCGGTCCCGAGGGGACTGGCCACGTAAAGCCCCAAGCAAGAATCACAGATGAAGAGAAGCTGAGTGCTGTTGAATGCAATCCTTAATGGCCTCCAACAGATTAACCCCACTGTTGCATTCCCCGTCGCATTTATCCTGTCACAGAAAGTCTTGTTCCTAGATTATCTCGAAATGCACAGGAAAAATTACCTGATCATTCCCCTAGATCGGCACCATCAATGCGGTTTAAGCCCGAGCGCAAAATGTTTCTTCAATTCATAAAACATACGGCTACTGAAGATAAAGATCTATCAATTAGACTGTCTAGTTGCATAGAAGAGAAGTCCAACAGATGATGCAACTGCAGATGGGCCATCTTAGGTCCCATATAAGGATATGCAGATCAGGCTGCAATCCTCATCCAAACTTAGCAGGAGTCATTACGAAACGACGGCAAAAGACAACAGCCGGTGGTTGAGATTTGCAATAGGATAGGATGTAAATGATCCCGTTTCGTGTTTGGTGACGTGCTCTCAACCGGAGAAAAAACCGTGTAAGTACGGGTCTAAACCTTATTGCGAGTCCGGCACTGGAGATGGGATTAGACTACGTGAATAATCTGAGAAATAATCCTACAGAAGTGAGTTGAATGTTTCAAAAAATTAAAAGAACAGAGTTCATCTTCCACTAGGATTCACTAGCTGCGAAAACTCTGCATTCAGATTCAAATCATGGATCTCTCCGCTCATGGCGGTCTCTCCATCTGTGCCGGCCATGGATTTCTGCACGTCGTCCTCATGTTCCACTACGAACTTGGCCGAAGTGCTGTCGGGATTCTCCTGCAATTGCAGCGCCAGCTCGAGACTCCAGAGCACGTCGCCCATGGATGGCCGATCAAGCCCATGGTCAGCCAAGCACTTCCCGGCCATCTCGGTGAACTTCTTGTAGCACTCCGGGGTGACCTGCCCCTTGATGCACGGGTCGATGATGTCGTCCAGGGTCCCCTTCCTTTGGCAGTGCCGAGCCCAGTCCGCGAGGCTGACCTGTTCTTTGGGCAAGCTCGGGTTGAGGGCGGGCCGGTCGCACAGGACCTCGAACAGGACTACCCCAAAGGAGTAGACGTCGGATTTCTCGGTAAGCTGCTGCCGCCTGAAGTACTCCGGGTCCAGGTACCCGAAGCTGCCCTTCACGACGGTGCTGACGTGCGTCTGGTTGATGTTCGGCCCGGTCTTGGACAGCCCGAAGTCGGAGACCTTCGCCACCCACTTGTCGTCGAGCAAGATGTTGGTCGTCTTCACGTCGCGGTGGATGATCGTGTACTGCGCCCCCGTGTGCAGGTAGTGCAGCCCGCGGGCTGCGCCGATGCAGATCTCCAGCCTCTGCTTCCACGACAACGGCGGCTCGTTGCCTTTGTATATGTGTTCCCTGAGCGTGCCGTTGGCCATGTAATCGTATACCAGGATCATCTCGCCGTCTTCTTCGCAGAACCCGATCAGCGAGACCAGATGCTTGTGCCGCAGCTTCGAGAGCATCTCGATCTCGGTCTGGAACTCGTTAACTCCTTGCTCAGAAGAAGGGTTCGAACGCTTGATGGCGACCGCGGTCGACCCTCCATCAATCATGCACCTGTAGACCTTCCCGAACCCTCCCACTCCAATGACCTGCGACTCGTGGAAGTTTTTGGTAGCGTGCTTGATCTCGAACAGCGAAAAGTGTCGGCACAGGCCTGCCGCGAGCGACGAGAGGTGGGTACTGGCATTGCTCTTGCCGGAAATTGTCGATCTGCTGTGGGAACTTCCATGGAGCGGCAGCCATTTACCGACTCCAAGGGTCATTCCATCGGCCTCGTTCCTCCAATACCACACGAAAAGGCATACCGAAACGACGATAGCGAATCCTAGAACCCCTCCAACGATCCCACCAATTACTTGGCCGGTGCTCGAAGGACCCGAAGGAGCGAATTTCTTGTCGGCCTCGGCCTCGGCCTGGAGAAGCATTTGCGATGGAACCGGGTTAGGACCAGCCAAATTCCCGTTGCTGTCATTCACCTTGAAGATCTCGAGTCCATTGAGGATCGCATCGAAGTACTCGGGATTCATCGAAACGCTCGGATGCAAAGCCAACCACAGCTGCTCATCGCCGGGGCCATCACTAACGTAAGTGGCAAAATCTTTATAGACCGGCGCTCCCCCAGAACCAGACCACGCGATAACATCGGCCGACGCCTGCGCCGTCTGGTTGTTCACGAAGATATCGAACACGCGCTGGTTAACTTTATCGAGGAGGAAATCGCAGAAATGGAACCTGACGATATAGGTGAAATTCGCGTCAATCTGGAAAACCCAGGTGAGGTTGTAGTTCTTGTTAACCTTCGGATCCGGACCCATCGTCCTCGCCGTGCGGTACACGTCGAGGGGCGCGACGTATTCTGGAACGTCGGGAGGATATCGAACTTTCACCTTCCTGTCGGCCTCAGAAGTGACCCCGGCCGCGGCGCCAAATAAGTAGGGGGTGTCGTCGTACCATGTCCTCGTGAGGCCGGAATCATTGGTCGCCGGAATGTATTGTCCGCCCACATTAAGCCTATACAATGTCTGCAAAGAAGATCCCTCGACGGAGACGGCCTGATCGCTGAACCCGACCATCGTTGCCGCCTTCTCAAATATGTCGGGCATCTGAATTATCTCAATTCCATTGATGAACGCATATGCCCCTCCATGTTCCACGGAAGGCGTGAAAGTGATGTTGAGGTCGCCGGATCCAACCGGCGCGAACGAGAACTCTCGGATGATATACGCCTGCGTGAGCGCCTGCGCCGTGATGGAAGCGCTGAAATTGTTCAGGAGCCTGAACCCGTTCACGCCGACCGCAAAGAAGGAGTCGGACGGATCGAGGTTGCTGTAAGAGGAAGGATAGAAATGGAGCCGGAGCCACAGCCGAGCCCTCGGAGGGACCGAGAATCTGTAGGAGGCCGGGGTGGTGAAGACCCTGGCGAACATGTACGGGACGGCGGAAGGCAGGGAAGGGTCCTGGAACTCGGCCTCAGCGGGCACCGTATCGGTCACTGCCGGCGAGGCAAGGAACCTGGGATCCGGCGACCAGGCCCGGCCATCCGAGTCGGCTCCTCGTCTTGAGGCGCCGCATGCGATCATGTACGGCGGCTCGGAACGTCTTCCTAGGGCGTGAACAAAGTTCAGGACGGCACAAATGCACACGAGATGGAGCGAGAGACGAGAACGGAGTTTGCCTTCCATATCCGAGGAGACATTACCGACCGGAATCGGAGGGAATAGGCTAAAGGAGGACGGAGGATGAAGAATGAAACCTGGGATTCCCCGAATGTTCTTTCTTTGTTTCTTTTCTTTTCTTCCTGAGGTGGTGGGGATTGTGGCGTTGAGAGGGGACAGAGCTAAAAGAAAAATTAATAATATAAAAAAAATTAATTACGCATTGATTTTGTGTTAATCCCTCCTGAGCGTTTCTTCAGGGTTTCTGAATCCCTCGTGCATGCGCCACGTCACGCTTTGCATGATCGAGTCAGCAAGGATTAACTCGCTAATCACAAATTTTTAGGAGGATAGCGAAAGTATCATATCGCAGGCATCAATAGAATTCATCAATGTTGCCAAGTTGTTGGACGAATTCGGATTGGATATGCAGAGTTTGCATGCTAAATTAGTCAGGGGAGCCAGGCACCCGCCCCGACACTCGGCTACTGGACCAGGAACCTCGAGGGTCTAGACCCGACTGCTGCCCCGAAGCTTCGAGCTCGAGCGACCAAGCAAGATCCGAGTCTCCAATGCTTTGGAGATAGCCAAGCTTGAGGACTCAAGGCCGGCCAAGGACCTGAAGATCCTCGCCGTCTGAACCAGAACCCAAGAACCCACCTCATATCGGCGATCCGGGCAGACGACCAATCCCAAGTCCCGATCCGTTCGTCAAAATTACCAAAAGGGTATTTATAACTAACGTTGAAAATGCACAGATCATTAAAAGTTGGAACAGCTTAATCAGTTCCCGCTAGTAATTAGCGTATCTTAATCCCCTTTCCAGTAAACAGATCGTTTGGTTCTTAGAAAGAGATAACAGCCATAACACTACCAGGGCAAAAGACTGAAAGAAAAGCTCATATGCTAGAGCACCTGATGTGTTGCAGGACCGAGATGAGAGATCCTGGTGCGGTCATGGGTTCTAAATCACAGGTCGAATGACTAGTGCGTCTTCGATCCTTTCCGCCTCAACAGGAAATAAGAATCGAAACTGGATGAGCAGTCAATTATAATCAAGAAAGTATCCAAAATGGACGAATTTCAGGGAAAAAATTCCATCCCAGGTCCCGAAAACATCTCATTTAGAGTAAACAAAAATTTCAAGGGGGTCCAGCAGCAAACAGAAGAAGAAAAAACAAGAACTTCTAACTATGGACTACAGAGACCGCATGTTTGCGCCTATATCCACGACACGCACATTTGTAAGCAAAAATCGCCATCTGCATTCTTAATCAAAGAGACTGAAGCCCATATCCTGCAGCAAAGCAAATGTCCAAGTTAGGTTAAATCGAATGGCGACCAAAAGACAAAGATCTTTGGCATGAAACAAGCTCAAGAAACCAGAGAGATGAGTAATAGTGCTTACGTCGTCAGACTCTTCCTTCTCCTCGACTTTCTCCTCCTTCTTTGCCTCAGCAGCTGGGGCGGCGCCTCCAGCGGCGGCACCACCTCCTGGGGCCGCAGCGACAGCCACAGCACCACCGCCTCCAGAGGGCACGGAGGCCAGCTTTTCTCTTCCGGCGGCAATCAGCTCAGTGATGTCCTTTCCCTTGACTTCGGACAAGAGCAACTCTATTCTATCGTCATCAGCCTCAGCTCCAACTGTAAAAAATCCACAAGGCAATCCTTCAGCACAACGGCAAACTGTTGCTCCCCTCGAAAGGGCTATAAATCTGGAAAGATCTTAGTAACAACATTGTACACCGAAGACTCCCACATCCCATAAAACTAAATTACAGTTTGAAATTTCTTCTTCGTTCCCGATACGCCATAGTCTACTATCTCCACAGAACGATGACCAGCAGCAGAATATTCTATCAGCAGGTCCAACATACACCAAGCAACATCGCAAAATCAAGCAATGAACATCTTTTGCCTACACATAATTACTGTAATCCACATCCGCCACGACGGCTAAAACCATTCGAACACGACAATCGGATACCGGAGATCTCATCATCGTGGCCTAAACTAACAAACTGATCATTTGGAGCATCTGAAAGAGCATCAAAAGCACACTACGACAGCAAATCCCAAATCCCCGGGTGCCAAAACCCTTCACCAGATACGCATCAAGTAATCCCAACCCTTCTCTTCACATGCAGAAAGATCCAAACTTGAACACACCCCGGCTAACTTCGTCCCTAAATCAATCGACCCATGAAAACTTAAAGGCTGCTAAACCCTTGACCACATCTAGCGCCGTCGTCAAATGAGCGAAAACATCGAGAGAGAGAGATAGAGAGAGAGAGAGAGAGAGAGAGAGGACCTGATCCTAGAATGTCCTTCAAGTCGTCGGCGGAGGGGCAGGTGTTGCCTCCCAAGACGGCCAGCAAGTACGCGGCGACAACCTTCATCTTCGCTCCGACAGAGCTTGCGGCGGGCGCGGTTGGAGATGGCGGAGGCACGCGTTTAGCTTCGGGAGCTTCTGGTTATGGCTGCCGAACAGGGAGGGAGCTCTGAAGTTTATATCGCTAGGGTTTTTGAGCCCTGGGGGAGGCTGATTCTATCCTGGCCGTTCATCGGGTCGAATGGAGTTCGTTGACATTCGGCTTCAGGCCGGGCGTATAGGACCTGATGGGCCCAGGCCCAGCAGGCATTCTACTTCTGGCCGGGCTTATAGGACCTGATGGGCCCAGGCCCAGCAGGCATTCTACTTCTGGCCGGGCTTATATGACCTGATGGGCCCAGGCCCAGGCCCAGCAGTTGTGACGGAAGAGAGCGGGGCGAGAATGTTAATGCAATTGCAAGTAGAAGTACACAATTTCAAATTCCATACAAGTTTCACGAAAAATTAAAAACCTGTTGAAATAAGGTCTAACTAGAATCGTATTATTAATTGAATGATTGTAATAAATTAACACATTTAATAGCCACTATTTGCTATTATACTATACTGGCCATAACTTATATTGAAATACATGAAAAATATAAAAAATTAACAAAGTAAAGGTCACAATCATAAGATACCGTAAGGTTGTGCAAAGATATAAATCAAGAAAAATATAAAAACTTGTTTTAATTTCTAAGTTATAGGTTTTAGGTTCCGTCGAGAACTTGAGACCAAGTCATGAAAACAAATTACCCAATTTTTAGAACCTAATATCATAGTTGTGGATAGGTTCTCATCAATTCATCTTCAAGTTCCAAGTTCTACATTGAAATCATACTTACCCTTAATTGCATAAAGGTAGGTGGTTTCAGACTTCGTTCAAGTTCCATGGGAAAACAAAATCTACCCATGGATCAGATTCCCTAATTTTAAGAATTTTTATAATTTTTAGAATCTAGAACTTACCTTATCATAAGTTCTAAAGTTGGTTTCAAGATCTACCAAATGTCTTATGTACTTAATTGAATAGTTACAATGAATCATCACCAATTCACTGATCATGACTTTTTTTTTTTGGTAAAGATGATCATGACTTTTTTATATACACAAAACTATAAAAATAAATTACGCTAACATGTAGAACGATAAAAATACAAAAATTTGTTTGAGAATTTGGATTTATACATGTTAGAATAGATTTTTCAATTTTTAGAACCTAAAACTTATATTGCATATCCTAGAACTTGATCAGTCCGATCTGGTCCGTAGTGTTCAAGTCTATCCTAAAATCATGCTCTAAGCGCAAACTCGTCAAGCCATTCCTCTCTCTGGGTTTGCCTCATGAACTCGACTGTGTACGCGCCCGGCGCCGGAGCGCCGCCGGCTCGCCACCACCCCTCGTCCCTCTTCCCTCAGATCGCGAGATGCAGGTCCATGGCCGACCTCAGGCAGGTGCACGCCCGCATGATCAAGACCGGCGAGGTCCAGGACCCGCTCGCCGCCGCCGAGATCCTCCGCTTCTGCGCGCTCTCCGGCCGCCGCGACCTCCGGTACGCGCGGGCGGTCTTCGACCGGATGCCCCGCCCCAACTGCTTCTCTTGGAACACCATCATCAGGGCTCTCGCCGAGAGCGACGGCGACGCTCTGCAGCAGCTGGAGGCTCTGGTCCTGTTCCAGGAGATGGTCCGGGACGGCGACGTGGAGCCCAACGGGTTCACGTTCCCGTCGGTGCTGAAGGCCTGCGCGAGGCTGGGGAGGGTGGAGGAAGGGAGGCAGGTGCACGGGATGGTTGCCAAGCGCGGTTTGGATGGGGACGAGTTCGTTCTTAGCAACCTCGTCAGAATGTACGTGCTCTGCGGTGCCGTGGACGATGCCTACGTTCTGTTTGATGAGAGAATTGTTCGAAGCGGCGGCGCGGGGAAGGAGACGAATCTCAGGAGGCAAGAGGGGGATGTGGTTTTGTGGAATGTGATGGTTGATGGGTACGTGAGAATGGGGGATTTGAAAGCTGCTCGGGACCTGTTTGATAAAATGCCTCAGAGAAGTGTGGTGTCGTGGAACGTGATGATATCTGGGTATGCGCAACATGGGCTTTTTATGGAGGCCGTCGAGATGTTCCGTGAGATGCAGATGGGGGATGTTTGTGCGAATTATGTGACATGGGTTAGTGTTCTTCCGGCGATTTCGCGCTTGGGGGCGCTGGAGCTGGGGAAATGGGTCCATTTATATGCAGAGAAGAAAGGGATTGAGATTGACGACGTTCTTGGTTCTGCTCTGCTCGATATGTATTCGAAGTGTGGGAGTATTGAGAAGGCACTTCAAGTTTTTGAGGCGCTGCCAAAAGAGAGCCCGAAAACTTGGAATGCCGTAATCGGAGGGCTCGCTATGCATGGTAGAGCAAAGGATGCTCTTGATTACTTTTCGAGAATGGAACAGTCCGGAGTAACACCGAGCGATGTCGCCTACATTGCTGTATTAACAGCTTGTAGCCACGCGGGTTTAGTAGAGGAGGGTAGATCATTATTCAACCATATGACTAATGTAGTTGGACTGGAGCCTCGGATTGAGCATTACGGTTGCATGGTCGATATGTTGGGCCGCGCCGGGCTATTGGATGAGGCCGAGGAGCTTCTACAGAACATGCCCATGGAACCGGATGATGTGATGCTAAAGGCCCTGCTAGGTGCTTGTAAGATGCACGGGAACGTCGAGACGGGCGAACGGATAGCACAACGGCTGATGAAGTTGTCTCCTAACGACAGTGGATCTTACGTGGCTCTCTCCAACATGTTTGCTTCTCAAGGAAACTGGGAGGGAGTGTCTGACATTAGATTGAAGATGAAGGAGATGGACATTAGGAAGGACCCCGGGTGCAGCTGGATCGAGCTCGATGGAGCGATTCACGAATTCCTAGTGGAAGACGAGGCTCATCCGAGAGACGAAGAGATCCGCTCGATGTTGGAGGAAATCACTAGCAAGTTGAGATCATTAGGCTATAGCCCCGACACCACTCAGGTCTTGCTCAATTTCGACGAAGAACAAAAGGAAAGCACATTGCACTATCACAGCGAGAAGATCGCCGTAGCTTTCGGGCTCATCAGCACCCGCCCGGGAACTCCGATCCGGATCGCCAAGAACCTACGGATATGCGACGATTGCCATGCCGCCATGAAACTGATCTCGAGGGTCTACGAGCGCCCGATCACCGTGCGAGATAGGAAGCGGTTTCATCATTTTCAGGATGGTTTCTGCTCATGCGGGGACTTCTGGTGAAAGTGTTGCGAGATTGAAGAATAGCCATGGCCTTTCTCGACATAATTTCTGGTGCTCCGGATGATTGGACTGGACTTGTATTTGACCCAAATTGAAGCTGGAGAATATTGAGTTGGGCTTAGTTTCGTACGACCCAACATAGAAACTACAACAAAATATTGAAGTTGGAAGAGAGTCAAACAAGACATTGACATAAATTCATATCTAAATGTTTTTTTTTTTGTAAGTAACAAAAGCATTTTGTGTAGGCTTATTTTGTAAGAGATACAAACAACAATCAATTTGAAAATTATGTAATGCCAAAACTATGGGTGAATAACAAACATCAAAATAAAAAATCAAATCAATTTAAGGATCCGTTTGTTTAGCTAAAAAGAAAGATTTTGAAAATAATTTTTCAAAAAATAATTGATTATATCTATAAAAAAAAAAAACCAGTCAACGAAAATATTTTTAATGTCAACAAGTATTCATGCCTAAATAGTTTCATGGATAATAAAAATATTTTTCATGCATTCATTTTCATAGGTGATACAAATGATTTTTTTATTTAAATGTTCTCAAAATCATAGGTATTTTGCAAGATAAATGCATCCTAAATCTAATTAAATTGATCATTTTTATTTTTATAAGGGACCTCTTTGAATCCAAATGTCGCGGTCACAATTAGGAAACGAGAGTTCTTTTCGTGCCTTGGAATTTGCCGCGTGAAGTAGGTAATCAACACGCTTAATCTATGTGATGACATCATGTTGATGACCTGTGACGACGTGGGATCTAAATGTTGATTAATGCCCACAGTAATTAGTTAATCAACGTGGGGATCCAAAATTTGATTAATGTCCATAGCAATTTCCAATTACATAACTTCAAGAAGTAAGTAATCAACACATTTAATTCATATAACAACATGTGACTCATGTGATACAAATATTATAATGCTATAACTCCAATCCTTTATGTTGAAGTAAGTAATCAGCACATTTAATTTATATGACAACGTGTGACTCGTGGGATACAAACGTTGATCAATGCGTGTAGTAATTTCCAATTGCATAACTCCAATCCTTTTTGGTGAAGTAAGTAATCAACACATTTAATTCATATGACAACATGTGACTCATGTGATACAAATATTATAATGCGTATAGTAATTTCCAATTGCATAACTCCAATCCTTTATGTTGAAGTAAGTAATTGGCACATTTAATTTATATGACAACGTGTGACTCGTGGAATACAAAGGTTGATTAATGCATGTAGTATTTTCCAATTGCATAACTCCAATCTTTTATGTTGAAGTAAGTAATCAACACATTTAATTTATATGACAACGTGTGACTTGTGGGATACAAAGGTTGATTAATGCGTGTAGTAATTTCCAATTGCATAACTCCAATCCTTTATGGTGAAATAAGTAATCAACACATTTAATTCATATGACATGTGACTCATGTGATACAAATATTATAATGCGTATAGTAATTTCCAATTGCATAACTCCAATCCTTTATGTTGAAGTAAGTAATCAGCACATTTAATTTATATGACAACGTGGGAATACAAAGATTGATTAATGCGCGTAGTAATTTCCAATTGCATAACTCCAATCCTTTGTCGTAAAGTAAGTAATCAGCACATTTAATTTATATGACAACTTGTGACTCGTGGAATACAAAAGTTGATTAATGCGCATAGTAATTTCCAATTGCATAACTCCAATCCTTTATGTTGAAGAAAGTAATCAGCACATTTAATTTATATGACAACGTGTGACTCGTGGGATACAAATGTTGATTAATGCCCATATTAATTTCCAATTGCGTAACTCCAATCCTATGTGGTGAAGTAAGTAATCAACACATTCAATTTACGTGACAACGTGTGACTCATGGGATATAAATATTGATTAATGCTCATAGCAATTTCCAATTACATGACTCCAATAATGTGGTTGGAGTGTGACTTCACTCACTAAATCACATCATTCAATATCACTATAAACCTATAGTAACCCTCCATTCAATTCTTGGAAAAGATTCCTTAAACAAGCCCACGTGGCTAAAACATTTAAATCTTGTGTGGATGCCTCTAGGATGCATGATCTAACCCCACCTCGTACTATGATCCTCCACATTGAGACATAAAAGGGACATGTCCATCTAAATAAGATAACAAATCCATAATTAGAATTTGAAATTAGTCCCTTAGAATTCCACAAGAAACTATCAATATTTTCATATTTTCTTAGAGCCATCTCGAAAGCATTAACTATAATATTTTCATGATTTTTTTAGTGTATCTTGAATAAGAGATTGTTATATTTGGTTAGATTGTTTGTCAATTGGACACTCATATAAATAACACATCAAATTTCTGATTAGAATTGGAAAATAGTCCCTTGAAATTACAATCGTGATAAGCCCAGAGGAGCTAATTTGGAAATAACCCTTTTTTCTTTGATTTTCTTAAAAACATCTTAAAAGCATGAATTAGAACATTGTTATGATTGCTTGGGGTGCACGCGGAGCAAGAGGTTGTTATGTCTATTTGATTTCCCTGTCCATTACGCATTCGAAATCTCTATATTAAGGAAATAAAGAAAGAAAGAAAAAATCTCTTTTTGGAAAGTGATATAAAACTTTTTGTCAAATCAATAATGCAAAGGATAAATGGGGATGGGCAGGCCAAGAAAAAAGGTGGAAAAAAGGAGACCAGTCGCCTCATCTCATCTCAAATAATTCCACTCTCTCTCTCTCTCTCTCTCTCTCTCTACATTTGCCCCCAAGCCTGCCCAAGTTTAGTGCCAGCTCTGACCGAGGTCCATCCATATGAGGTTCGCTCAGGCCTATCAACCACGGATATAAGTTGAGCAGTCGATTGATAGGCCTAAGCGAAGCTTGTGGTCGATGACACCATCCTAAATCACTCTAGAGGCGGAGAGCTACTATTTTTCCCTTATCTGATGGTAGCTAGCATTGAAGTATTGGAGTGGTGTTTGCTTTCATCATCTATAAGCTTCTTGATTCCCGCCCAATCTTTTCTTCTCGGGTAAGTGAAAATACAGGATGTGACATTATGAGGTCTCTCACCTTAGGATGGACCTCATGTCCCCTTGAACCTTTTAAGGACATGTTAACGTGCACATTTCCTAGTCATTAGAAGAAGAAAAATGAGAGGATGTGGGATGCAAAGCTTGGAACATGAACATCATCCTTGTCTTTTGGATCTTCTCATGCAGATAAAGATCTGCCTCAATCATGCTTGGCTACCAGCTGCTGATCGTCCATGTGCACCACACCAAAAGAAGCAAATGCCACCCAACATTGGATTATGGCAAAATGGGATCGGCCTAAAGCATAAAAATTGTTCAATTAATCATAAACTTATTGTACATATATTAGTTCAATTCTAAACTTTTCAATTTTACTAATTTGATTTGAAACTTTGATGCAACATTTCAATATCATTTCAATTCATTTTTATTGAAAACCATTGACGTGATAGTGTATCATGTAGGACGTTCGGCGATAACTAGACTGTTACATTAGCAATTTTTTGCAAAAAAAATTCACCAGAATCATTAAAATTGGAATTTCGTGCAAAGGTACATGATTGAATCGACAAAATTGAAGAGTTTATAACTAAAATGATATCCGTACAATAAATTTAGGATTGATTGGATAATTTTCCCACATAAAGTATGACTTGTTCAAGCTGAACACAGAAAAGTAAAATCTCTTGCTAGTTCTATCCCCAAAGTTGGGTCTTGAACCATGATTTTCTGTAGCAACTGAGCTGAAAAATTCAGGAGGAAAATGGGAATAACCAAACGCATTTGAAGCTCAAATATGAGTCTTGCCATGTGGACTAAAGCTTAGCTCCCAAGCATCACATTCAAAAGCTTGGGTAGTTCAGCCAGCCGCTATGGCAGTTCACTGTCCGATTCTTCCCAATTTATCTCATAATCCAATCCTCTCTCAATGCTAGTTGTTCTAGCCACAGTGGTCGTGCGAGTTTAACCACCACCGTAGAGAAGCCAACGAGGTTGTCGATCAGATGTCAATGTCGACTGGAGGAAGCAAACCGTGGCCCCTCATAATTATGTGACGGCGCGGCTTTTGGTGATGAGCGGAACACGAAATCTCCACGATAACGTGGGGATCCAGATGGTGATTCTGAAGAGTTTGGAGGCACTTACGACCTAGAGAATTGAAGGGAAACATAACTTCAATCCTTGGTGGTTGGAGCTGGAGCGTGACCTTGTGACCTCACTTCACTAGGTCACTCACTCACTCCATTGAATGTCGCTATTGACGAATGGGCAGCCCTCCATTCAATTTGCCCAAAAAGATTCCGCAAACAAGCCCACGTGGCTGCGCCTTCAACTCTTCTATAAATGCCAAGAAGAGGCATGGCTTTTCAGCCCCACCTCGGACTCACAAATCTTCAATCTTGAGATATATAGGGACAATGTACATAATGTCCAAATAAGACAAACCGACCCCTAATTAGGATTGTAAATTAGCCCCTCCCCCTCAAAGTAGATAGCCCAGAATCCACCCGGGAGAGTTGCTTCTTGAGCCATAATCTTTTTTTTTTTCTTTTTTTTGGACATTTTATCGGTGCAGTCTCGAAGGGCATGTGAGCAAACATTACGTCTAGTGAGATCGCATGCTGGTCGGACACTTGTTTACCACGCATTCGTTTGAGATTTCTTCGCGAGACAAGAGTCAATGTGAGGGTCCACACGTCACGAGGCTTTGTCTCAATGATATTAATAAAAACAATAGAGAGAAAGGAACTCATTATTTGAAAGTTGATTTAAAGAGGGAAAATGACATAAATAGTCTTTGAATTTTGGCTCAATGTGCAATACGATCTCTAAACTTTCAATTCATTCGATATAATTCATGAACTTCAGTCTAATATAAAATGTCATCTCTGAACTTTCAATTTGTTCAACGTTGTGTGATATACATTCAAGTTAATTTATGAATATTATGAAAATCTTCAATGCAATCCTCGAATTTGAATTAATGAAAATATAATAATATTTGACATCTTCGTTCAGTCCAAGAACTAACTTGCACATATATCAAAAGTTCGTAGACCCCATTAAATAAACTAAAAATTCATGGACCACATTATACATTGAATCAAAATTCATGTAGTATTTGTGTCATCATCCTACTTCAAGAAAAAAAAAACCATTGACATTGCCAAATTCAGGGTGGGAACAAATAAATGAGGTGGGGTGGGGAAGGGAAAAGAAAAAAAGAAAAAAGAAAAAAAAAAAAGGTACGTCCCAATTTTGCTCTCATACCTCATCTCATCTCATCTCATCTTAAATAATTCCTCTCTCTCTCTCTCTAGCTTCTCTCTCTTGCTTTGCACTTCGCCCACGTGGCCGCACGCGAGCTTCACTTCCAGCTCGGACAGGGCCGATAGCGAAGTCGCACGTGAACAAAAGCAACGCGACATTACCCGAAAAAGAAAGGAGAAAACTAATTAACAATAAATAAAATCGGAAAATAAAAATAAAATAAAAGAGAGAGAGAGAGAGAGCGAATCAAAAGCACAAGGCACGAACATCGCTCCATTCTCTCCTCCCCGCAGCAGCAGCAGCAAGCAGCAGCAGCAAAACCGAGATTTTCCCGACTCCCACTTTCTCTCTCTAGAAGCTAGAGTGAGAAAGTAGAGAGAAGAAGAAGAAGAAGAAGAAGCTGCTGGAGAGGCCGCCCTCGCCGCCCGCATAACCGCCACCGCCATTTCTGCCGCCGCGGAATGCGAGATTCTCTGGCGATTCCGCGCCGCCGCACGCCGTCGCTTCAGTAGAGCGGGGGAAGGAGGCGGCGGCGGCGGCGGCGGCGGAGGAGGAGGAGGAGGAGGATGGCGTCGACGAGCAAGGCCGCGAGTTCGCAGCCTCCGGCGGCGGGGGCGGGGGCGGGGGCGGGGGCGGGGCGGGGGCGCACCCGACGACGGACTCCGTGAGCAAGGCCATTGCGCAGTACACGGAGGACGCGCGCCTCCACGCGGTGTTCGAGCAGTCCGGCGAGTCCGGCCGGTCCTTCGACTACTCGCAGTCGGTCCGGACCACCACGCAGTCCGTCCCCGAGCAGCAGATCACCGCCTACCTGTCGAAGATCCAGCGGGGGGGCCACATACAGCCCTTCGGCTGCATGATTGCCGCCGACGAGTCGACGTTCCGGATCCTCGCCTACAGCGAGAACGCGCGGGACATGCTGGGGCTCACCCCGCAGTCCGTGCCGAGCCTCGAGAAGCCCGAGGTGCTCGGGATTGGGACCGACGTCCGTACGCTCTTCACCCCCTCCAGCGGGGCCCTGCTCGAGAAGGCCTTCGGCGCGCGGGAGATTATGCTGCTGAATCCCCTCTGGATTCACTCCAAGAATTCCGGGAAGGCGTTCTACGCGATTCTGCACAGGATTGATGTGGGCATTGTGATCGATTTGGAGCCCACCAGGACAGAGGACCCTGCCCTGTCCATCGCTGGGGCCGTGCAGTCGCAGAAGTTGGCGGTGAGGGCGATTTCGCACCTGCAGTCGCTTCCGGGCGGGGATATTAAGCTGTTGTGCGACACCGTGGTCGAGAGCGTGAGGGAACTTACTGGGTATGATAGGGTTATGGTGTACAAGTTTCATGAGGATGAGCATGGGGAGGTTGTGGCTGAGAGCAAGAGGGCGGATTTGGAGCCATATATTGGCTTGCACTATCCTGCCACTGATATTCCGCAGGCATCGAGGTTCTTGTTTAAGCAGAACCGAGTTAGGATGATTGCGGACTGCAATGCTATGCCGGTTCTTGTTGTACAGGACGACAGTCTGATGCAACCTCTGTGCTTGGTTGGGTCGACACTCCGTGCCCCTCATGGTTGTCATGCGCAGTACATGGCTAACATGGGCTCCATTGCATCGTTAGCTATGGCTGTCATTATAAATGGCAATGATGAAGAAGCCGTTGGAGGTCGAAACTCAATGAGGCTATGGGGTCTGGTGGTTTGTCATCACACATCGGCCAGGTGCATCCCTTTTCCACTCCGATATGCCTGTGAGTTCTTGATGCAGGCCTTTGGACTTCAATTAAACATGGAATTGCAGTTGGCATCTCAATTGTCTGAAAAGCATGTTTTGAGGACCCAAACCTTGTTGTGTGACATGCTTCTCCGGGATTCCCCTCCTGGAATTGTCACTCAGAGCCCTAGTATCATGGACCTGGTGAAATGCGACGGTTCGGCACTCTTTTATCAAGGAAAGTACTACCCACTTGGTGTGACACCGACGGAAGCCCAGATAAAGGATATCGTGGAGTGGTTATTAGCATTTCATGGAGACTCAACTGGTTTGAGCACGGACAGTTTGGCTGATGCCGGATACCCTGGGGCAGCCTCACTTGGGGATGCAGTATGTGGGATGGCTGTTGCTTATATCACTAAGAGGGATTTTCTGTTCTGGTTTCGGTCCCATACAGCAAAAGAGATAAAATGGGGTGGTGCTAAACATCATCCCGAGGACAAAGATGATGGGCAGAGGATGCACCCGCGTTCTTCTTTTAAGGCATTTTTGGAAGTGGTCAAGAGCCGGAGTTTGCCATGGGAGAATGCAGAGATGGACGCAATTCACTCTCTGCAGCTCATTTTGCGTGACTCGTTTAGAGATGCTGAGCCCAGTAACTCCAAGGCTGTCGTCAATGCTCCAGAAGTGGATCTTGAGTTGCAAGGCGTGGATGAATTAAGCTCGGTTGCAAGGGAGATGGTTCGTCTGATAGAAACTGCAACTGCTCCTATATTTGCTGTGGATGTTGATGGCCGCATAAATGGGTGGAATGGAAAGATGGCAGAATTAACGGGGCTCTCGGTTGAAGAAGCGATGGGGAAGTCCTTGCTTCACGATCTTGTTTTTAAGGAATCAAAGGAGATTGTTGACAAACTTTTGCAACATGCCCTACAAGGTAAGCCTTTTTACAATTTGATGCCAGTTGTAAAGTTTGTAGGAGATGTTCTGCATGACATGATAGAGCATCTAGGTGAAGTTCATTACTCGTTTGAGAAAGGATGATAACTGTCCACCCACATAGTAGATACATCCCTTGAATGGGAAGACATTTTTCCTATATCTTGGTTAGGAGTTGACTATGTCTTGACCTGGATTGAGCCTAGCTACTCCTGAAAATTTACCAGTGGTAGCTGATCCATATTTTTTTACGAGCACCTAATGAGAGCTTCAATTTGAATCAAGACATCATGTCTTGCACCACAACATACTCGACAATCACGTCAACTTGTTTGCTTCAAGCGTGTAGTGGAACTTACTCCTGGAATATCTTTTTGGCTGTCGCTTACTCCTTGAAATTAGCAAGCGTGGTGTACATCTCGTCTTTATATTTATTCATGCAATCTTCTCTTGAAACTATGTAGGGAATTTATAAAAATATCTCTAAAGTCTAAACCATCAAAATTTGCTAGAGATTTCAGCAAAAATCTCACTAGCAGTAACTTCTAGCCTAAGCATTTCAAACGGATTCCAACTCCCTAGATGCTGTCATCCTGATTGTTTACATATCACCTGGGGATGCTGTTGCCATGATTGATTGCGGTTCAAGATGAGTCAAACATTGCCTTATAAATGTGCAGATTCTTTTCATCACCAATTGCTACTTAATATCTCATATATTGCTCGAATAAGTCATCTTGCATTCGTCGTCGTTGTGAATAGCAAATAGTATACTGAAATCCCCCTAGATGATGCATGTCATTTTGTCACCGTACAGAATATGAACATGAGGTCTTAGCATAATATTATAGAAAGGCGGAATTCACGTGGTTAGCAACAATTCCAATGCTTGTAATTTATGATCTTCTTGACACAGGCACGACACTGCCTTAAGTATGCTTAGAACCCATTACTTTTCATCTCCAAGAGGAAGGGTATCACAGAATCTTGGCTCTAAAATCTTGTTACAACCGGGAACTGTGTGACTGCAACATTCCTATCAGCAACATGCTATTTAAGACTGTAGTTTGACCTGAAATAAAATCTCATGTCATTCTTGGGATTCCAAAAGTACTTTGGGGCCTCACCAACTAGTCACCACAGAATATCGTTGGTGTATAGCCCCAATGACAACCGTTTGGTAGATTTCACTCACATCTCTATTTTTAAGTTAACTTTTTTTTTTTGGTCAGTATTTTTAAGTTAACTTTGACTGGCAAGAAAATGGGTAATTTTCTTGGGCCAATCATGCTGTAATGTCGAGTATTTCATCGAATTGTGGGGGCATTACTTGTGCAGGTGAAGAGGATAAAAATGTAGAGATAAAGTTGAAAACGTTCGGGGTGGAACACCACAAGAAGGCTATTTTTGTGGTGGTTAATGCTTGCTCTAGCAAGGATTATATGAACAACATAGTTGGAGTTTGCTTTGTTGGTCAAGATATTACTGGTCAGAAAATAGTAATGGACAAATTTATACACATCCAAGGTGATTACAAGGCTATTGTTCATAGTCCCAATCCTTTGATCCCTCCAATATTTGCTTGCGATGATAATACTTGCTGCTCTGAATGGAACACTGCTGTGGAAAACCTCACTGGTTGGACGCGTGGTGAGATTATGGGAAAGATGCTTGTTGGGGAGGTCTTTGGCAGTTGCTGTCGGCTCAAAGGTCCAGATGCATTGACAAAATTCATGATCGTTTTGCATAATGCAATTGGAGGTCAGGATGCAGACAAGTTTCCTTTCTCTTTCTTTGACCGACATGGTAAATATGTGCAAGCGCTCTTGACTGCTAATAAGAGGGTCAGCATGGATGGGAAGGTAATTGGAGCCTTCTGCTTTTTGCAAATTGCAAGTCCTGAGCTGCAACAAGCTCTGAAAGTTCAGAGGCAGCAGGACAAGAAATGTTTTTCAAGAATGAAAGAGTTGGCTTATATGTGTCAAGAAATAAGAAATCCTCTGAGTGGCATACGTTTTACTCACTCACTCTTGGAGGCTACAGGCTTGACTGAGGATCAAAAGCAGTTTCTGGAGACTAGTGCTGCTTGTGAGAAGCAGATGATGAGGATAATAAATGATGCTGATCTGCGAAGCATTGAAGATGGGTGAGTTTGTTTGACCATTTTGAATAAATCATTGAGGTTTTGGTCTTTCCTAGGAGAAGCTAATGCATGAAGATATTTGCTTTGAATTACTCCTGCTTTTTGTCTGTGGACATGTACCTTTTGTCTTATACTTGGAAGGTTTGGAATGTAAATTTTGTTTATGAATGTTGTTTGAACAAGACCGGTTTTAGAATCTAAACTGGAAATGGTCGCTGAGTTTTTATAAAATACCACAGCTTTATTGATGGGACGAACTTTGGCCATGTACTGTTATTCATCTGCGTAACCTTTTAAATAAAATGAAAAAAGTAATGTTTTTGAAAATTTTTGACTGCTTTCTTCTTCCTTTTTTGACCTAGCTCTAAGCTAAGCCTCATGCTACTGACTCAATGCGGCTCGCTTATTTAAGATGACCTATTCACTTAATTCCTAATTCCCATTATGACTTGGAGTACAAACCAAGTATGATGAATCTTTACACTCCCTCTTATTGTTATTTAGTCAGTTTCGTGTGTCGATAGATGTGTTTTAAAAATATTTTGGTCTCATTGGTTTGGCTGCTTTGAAGCATTCTGAACAAGTAGTCATTTAAGTCTTATCTTTTTCATTGACATGAAGAAAATTAACTTTAGAGTAACATTGTTTGCTGCATCTGAACTGCTGCGGCAAAGGGAATCTTAGTTTCTTATCTATTGGCTTAGCACAATTCTGCTATTGGTGAAAACGTGGTCTAATCAATTATTTTCTTCTAATTAGTTCATTGGAGCTTGAGAAGGCTGAATTCTTTCTTGGAAGTGTTATGAATGCTGTGGTTAGCCAAGTAATGATATTGCTGAGAGAACGGGGTTTGCAATTGATTCGTGATATTCCAGATGAAATCAAAACTCTGGCTGTGTGTGGTGATCAGCTGAGAATTCAACAAGTATTGGCTGATTTCTTGTTAAATATGGTGAGACATGCTCCATCTCCTGAGGGTTGGGTGGAGATTCACGTGCATCCAAGTCTGAAGCAAACTGATGGAGGACTAACTCTTGTGCACAACGAATTTAGGTATTCTTTTTATAGGTTTCTATCTGTTTTGAGTATGTTCTGTGGATAATGCATTGTCTAATTCTGAGATGGTTTCCTGATACGGCTTTCTTTCCAAAATTCGTCTCTGTTAACTCTTCAGTGTTCTTGAGGGTTAATTAGCTCCAGAAAGTTAATGGTTATCAGATTTGATGCATGATTTAGATACTAGAATGATGGATTGCTGTTATCATGGATTGTCAGTGTGGGATACTGACAATTTTTAAGGTTCTGTTTCTCTCAATCAATGTGTGTTTATCAAATGACTATCCAGTGTCTTTGGTGATCATCACCAGATGTGGAGATTGAAACTGTCTTGTTTTGAACAAATTTGTTTTGACCACTACGAGCTTGCTTGAGGCGATTTGTGACCTTTCTGGTTTTGAAAAGTATTGTACTATGCTGTGTATTCTATTTTTTAGACTTCTACAAACTTCTACCATACAGGGGGGCAAGCTGGGCAGTGAAGTCATGGGAAATAAATTGTAAATTTGTTTGTTTACTTGATAGATAAATAAATTTGCTGCTCATTTATCTTCTTTCACTCAGTTATATTGAACTATGGCATAGTCAGCATTAGGGGAAAAACATATTCTTTGAGATACATGCTCCGTTGGATAGCTTTATACTTATCTACACGGTATTCCTTGACAGACACCAGATATTAAAGAACTCTTGTCTATGTCCTGTCTTGGATGTAATCTGGGGAAATGATGGCCTATTTTATTATAGGGGGACTAATAGAAGCTTCTCAATCTCTTCAAACCTTTCAGTGTAGTTGCCCTATAATGAAAGTAAATGCTGATTTTCTTAATAGTTTTCTCAATAGCGGTAATTATGTGAATCCTGCAATATCACCGTGCATGCCTCTTTGGCTGATTGAGAATGCACTGATCGGTCCCTATATTCGTATACCTCATGAGCAAATTAGCCTTGGTAAACAAATAGTTGCATATGTCTATTTAAAATTTAGCAGCATTCAACAGTGCATATGGAAAAAAGCTGTGTGGACTTCTTGTACCTTAACCTACTGATTGGATCTTGTGGCATATATGATGAATGTGAATCTAATTATATCATTTTGTTCCCTTTATGAAGGATTGTGTGTCCTGGTGAAGGTCTACCTCCTGAGCTGGTTCAAGACATGTTCCATAGCAGTCGTTGGATGACCGAGGAAGGTTTGGGGCTGAGCATGTGCAGGAAGATTTTGAGGCTTATGAGTGGTGAAGTGCAATATATTAGAGAGTCGGAAAGATGTTATTTCATCATAACTCTTGAACTTCCCATGCCTCAGAGATCAAAGGATATTGACTAGCTTTCTGGACCTCAAAATCACATTTCAATTGCCTCTCAACTTCAACCAGTCCCTCTTGGATGGACCGAACAAGGAACTGAATTCTGCAAATGGGTACTCGATCAGTCAACTTCCATGACTGAATTTGGGAGATATCACTTCTTAAGGTCCCCAACTTTAATCTCAACTTCTCAAGAGTTGGAAGATGATCCTTTAGCCTGAGATGTAACCTCAGATCTCTTCAGACCTCCTACCCTAATGCAACAACTGTATGCTGCGCCTTTGAGACCAAGAATTGCTACCTGATTGCTATGTAATCAAGGCTGCCATTTGGAAAAGCTGTCTCCCACGTAGATTTGTGATTGAAGTGCGTCATATGGACAATTGAGTTGCAACGTGCTCCCACTGTAAGCATGTGTCGTAGATACATATTTTCTATACGGTGTTACAGAGTCAACAATGATTGTAACGGTATCTCCTTCTCAGGGTTACTCTCTATAAGTTTTAGTACGTAATATACCATGTAATAAAGCCAACAGTCAGGCTTTTAGGAAAGAGGAGGTCTCGGGCGAGACAATCTGATCCACAGATGGTTCCTCTTTGCTTGGTGAGGAATTAATACGAAGGTCATGTCTTTGAAGTTAACTAATTGCCATCATGCTTCCTGCTTGAAATTTTTTGGCACTTTATCCATAACTGATGCATGTGAAAGGGCTTGCACAGGGTGATAAAATTCGTAACTTTTGGACCTCCGAATTTGGAAGTATCCTACTTTCACGCGATTAATGGGGTGTGAAGTGGGTACTGACTCATCGTACCATTGCAGCGTCAGGCAGTCTAGATGTACTGGCTGGGTATCAGTACTTGCATGGGTAAAATAATCCAAAGCTTTCGAAGGTGCAATGATTGTGATTGGATTCGTTGGGATTGGCTGAACGTTTTCAAGGTGTGAATTTGGTCGGCTTCTTTCTCAGCTATGTTTTTGTTTGCATGAGGAAACGGTAAACACCATTTCTTCTTTGCTTTCCAGTACCTTCTAGATTTTGATCCTGGAAGGTGTTGTGGACTCGTTCTCCAATTGGCGCCCCCCCCCGCGGCCCCTGACCCGGTGGCTTGTTTATGAAGAGCTGGGTTGGAATTAATCGTTAATTTCGAACAAGACCCTGTCATCTTGAGTTTAAATTGCATCTAACAACTTGAATGTCTCTAATTAGGAAAGTTACAGTGAGGCCTTAACACACGCATTCATGTATAAGGGAAAGCATCTCGAAGGACACTACATACTAACTAATTTGCATTGCACGAGTAGTCGAGGAATAAGGGACGGGACTGATAATATTCACTGGCCCTTGTAAATCTCCGCTTCTAAATATGCTCGACTTTGTCCTTATGTTGTGGTGGGGGCGAGTACGAGTAGCCCACGAAACGCAGGGACAGGGAGCGTCTCGGATGGCACCATTAATCATCTCCTACATTTGCTCGTATGCCGTACTAAAAGTAGGACACCGTACGTTGTGCAGGTGGTGATTTTTCTCCCTTTGTCAACAAAGATGTTGGAGTAATCTGTGCGGTCTATAATGGTCTGACGACACTGGAGGAGGCTTGGGTTGTGGTGCTGACGGAGGTGGTGCAGTTGTAGGTCTAGCTAGCGGTGACAAATGAGTGGGCCAAGTCGAAAATTGGTCGAATTATATTTAACCCATTTAGCCGGCTTTGATTAATATTTTTGTAATGTAAATTTATTGATCCATATCCGACCCAATTCGTATTGCTAAAACCTATTAATATTCTAAGAAAACCTATTTCTACTATATGCTAATTGGATTAAAACTTCAAATTAAATTAAAAATAATAAATAAAATTTAAAAATTTAAAAAAACCTATAAATTGAATTATTTATAAAAAATTAGACTATGCACATGCTTATCTTATTTGAAGTGAACATACCATTGAATAATTAAAAATTGTAACATGAAAAATTTTTAACCAAACCTAAAAAAACTCATTTTTATGATTTTTTTATTAAAAAAAACGTATTGTTAAAACATTTTTATGCAATACAAATTTTTTAACAATTTTTATGCAATACAAATTTAATGCAAATTTTTTATAATTCCTTTTAAAATATTTTTAAAAAAATCGAATTTTAAATTTTTTTAAATATAATTTTAAATTTTTAATAATTATTTTTTCCTTTTTTCTTTTCTTTTTCTTCTTTTTTTCGGCTGGTCGCCGGCTATGACGACGGCAAGATTGAGCTCGAGTCTCGTTAGATCTAGCGAGGCTCAAGCCTTGCCAATCATCGGCGAGGGCCGAGCCTTGTTAGATCCGGCGAGACTCAAGCTCGCCGACGCCGGCGAGGCTCATTCTCGCCGTGACGAGCTCAAGCCTTGCCAATCGTCGGGCGAGGCTTGACCTCGCCGATCTAGAGGGGCTCGATCTCGCCGATCCGGCGAGGCCAAGGCCCCGCTCGACGTTGGCGAGCTTGAGCCTCACCTCGACTTGTCGTCGGCCGGCAACTAAGGAAGGAAGAAAAAGAAAGAAAAAATAAAAAGAAAAAAAAAAAGAAAAGAGAAGATGAAACGTGAAAATTAATTATAATTTCTATTTTTTATAAAAAAAACATTTTTATAAAGTTAAAAAAATGCCGTGAGTTGGGAATTGCCATCATCAATCTTTGATTGATTGTGTTCTTCCCCTTCTTGTTGTTGTTTTGCCTCCTAGTGGTCGTTTGCCTCTTTTTTGTGGTACCACGGCACCCATACACTCTCTTGACTCCTTTGTCTTTTGAGTGTTTGTTTTGTTGGTGCTGGGCTTCCTCTCTTTGTATATTCATTTGGTAAATTCTATATCATACTTACCTTTACCAAAAAAAAAAAAAAAATGCCATGAGTTTAAACTTTAAAGTGGGTTTCCAATAACCCATTTAGATCAGTTTCTTTTTGTGTTTTACTTTCTCTGACCCATATTTAATTTTAACTTGACTCATTTAATTAAAAATGGGTCATAATATGGATTTATGACTCATTTTGCCAGCTCTAGGTCTAGCATTTCATAAGGATGGTGGAGCAAAAGATCAAGTGGCGGAGCCGGAGGAGTATTTGGTCAGGTTGTCGATCTAGGAGTTCGGGGTGGCTTTGGAATAGGGTAGGAAACTGGTGGTGGGAGTGGGTGGATGAGGATTTGGTGGAGCTGGGGGTGGCTAGGAAAGTGTGGTGTGCCGTGAGTGGGAGGTGGCGAAGGTGGTGGTGCCGGAGGAGGCACTGATGCCTTTCCGACATGGAAAAAGTGATGCTATAGGAGTTGGAGGCGGCACTGGTGGTTTTGGAAGCGGAAAAGGTGTTGGTGGAGCTGGCGGTGGCGAAGGTGGCAGCGGTAGTAGAGAAGGGGTTGGCGGTGGCTCTGGAACGCAAAGAAGGTGGTGTAGGATTTCGGAGGGATGAAAGGGTGTGGTTGAGTCGAAATTGAACCTGGAAAAGGCAATGGTGCTGGAGTGGGAATTTTTTGGGGTGGAAGCGATGCAGGTAGGAGTGTTGGCAGCGGCCTAGGAGGTGGCAAAGCGATGGGGAAGGCGATGGCGTTGGGGGAGTAGTTGGTGGCGGCAGTGCCAGCTCCGGTGGCAGCAAAGGAGGTGGCTGAGGTGGTGCTGGAGGAGGAGAATTCAGATGTGGCATTGGTGATGGGGAAGGTGGTGGACTTTGGTGGTGGTGGTGGTCCAAGTTATCGCTTTGGAAGGATAGGAGGGGGACAGTTGGTGGCTGTTTTTTGTGGAAGAGGTGGTGGTGCAAGTGAAAGCTATGGAAGTGGAGGAGGAGGAGGTGCCGGTGGCGATGCTAGCGGCGGCGGTGCCTCAAAGGAGGATCTTAGCCGTGAAGTCCAGCAACTTGTGTTTTAGCTTCAATGAGAAGGCATTGACCTGATTGCTAATTCACATATTTTGTAGCGACAAATCAATTCTTTACTTTGATTTTTAACCTTGTCCATAATGCATCTTTAGAGAAGCCAAATTCTGAATTTCTTTTCTCCTTTCGCTCAATTATGTTAATCTCATTCATAGGAGTGAATTGGACACATAGGTGTTCAATTATTCTTCATCTAGTGTAGATGATGAGCATAATTTACTCATTGCTCTATTTATACAGAGACTTTTAGAATTGGATTTTATTATTTTTATCTTATTCAATAAACCCAATCCACATGATAAATAAAATAGAATTTCATATAAAATTCTATGTTTAAATGCACGCAATTCCTCCTTCTTTGGTTTGCCATACACCCCCAATTTAAGGATAATTATAAATAAATGATCTAACCCAAAATTAACTTATTAATTTGTTTATGATCCATTTATTCATAATAATTTTTTTTTATACATATACGTAACTCGACTCATATTACTAAAGCACTTTCATATTGAATTCAATTTAGAATAATTTATTTCTTATTATTTTCTAAAAAGTTATGTTGCTAAAACACTTTCTCATATAGTGAATAATTTTTCAATTTAAAAATACGATTTTTTATTTTTTTCTTTTTCTTTAGTTATTTTCCTTTTTTGTCTTCTATGTGTACCGATCAACTTTTGGCGTAGATCTAGCGAGGACCACGGATCCCTGGCTCAAAAAAAGAAAGGAAAAGAAAGAAAAAAGAAAAGAATAAAAATTATAAAAGTTAGCCTGACATATCTCCATATATAATATGAAGTGACTTGAAAAAGTAAGAGGCCTCTTAAATGGGCTAAGCCTTAAATGGCTTGCAAATGAGTTCGTAATGAACCCATGCCTCGTGAAATTTTTATGACCCATTTAAATGTTTTTGGGTTATTACATGAGTTTTGGACTCATTTTGATAGGTCTAATTTTGGTACACTAAATTTGTAATGAAATATAAGTAATGGTGCGAATTATCATAGTTGGTATGCAAACGAGTGGTCATAAACGCAAGCACTAAGATACTCAATACACATAGCCATAAGTATGCTCATCGATTAAGACGTTCTATAATCTTGTGACGAGAGAGAAATAAGCAATCGTATGCCCCTTAAGTTTGCTTGTAAATAGTGATTAAAAACACTTCTTAAGTAACCAAATATGGAAATATTGCAAATCTCGACACACTGACTGTCCTCATGAGATAACCATGTGTCCGAGGGCGCTTGTCTACAAGACGTGGGCATGGAATAATGCACAGTGACAGTTCACATTTCTTGAAAAATTCAAGGTGGGGGAGAACAATATCAGCATGTACTGAGAATCGGCAGAGCAGTCATTATGATGTAGTGATGGGCTAGCACGCACATGCGCGCAGTAACTCTTCCAACCAACCCATCCAGCGATGGCCGAAGAATCATGCATTACAGACGCAGTCAGATACATTCAATGTTGCTGCTCTAAGTCAAGCTTTTTTGCTGTTGGTCGAAGAACAGCAGCTCAGCTTTAACGGTGTGGCCGTCCTATTATTCTTCCTTTTGCCTTTTCTTTTCTTAGTTCCCGGTCAGGATTTACTACTTCAAGTACAAATGCATGAATGCAGCAATGGGCGTGACTTGCTATTTTTAAGCGACAGGCATTAACTTCTGAGATCGATTCGGCAAGTTGAATGGTAGTTAGGTCCCGTTGGCAGTTGAGCGAAGTAAACAGTGCATGGACTCCAACTGTTTTTTCTTCCTCATGTTCATTTAATAATGCTGACGCCGCGTCGTCCGAAACTACCTCAACCGGTCCCATCTCACGCCGGCCTCGGATCGAGTATGGTTTCTTAGCCATGCCCCAAGTGGTTAATAGAAAACTGCGTGCATTGGAACTCTAATGTGAGCTTTGTTTTCACGGGTTGGTGCTGATTTCGCAGTGACATTCAATGTTGACATAGTAGACTACTCTAGATATAGTACAGATCACTCATCGTTCATCTGAATGCGAATCTTGACCTTCATCCGTCCCATGTTAAATCAGTCTTGATTCTTTCACTGCATTACAAAGCCTTTCTTTTCCTCAGGCTCTCTGGGTATACTTGCTCTCTGGACCCATTTTTACAGATACAGCAAGTTCTTAGCATTAGCAACTCGTCAAATCAAAGATTATTGTTGTTCTTGGTTGTTCTCATCTTCGGTTGCGAGGTGTTGGAACTGCGTCTAGGAGCAGTGACTGTTTCTTCACTGAATTCATCGGCATTTTCATGAAGAAATGAACAACTTTTGATTCTTACACGGTGTTCAGCATTAAGTCATTCTGTCAAATTATTCCTTTACCAGAATCACATCCTTTTGGCCATTAATTCTTTGGTTTTGAATTTGCTGAGATAAAGGGAAAGCATAGAAACTTACCAGTTCACATTGATAGAGCATACAAATTTTGTCGTACTTTGCATTTCTACTTCCCTTTTTCACGATGAGAAGATTCTCGGCTAGACAGCCATTCATCGGGTTAACTTTTAGGACTTTGATTCTCTTGTTCCTGCTCCGAAGTTGCTTTGCCAAGAACGTTTCGGCGTTTTTCGTTTTCGGAGATTCCTTGGTTGATGCTGGAAACAACAACTACATCTTTTCACTTTCAAAGGCCAACTACATCCCCAATGGGATCGACTTTGGCGGCCCGACGGGACGGTTCACAAACGGAAGAACAATCATTGACATCATAGGCAAGTTTTTGGATCTTGCCAAACTGTAGACACAAGGCTGGATTCTCTGACGATCGTATTCTGAACTGCTCATTGTTTTCCACTTGCAGGCGAAGCGTTGGGTTTCGAGGATTATACTCCTCCATACCTGGCTCCGACAACGGTTTGGCCCGTCATCTTGCAGGGGGTCAACTACGCTTCCGGTGCAGGCGGAATCCTTAACTACACTGGACATTTATTTGTGAGCATTGTTATCTTCTCGAATCATGATTGTAGTTATCAAATCCATGACAAGATTATACATAATCTTCGTTCTGCAGTTGAGCAACTATACAACAAAAATGCGAACATCAATACTCAATTGATTAGTTAAAGTAACACTACTTTAACCGGATGACAGGGCGGTCGGATAAACTTGGATGCACAGTTAGATAATTTTGAGAATACGAGGCAAGACATAATCTCGGGCATCGGCATTTCTGCAGCCACGGAGCTGTTTAAGACAGCCCTCTTCTCGGTCACCGTCGGATCGAATGATCTCATCAATAACTACTTGACACCGGTGGTCTCCGTGGCTAAGCAGAAATTGATATCTCCAGAAGTTTTCGTAAACGCAATGATCTCCAGATATAGACAGCAACTTGTGGTAAATTTTGCCCATTCTTATTCCTGAAAGTTATGTTCGTAATAATCCTTTATAAAGATGGTTAATGTTATTTGCAGAGACTTTATGACCTGGGTGCAAGGAGAATCGTCGTAGCAAATGTAGGACCGATAGGTTGCATACCGTACGAAAGGGACACCAATGGAACTAGCACAGATCGTTGCATCGACTTCCCGAACCAGATGGCTCAGTTATTTAATACCCAATTGAGAAGCCTTGTTGTGGACCTTGGCTCAAGTTTGCAAGGATCAAATTTCGTCTATGCCGACGTGTATCGCATCGTACAAGACATTATCGACAATTACGTTTCATACAGTACAGCACTACACTGCAATCTCTAGTTCTTCCTTACGTCTGTCTAAGATTCGCTAACTAACGATGATCGATTCTCAATTTCAATGGAAAACCTTTCTTGCAGGTTTTGAAAACCCAAATTCGTCATGCTGCTATGCTGCAGGTCGGTTTGGGGGTCTGATACCTTGCGGTCCGCCTTCTAGTGTTTGCCCGGACAGGTCGAAGTATGTCTTCTGGGATCCATACCATCCTTCGGATGCTACGAATGTCATAATTGCGAAACGTCTTATTGATGGTGGAGTTCAAGATATCACGCCGATGAATATCCGGCAACTCGTTGAATCCTGATCAAATAAGCAGCAGAAAGTGAGACATATATGCATGGATATAGCTAGTGATCGATTCGGATTTTGCCTAATTGGATTAGAGAAAGGGTTTTACATAGAGGAAACAGTAAACCATCCACAGATATTCAACGCTATTCATTTGAAATAATATATGTAACTTGACACATGGGGAAAAAGATGTTCTTGTCTCAGCCAAGGAAGCTCAAAACAGTGTGTGTTTCATTAAATTGTGTTCATTGCTCCATGGAAGCAAGAAATTGCAGTTGTAAGTGCCCATTTTGACTGAAACTTGTTGATTATGGCAATTCGTTGAGTTGAGATGTTTAAGAAGCCGAACTCGAGTAAACATTGAGAGCGGCCATGTACCTTTCGCACTCGAATATCACTGTCTGTAAGGATCTCTGGGAGTCCGGACTTATACGATTTGAACTGCCCTCCAGATGTTCTGGTCATCCTTCAACTGTGGCTTCCCTGCTTTGTAACCCAAATTTCAAATGAACTCGTGACCGCGAATTCAAGCGAAAATGAAATGGCAAAGAGAACACTATTCCATGCTTCTAAAATTATGAAAAAGGAGGTGAATGTCAGATGAAGTTGGTAACAGAAAAGTGACCGGTAAATTACTTATATGATAACTTATTATCAACTCACATATTAAATGACCAACTTCTGTTTGATAATTTATAACATATTGGCTTGCTTATCATGTTAAAGTTGCCCATTTTTATATTTAATGATCAATCTTAGTTTGAAAGAATTGCCAATTTTAATCGGATTAAGTTATGGCCTAGTTTTGGGTTACCATTTGTTTAAGCCAATTCTCGATGTTTGTTGGAGCCACTTCCGATTTACCACCTAGCATTGAAGTAACTTACTAACTCCAGTAGAAATTTACCAACTTGAGTTACTTATCAATCTTTTTTTTTTGACTTACCAACTTTTATTCAAGGCACAAACCAAATTTATTTGGTTTAATTGATTTTGATCGACCTATTGTTTTGCTGATGAATTCATTAACCAGCTCTATATTATCAACTCTTATTTGAGGTGTTTACTTTCATTTAGTTTAACCGTACATGAATTATAACTACAAAATCAAATTATTAACTTATTTTCTGAATCCGATAACTTTCCTCATCATGTACATAATCGATGTTTCGAATATAAAACAATTCCTCAACAAGCATGTTTCGTAAGTGCCTTAGAACACTCGTCAACAAAATACTTCGACCTCGAAGTTCCCATTTCTTGAAAAGTTCAAGTAGGGAAGAACGATGTCAGCATGAATTGGAGAGCAACCATTAAGATGTAGTGATGGGCTAGCATTTGCACGCAATAACTCTCCAAAACCAACCCCATCTAGAGATGGCCATTGAATCACGATTACAGACGCAGCCAATACATTAAATGTTGCTGCTCAAATCAAGCTTTCACACGAACTCTCCAGCTATCTTATTCTTATTCTTCTGCTCCTTATTATTATTTTTTTTTTTACTGTCTCCAGTCGGGATTTACTATTTTAAGTTCAATGACATAAATGCACTTGCAGTCATGGGCGGGACTTACTATTTCGAGTGATCTGCATCAACTTCCAAGATAGATTACAAGAGTTGGAGGGGAGTGAAGGTTCGTGGGGGGTCGAGTATAAGTAAACAATGGGTGTGTTTGGAACCACTTCCCAAAGCCCCTTGGACCAAAATAATGGTGTTTGAGAAAAAACTTTAAAAGGGATTTGATGAAAAAACTAGCATTTTTAAGGCTGAAAGCCCAAGGCAAGTGAGGACTTGCCTTGGGTTTTTAGCTTTCTCGGCATTGCCCATGCGACACTATTCATTTTTTTTTCTTGAAATTGTCCTCACGAATTTTTTGTTTTTTCGGGTGCATGCCCTTGTACGAGACATTGTTCATCTTCTTTGGGACGGCGATTGCTAGAGGGATGCCGCAACCTAGGCGATCGTCATCGAAGAGTTGGGTGACCTCCGCAAGTCGCAGATCTAGTTGCGACCAGATGCGATCGCCGGCAACTGTCGCCTGCCGCACTGCGACCTCCGCATGGAGCCCGCTGGGGCCACACAACCCATTTGGTCGCAGGTTTGGTTGCGACCAGATTTGGTGCCGGAGGCTCGAGCGACGACCAAATCTGGGTCGCGCAGCCTTGCTACCCTCGAATCTGGGTCACGGCGGCGTCGTCCGACCTCCCACGACCTCGCTGCCCCAGATCCGGGGGCGGTGAGGTCACACGACCTCGTTGCGACCCAGATTCGAGGGGGTGAGGTCCTCCCACAACCTCGACACCCTGAATCTAGGTCGCCGGAGGTCGAGGTGGCGTCGCACGACCTCGCCGCCCTAGATCCGAGGTCGCCAGAGGTTGAGGTGGCGTCACGTGACGCTCGCAACCTCACCGCCCCAGATCCGGGGTCGTCGGAGGTCGCGACGGCGTTGCGCAACCTCGCCACCCCAGATCCGGGGTCGCTGGAGGTCACCGGCGGCTGCTGCCCTTGCCGGTCAATTTTTTTTAATTTTTCTTTTGATAATTTTTTTACTACAAAACTCCTTTGTAAATGTAATTCCCCAAACACTATTTTG
This sequence comes from Eucalyptus brandiana, assembly GCA_014182725.1. Lineage (NCBI taxonomy): Eukaryota > Viridiplantae > Streptophyta > Magnoliopsida > Myrtales > Myrtaceae > Eucalyptus > Eucalyptus brandiana. The sequence goes on along the minus strand of CM024668.1, from coordinate 6,121,885 downwards.
CTCAAAGTACTTCACAAAGGGCTTTCAAAGTACAATTTACCAAACACAGTTTGCATTTTAGAAAACACCTTAGTCTTTGCATTTTCCTAAAGACTTTCCTCAAAAGTGGTTCCCAAACCCACCCAATTTCTCTTTTGATTTGTGAAGGAACCGGGTCGGCCGAAATTCCCGCAATGAGTCCCTTCTCAAGCCGGGTAATCAGTCGAGTACAGCTTCATAGATCCGTGAGAGTAAGCAAATGCATGGATGTGAAGCCGACTCTTGAGCAAGGAAGGTGGACACTTTCGGTAGTGACGGCAGAATTCTTGGGCATACCCTAGAGGTTATTAGAGTATCGTGCATTGGAATTCTAATTCGAGTTCTATGTTCGCGGGTTGGTTCTGATTTGGCAGTGACATTCAATGCTGCCCACCCTTGATGCAATAGGCTGAGAGCCCCAAAGCAAATGGCTTTTATTCAGTAGCGTAGCCTGCATTGGATACAGTATTAGATCACTCATTGGTCATCTATATGCTCACCATTGACCTTTCATTTGTCCCCTGTTAAGTCACGGTCTTGATTTGTTCACTGCAGTTTTTACAGATATAGCAAGATTTTTAGCATTATTAACTTGTAAAATCAAAGATTGTAACTGTTCTTCTCCGCCTCCAATCCAGGTATTACGGTTGATCTTATGGTGAAGCATCGTGATTATTCCTTCGCCGAATTCATCGGCATTTTCCTGACGAAATGAACTAAGTCTTTACTTCAAACACAGTATACATCATTGAGTCATTCTGTCAAAATTCTTCCTTTACCAGAATCACATTCTTTTGCCATTTTTTGGGCCGAAATCTTTGGTTTTGAATTCAGTGAGAGAAGAACAGAGAGCATAGACACTACTGGCCAGTTCACGTTGATACAGCATACAGATTTTAGGATACTTTGCAACTCTACTTCCCCTTTCCACAATGAGTAGATTCTCTACTGCACAGCCATTCATCGGGTTCCTGAAAGTCATTCGTTATAAATGTTTCATAAAAGTGGCTGATGTTATTCGCAGAGACTTTATGATCTTGGGGCGAGGAAAATTGGCGTAGGGAATGTGGGGCTGATAGGTTGCGCACCGTTTGAAAGGGACATGAATGGAGCTACCGGATATAGTTGCATCGACTTATTCGGTTATTTGATACCCAATTGAGAAGCCTCGTTGCAGACCTCGGCTCTAGTTTGAAAGGATCGAAATTCATGTATGCCGACATGTATTGCATCAGGCAAGACATCATTGACAATTACATTTCATACGGTACGGTGCCACATTGCAATCTCTAATACCTTCTTCCTTTTGTCTGCATAAGATAAACTAACGAAAGATGATCCATTCTCAATTGCGATTGCAAACCTTTCTCGCAGATTTCAAAAATCCAAATTCGTCGTGCTACAGCTACTACAGTGCAGGTCGATTCCGGGGTCTGATTCCATGCGCTCTGCCTTGTAGAGTTAATCTGGACAGGTGAATCCATGCCATCCTTCCAATGCTGCGAATGACGTGATCAAGAAGCGTCTTTCTGGATGGTGGAGTCCAAGATATTACGCCGGTGAATAATCTACAACTCATCAAATCCTGATCAAATAAGTAGCACCAAGTAAGAGAGATATGCATGGGTATTTTAGCTAGTGACTGATTCAAATTTCGCCTAATTAGGTTGGAGAAAGAGTATATGGAGTGTGATTACATAGAGGAAACAGTAAATCATCCACAGTATTCAACACTATCCATTTGACATGATATATGTTACTTGGGAAAAAGATGATCTTTCCTCAGGCATGGAAGCTCAAGACAGTGTTTCATCAAGATCTTCATGGAACTTAGACATTACTGTTATTCAATACCGGTTCTGGTCGATAGTTGATTATGGCAAAGCAAAAATGCGATGTTGAATGTTGGACGAGATCGGTAACAGAAAATCGTCTGGTAAATTACTCATCTGATAATTTGTTGACAAGTTACCAATTATCATATTAAAAAATTACCAATCTTTATTTGAGTATTTATTAAATTTTGGATAGCGTACTAATATTGGATCTTGTGAAACTATGGATCTCAATTTGAAAGAATCATCAACTTCTCTCGGATTGAGTTAAAAAGTAGCATTGATATTTCTTTGAGCGATTTTCCGCATACCACCTTTTGTTGAAGTTATTGACCAATTCCTTGATACCAAATTACCAACTTGAGTCACTTCTCAACAATTTCTTTTCAACTTACCAACTTTTATACAAACTTTTATACAAGTTACAAACCAAATATGTTGGATTTATTGATTAGAAGTTATCAACTTTCTTTCATTGATGAATGTATCAATTAGTCTAATGTCATCAACTCCTACTTGAGGCGCTTACAAATGTCTATACGGTTTAACTGTGTCCAAATTATGACTCTTAAATTTAATTACCAACTTATTTTTTTAATAAGGTTACCATCTCTAATTTGCGTCAATTCATTTGATCGATTTCAAATTATCGACTTTTTCAATAACTTGGCAACTTTTATTAAAACTACTAACTCTTAAGTGGAATTACCAATTTTTTCTGAGTACCCACTAGTTCGAAATTATTAAATCTTATTTGAGGCATTTGTTTTTTGGTAACTAAGGACTCCACCATGGGCCACCTGTGCCCGGACGGCACCAAAGGGTTAGGCTCCTATGCCTCGGGAGAGACTAGCATAGGATTCCAACACCATGCCTCCCACGTATAACGCTAGCAACTGCGGGTTTTGAACTCTCGACCTCAGCAATGAATAAGAGACTTTCAACCAACACAGCTACCTACAGTTGGGTTTATTTGAGACATTTATCCGCATTGATTTTGATCTTTCTGACATTTATCCGCATTGATTTTGATAATTCAAAATGTTCAACTTTAGCAAGTTATCAATTGTTGTCAAAGTAACTAGTTCTCATTTCAATTTACTGGCTTTATTAGATTTACTTGGTCATATTTTTAGAAGTATTTACCAACTAATTTTAGCTTTCGTATTTGTATTTGAAACTTATTTCCTAGTAAATTATCGCTTTTTTAATCAAATAAGAAACGGCTAACATTATTTAGAGCACTTACCATCTGACCAACTACAAGTTACCAACTTTATCTTTCAACTTTTTTTTTTTTTCCATATTGTACTATTAAATCTATTTGAGTTATTATTTAATTAATGTTAGGGATGGCCTAGTCACCTATGATGCACTGACACGTTGCCGGAGCTTCTGTGTCGTGTCCGACACGTGTTGACGTGTCCGACACTCTCGAATTCGTTCGGACATGCGGTTAACACATGTCGGGAATCCTGACACGTGGTCAACTTTTCTCGACACGTTCTGATGCGCGTGTCTGAGAGAGAGGATGACGGTGGAGGATGGAGGCGAGGCTGAGACGGCGAGGGAGGGCCAAAGGAAGAGCAGGTGATCCAGAGGGCCACGTTTGCGACGCTGTGATGGAGGGCTGGCGGCGAGATTGCAGATGTGAAAGAGGGCCCTTCCAGCGAGCGATTGTGATGAGGCGACTAGGAAAGAGTTGTGTGACGAGGAGGAAGAAGAGGTCGTGGTTAGGGTTTTAGCGAGGGGGAGGGTGGTGGGGGATGATGGAAAGAAACTGGGCTGGAGAGGGGGTGGCGTGACGATGAAAGAAATCGGGCCGGGGAGGGAGGTGGCGTGGGGTGGGGGAAGGGGGTGGATGGGGGTGATTGATGGGGGCGGGGAGCAGGGGAGCGGGTGCTATCGAGGGAAGGGGAGAGAGAGAGCAGGGGAGAAATCAATGGAAGATCTGGGGGTGGCAGGTGCTGACGTGGGGGAGGAAGAGAGAGAGAGAGAGAGAGAGAGGGGGAAGAGATCGAGGGCAAGATTTTGGGGTGGTGTGGGGGTATAGGGGAGAGAGAAACGGGGAAGGGAAGATAGGGGAGAGAAACGATTTTTTGGGAACGAGAGTTTAGAAAGAAAAGATGGGGAAATAATTTTGAGCGGTAAAATTATTTTTGTTATAAAAATAAATAAATGAGTTAAAAAATTATTTTAAAAATATTAAATATTAATAAATTTTGATGATTATAGAATATCATAAATTTATTTAAATAAAGTTGATTTTATTTTTTTTTTTGTTAGTCATTAGCTTTATTTATAATTTTTTATTAAAGTTAAAAACATGTTCCAATATGATTATGCATTAATTATGAATATATTTTTTAAATTTTCTAAAAATAGATTTATTAATATTATTAGTATAAATTAATTATAAACTTTTTATTTATTTATAAATTTAAATCAAATTAATTAAAAATAATAATGTGTCCGTGCTACATAGCTGGTCACCCATCTCCCGGCACGCACATCGACGCACAGAATAGCATCGGCAAATCCATTCCCGCATAAAGAAAAGCATTTCGTCCAACTCCTTCCGGTCGACGGCGGCGATGGCGGACCCCCAGCCCCTGATACTCGTCGAGCGCCGCCCGGACGGCGTCGCCTCCGTCACCATCAACCGCCCCAAGTCCCTGAACTCCCTCACCCGGCCGATGATGGTCGACCTCGCCCGGGCCTTCCGGAGCCTCGGCGCCGACGGTTCGGTGCGGGCCATCGTGCTGTCCGGGTCGGGCCGCGCGTTCTGCTCCGGCGTGGACCTCACGGCAGCGGAGGACGTGTTCAAGGGCGACGTGAAGGACGCGGAGACGGATCCGGTGGCCCAGATGGAGCGGTGCCCCAAGCCCATCATCGGCGCCATCGGCGGGTTCGCGGTGACGGCCGGGTTCGAGATCGCGCTCGCCTGCGACATCCTGGTGGCCGCGAAGGGTGCCAAGTTCATCGATACCCATGCCAGGTGAGCGATTCGTTGACTTTCTCCCTGTTTTGCTTCGGGCAATTGGCCATCGCTTTCGGGTTCATGCGAATTGCTGTTGACAACGTGCGTGTGTCCAATTTCTTGCCGAATTTGTGTCTCGTAGAAGGAGGTTTGTCGTCAACTTGTCGGGTCGCGGCTATCTTACCTCGGCGTCTTGGTTTGATAGGATCAGTGATGATGTGCTGAGCTCGCTATGCTTGTTTTGTAAAATCATGGCGACAAGCCAAAATTTGTCGCCAGTGGTTCGCAAAATTCGTTGCCAAGAGCTTGGATGGGGTTTTCTATGGTTCCTCGAGAGACCTATTTCTCTTCGTAGCTTGTCACATCGCATCGAAGTTCAATTTATATCGTAATTGCTATGCAAAGTGTAGCTCTCCACAAATGGGTTGTTTGAGAATTAGACAAGATGAACTTGGGTATGACAAGCTAACGATGAAAGATTGGTTCTTCAAGGGACATAGGAGTGCTCCCAAGAGCTTCGACTTCTATTCTTGCGAAATGAAATACTTTCCTGGTGTTTGGCTAGAGAGAAGACCACTCGGTGGTTTTCCCCATTACCGTGGCAGAGCACTCTTTTCGGTGTTTTGTTCTCGCTCCATTGCGGTGGTCTACTTTCTGAGTAATTCACAGAAGCGGCTTCTTCATTGGTTGAAGTTGTAGAATGCGTGTTGTTGCAGGTTCGGAATCTTTCCTTCGTGGGGTCTCTCTCAGAAGCTCGCGCGCATCATAGGACCCAATAAAGCTCGCGAAGTTTCTCTTACAGCCACGCCTCTTACTGCCGAGCAGGCCGAGCGATTGGGCCTCGTAAATTATGTGGTCGAAGAAGGGCAGTTGCTGAAGAAGGCACAAGAAATTGCCGAGGCCATCATCAAGAACAACCATGACTTGGTTTTGAGGTACAAGTCGGTCATAAACGATGGCTTGAAGCTGGACCTAGGCCGTGCGCTTGCATTGGAGAAGGTAATTACATCTCTTACTCTTCAGCATCTTTGGATCCATTAATTCTATAACGCATCTTTTGTGCATATCAAGTCTGTTAAGAAAGAGCTGATCTTCAGTTCTATTTGTCTGTGGAAAATACCAAAACTAGCTAATGAAACTAGAATTCTGAAAGAGGAGATATTTGAAGACCAAGTCAAGAGTAACAGTAAGTTCTCCACATAACCGGCAAATGTGAGCGGTGCCGTAGCTCTTGTCACTGTCGTACACCTTCTTGAATTTCGTCTTCTACTCTTGGCCTCTTTGTTCGATTGTACCATGTTTCTGATGGGGGCACTATGGCACTTTAGACTTCTGTCAAAGTTGGAGCTTTCTGAAATTCTTCGTACGGACCTGGTCGAGATTAGAGCTCCCAGTGTAGAATCTAGATTAGGTCCGAGATTAGAGCTCCCAGTGTAGAATCTAGATTCTGTGTTTTGAATGCGCTACGAAACAAAAGGAACAAGAAGAAAGTCGCCGATGTTGGCGCCTGGTGACTAATTTCCCCGTGGCATTTTAACTGTCCCTAGCAGTCAGTCAATTACCAACCAGTCTTACTTGTCTCTGAACTCAACACTGTCGAACTGAGCACCCTTTTTACGCGTACTTCTCGCCTTGAATATTCGTTGCGATGACATGTTTCCGTTTGCTTCCACAGGAAAGGGCCCATGAATACTACAACGGAATGACCAAGGAGCAGTTCAAGAAGATGCAGGAATTCATAGCAGGACGGGGCTCAAAGAAACCTGCTGCCAGATTGTAGAGGAGGACAGCAGACCATGCATGTTTGTAACCTCTCGTTTCGGTTTGAACTTTGCAATAAAAGTAGCCATGAGATCTGTTTCGATCTCAAAGGCGGTCGGACGATTTGACGCTTTGTGTACTTCCGTTCCCCCGCCGGAATGGTCGATGCATCGGTCCATCCGGCGCTGTAGAGGGGAATGGGACCTAGCACAGGTCGCCCCTCCCCATCCTTTATCACCGAATGAGCAGTCGATTGAGGTTGCATTTTGGTCGGACTCCGAATGACATTATCAATGCAAAGAGCCTTCCGTAGAAGGCGGGCCGGCTGGCCGGCCGGCTGAAGGAGCCGCCTTGAATAAGTTCTCTGCGGTTTGCTTCTCCTTTTCATATTGAACGAATTAAGTATACTTGAAGATGGAAGAGCTTCTAGGTGTGCTCAATCATGCTTAACATTTATAAGATTCGACATTTATTTAATCAATGAAACGACAGAAGTATGATCCACATTCCAGAATTCAATAATAGCGGTCGCCGATCGTGCTTGAATATTTAGTATGTTGAGTCGATACGAATCTGCAAATCATAGAAGAACAGTGGATATTGCACGATGCGACATTATACCCAACATTATTATGTTATTTTAATTCAATGGTAATTGAGTATAAAACGTCATAATATACTTAAGGATTAATATCATGGATAAATTAGTGGACCCATGATAAAAATATGAGAAATGATTGGATAACTGTTTTTAATATATCGTAATAATAAGTTTTGGATCACAAAAAATCAAATTATAAATAATCATAAATTTTTGTAAGTCTCGCCCTTTATAAGCTTCATCCCTTCAAAAATTTATAATTCTTAACAAACTATCATTCTCACAAAAGACTGTTATACTTCCTAAAATTATATCAGATTAATTTTTGAGTCATTGAAAACCTCAAATTAGTATCCTCATAATATATTAACCCATCGTCAAAATTATTGAGTGGCAATGAGTTAATAGAAATGGCAAATCGTGTGTAAATCCTTATGGACATTAATTAGGATTTTTAATAATTCGAAAATTAATTTAGAGCAAATTTGTTACAAACATACTTATTTGAGGTTTTTAGGAGTCTAGGAGCCTATTCCTAGACTTGAATATGTTCTTAAATTGCTTCGTTTGACCTCTAGGAGTCTAGGAGTCTGCTCCTACCCAATAATTAAGGGGACTTGAATAATGTCTTGAAATTGCTTTGTCTGAACTCTAGGAGTCTAGGAGTCTAGGAGTCTACTCCTACTCAATAATTAAGGGGGCTCACTTATGTCGGGAGGGTTCTTTCAACCGAATTGTTGGCCTAATATCCCTAGTTATATATATATATATATATATATACAAATCGCACGAAGCGTCGACGCACGCGCGCACGTACATCCCCCCCTCTTTCTCTCTCTACACGACAGAGGAGTAGAAGAGAGAGAAAGTCAGGTAGCGATGAGCTCTTCGTCTTCTTCTTCCCACCCGACGCGCCACCGCTAGAAACCTCCAGAGAGCCCTGGAAAAACCCCCGATCTCCCCCGCGGCGACCCTCGACTCCGGCGACCTCGACACCTCCGGATCCGACGGCGGCGGCGGCGGCGGCGGCTACTGCATTGGCGGCGACGAGCGATGTGGGATGCTCGAGGCCTTGATGAGCCTGCTCTCCTCGTGCTGGAACCCCTTCGGGACCAACAGTAATGCCGGCTCCGGCGACGGCGGCGGCGGTTGGGGGAGGGAAGGGAAGGACGGGCTGCTCTGGTTCCGGGACCTGGGGAGGTGCGCGACCGGGGAGTTCTCCATGGCCGTCGTGCAGGCGAACCAGGTGCTGGAGGACCAGAGCCAGATCGAGTCCGGCCGGTTCGGGACGTTCGTCGGCGTCTACGACGGCCACGGCGGGCCCGACGCCGCCCGCTACGTGTGCGATCATCTGTTCCGGCACTTCCAAGGTCCGTTTCTTGATGATCAACTTTCCCCGAGGTCGAACCCTTTGATTGATCGGAATGTTGTTGATGAATTGAGGATTTTTATGTGGTGGGTTTTCTCATTCGTTGGAAGTTTCTTGTCGAAGTTGTGCAGAGATTTCTGGGTTTGCTGAAATTTTTATTGGGTTCTGATCGTTTGGCTTATAGAGGTTGGCGCACATAGCCATTTTCGTTCTTGCCGACTAAGCATACCCTTTGTGAAGTACTGCATGCAGATTTTATTAATTTACTTATTTTAGTTTTGGCTCATAATTATGTTCAATTTGTAATGAATCTTGGATTAGCAGACTCATTTCGAGTAGGATGTAGCTGGGTCCAATTTGGTAAGAGAATTTGAGAGAGAACTTTGCTCAACTTCTGCTTTTGAACTTTCAGAAGCTTATATCAGGCACAGTTAAATGCATCCGGATCTGAATCATCTCTCCTGTGCGAGTGCGCATGTTCTTCATCTTATTAAACTTAGCTATGCCTGTAGGATGGGCCTAGTTGAAACTGGGATTGAGAGAAAGACCAGTGGATGTCATGGTTAATGGGGAGGCATCCATAGCTCTTTTTGCCGTATCTTGTCTTTTCCCTTGTTTTGTGTAATTGTGCTATTTAAGGAGGGGCCTTCTTATCTTGGCGCTCTTAGGCTTTGTGTTGATGCAGCATTATCAGCTGAAGCAGAGGGAGTTGTGACACGTGACACCATTCAAAGGGCATATCAAGAAACGGAGGAGGGATTTACAGCCCTTGTGTCAGAGTTATGGAGTACTCAGCCGAATATAGCTTCCTGTGGTTCCTGCTGTCTAGTTGGAGTGATACATCAGAGGACCCTCTTTGTAGCAAACCTTGGCGACTCTCGGGTAGTATTGGGCAAGAAAGTTGGCAATACAGATGGCATTGCTGCCATACAGCTATCAGCAGAGCATAATGCGAATATTGAGTCTGTCAGGCAGGAACTTAAAGAGCTACACCCAAATGACCCCCAAATTGTTGTTCTCAGACATGGAGTTTGGAGAGTGAAAGGCATAATTCAGGTATTTCTCTCTAGCTCAACAATTCATGCGATGCTGCTGGCTGATTGAAAATTTTCTCTTTGTTTTGTTTTAGCTTGTACCTAGATCCAATTTTCCAATTTTTAAACAATGTCTGGAGTTGATCTTCAGTTAATTATGGTATGAAGATCTGAATGTAAGCCTGATTGGGAAGATCTTCTAATTTTTATAAATGAATTATATCTTTTATGGAGAAAGAAAGCACTCCATTCTGTCTCTTTCTCTTCTTAATTAAGCTTCCAAATGGAGGATCGTTTGGACAGATTTCCCATTAATTCCCTCAGTCTTTAAGTATCACAAGAGCATTGGGCTCTACCTTCTCGCAACATGTGAAGGAATCTTTTAAATGATGACTGCTGTAAATTTTGCTATTCTAAGTTTTTGGGTTCCGTGGTGGTTAGAGCATGAAACTTGTCGTTGTTGTCATCTTGTTGGTTTTTAACTTTTTATGTAGTGAAGAGTAGACGAGATTGCGTGCTTCTAATTATGGGTTGAAAATTTATTGTCTATTGGAAATTCTGGGACAAACTAGATACTCCTTTCCTCGCGACCAATGACAAACTAGATAACTTTTAATTCTGTTTAATCACACAATTCATACTTACCCCAAATCCACAATTAAAGTTGGTTTTGACATGTTTATGCGTAATGGTAAAAAATTACTATGATAAGTATGTTTGGAAGGGTCTATGGATTTGTGTTGAGAATTGAAGTTGGTTCAGATTATTGAGTACTATTTATCAAATAGCTGACAAAAGGTAGTTATGTTAAGTGGTCTGTGGATGTTATAGCTTAAAAGAAGCAAGAGATGCTATTTAGTTTTTTATATGACAAAAGGTAGTTATGTTAGATTTAATATTTAAATATTCCCACAGTAAGTACATCTCAGCCATGGAGTTTATGTACAACTTGATATTGATGTCATTGGTTGCCTTTTGCTGTTGATGTCATCTTTTGATTCGAAAAAACCAATATGAGTCTCATCTGATTATGCACCTGAATGCACTTGATATTCCTACGATAAGTACATTTCAGCCATGGAGTTTATCTACAACTTGATATTGATTGCCTTTTGTTGTTGATGTCATCTTTTGAATAGAAAAAACTGGTATAAATCTGATCTGATTGTGCACCTAAATGCACAGATTTCTAGGTCTATTGGTGATGTGTACCTGAAGCATGCACGGTTCAACACGGAACCGCTTAATCCAAAATTCAGACTTCCTCAGCCTTTGAATATGCCTATTTTAACTGCTGATCCGGCAATTATCTCTCACCCTATTCATCCAAATGATTCTTTTCTTATTTTTGCATCTGATGGCCTATGGGAACATTTGACTAATGAGAAAGCAGTAGAGATTGTCAACAGCCATCCTCGGGCGGTAAGATTTTCTCTTTGTAGAACTTTCATGAACATTTTTCTTCCATGGAGACTTAACATTTGTTATGACAGTTTTCGCATGAGCATTGAGATTGCTTCTTCTTATTAGTTTGCATGAATTTTACATTACTAGGCATTCCGATGCAGTCCATCTTTATTTTACCTTAAAAGTGTTGGAAAATAAATTAGCTCTGTTGGCACTCTGAACTGACTAATCTTCCTGAGTATTTATGGGCAAGTTTCTGTTTTTCTTTTATTCTTTTTTCCCCCCAGGGAAGTGCCAAAAGGCTGATTAAGGCTGCTCTCCAAGAAGCCGCGAGAAAGCGAGAAATGCGTTATTCAGATCTTCGCAAAATCGACAGGAAGGTTCGGCGGCATTTTCACGACGATATAACAGTCATTATTTTATTCTTGAACCATGATCTGATATCCAGAGGCTCTGTGCTAGATTCACCAATCTCTATTCGAAGTGCTTTACAACAATGATAATCAAAATGAATTCATGTTTCTTCTGATTTTGGCCAAATCCAAGGAAATTGCGTTTTTATCATTGTCTAGACATCTCATGATGCATGGCTGGGAGCGACATTTCAAACTGACATGCCGCTGGAGCACTATACTAAAAACACCGAAAGAGTGTATTCAGTTCTACGATTCTTGTAAGTAACAATTTTACCAGCTCCGAAACGATTATGAACTTAGTGTTCTTGTGATACCTTAAATTGAAATACATGGGAAAACCGAGTAAGATACCTTGCTGCATTCGCCATGAAGTTTGGGCAACTCAAGTCTGATATGAAAATGTTCTGAAGGTTCTCACTGCATGTAAGCTTCTTAAATTTGACATTGTTGATGATTTTATCCTACTTGGCCAAGTCGGGGTAGATTTCCTTCCCCTTCCTTTGGCTAATCTTCCAAACCTCGTGTCTACCTTTCTGATCCAAGATAAACGGTGGCATCGTGGGTTCAGAACCCAGATGGTACGATGAGCTTGGTGTCGAGGTTTTCTTGCTTGATTTGCTAGAAGTCCTCATGTCACACAGGACTAACAGGAAGAAATGCCGCGCCGATCCGGTGTGGTCATTTTTGGCACAGACACACTAATACAATCCGGACACAACATCAAAGTGGAAATTTAACCCGAGAAGTTGGGACGTGGCATTTTTAGTATCCAACAATTGCTTAGGAGCCAGAAAATTGGTGTGTTGCAGACTACATTCACTCCCCTAACCACCTCATATGCTATGATTGAAAAGCATAATTATACTGTGAAATGACAAATCGATCATAGTATCCACATAACACGTTTGTTCTGCCAATATACTTTCTCTAAGTCAAAATTGATACTCTCCATCTTCATTTCTGAAACCGGCCTCGTGCACATTTCTGGTATAGAAGAAAAAAATCGTTTCGATGTCATTTTTGATTACATTCCTTATGTGTGAAAGACCAAATCCATTTGATTCTGCTCTTATGGTCTAGCCATCGCCATGTCTCCCTTTTCTTGTTGTTAGAAGGCTTCCAAATGCCACAACCATCAAAAGGTTTGGCCATTAAATATCACATGACAAAGGACACCAGGAAATGCTCAGCAAAAGCCGCACCCCGGTCTCGTCATTAATCCTGGTTGTGTGTGTCTGTCTTCATTGAAGGCTCTAATGGCAGGTCCGTCTTTGTCCTCTGACCTGAAGGACAGTATTAAGAGACGAGACATGGATTAAATGGCAGGTCCAACTTTGAAAAATATAAGAGATGCGAAATGCTATATGCTCAGAGAAGTCTCAAAAGGAAAACAGCTCAACAGAACCATCGATGATGAATACTCAAAAGAACATGTATCACATGAACTTTTTGGGGAATTTGAGCAACGGTATGCAGAGAATTTATTATCACCACACCAATATTAGACATCATAACGCCATTGGCAGGAAAACAAATCCCATCCACTACTTTGATTTCACATACATGAACCAATACGAAATTCTTTCTTTTGGACTCGAGATGATAAATTCACTACCATCATATATTGGCTCCAATCAGCACCATTTGTTTTCATTACACAGAAATTAATCTGCGAGATTTGCATATGACTTTAATATTTGAGTATGGCGACGGTAAATAATATATTCTTAGATTACTGACCTGATTTCTTCCCCTTCTTTGAAGTGGATTTGGTATGTTTCAAGAAGCCTTTGGGTGATTCGGTGAAAAGATAATCATATTTCTCTAAAATTCTCGTTTTCTCTTCAACTAGGCCTGAAACCTCGTATGCATCTGCCACCTTCTGAATTATTGACTTCTCTGGTGGCTTCCGATCAAAAGATTCAAGGCCTTTGAAAAGCTTCACATTTAACAAGGTAAAATGTATAAGGTTCAGGGAATTGTAGGAAAACAAAAAGAAAGGCCAGTTCCTAACAAGCTAGAGATGGACTAATTAATCATAATCATCTAAACATAATAAACAAAATAGATAGACAACGGGCAACTATTCAAAAATCACTGAATTTTTTAAATTTAAATATTCTTTAATAGTTGTTCCAAAAAGGAAATGACAGCTTGGTGTAGCAAAAGATGGTATTTGAGAGAGACGGAGGGGAGGATGCAATCCAAAAATCATTTCCATATGAACCTTCTTAATATGAGATTGAGCGGCAGAAACTCTCTTTTAAGTAGTTCACAGGAAACTTGATGCAAAATTTAATTTTTTCCATGCTTATGCATAAAATTTCCTCTCAGAACTTCGCTGAGGCCTCATAGATTTGGTAGTTATCATTATCAGGATGTCGCCGCAAACATCTCGTGAATTCAAGAATTTCTGAAAATCTTCTTGTCAAAGACTACCATGGTCTTGTAAGTTAAAGTTTAGCTCGTCGGTCAGAGTTTCACATCATAATGTCCTTTTACTTGAAGCATGTGAATTTTAAGTTCCACAGAATTCCTACCTTTATAAGATGCTCCAGCATATTGTTTCGATAGTAGATCGCTATCATGCTGGTGCATAGACTCCATGGTACAGAATGTAGATCACTACCGATTTTCTTCACCCAAAATCTGTGGGCTTCTTCTGCTCTATGGTCCATGTCTAGAGCCCGGATCAACATTCCATATGTACCCATTGTGTTTCCCTGTCCTTTGCTCAGCATCCATTTAATTACCTAAAAGTGCAAGGCAAAACCAGGTCTAAAGTCAGACAGACTGACTGCTCATAGTGCACTACCTTTTGAGTGCGGCAAGCTCAAAGAACAAAAATAGAAAAGAACTACAAAATCTCACACTTCTTCTGAAACAAAGATCAACAAGACATTCATCCTACAAAATTTAACAATTTTAGCAGCTCACAGCAAATGTTTCTCAGGGAAATTCTACTGAGATTACCTGGACTATCCTATGCCACTGGTGTTGTTTCTCAAGAACAATCAATGCCCTCCTAATTGAAGCAAGCGGAAATTTTTGTTCCCATGCAACCCAGGCATCCAGAGCACCATAAACTGATTGTTTGCTGTCCTTCAGATCAAAGAGCTGTCGTTTTTAAGAAGTAAAGCAATGAGAAAATGCACAAATATATTACCTGAAGAAATGTCTGTAAAAATTCTTCAATAAAGTCAAAAGTGGAAGAAGATTAAGTTGCTACACAAAACCAAGAGTGCATTTGCAAACCGAAACCATTCCCAATGGCTTTGCATGTCAAAATTTATTTGGGGGTTCTGATTAGGCACGGTTGTTGATAAGATAAAGTCAAATGGATTTTAAATTATAGCAGGGCCTTCTGAGGGTGATTGACAAAGCTAGTTACTACCAACGGAAGCTAGACTAAGTATGTGACAAAGTATATTGAGGAAGAAGTTATGCAATAAAGAGCGACTAGTTGCAGCTCAGCATTTCAGCAGCCGGTCATAACATGAATGGAATGAGGATCTTGGAAGGAAGAATTAGGAGAGTATATAGCATGATGATGCAGCAAACAAAATGAAACAATTTGCTAGTGAGATGATGATGGACCTATGTTTCAATAGTAAGAGTTTTAATAGATTAATAGTCTTATCAGTTGGCTTTGATCCAAGTCATTAAGAATTTAGTCAAGTTCCTTTTCTATTTAAACAGGACATTAGGTTTCTCATTTCTATTTGAAGTAGGATCTATGTTTTCTATATAAGTATCTGATTTCAAGTTGGAATACATTATAACAGAATTTTTAAATATGATATGATATTAATGATAAATTTTGACATTTTAGCAGTTGTTTGCTATGGAGTTGTGTGATGAAATTCATTCCTTGAAATGATGCTTAAGAACCCTAGATTATGATGCTTAGGAGGTCTTGAGCACAATGCCTAAATAAAGAACAGTAAATTCTTTTAAACATCACACATAAACCTCATAAACACCACACCTTAAGCATCATGCTTAAATATAAAACTGCATCACAATAGTAAAAAAAGCATAGGAGTTATAATACTTCAATAAACGTGATGAATTAATAACGTTATTATAAAGCCCTTCAAATCCTATTCCAAGTAGCAATAGGAACCTAGAACCCAATTCCATTATAAATAGAAACCCAAGAAATCTACTTGATACTACAACTCAAGCTAAAAGAAGAATTGTAAACCCACTAGGTCTCTTATTTGAGTTGTTGAAAATCCAATGCCTATTTACAAGAAAACTTGATTCTAGTGCAGCTATTTCCACCGATGATGGCTCTCAGCTTGCTTGGTTATTCGTGCTGCATCATTTACCTAAATTGACAAAGTGACATGAGACATTCATCACATGATTTTCTTGCCAATTTACCTTAAGTGTATGACAAGCTTTCACACAATTATACTAACTCACACTCCAAAATTTCCTGGAATATAATTAGATTCTACTTATCAGTCAACTTCCTGCTAATGTGATTTTCTATCCTAATATATGGCAAATTAGAGGAATAACTCTCATATTAGCTTCATTTACGGAGCAGCGTTCTACGAAGTTTAATGTTCAAGAACTACTTCCATCGAGTAATACTTACTGTGCTAATTAGAAAATTGAACCTATCGTTTCTTGAAACATTTTCTCCGATCCTGGGCTTCTGTGATCTTTCTATTTCCTGCCCACCATGTAAGGCAGCATGAGCATCACCCTCTACCTGCAATACAATCACCAAGTTCAAGTCAAACGACAGCAACTACGAAAAAAGAAACTTAAGACAGATATGATTGCAATGAATTTTGAAGTTGGTTGAGGTGAAGGATAAACTGGAAGGCTAATCATCGGGGAACATCCTGCACATACAGGTCTTTCCATACACCAACAATTCTAAATATTTGCAATAGACCACTAAATCTACATATGCCATGGGAGCTTCAAAATGAATACTTTTCTGATGTGATTTGGGGATTGAAAGAAGACAGCAGAGCGTAGAAAGGTAAGTTGTATGATACAAGTTACACCCAATACATATGTCTTGATTATCAATATGACACTACCTAATATTACATGTCAGCCACCCACCAAAAAGAAAAAATCCTCTTGGTATGCCCCCCTCATGATGGAGGCTAGATATTTTCCATGCCCATCTTGCAAACAAGGGAATAAAAATGAATATACTCTTAGCCCAAGGTGAAAATATCTACCAGTCACTTTATGGACTTCACAAAAGATCTACAAATGAGCCTGTTGTCTAGTTTCACTTGAGAAATTCTTATTAATTTCAATATATGTCCTGCTCTAACACACCGAACCAGACTGTGATCAATGCCAATAGCAGTCGCTTTTTCATCACAATAGAGTAAGATCAGTTGCTCAACTTTTAGTCCTACAACTTCAACTAATTTCTCAGGCAAAATAAGTCTGATAACATCTCCTGTCACAACTGTATACTCAGCATCTGCACTTGATCTAGAAGTTTACTTCACTAATAAACTAGGTTACCACCAATGCCAAATGTGAACCTTCTAACATCAGCAGACCTAGCGCATTCTGTGTCAACATATTCTTCTGTCTTCAATGACCATCGTATGAGAGCAGCTTCTAAATGAAGCCTTTAAATATCTCAAACCACAAAAGAGAATTCCATATGAGTGAGCAAGGAAAGTTGACTGAAAAGGCCATCTATCTACCAAGGAGGTTGAGGAGAAATACAGTTACAGCAGATGTTATTTTTAGATATTGAGAAGGACCACAGAGAAAAATTATGTCAAGGATTTTGGATGAAAGGCGTACAAGTCGAATCAAGCAAGCCATGGAGCACATGTAATTGAACCGTTACATTAAAAAGCACAAAGGGATTCCTAAGAAACTCTCTATAGCAATAGGCCTACATCAAACTTCACCTTTTCAATCCTATCATTTTCCCTTGTTAAATAAAAAGCTTACAAGGCACATTCAATTGCAGTACCTGCTGCATGTTTTCTACAGATGGTATAGTAAAGGTGCATCAACCTAAGAGTAAATGCAAAGAATATGAAAGAATAAACACAAAGAATGACTTAAAAAGGCACCTGCAAATCTAAGGTTAAAGGCATATATACGATCGATAATGGGGTTGAATACACAAGAAACAGAAGCTCCATCAAAAAAGATTAATCCCTAATTCCTTAAACAAGCAATAACCCATTCTCCAAAAACATGTTATTATTACTGGACCTACAAGGATACATTGACAGGAGGGGACAACCTCAGGCCTCCCTTAAAAAGAAAGAGGGCAGAACTTGTGTTTTCTTATGTTTATCACTTATGCTACTTCATTTCCAAGAACAAGTTAACCTAAAAAAGTGGGCTGATTTTACCAATCAGAGCACACAAAAAATGATTTAGTAAGCACCTTTAATGATGACTCTTCTGCTCCACTAGTGCAATTTCCATATATATGAGACTGGACCATTGTAGTGTAACTGGAACCAAGTTTCTCGACACGAACCACTCCATATTGAGTTAAACGTCCAACCTGTGCAAAGCAACCATATCAGCATATGTTATAGTCTCCAATGTATCATTAATCAGTTCAAAGACAAGTCCCCCTCATAAGCCAATTACAAAGAAAATTGCCATCAAATGCAACTTCTGGAAATTGACAATGATTCAAAGCATGTAACAACAGGGAAAAGTCCTCTACAAGTCATTGCAAAGTTTAGGACTCTAAATTATGGGTTTCAAGGAACAGAGAACTCAACAGAACTACATCGGTATCATCAGGAAGGACAGTGGAGATGAAGACCACGGCAAGATTAACTAAGTTTTACTGGATCAATTATTAAAAACGTCAATGCCCAAATATAATTCAAGTCTCAATTACTTAGACAAGTGACACAAGGCCATCCATGCAGAAGCAATTATGATATTGAGGGGAGAATGAAAAGAGAAGGGCTCACAAGGGAGGATATTGCCAGTGATCTCCGCATCGGTGGGGGTCTCTTGCCTCAACCTCACAAATTCAGGGTATACTCCATCTCCAGGTCCTGTGGAAGAACAACTCCTGAGTCAAGTACAAAGGAGCACCGACAGTAACCACGGTGCAATCATCACAAAACACGCAAAACGACTTCTCATCGTGTAACTCTACTAAGAGTCATCATGCCAAAAACAAACACACCTCAACAATGACGCCGGAGAGCCCCCCTACTAACGCTTGCATACTAACTGAACGGTGCTTGCATACTAAGCCCGGTTCACTTAATTGGTACAATGCGACGCGGCAAGCTTGTATTAAAACCCATTCGCAGTCTGCCGCGACTAGCATCACCTAACGTACCGATTTAGTAGACCCATCTTAGCATACCTAGCATTACTCTATGGAACCATCCAAGATCATAACTTTGTCAGCAAAATCAGTCGAAACATCTAATTGCATTCCGGACGCTAAAATGGCCAAGGGCTGGCACGCCGCCACTCATTCTGCGCTACTGAACACCAACCAGGAATGGCCGCAGCACAGGGCCAATTCATCCCAAAAGGTTCATAGTCGCAGTTCAATTACATGGATAAGCAAAGCTTGAAAAAGGTGACTTATTCAGTTCGATTGGAGTTGAACGCGAAGTCGCTGTAGAGAGAGAGAGAGAGAGAGAGAGAGAGAGAGACGGACTCGGGGGCTGTGGCGGCGGCCGCGAGCGCTCAGCCGATGCTGCGGTGGCTGCGTACGGTGGAGCGCGGCCGCGGCGACTGCGGCGGTCGCTGCTACGCGGCGCGACGTGCGGCTGCGGTTGCCACGGAGCCGCCGGTCTACGGCGGCGCTGATGGGCTTCCGAGGCGGCGGTCGATAGTCGGTGGCGGAGGAGCGAAGGGCTTTGGCAGGAGCGTTTGGCGATTCCAATTTCACTCTATGCCTTCTGGGGGGAAATGTGGATATTGAGAAAATGGAGGGGTGGAAAATCGGAAATGTAAAGGGCGGTTAAATAAAATGCATGAAAATTTGAGGAATTCTAAATTTTTACAGTAGAGAAATTAAAAGATGCATTATCTGTGCAAAAAATAAATTACCAATTAGTTTTATCATGAAAAATTGACGAATGACGTACACAAAAATAATAATTATGAATAAGTAGCCATCTTTTTTTTATACGACTGGCAACTTTTAAGATTAATTACGTTTTAACACAATTATATAGCAAAATCGAAAATGACACCGTTTAGGTATACATATATTTCATTATTTAATTTAACCAGCATGTGATGTTTTTCGGTGACACGACTTGATAGAGATGCTAAAACCAAACTATGATATGTATATATGAATTCTCAATCCTGTTTGTTTATTATGGAGATTTGTATACATTATTTAGACCTTTTTAACATATGATAAACCTAATATAATAATATCTTTTTATAGATGGAGTAATTTGTATGAAATATATATAACATAATGTTTCTAGTATAACGTAATGTTTCCATAATCTTTTTCATCTTAGCAAGGATTTAGGTGATGCAATAAAACCATAGACGACTTTAGTCTATCGATTAATATATATATATATATATATATATATATATATATATATATATATAACACATAATTTTTCTAGTATAATGTAATGTTTCCATAATCTTCTTCATCTTAGCAAGAATTTAGGTGATGCAATAAAACCATAGACGACTTTAGTCTATCGATTAGAATCCTCAAAGTTAGGGGGCTGGAAATGAAAATACTCTAAAGATAATGAATAGACCATAATTGGATTTTGTGTGTATTTAAATCCTCGAAATTGTGGATCCAATGATATAAATCATAATGATGAATCATATTTCTTATCTTTTTCATGAAATTTTTAACTAATAGTTGAAATTATCCTTAAAGAATATAATAGTTGAGCTTAAAGAAATTATTATGGGATAGTTTTTACTATATTGTAAGAATAACAAAAAATCAAATAACAAATAATTATAAATTATTATGAGACCCTCACTCTTTCGAGAATTTGTACATCATAATATATTGTTATTCTCACAATAGTCCAAAGACAATTATGCTGGTAAAAACCTTCAACTCAACTCCAGAGTTCTATAATAAGAGACTATGCTGGTGTAAAAGGTACAAGTGACTCATTCGCGAGCAATCAGGACCACCTGTTTCCCGACATTGCGGCCGGAAAACAGCCCAACCAGGGCCGCCGGACCGCTCTCGAGCCCTTCGACGGTGTCTTCAATATATACAATCCTTCCCTCTTTAGTGGGAGGCAAAACCATCTCTAGGAATTTCGGGTAGAGATGATAATAATCAAGCGCATTGAAACCTTCCATTCGAACTCGCTTCGTGATGAGCTGCATCAGGTTGTGCACGCCTTCGGGCTGCTCAAGGTTGTACTGCGAGATCATTCCACATACCGCGATTCGACCATGAAGCTTCATGTTGAGTAGCACCGCATTCAGCGTCTTTCCCCCGACATTTTCGAAGTAGATGTCGATCCCCTCAGGGAAGTACCTGAAAGATTTCGAGATGGAAAACCGTCAGCTCGAGCCGGCTTTGTGCTCGTGCGCATACATGTAAGGTGGTTGATTCGCTCAATCGTCATTAGTGTGTTCCGAACTAACCTTTTCAGTGCTGCATCCAGATTTGATTCTTCCTTGTAGTTGAAAGCTTCGTTGAATCCAAGCTTGTTCTTCAGCAAGTCGACCTATTTTGCGGAAATGAAAGAGGAAATGAAGAGATTAGTTAACAAAGGGAGTACTTCTGCATTTACTTTAGCGGATTGATGAGGATATAAATCCGACATGGCGATCCTTGCAGATGCTAAATGTGATCGGAAAACCAAATTAGCGCCATGTCGGAGGGGGGATGTTCCCTAAACTACTGTCATTCGAGGAAATTCAATGTCGGACAAATGTGAGAAGATTACCTTCTCTTTGCTACCGGCACTGCCAACGACATAGCAACCGAACAACTTCGCAAGCTGGCCAACAAGCTGACCAACCGCCCCTGATGCGGCCGATATAAAAACAGTTTCTCCTTTCTTTGGAGAGCATAACTCAATAAATCCGCCATAAGCAGTCAGGCCTGGCATGCCTGCAGAGTTCAGGTTTGTCGAAACTAGACTGAGCGTCAAAATTTTGCCAAAGCTAAAAAGCAGGAGCGCTACGGCTACGGCTAACTATCGTGAGGCAAGGTTACTTATCCAGAAGAGAAGCTATCAAGAAGTTCCTGAATTACACACTCGTTGCATAATTCAATCAACTAATAGTGCTGCAGAACTTGCGATAGAACTGTCGAAAGTGTGCATCAACAGGAAGACTTGGAGCGAAAAATATGGTTCATTAACATTGAAGGAGCAGATACGTTAGATGATTGAAGAGTGTACCCAAAAGACCGGTGTAGTAAGAGAGAGGAACGTCGGTGTGTTCGATCTTAAAGCAAGTCTCTGGCGCGGTAAGTAGACTGTACTCCTCCCATCCGGTGGGGCCCCAAACCAAATCGCCTTTCTTGAAATTCGGATGCTCAGATTCCAGGACTCTTGCCACTCCAAATCCGGTAACAGGCTGCACAGATATGTCGACACGCGCTAACGCATTTGGTGAACATAAATTTCGAAGCGATTCGTCAGAATCACAAGCACAATGTTTACAGAGCCATGTTCAATGTTGTTTCGTTTCAAACAATTATGTACTTCTTTGTTCTATACCCTGTGCAAGCTACTTTCATCAGTCATCATCCTAACACGGTGAATGGAAGCGATGAAAGCAAGCCGTGTTGGCTTGTTAAATGTGATTTCATCGGACCGCCCAAATGCAAAACGTGAAAGCTTCTCTACCTACGAGCATGAACTCGGTTCTTTCAATTCACCAAATCCTCCAACACATTTTTCGGGAACTATTGGGACACATTTAGAACAATGGGTATGCTTTCAAAGGCGCCTCCAATGGGGTCGTACCTCAGAGATTACAAGAACAGGACATAAAGAAAGAAACGATCCTTTGATAGAATCACAGTTGTGACAAAAATGCAACGTATAACCAGTCCTGAAATACTATTTAGCCAGCCTGAGAATCAACAATCCAAGAACGGTAGCAAGCAAAAGCATGCAAAGTCAAATTCTCAGAAACCAATGTAAAACGACACAAATTTTCACAAGGAACAAAAGAAAAAAGAAAGAGTTGAGCCGGGCTCACCGAACCAGGTTGGAAGGAGGGGATATAGCTCTCAGCCGGGTCGGTGAGCTTCCGCATACGGCCCCTCATGTAAGGATCACAGGAGAGGTAGAGATTCTTCACCAGCACTCCCTTGGAGCCTTCGGCGACAGCACTCGTCAGTTCAATGGTCGACTCCGTCACCTCCATGTCTGACTCTTTGGGGAAGGCTCCCTTCGCAACAAAGTCCCTGAATATCACCTGCTTGTTCCTCATCCTTTCTTCTCTTTGCTTCTCTCTCCTCTCGACGGAATGCGCGAAAGATCCAAGAAAGCTAAAAGCTTAGGAGAGATGCGGGGTGTTGGAGCGTCTCTATATGCAGAGATGGATTGATGTTTCTCAGCTGTGACCGGGTGGAAATACAAAGACCGGATAGAACAGACAAGTCTCGCAACAAGAATCGCACACGGCAATGATGCTAGGTAAAGCAAGAACCTGACAAACTCACGCATCAAGCAAACAAACCAAGCAAGTGCAGCCACTCATGCATCAGATCAACACAGAAGATCAGGCGCTCATGCTCGGTTTGACCGCCTCAGCCTACCAAGAAACTTCAAAAACCCCAGAAAAAGACGACGACAATGACGTCCGGCGTCCACTGTCAACCGCGAACAGATAGCGTTGATACTGTCTGAGCCACGTGTGCACGATAGCATCCACGCATTGCTCCATAAAGAAGACAACAGGATAAATCTTTTTATGAAGGTCGTCTTCCCGAATGGGGTTGCCATCTTGGACAGATTCAACCCCCCAGTCTTTATCACTGTCGATCGACTTCATTGAGACGATCAAGTCCATTGCACCTCCACGTCACAGATTCAACCCCTAGTCTTTAACCCCCATTAAGTGATTTTCCGCCAACATTGTGAGATAGACTTAATTAGTAAGACGTGAAAATATTTATGACTCAATTAGTACAATTAAAAGATTTATGATTGAATTTGTAAAAGTGCAATAGATCTATGACTTTTTTCGTAATTTTCTCAAATTCAAGTTAGTATGTATACAATACTTTATGTAATGATTGTTCCATTTTGTCTCTCTTTCTCTAAACTCAGGTTAATTACTCGAAAAATTCAACGTAGCCTAGCCTGGCACGAAACCACCTTATTTTATGCATGCACCAAACTTAATATGAATGATGTTTTCTCCTTGAGCTTTTGGGCCGGAACCAATTATTCTTCACGAGCGTGAATCTATAACCAAGAAAAGATGAACTTTTAAAAAGGAGATGATGGCAGCTGCATGAACATGTTACTTACGTGGACAAATTTTATTAATTTTTTAATATGTTTGTCAATTTTTTATATCATTTTTCTTTCTTTTTTTTTTTTTTTTTTTTTTTTTTTAAATTTCTTTCTTTGTTGGTTGCCCAGCCTTGGTGATGGCCGGCGACCAGCCACAAGCTATAATTAGCGAAGGTTGCCCTCATCAATCTCAAGCAAGGTCACCCTCACTAGGATCTAGCAAGGGGCAGCCTCATGACCTCGAGCAAGGCTAGCCCTCGCTAGCCTTCAAGGAGGGTCAATCTCAACCTTTCTATTCAAATCAAAGAGACAAAAAGGCTCCGCATTTCTCCAAAAAGGCTCAATCTCAACCTTGATTCTCAGTGGAAGAAGTCTTAAAAGAAATCTTCTCACCTCAGACCTGACCTTGCTAAAGGCTAATGATGGTTGGCCTTGCTAGTTTCAGGTGGGGTACCAACCTAAAAAACTCTAAATTGGTACTACTATAATAAATTTACCAAAAACTAATTATTTTGTCACAAAAAACTCTAAATTGGTTCACCAATGATAAATTTATCCTCTATTAATTTCCATTAAATTTTACTGTCAAATCGCTGAGTTGGATGACATATAGCAATTGACGACGAGCATGTCAATTTGAGGTTTTACCCTCCATTTGTCACAAGTGTACAAATTTGTGATTTTTCGTAATATTAATTCAATTTAACGAAAACTAACATAAGGTAAAATTATCATAAATGTACTGGTTTAGAGTTTTTTGTGGCAAGAGCATTGGTTTGAGGTAACTTTGTTACATATGTATGAGTTTGGATTTTTTCATGTATTAACCCAAAATAAAATACCAATTAATTTTATCATGAAAATTTGACAAATGGAGTACAAAAAATAATAATTTTAAATAAGTAGTAATCTTTTTTACATGAATGACTACTTTTAACATGAATTAACATGTTTAAGCACAACTATATACCAAACTCAAAAATGACACCGATTAAACATACATACATTTTAAAATGAAATATGTCAAAATATATGAACACTAAAATCAATGTATGATACATAAACATGGAATAATATATATATATATACACATATATATTTTACAGATGGAGTAATTTGTATGAAAAAATAAACATATATGACGTAATGTTTACGGTAATCTTCTTCATCTCAACAAGGATTTAGTTGATGCAATAAAACCAAAGACAACTCGTCTATTGATTAGATTCCTCAAAAATAGGGGCCACAAATGAAAATACTCTTAATGAAAATGAATAGACCATAATTGGATTTTGTGGGTATATAAAAAAAATGAAATTGCAAATCCAACTATATAAGTCAAAACGATGAATCGCATTTCTTATTTATTTACGAAATATAAGTAATTGAACTTAATCTAAAGAATATTAGAGTTGAACTTAATAATTCACAGAGCTCTATCACAAGAGACTACCAATGGAAAAGGAGAAGATCTTATCGGAAACACAAGCAAAAGAGACTATGCCAATGGAAAAGGTACAACAAGTGATTTATTCGCGAGAAACCAGGACCACTTGTTTCCCGACATTGCGACCGGAAAACAACCTGACCAGGGCTGCTGGACCGTTCTCGAGCCCTTTGAAGGTGTCTTCCACATATACTATCCTTCCCTCTTTTATCTAAGGCAAAACCATATCCAGGAACTTCGGATAGAGATGATAATAACCAAGCACACTGAAACCTTCCATTTGAACCCGCTTCATGCTTATTTGAATAAGGTTGGGTGCGCCTTTGGGCTGCTTGAGGTTGTACTATGAGATCATTCCACATACCACGATTCGACCATGAAGCTTCATATTGAGTAATATTGCATCCAACGCCTTTCCCCTGACATTTTCAAAGTAGATGTCGATCCCCTTAGGGAAGTAAAAGAGTATAAATTTGAGTTTGATCGCACACAATCGGTGTGGGGATTTGTATTATATTTATAATATGTACATGAGCGGGAAAAATACAATTAAAAAGATCTTACAAAGATAACAATCTACAGTATTAGTAATAGCAATCTACAATATTAGTATAGAATGTGAAAGATTTGGTCTATCAACAGAATTGACACAAATTGTGGAAGATCAACTCAATCAATGGGAATGGCACAGATTGTAGAAGATTGCTGTATCATGGGAGATTTGCTTTATCACACCCCCTCAAGCAAAATGGTGATGAAGTCATTGTGAGCTTGTCACGTAAAATAAGAAACTGAGAGATGGATAGAGGCTTTGTCATGACATCAGCCATTTGAACTTATGTAGGAATGAAGCGAACTTCCAATTGCTTCTTTTTAATTAAATCACGAACAAAACGATAGTCAATTTCTATGTGCTTGGTTCAAGCATGAAAGATGGGATTGGTAGCCAAATAGATTGCCCCTACATTATCACAAAGAACAAGTGGTGGCCGATGTAGAGTGTATTGAAGATCTCGAAGGAGTTGTGATAGCCATAATAATTCAGAGGCTACGTTAGCCAAAACTTTGTATTTTGATTCAGTACTGGATCTAGCAACGATTGGTTGCTTTTTAGAACTCCAAGAAACCAAGTTGGGACCAAAATAAATGCAATAGCCATTAGTAGATTTTTAGTCATCAGGGCAGCCAGCCCAGTTAGCATTTGTAAACGCAGTGAAGATCAATTGGCGAATAGGTCGCAAGGTAATGCCATAATGAATAGTAGCCTTGAGATAGCGCAAAATCCGTTTGACAGGTGACCAATGATCTTCAGTTGGACAACGCATAAATTGGCACACTTTATTGACGACAAAGGATAAATTTGGCCTAGCAAGAGTGAGGTATTGCAGTACCATAACCATACTTCGATAAGTGGAGACATCAGTTAGTGGTTCACCACTTTGTTTCCACAACTTAGAAGCCGAGGGAGCCATAGGTGATGAGCAAGGTTTTGAATCTGCCATGCCTGTACGAGTTAGAAGAGTGGTGGCATACTTGGATTGAGTGAGGGACAGCCTAGTAGAGGACTTATGGGCTTCGATGCCAAGAAAGTATGATAAATTTCCCAAATCGGTGATTGCAAACTCAATGCCAAGGCGAGTGATTTATTCGGTGATGGAGGAGGTCGAGCTCCAAGTAATAATAATATCGTCCACATAGATGAGAAGAAGTAGAATGTGGCTGGAGCAATGCTGTGTGAATAATGAAGAATCAGCAGTGGAGGCCACAAACCCGATAGATAACAAATATGAACTTAGCCAAGAAAACCATGCTCTTGGGGCTTGTTTTAGCCCATATAGAGCTTTCCCAAGCCGACATACATGGCCAGCGGATCAACAAATCCTTGGGGTTGCTTCATGTAGACTTCTTCTTTAACGGTGCCATGGAGAAAGGCATTCTTAATGTCCAATTGACGTAGAGACTAGTTATATGTGATAGCTAAGGAGAGAACAACTTGAATCGTTGTCGGTTTGATAACTGAACTAAAAGTTTCATCATAGTCCAAGCTAGCTTGTTGAGTAAAGCCCTTCGCAATGAGTCATGCCTTGTATCTATCAATGGAGCCATTAGACTTGGTTTTTAGGCAATAAATCCACTTGCAATTGACCACATTCATAGAAGGGTGATGAGGAACCAATTCCCAAGTGCCATTTTGAATAAGAGCATTAAATTCATTGGCCATAGTTGGTTGCCAGTTGGGGTCTTTGTTTGCAATGGAAAAACAAGTGGGTTCACTTGGTGTCAAGCTTGAGTGAAAACAAGAATAAAGTGGGTGCTTAGTGGAAAGAAAAACCTTTGGTTTACGAATGTTATTTTTTAGATGAGTGACCATTGGATAGGTAGAAGTTGGCGGTTGAGGTTGAGAAGATTGTAATGGTGGAGCTTCTGGAGAAGAGGATCCAGAAGATTGCTAAATATGTGATGATGAGTCATCCATGACAGTAGATGGACTTGATGGAGTTGATGTGGTGGTGGACACCCCCTGAAATTGTGGGGGCTTAGTAGAGGAATAACCAATGCAAATAGGAGAACTAGGCGATGGTGATGATAATTGACTAGATTGTGATTTAGCAAATGGGAAGAAGTTCTCGTGGAAAATCACATGGCTAGAGACACATATTCTGCCAATGCTACGATGAAGACAACGATAGCCACGGTGATGAGGAGAATAGCCAATGGAGATACATTGCATTGTTCTGTCATCAAGTTTATTGTGAGTATAAGAGCGCAGCCAAGGGTAGCATGCACATCCAAAAACATGCAATTGTATATAATCGAGTTTCTAGCCAAACTATTTCTCATAAGGAGACAATCCACTCAAGATTGTTGTAGGCATGCGGTTAATTAGAAAGACTGCGGTGAGGAAGGCATCATTCCAATATATATGAGGAAAAGAAGCTTGGGTAAGCAATGTGATGCTAGTTTCCACAATATAACGGTGTTTGCACTCAACCCGACCATTTTGTTCTCGCTTGTGCGGGCATGAAAGACGATGTAGGATGCCATGAAGATGGAGATAAGGATCAAATTTCTTATACTCACCACCTCCATTAGTTTGAAGGGCCTTGATCTTACAATTGAAATATTTTTCCACTTAAATTGCACAAAAGTAGACAGTGCATCAGATTTCACAATAAGTGGGAAAAGCCATGTATATCCACTATAAGCATCGATAAAAATGATATAATAACGAAAACCATTAACTGAAGTAATGAGAGATGGTCTCCATAGATCAGAATAAATTATCTCCAAAAGAGTATTACAAATAGTTGATGATCTAGTAAAGGGAAGATGAAGCGACTTGCCTAAGTGACATGATTATTAGAAACTAGATGAGGAAGACAGAGATATCGGCAAGTCATGCTTTGAAATAACTGAAAAAATAATGCAGGCGGTTGGATGACCCAAGCACTCATGCCAAATAGAAGTAGAAACTCGTTCACCAATGAAGCAGGATGGAGTGGTGGTGATTTATTTGACTGCAGAGGGACCTTATTGGTGGTACGTGCATTATTAAGATAATAAAGTCCATTCTTATGCTTGCCTTTGAGCAGGAGGTTCCTTGAGGATCGATCCATAACACAACAAAAAGCAAGATGAAATTCAAATACCACATTGTTGTCTTTGGTAAATTAAGAGACTGATAATAGATTTTTCTTGATGGAGGGAACGTGATAAATATTTCGTAGTTTAAAAGAATTAGTAGGAGAATGTAAGATGGAAGAACTAATATATGATATTTGCAAACCTAACCCATTTGCAGTACGGATTATTAAAAATGTCAATGCTCAAATATAATTCAAGTCTCAATTACTGAGACCCAGAGAAATATTAAGTGACACAAAGCCATCCATGCATAAGCAATTAAGATATTGAGGGGAGAACGAAAAGAGAAGGGCTCACCAGGGAGGATATTACCAATGATCTCCGCATCGGTGGGGGGTCTCTTGCCTCAACCTCACAAATTCAGGGGATACTCCATCTCCAGGTCCTGTGGAAGAACACCTCCTGAGTCAAGTACAAAGGAGCACCGACAGTAACCACGGTGCAATCATTACAAAACACGCAAAAAGAATTCTCATCGTGTAACTCTCCTAAGAGTCATCATGCCAAAAACAAACACACCTCAACAACGATGACAGAGAGCCCCCATACTAACACTTGCATACTAACTTAATGGTGCTTGCATACTAAGCCCGGTTCACTTAATTGGTACAATGTGACGCGCCAAGCTTGTATTAAAACCCATTCGCAGTTTGCCGCGACTAGCATCACTTAACATACCGATTTAGTAAACCCGTCTTAGCATACCTAGCATTGCTCTATGAAACCATCCAAGGTCATAACTTTGTCGGCAAAATCAGTCGAAACATCTAACTGCATTTCGGACGCTAAAATGGCCAAGGGCTGGCATGCCGCCACTCATTCTGCACTACTGAACACCAACTAGGAACGGCCGCAGCACAGGACGAATTCATCCCAAAAGGTTCATAGTTGCAGTTCAATTACTTGGATAAGCAAAGCTTGAAAAGGGTGACAAATTCAGTTCGATAGGAGTTGAACGCGAAGTCATTGTAGAGAGAGAGAGAGAGAGAGAGAGTGTGTCGCGCCTCGATCCTTAGGCATGCACCCATCTCTACCTTGGTCGATTTAATAGCGACGTCCTAAGACGCATTATCGACCTTTTTTTAGTTTAATACGCATGCGGAAGCATATAAATAATCTCCAAACAATAAAATAATGGGATAAGAAAGTTGGATTTCAAATTTAAACTTTGAAAACAACCACGCTTATATACATTGCCAATCATAGTGCAAATATATACTAGTCGAATGGTTAAGTCAAGTTTAAACCACAAGTTCCTAAAATAGAGTCTGCAAAATGGAAACACTCCCATCAAAAGAGAATTGCCCTATGACTAATTAGTCCAATAGAATCGTCAATTGTTTAGGCTTCCCCTTCTACACTTCGGGCCTCTAGTCCTTCATTAATGCCATCTAAGGACTTAAAAATAATTATTCAATAACCAATGAGACAACGTCTCAACAAGTTCTACCTCTTAAAACCCAATTAAGAAATCAATACACTCTAGAGGCTGCCTAAGCACAAGATTCAGAGGGCTTATCTTGGCCTCAGTTCCTTCCTGCAAGTCAGTTTAATTCATAATTACTAACAGACATAACACCCAATTAAATCAGATCAAATCATTAATCAATCAACATAATCGATTACATGTCAACAAGACCACTCTCGAGTCATTTCAATCATTCAGTCTCAATTCTTATTCACGGCTCAGCGAGCATAACCTTCCAAATTCTTTGCTATAAATCTCGATCCCAAGGACACGACCTATCTTTAGGGGGTAATCACGGCCTCACCTAACAACTTTTCTAGGTTTAGTAGGATCATGGCCCCACTCAGCAATTTTAGATTTAGTGGCATCATGGCCCCACTCGGTATTTTTAGATTTAGTGGCATCACGGCCCCAATCGGTAATTTTAGACTTAGTGGAATCATGGCCCTACAAGCATAATTTATACTTAGTGGAATCACGGCTCCACTCGGCAATTTTAAACTTAGTGGAATTACGACCCCACCTGGCAAATTTTCTAAGCTTGGTGGCATCACGGCCCCAACTAGCAAATTTTCTAGACTTGGTGGCATCACACCCCACCTGGCAATTATCTAGGCTTAGTGGCATCACGACCCCACCTAACAAATTTAAATCCAACTCACAATCTCACTTGGTTATTTTCCCTTCAAATACCGACATTTTCCAATTTTGGGATAAATTCTCATAATCACCAATTTTACTCAAATTTCATAATCTAGTGCTCAATTAAATAAATAGAGAACACCACTGTAATCAGCACGAGATTCCGGTCGTCGACTATCCTAGTCTAATTTTTGGAAAACAAATAATTAAATAATTATGGAAAATAATAAATAATTGCAATAAATCTAACTTAGGCCCGTTATAGCCTAATTGGAAGCCGAGACGAGCTTGAAAAATTATCGAGACTCGTTTAATAAATACTAGGACCTATTTTCTTGCTAACTACACTATCCATTTGGCTAACATGCATTAATAAGTTTCTAATTTAATTACTCTAATCTAATCTATCCACCTAATTGCACTTAATTAAATCTTATCAAACTCTAAATATCATTAACCAACTAATAAGGGATTAGTGAAAAAACTTACTTAATTAAAAGCGGAGACCGGTTCACCGCAACGGCGCCGAACTTGAGCTCGCGATGACACCCATAGGCTTGGACGGGCCTAAAACTTGGTCCAATAAATCTCAACCCAAATTGAGATTTGTTACTGACCTGGACTGGGCTTGATCTGGGCTTGGGCTTGCTTCTTGGACCAACGGGCTGAATTGCTGGGCTTCAAAAAACAGGGCTGCTGCACTTGAAATTGAAGACGGGCTTGAAACTTGGGCTGAACAATTGCAAGCTGGGCCGAAATTGGGCTGACTTCAAGGGCTGAAGAGCACACGGCTAGGCTCACTTGATGGGCTGAACAGCTCAAGCTGCTGGGCTAACTTTCATGGGCTTTTCTGGACTAAAGATGGGCTGAGCAATTAGTTGGCTTGGGCTGTCGTAGAAAAACGAGGCAGAGAGAGACGATCGTGGGCCTGCTGCTGTGGGCAAGAGGTGGACGAAGAGAGCTGCAGCGTGGCGTGACGGGCGTGGCAGAGTCGAAGCTGGAATTGCTTCAGTTGAGAGGAAACCGATGAAATTGGGGCAACTGGCGGGCGGAAGTGAAGCCGTGGACGCGTCGATGGGATGATGGAGTCAACAGCAGGGGTTTCCGTTGGGCTCGACTTGGTGGGAAGAGATGGGCCGACGCAAGCAGCTGAATTGGAGAATCGGTGGACTTGCTGGGTTGACTTTATGCGGCCAAGAGGGCACGCGGCAGAAACTGAAGAAGAACAGGCTGGCAAATCTTGGAAGGAAAGAAATTGAGAGGGCAGCAAAAACAACACCCGGCTGAGAGAGAAAGAGCTTGGCGTGAGAGAGAGAGACAGAAACGGCGAAGTGGGGATGCAGCTAGCAAGCTTGCCAAAGAAGCCGTAGGTGGGGAAAAATTCCACAAACCTTAGCCACCCCATTAATTACTTTGTCTCCTATTACTTTCTAACAAGAATATCCCATAAATTGTCCAAATTGAAGCCAAAATTCCAGCCCTCTTCCTAGGATCCGAATTTCACTCTCTTGGCCTCAATTTCGTCACAAATTCCCCAAATCGACATCTAAAGTGATTTTCCGTAAAAATCTCAAACTTGATGGAATTTCTCTGAAAGACAAGACGACTTCCTATAAATGAATCGCGATATGCTCAAACATTCGATTTCCGAAACCGAATTCAATTTCGTGGTTAAAATCGACCGAACACAATTATAGTATGATCCAACTAATTAGGTAACTTTTAGAGATTTTACCGCGGTTATATTCCTTAACGGCTTCACCCAATAGATTGGTTAACTCGTGAGTGATTAGCTCAGAGAAAAATGACCATAGTTGCGTCGACGAAATGCCATTTTATTTTATCGAGAGAGAGAGAGGACGGCGGACTTAGGGGCTAAGGTGGTGGCCACGAGCGCTCAGCCGAAGCTGCGGTGGCTGGGGACGGTGGAGTGCGGCCGCAGAGACTTCGGCAGTCATTGCTATGCGACGCAAAGTGCGGCTGCAATCACCACGGAGCCGCCGGTCTACGGCGGCACCGATGGGGCTTCTGAGGCGGCGGTCGATGGTCGGTGGCGGAGGAACGAAGGACTTTGGCAGGAGCGTTTCGCGATTGCAATTTCACTCTATGCTTTCTGGGGGGAAATGTAGGTATTCAGAAAATGGAGGGGTGGAAAATCGGAAATATAAATGGCGGTTAAATAAAATGCATGAAAATTTGAGGAATTCTAAATTTTTACAGTAGAGAAATTAAAAGATGCATTATCTGTGCAAAAAATAAAATACCAGTTAATTTTATCATGAAAAATTGACGAATGACGTACACAAAAATAATAATTACAAATAAGTAGTCATCCCTTTTTATAAGAATGGCAACTTTTAAGAGAAATTAACATGTTTTAACACAATTATGTAGCAAAATTGAAAACGACACTGGTTAGATGTACATATATTTCATTATATAATTTAACCAACATGTGATGTTTTTCAATGACACGACTTGATAGAGATACTAAAACCAAATTATGATATGTAAATATGAAGTCTCAATCCTATTTGTTAATATGGAGATTTGTATACATTATTTGGACCTTTTTAACATACGATAAACCTAATATATTTTTATAGATGGAGTAATTTGTATGAAATAATATATATATATAATGTTTGTAGTATAACGTAATGTTTCCAGTAATCTTCTTCATCTTAACAGGGATTTAGTTGATGTAATAAAACCATAGACGACTTTAGTCTATCGATTAGAATCCTCAAAGTTAGGGGGCTGGAAATGAAAATACTCTAAAGATAATGAATAGACAATAATTGAATTTTGCGTGTATTTAAAAGCTCCAAATCGTGGATCCAATGATACAAATCAAAATGATGAATCGTATTTCTTATTTTTTCATGAAATTTTTAACTAATAGTTGAAATTATCCTTAAAAAATATAATAGTTGAGCTTAAAGAAATGATTATGGAATAGTTTTTACTATATTGTAAGAATAACAAAAAATTAAATAACAAGTAATTATAAATTTTTATGTGGCCCCCACTCTTCCGAGAATTTGTACCTCACACTATGTTGTTACTCTCACAGTAGTCCAAAGACAATTATGTTGGTAAAAACCTTTAACTCCAGAGTTCTATCATAAGAGACTATGCTGGTGGAAAAGATACAAGTGACTCATTCGCGAGCAACCAGGACCACCTGTTTCCCAACATTGCGGCCGGAAAACAGCCCGACTAGGGCCGCCGGACCACTCTCGAGCCCTTCGACAGTGTCTTCAATATATACAATCCTTCCCTCTTTAGTGGGGGGCAAAACCATCTCCAGGAACTTCAGGTAGAGATGATAATAATCAAGCACATTGAAACCCTCCATTCGAACTCGCTTCACGATGAGTTGCATCAGGTTGTGCACGCCTTCAGGCTGCTCAAGGTTGTACTGCGAGATCATTCCACATACTGCAATTCGACCATGAAGCTTCATGTTGAGTAGCACCGCATCCAGCGTCTTTCCCCCGACATTTTCGAAGTAGATATCAATCCCCTCCGGGAAGTACCTGAAAGATTTCAAGATGGAAAATCGTCAGCTGGAGTCGGCTTCGCGCTCGTGCGCATACATGTAAGGTGTTTGATTCGCTCAATCGTCATAAGTGTGTTCCGAACTAACCTTTTCAGTGCTGCATCCAGATTTGATTCTTCCTTGTAGTTGAAAGCTTCGTTGAATCCAAGCTTGTTCTTCAGCAAGTCGACCTATTTTGCGGAAATGAAAGAGGAAATGAAGAGATTAGTTAACAAGGGGAGTACTTCTGCATTTATTTTAGCAGATTGATGAGGATATACATCCGACACGGCGATCCTTGCAGATGCTAAATGTGATCGGAAAACCAAATTAGCGCCATGTCGGAGGGGGGATGTTCCCTAAACAACTGTCATTCGAGGAAATTCAATATGTCGGACAAATGTGAGAAGATTACCTTTTCTTTGCTGCCGGCACTGCCAACAACATAGCAACCGAACAACTTCGCAAGCTGGCCAACAAGCTGACCAACCGCCCCTGATGCAGCCGATATAAAAACAGTTTCTCCTTTCTTAGGAGAGCATAACTCAATAAACCCGGCATAAGCAGTCAGGCCTGGCATGCCTGCAGAGTTCAGGTTTGTAGAAACTAGACTGAGCGTCAAAATTTTGCCAAAGCTAAAAAGCAGGAGCGCTACGGCTACGGCTAACTATCATGAGACAACGTTACTTATCCAGAAGAGAAGCTATCAAGAAGTTCCTAAATTACACACTCGTTGCATAATTCAATCAACTAACAGTGCTGCAGAAGTTGCGATAGAACTGTCGAAAGTGTGCATCAACAGGAAGACTTGGAGCGAAAAATATAGTTCATTAACATTGAAGGAGTAGATACGTTAGATGATTGAAGAGTGTACCCAAAAGACCGGTGTAGTAAGAGAGAGGAACATCAGTGTGTTCGATCTTAAAGCAAGTCTCTGGCGAGGGAAGTAGACTGTACTCCTCCCATCCTGTGAGGCCCCAAACCAAATCGCCTTTCTTGAAATTCGGATGCCCAGATTCCAGGATTCTCGCCACTCCAAGTCCAGTAACAGGCTGCACAGATGTGTTGATACATGGTAACGCATTTGGCGAACATGAACTTTGAATCAATTCATCAGAATCACAAGCACAATGCTTACAGAGCCATGTTTATGTTCAATGTTGTTTCGTTTCAAACAATTATGTACTACTTTGTTCTATACCCTGTGCAAGCTACTTTCATCAGTCATCATCCTAACACAGTGAATGGAAGTGATGAAAGCAAGCCGTGTTGGCTTGTTAAATGTGATTTTATCGGACTGCCCAATTGCAAAACGTGAAAGCTTCTCTGCCTACGAGCATAAACTCGGTTCTTCGAATTCACCAAATCCTCCAACACATTTTTCAGGAACTATTGGGACACAATTAGAGCAATGGGTATGCTTTCAAAGACGCCTTGAATCTGGTCGTACCTCAGAGATTACAAGAACTCAACCCATAAACAAGAATAGGATATAAAGAAAGAAACAATCCTTTGATAGAATCACAGTTGTGACAGAAATGCAACGTATAACCAGTCCTGAAATACTATTTAGCCAGCCCGAGAATCAACAATCCAAGAACAGTAGCAAGCAAAAGCATGCAAAGTCAAATTCTCAGAAACCAATGTAAAACGACACAAGTTTTCACAAGGAACAAAACAAAAAGAAGAGTTGAGCCGAGCTCACCGAACCAGGTTGGAAGGAGGGGATATAGCTCTCAGCCGGGTCGGTGAGCTTCCGCATACGGCCCCTCATGTAAGGATCACAGGAGAGGTAGAGATTCTTCACCAGCACTCCCTTGGAGCCTTCGGCGACAGCACTCGTCAGTTCAATGGTCGACTCCGTCACCTCCATGTCTGACTCTTTGGGGAAGGCTCCCTTCGCAAGAAAGTCCCTGAATATCACCTGCTTGTTCCTCATCCTTTCTTCTCTTTGCTTCTCTCTCCTCTGGACGGAAGGCGCGAAAGATCCAAGAAAGCTAAAAACTCAGGAGAGGTGCGGGGTTTTGGAGCGTCTCTATATGCAGAGATGGAGTGATGTTTCTCAGCTGTGATGGGGGTGGAAATACCAAGACCCTATAGACCAGATATTGGCGATATTAGCGAGATTTGCTCTCCTATTCAAGGAAAGGATAGATTATGGGCAAATCTCTGTATTAATAGTTTTTCTATTTTTGAAATTTCCCTTTTTTGTTGCGGTGAATCTTGTGTACAGATTGCAGAAGAATGTTATGACAAAAATGAGAGAGTCAGGAGTTTTGTCCGAGGACGTAGGCACATTGCTGAACCTCGTAATCCTTATGTTCTTTTCTGATTGCCTTACTAAAATTCAACAACAGACAAGTCTCGCAACAAGAATCGGCACACGGCAATGATGCTAGGTAAAGCAAGAACCTGACAAACTCACGCATCAAGCAAACAAACCAAGCAAGTACAGCCACTCATGCATCAGATCAACACAGAAGAGCAGGAGTTCATGCTCGGTTTGACCGCCTCAGCCTGCCAAGAAACTTCAAAAACCCCAGAAAAAGACGACGACAATGACGTCGGGCGTCCACTGTCAACCCGCGAACAGATAGCGTTCATACTGTCTGAGCCACGTCTGCACGATATCATCCACGCATTGCTCCATAAAGAAGACAACAAGATGGATTTTTTTATGAAGGTCGTTTTCCCGAATGGGGTTGCCATCTTGGACAGATTCAACCCTCCAGTCTTTATCACTGTCGATCGACTTCATTGAGACGATCAAGTCCATTGCATGATGTTAATATCTTCCTCCACGTCACAGATTCAACCCTAGTGTTTAACCCCCATTAAGTGATTTTCCGCCAACATTGTGAGATGGACTTAATTAGCAAGACGTGAAAATATTTATGACTCAATTAGCACAATTAAAAGATTTATGATTGGATTTGTAAAAGTGCAATAGATCTATGACTTTTTTCCTAATTTTCTCAAATTCAATTTAGTATGTATACAATACTTTATGTAATGATTGTTCCATTTTGTCTCTCTTTCTCTAAACTCAGGTTAATTACTCGAAAAATTCAAGGTAGCCTAGCCTGGCACGAAACCACCTTATTTTATGCATGCACCAAACTTATTATGAATGGTGTTTTCTCCTTGAGCTTTTGGGCCGGAACCAATTATTCTTCACGAGCGTGAATCTATAACCAAGAAAAGATGAACTTTTAAAAAGGAGATGATGGCAGCTGCATGAACATGTTACTTATGTGACAAATTTTATTAATTTTTTGATATGTTTGTCAGTTTTTTATTATCTTTTTTCTTTTTTTAATTTTCTTTCTTTGCCGGTTGCCCAGCCTTGGTGATGGCCGGCGACTAGCCACAAGCTACAATTAGCGAAGGTCGCCCTCATCAACCTCAAGCAAGGTCACCCTCACTAGGATCTAGCAAGGGGCGACCTCATGACCTCGAGCAAGGCTAGCCCTCACTAGCCTTCAAGGAGGGTCAGTCTCAACGTTTCTATTCAAATCAAAGAGACAAAAAGGCTCCGCATTTCTCCAAAAAGGCTCAATCTCAACCTTGATTCTCGGTGGAAGAAGTCTTAAAAGAAGTCTTCTCGCCTTAGACCCAACCTTGCTAAAGGCTAATGATGGTTGGCCTTGCTAGTATCAGGTGGGGTACCAACCTAAAAAAACTCTAAATTGGTACTATTGTAATGAATTTACTAAAAACTAATTATTTTGTCACAAAAAACTCTAAATTGGTTCACCAATGATAAATTTACCCTCTATTAGTTTCCAGTAAATTTTACTGTCAAATCGCCGAGTTGGATGACACATAACAATTTACGACAAGCATGTCAATTTGAGGTTTTACCCTTCATTTATCACAAGTGTACCAATTTATGATTTTTCGTGGTATTAATTCAATTTAATGAAAACTAACATAAGGTAAAATTATCATAAATGTACTGGTTTAGAGTTTTTTTTTTTTTATTGTGGCAAGAGCATTGGTTTGAGGTAACTTTGTTACATATGTACGAGTTTGGATTTTTTCATGTATTAACCCAAAATAAAATACCAATTAATTTTATCATGAAAATTTCACAAATGGAGTACAAAAAATAATAATTTCAAATAAGTAGTAATCTTTTTTATATGAATGACTACTTTTAACACGAATTAACATGTTTAAGCACAACTATATACCAAACTTGAAAATGACACCGATTAAATGTACATACATTTTAAAATTAAATATGTCAAAATATACGAACACTAAAATCAACGTATGATACATAAATATGGAATAATATATATATATATATATATATATATATATATATATATATATTTATTTTACAGATGGAGTAATTTGTATGAAATAAATAAACAAATATGACGTAATGTTTCCGGTAATCTTCTTCATCTCAACAAGGATTTAGTTGATGCAATAAAACCAAAGATGACTCGTCTATCGATTAGATTCCTAAAAAATAGGGGCCACAAATGAAAATACTCTTAACGATAATGAATAGACCATAATTGGATTTTGTGTGTATATAAAAAAAATGAAATTGTAGATCCAACTATATAAGTCAAAATGATGAATCGTATTTCTTATTTATTTACGAAATATAAGTAATTGAACTTATTCTAAAAAATATTATAGTTGAACTTAATAACTCATGGAGCTTTATCACAAGAGACTGCCAATGGAATAGGAGAAGATCCTATCAGAAACACAAGCGAAAGAGACTATGCCAATGGAAAAGGTACAACAAGTGACCTATTTGTGAGAAACCAGGACCACCTGTTTCCCGACATTGTGACCGGAAAACAGCCCGACCAGGGCTGCTGGACCTTTCTCGAGCCCTTCGAAGGTGTCTTCCACATATACTATCCTTCCCTCTTGTATCTGAGGCAAAACCATATCTAGGAACTTCGGATAGAGATGATAATAATCAAGCACACTAAAACCTTCCATTTGAACCTACTTCATGCTTATTTGAATTAGGTTGGGCACGCCTTTGGGCTGCTCGAGGTTGTACTGTGAGATCATTCCACATACCTCGATTCGACCATGAAGCTTCATATTGAGTAGCACTACATCCAACGTCTTTCCCCCGACATTTTCAAAGTAGATGTCGATCCCCTCAAGGAAGTGAAAGAGTATAAAATTGAGTTAGATCACACACAATCAGTGTGGAGATTTGTATTATATTTATAATATGTACATGAGCAAGAAAAAAACAATTAAAAAGATTTTACAAAGATAACAATCTACAATATTAGTGATAACAATCTCTAGTATTAGTACAGA
Source organism: Eucalyptus brandiana (assembly GCA_014182725.1). Lineage (NCBI taxonomy): Eukaryota > Viridiplantae > Streptophyta > Magnoliopsida > Myrtales > Myrtaceae > Eucalyptus > Eucalyptus brandiana. The sequence goes on along the minus strand of CM024668.1, from coordinate 6,081,968 downwards.
TTGTGAAAGATTTGCTCTATCGATAGAATTGACACAAATCGTGGAAGATCAACTCAATCAATGGGATTGGCACGAATTGTAGAAGATTGTTGTATCATGGGAGATTTGCTTTATCATACCCCCTCAAGCAAAATGGTGGCAGAGTCACTGTGAGCTTGTCGCGTAAAATAAGAAACCGAGAGATGGATAGAGGCTTTGTCATGATATCAGCCATTTGAACTTGTGTATGAATGAAGCAAACTTCCAATTGCTTCTTTTTAATTAAATCACGAACAAAATGATAGTCAATTTCTATGTGCTTGGTTCGGGCATGAAAGATGGGATTGACAGCCAAATAGATGGCCCTTACATTATCACAAAGAACAAGTGGTGGCCAATGTAGAGTGTATTGAAGATCTCGAAGGAGTTGTGATAGCCATAATAGTTCAGAGGCTACATTAGCCACCTCTTTGTATTCCGATTCAATGCTGGATCTAGCAATGGTTGGTTGCTTTTTAGAACTCCAAGAAACCAAGTTGAGACCAAAATAAATGAAAATAGCCATTAGTAGATTGTTAGTCATCAGGGCAACCGGCCCAATCGGCATCTGTAAACGCAGTGAAGGTCAATTGGCAAATAGGTCGCAAGGTAATGCCATAATGAATAGTAGCCTTGAGATAGCGCAAAATTCGTTTGACGGCTGACCAATAATCTTCAATTGGACAATGCATAAATTGGCACACTTATTGATGGCAAGGATAAATCTGGCCTAGTAAGAGTGAGGTATTGTAGTGCCCTAATCGTACTTTGATAAGTGGAGACATCAATTAGTGGTTCACCACTTTGTTTCGACAACTTAGAAGCCGAGGGAGCCATAGGTGATGAGCAAGGTTTTGAATTAGCCATGCTTGGACGAGTTAGAAGAGTGGTGGCATACTTGGATTAAGTGAGGGACAGCCCAGTAGAGGATCTATGGGCTTCGATGCTAAGAAAGTATGATAAATTTTCCAAATCAATGATTGCAAACTCAGTGCCAAGGTGAGTGATTAATTCGGTGATGGAGGAGGTAGAGCTCCAAGTAATAATAATATCGTCCACATAGATGAGAAGAAGTAGAATGTGGTTAGAGCAATGTTGTATGGATAATGAAGAATCAGCAGTGGAGGCCACAAACCCGATAGATAACAAATATGAACTTAGCCAAGGAAACCATGCTCTTGTGGCTTGTTTTAGCCTATATAAAGCTTTTTGAAGACGACATACATGGCCAGGATAATGCGGATCAACAAATCCTTGGGGTTGCTTCATGTAGACTTTTTCTTTAATGGTGCCACGGAGAAAGGCATTCTTTGTCACGCCCCGATCATCGGGCACGCACACATCCTTCTCTTTCGGTCGATTTTATAATGCGATATCCCAGGACTATGTATCGCCGACCCTTTCATTTATTAAGCACATGCGGAATCAGTTAAAATCCCCAGACAATAAAACGATGGAATAGAAAAGCAGAGCCATATTTTTCATATTGAAATTTATAACCAAACTTTTATACAAAACACAAACCAAAGCTGTAACATCCTGAAATTCGACCCTGTTTCGATAAAGTGAAATGGGCATTTCGTCGATGTACCTATGGCCCTTTTTCTTTGAGCTGATCACTTACGAGTTAACTAACCTATTAGGTAAAGCCGTTAAGGGATGTATCTGCAGTAAAATCCCTAAAAACTACCTAATTAGTTGGATTGGGCTAAAATCACGTCTGATCGATTTTTAACCACGAAATTGAACTCGATTTCAGGAATCGAATTTTAAGCGCATCATAATTCTTATCTTTAGGATCCTGTCTCATCGTCCGTCAAATTGTTGACAAGCCCGAAATTTCAATAAAGAAATTATTGGAGGAAAATCGAAGACCGGAAGAAAATAAAAAGGGAATGAGAAAAGGAAAATAATAGAAGTAATAAGAAAATTGTGTTTTCTTATTAAAATAGTATTTTCTTTTCCTTTTTCTTTTCTCTCTCTTTTCTCTCTCCTCTCCCCCTCTCCCCTTTGTACGAATTGGCCCCCCCCCTTCCACCGAATAGTGGGCTGTCACCCACTTGTTTTTCCCCTCTCCCTTTGACCATTCAAACCCATCTTTTCTCTCTCTTATCTCTTCTTCTCTCTCCTCTCTCTTCTCCCCCTCTCACTTGTAACCGACTTCTTCTTCTTCCTTCTTATCTGTGGGAACCAGCGAACCAGAAACGGGAGAAGTTGAGACAGCAGCCAGCCGCCGCCATCGTCGCCCACGCACCACCGTAGCTCACCGCCAGGCCGTTGTCCCGCCGTCCCGCCGTCCGCGCGCACCCCTGCATCCGCAGCTCACTACTGTCCCTCCCCCGTGCGATTCCAGTCGCTGCCCAGCTCGGTCTGGCGCCTCCAGCCGCCGCTCGCCGCCGTCCCGACCTCCCCGGCGTCCCTCTCGCCCTCCGCTGGCCTCCCCTCGCCGCCCTAGCCGCCGGACGAGCTTCGTCCAGCCAAGAACAGTGGCTGGAAAAATGGGTTTCCAGCCCTGTTCAAGGCCCGTTTTGGGCCGTTTCCGAGCCCCGAACCCAAGCCGTGCTTTGAGAAGAATTGTTCCTCGCGTCGCCCCCGTCGAATTAATCCGATTTGCGCGTGATTTGGTGAGTAATCTCACTAATCCCAGATTAGTTGGCTAATTATGCTTAAGGTTGATTTAGTTTTAATTAATTATGTTTAGGTTGTTAGATTAGAATAAATTAGCAATTATTAGTCAATTGTGATGCGATTTAGATAAATTGACTGCGCAATTAGCAAGTAGACGTGGTCTACTAATTATTGGAAGTATCTCGGAAGTTTTCTAACCCCTAATCGGGCTTCAATTTGGCGATTCGGGCCTAAGTGGGATTTTTGGCATTTAAATATTATTTTTCGGAATTAAATTAATTATTTATTTATTTTTCGAAAATTCAACTGGGATGGCCAGTGACCAGAATATTATGCTGATGACTGTGGTGAAGTCCGTTTATTTAATCGGGCTTTATTTTGAGCTAAATTGAATTTTTAATATTAATTATTTAATTTTCGAAATTAATTAATTATTTATTTATTTCCTAAAAATTCAACTGGGATGGTCTGTGACCGGAAATTTATGCTGGTAATCGTGGTGCAGTCCGTTTATTTAATTAGGCCTTATTTTGAGCTAAACGGAATTTTTAATATTTAATAATTAATTTTCGAAATTAATTAATTATTTATTTATTTTTCGGAAATTAAGATTGAGATGGCCGACGACTGAAATCTCGTGCTATTGTCGTGGCACAGTCCGTTTATTTATTTGAGCTTTAATTTGTACTGAATTGATTTAATTGTGGATTGTTAGGATATGTTCCTAAATTGATTATTTGGGTAAATTGAGTACGAATTAAGGTTGTAGATAATTACTTTAGAAATGGGATGAATCATCATGAAAGGCACGTGGCTCGGTGATTAGTACATCGCCTTGGAGAATGCACGGGGCTTGATGATTAGATATGTCACCTCGGAAAATGCACATGGCTCGGTGACGAAGTATGTCGCCTTGGAGAATGCATGTGGCTCGGTGAATAAATGTATATATCACCTTGGAGAATGCACATGGCTCGGTGACGAAGTATGTCGCCTTGGAGAATGCATGTGACTCGGTGATTAAGTGTGGCATCTTAAAAGAGACACGTGGGCTCGGTAATTTGATGCATTACCTCGGAGAATGCACGTGGTCTCAATGAGTACGTTTGGCATCTTGAAGAGACACGTGGGCTCGGTGACTTGATGCATCGCCTTGGAGAATGCACGTGGGCTCGCTGATTCAAAATGACATTTTAAAGAGCATGTGGCTCGATGATTGGTTCCATCACCTTGGAGAATGCACGTGGCTCGGTGATAAAGAATATCGCCTCGGAGAATGCACGTGGCTCGGTGATTGGTTTTATCAGTTGAAATTGTATAGCAATGACTAGAATGACCTAGAGATGGTCCGGCTGTCATGTAATCGACTAAGTCGATTGATCATTGCTTTGATATGATGCTGTGAATTGATTGACTGATTGGAAATGACCGTGAGTGGTCTTGTTGGCATGTAATCGACTAGGTCGATTTGATCGATACTTCGATATGTGATTTGATTGATTGTGCATTGAGATATTTGAAGTATCTGTATATAACCTTGAATTGCAGGTTGAGACTGATGCCAAGGTACGTCTTCTACCCTGTGCGTGTATAGGCAGCCTATAGTATAATGGTTTACTAATCGGGCTTAGTGGGGTAGAACTCGCTGAGTCGTAGTCTCATCCCAGTTTGGGGAAAACATTTCAGGACCCCGCTGAAGAGCTGAGGAGAAAGAGTTTGAGAATGAGAATTCTGGGGTGAAACCTGAGGAGAAGAATTTTGGAAGAAGAAGATAACCCAGAGAGAGGCCTTGAGTACGACCCGGATGGATTGAGAGTCTATCTTCTTTTGAGAATTTCATTTTGATGTGAATAGAGATAGAGTAAAAAGTTGTGAAGTACTCTGGTTTGTGATTTGTATAAAAGTTGGTTATAAATTTCAATATGAAAAATATGGCCCTGCTTTTCTATCCCATCGTTCTATTGTCTGGGGATTTTAACTACTTCCGCATGTGCTTAATAAATGAAAGGGTCGGCGATACATTGTCCTGGGATATCGCATTATAAAATCGACCAACAGAGAATGATGTGTGCGTGCCCGAGGATCGGGGCGTGACAAAAGCACTTCGCAACTTTTTTAATCTAAACTCTATTCACATCAAAAAGGAGATCTCAAAAGAAGATAAGCTCTCAATCATCTGGGTTGTACTCAAGGCCCCTCTCGGGATTATCTTCTTCCAAAAATCCTTCTGAGACTCCTCCTCCTCAGCTCCTCAGCGGGGTCCTGAAATGATTTCCCCAAACCCCCACTAAGGCTCGATTAGTAAACCATTATACTATAGGCTGCCTAAACACACACAGGTTAGGTGACTTACCTTGGCCTCAGATCCCACCCGCAAGTTAGTACAATTCATAATAGGCACCCAAGCAATCATATCACCGATCGAAGCATCGATCAAATCGACCTAATCGATTATATGCCAACAAGACCACTCACGGTCATTTCTATTCAGTCAATCAATTCACAACATCAAATCAAAGCAATGATCAATCGATCTAGTCGATTACATGTCAGACGGACCATTCTAGGTCAATACTCTCGGGCGTCAAGTTCGCCAAGGTGACTTATCCACTAGACAATTGCGTGCGTTCTTTAAGGCGCCGTTTTTGCCAGTGACATCCTTAGTCACCGAACCACGCATGCCTATAACCATGTACTCAATAGACAATTGTGTGCGTTCTTTAAGGCACCGTTTTCGCCAGTAAGGTCCATAATCACCGAACCACACATGCCTATAACAATATATTTAATAGACAAGTGCATGCGTTCTTTAAGGCGCCGTTTTCGCCAGTGATGTCCTTAATCACCGAACCATACATGCCTATAACAATATGAGTACTAGACCGATACTTCGTTCTCTAAAGCGCCATTTTCGCCAGTGATATCCCAATCACCGAACCACGTAGGTCCACAATAATGTATATACTAGACCGATACGTGCGTTCTTTAATACGCCTTTTTCGCCAGTGATGTCCCAATCACCGAACCATGTAGGTCCATACATCGTGTCTGATCGGTTCAATCCCAAAGTATTTCCAATTCTCTCATAACTCCATCCCCTTTACAACTCAATCAAAGCATTATAAATGCTAAATAAACATACTCGGCTATCTACTAATCAATCATTCAAATTCACTCAATTTCAAACAATTTAGTGTAGATCCCTAAAATATCACAATTTATTTAATTCCATGCAACGTAGAACTCAAATAAATAAACTGATTGCGCCATGATGATCAACACGAGATTTCGGTCGTCGGCCATCAAAATCTTAATTTCCGAAAAATAATTAATTAATTAATTAATTTTGAAAATTAATTAATAAATATTAAAAATTCAATTTAGCACAAAATAAAGCCCAATTAAACAAATAGACTTCACCACGGTCACCAGCATAAAATTCTGGTTCCGGACCATCTCAGTTGAATTTTCGGAAAATAAATAATTATTTAATTTAATTCCGAAAATTAATATTTAAATACTAAAAATTCCACTTAGGCCCGAAAAGCCTAATTGAAGCCCACGAAGGGTCGGGAAAAATCCCGAGACACTTCAAATAATTAGTAGACCACATCTACTTGCTAATTGCACAATCAATTTATCTAAATCGCATCACAATTTGCTAATAATCGCTAATCTATTCTAATTTAACCACCTAAACCTAATTAATTAAAATTAAACCAACCTTAAGCATAATTAGCCAACTAATCCGGAATTAGTGAGATTACTCACCAAATTGCGCGCAAATCGGATCAATCCGACGGGGGTGACGCGAGGAACGATTCTTCCCAAAGCACAGCTCGGGTTCGGGGCTTGGAAACGGCCCAAAAGCGGGCCCAAAGCCATTGGAAACCCACTCGCGGGTTTGCGAACTTGGGCTGGCCGGAGCTACTCCGGTGGCCAAGACGGCGAGGGAAGGCCGGTGGAAGGTGAGGGGGACGCCGGGGACACCAGGCGGAGCTGGGCGGTGGCCGGAGCTGGCCGGACGGGGTGGAACGGGGGCTGGCAGCGGCTGGATTGTGCGGGGGAGCACGCCTGGGCGCGAGGGACGGGTGGCTGGACGCGAGGTGTCGCGCGGGCGGGCGTCGTGGGCGTGCGGTGCGGCGGCGGGACAGGCGGCGACGGTGGGCTGCAGCTTCTGTTCTTCCTCCGGCTTTTGGTTCCGGTTATGTTCGCACGGCAAAGAGAGTCGAGGGAGAGAGAGTGCGAAAGAGAGAGATGAGAGAGAAGAGGAAAGAGGATAAGCTTGACCGATCAAAGAAAGAGGAACAAAGAGGGAGACAGCTGGGGCAGTCGATGGGGAGGGCTGACCGCACGAAGGGGGAGGGGAGAGAAGAGAGAAAAGAGAGAAAAGAGAGAGAAAGAAAGAAAAAGGGAAAAGAAAATAATATTTTAAATAAGAAAACACCATTTTCTTATTACCTCTATTATTTTCCTTTTCTCATTCCCTTTTTAATTTCTTTTTGGTCTTCGATTTTTCCTCCGATAATTTCTTTCTTGAAATTTCGGGCTCATTGATAATTTGACGGACGATGAGACAGTCCTAAAATTGAATTGTGACACGCTCGGATATTCGATTCTCAAAACCAAATCAAATTTCATGATTAAAATCAACTGGGCGTGATTTAATCCAATCCAACCAATTAGATAGCTTTTAGGGATTTTACCGCGGATATATCCCTTAATGGCTTCACCCAATAGGTTAGTTAACTCGTGAGTGATCAACTCAGAGAAAAAGGACCATAGACGTGCCGACGATATGCACATTTTATTTTATCGAAACGGGATCGAATTTCAGGATGTCACATTCTTAATGTCCAATTGACGTAAAGACTAGTTATAAGTGATAGCTAAGGAGAGAACAACTCAAATAATTGTCAGTTTGATAACTGGACTAAAAGTTTCATCATAGTCCAAGCCAGCATGTTGAGTAAAGCCCTTTGCAGAGTCGTGCCTTGTATCTATCAATGAAGCCATCAGACTTGGTTTTTAGGCGATAAATCCACTTGCAATTGACCACATTCATAGAAGGGTGATGAGGAACCAATTCCCAAGTGCCATTTTGAATGAGAGCATTAAATTCATTGGCCATAGCTTGTTGCCAGTTGGGGTCTTTGTTTGCAACAGAAAAACAAGTGGGTTCACTTGGTGTCAAGCTTGAGTGAAAACAAGAACAAAGTGGGTGCTTAGTGGAAAGAACAATCTTTGGTTTACAAATGTTATTTTTTAGACGAGTGACCATTGGATGGGTAGAAGTTGGCGGTTGAGGTTGAGAAGATTGTAACGGTGGAGCTTCTAGAGAAGAGGATCCAGAAGATTGCTGAATATGTGATGAGGAGTCATCCATGATAGTAGATGGACTTGGTGGAGTTGATGTGGTGGTGGACACCCCCTGAAACTGTGGGGGCTTAGTAGAGGAATAACCAATGCAAACAGGAGAACTAGGCGATGGTGATGATAATTGACCAGATAGCAAATGGGAAGTTCTCCTAGAAAATCACATGGCTAGAGATATATATTTGGCCAGTGCTACGATGAAGACAATGATAGCCACGGTGATGAGGAGAATAGCCAATGAAGATACATTGCATTGTTTTGTCATCAAGTTTATTATGAGTATAAGGGCACAGCCAAGGGTAGCATGCACATCCAAAAACACGCAATTGTAAATAATCAAGTTTCTAGCCAAACTATTTCTCATAAGGAGATAATCCACTCAAGACTGTTGTAGGTATGTGGTTAATTAGAAAGACCGTGGTGAGAAAGGCATCATTCCAATATATATGAGGAACTGACACTCGAGTAAGCAATGTGATGCCAGTTTCCACAATATGACGGTGTTTGTGCTCAACCCGACCATTTTGTTCTTGCGTGTGCGGGCATGAAAGATGATGTAAGATGCCATGAAGATGAAGATAAGGATCAACTTTCTTATACTCACCACCTCCGCCAGTTTGAAGGGCCTTAATCTTACAATTGAAATATTTTTCCACTTGAGATTTAAATTACACAAAAGTAGACGGTGCATCAGATTTCACAATAAGTGGGAAAAGCCATGTATATCTACTATAAGCATCGATAAAAATGATATAATAACGAAAATCATTAACTGAAGTAACGAGAGATTGTCTCCATAGATCAGAATAAAGTATCTCTAAATGAGCATTACAAATATTTGATGATCTAGTAAAGGGAAGATGACGCGACTTGGCCAAGTGACATGATTCACAGAAACTAGATGAGGAAGACGGAGATATTGACAAGTCATGCTTTGAAATAACTGAAAAAATAATGCGGGCAGTTGGATGACCCAAGCACTCATGCCAAATAGAAGCAGAAACTTGTTCACCAATAAAGCAGGATGGAGCTAGTGGTGATTTATTTGACTGTAGAGGGACCTTATTGGTGGTACGTGCATTATTAAGATAATAAAGTCCATTCTTATGCTGGCTTTTGAGCAGGAGGTTCCCCAAGGATCAATCCTTAACACAACGGAAAGTAGGATGAAATTCAAATACCACATCGTTGTCTTTGGTAAATTGAGAGACTGATAATAGATTCTTCTTGATAGGAGGGACATAATAAATATTTTGTAGTTTAAAAGAACTAGTAGGAGAATGTAAGATGGAAGAACCGATATATGATATTTGCAAACCTAACCCATTTGCAGTACGGATTATAAAAAACGTCAATGCCCAAATATAATTCAAGTATCAATTACTTAGACCCAGAGAAACATCAAGTGACACAGCCATCCATGCAGAAGCAATTAAGATATTGAGGGGAGAATGAAAAGAGAAGGGCTCACCAGGGAGGATATTGCCAATGATCTCCGCATCGGTGGGGGTCTCTTGCTTCAACCTCACAAATTCAGGGGATACTCCATCTCCAGGTCCTGTGGAAAAACACCTGCTGAGTCAAGTACAAAGGAGCACTGACAGTAACCACGGTGCAATCATCACAAAACACGCAAAAAGAATTCTCATCTTGTAACTCTCCTAAGAGTCATCATGCCAAAAACAAACACACCTCGACGATGACGACAGAGAGCCCCCATACTAACGCTTGCATACTAACTTAATGCTGCTTGCATAATAAGCCCGGTTCACTTAATTGGTACAATGTGACGCGCCAAGCTTGTATTAAAACCCATTCGCAGTCTGCTGCGACTTGCATCACCTAACGTACCGATTTAGTAGACCCGTCTTAGCATACCTAGCATTGCTCTATGAAACCATCCAAGGTCATAACTTTGTCGGCAAAATCAGTCGAAACATCTAACTGCATTCCGGATGCTAAAATGGCCAAGGGCTGGCACGCCACCACTCATTCTGCGCTACTGAACACCAACTAGGAACAGCTGCAGCACAGGGCCAATTCATCCCAAAAGGTTCATAGTCGCAGTTCAATTACTTGGATAAGCAAAGCTTGAAAAAGGTGACAAATTCAGTTCAATAGGAGTTGAACGTGAAGTCGCTGTAGAGAGAGAGAGAGAGAGAGAAAGAGAGAGAGGACGACGGACTCGGGGGCTGTGGTGGCGGCCGCGAGCGCTCAGCCGATGCTGCGGTGGCTGGGGACAGTGGAGTGCGGCCGCGGCGACTGCGGCGGTCGTTGCTACATGGCGCGAAGTGCGGCTGCGGTTGCCACAGAGCCGCCGGTCTACCGCGGCGCCAATGGGGCTTCCGAGGCGGTGGTCGATGGTTGGTGGCGGAGGAACGAAGGGCTTTGGCAGGAGCGTTTGGCGATTCCGATTTCACTCTATGCTTTATGGGGGGAAATGCAGATATTGAGAAAATGGAGGGGTGGAAAATCGGAAATATAAAGGGCGGTTAAATAAAATGCATGAAAATTTGAGGAATTCTAAATTTTTACAGTAGAGAAATTAAAAGATGCATTATCTGTGCAAAAAATAAAATACCAATTATTTATCATGAAAAATTGACGAATGACGTACACAAAAATAATAATTACGAATAAGTAGCCATCCTTTTTTATGCTAATGGCAACTTTTAAGAGGAATTAACACATTTTAACAGAATTATGTAGCAAAGTTGAAAACCACACTAGTTGGACTTACATATATTTCATTATTTAATTTAACCAACATGTGATATTTTTTAGTGACACGACTTGATAGAGATGCTAAAACCAAACTATGATACGTAAATATGAATTCTCAATCTTGTTTGCTCAATATGGAGATCTATATACATTATTTGGACCTTTTTAACATACAATAACCCCGATATCATAATATCTTTTTAGAGATGGAGTAATTTGTATGAAATAAATAAATATATAAAACATAATGTTTCTAGTACAACGTAATGTTTCCAGTAATCTTCTTCATCTTAGCAAGGATTTAGTTGATGCAATAAAACCATACACAACTTTAGTCTATCGATTAGAATCCTCAGAGTTAGGGGGCTGGAATTGAAAATACTCTAAAGATAATGAACAGATCATAATTGGATTTTGCACGTATTTAAAACCTCGAAATCATGGATCCAATGATATAAATCAAAATGATGAATCATATTTCTTATTTTTTTCATGAAATTTTTAACTAATAGTTGAAATTATCCTTAAAAAATATAATAGTTGAGCTTAAAGAAATGATTATGGGATAATTTATATTATACTGTAAGAATCAAATAACAAGTAATTGTAAATTATTGTGAGGCTCCACTCATTCGAGAATTTGTACCTCACAACATGTTATTCTCACGGTAATCCAAAGACAATTGTGCTAGTAAAAACCTTCAACTCTAGAGTTCTATCATAAGAGATTATGCCAGTGGAAAAGGTACAACAAGTGACTCATTCACGAGCAACCAGGACCACCTGTTTCCCAACATTGCATCCGGAAAACAGCCCGACCAAGGCCGTTGGACCGTTCTCAAGCCCTTTAACGGTGTCTTCAACATATACAATCCTTCCCTCTTTAGTGGGAGGCAAAACCATCTCTAGGAACTTCGGATAGAGATGACAATAATCAAGCACATTGAAACCTTCCATTTGAACCCGCTTCGCAATGACTTGCATCAGGTTGTGCACGCCTTCAGACTGCTCGAGGTTGTACGGCGAGATCATTCCACATACTGCGATTCGACCATGAAGCTTCATGTTGAGTAGCACCGCATCCAATGTATTTCCCCCGACATTTTCGAAGTAGATGTCGATCCCCTCAGGGAAGTACCTGAAAGATTTCGAGATGGAAAACCGTCAGCTGGAGTCGGCTTCGCGCTCATGTGCATACACGTAAGGTGGTTGATTCGCTCAATCGTCATTAGTGTGTTCCGAACTAACCTTTTCAATGCTGCATCCAGATTTGATTCTTCCTTGTAGTTGAAAGCTTTGTCAAATCCAAGCTTGTTCTTCAACAAGCCAACCTATTTTGCGGAAATGAAAGAGGAAATGAAGAGATTAGTTAACAGAGGGAGTACTTCTGCATTTATTTTAGCGGATTGATGAGGATATACATCCGACACGGCGATCCTTGCAGATGCTAAATGTAATCGGAAAACCGAATTAGCGCCATGTCGGAGGGGGATGTTCCCTAAACAACTGTCATTTGAGGAAATTCGATATGTTGGACTGTTGGGATTGTCGGATTCCCAAAAACCGGATTCGACACTAAATCGAACCCCTAAAATGAATGTGGAAGACGAGCCTGAGAAAAACAACACGTATCACCGATCCTAAAGCACACCACGGAATCGAGCGTACCTTGTTAGCCACAAATTAAACACCAACGCCGATAAGAAGAAGAGAAAAATGATCCTGTTCGATCCGATAACGTCGATTGGCCTTGAAGGGAAGAAAAAAACGTCGCCTTGTGCTTTACTGTTTTTCTTTTTGGAGAGAGAGAGAGGGAGAGGGACGTACGTACGTTTATGATTCCAAGAGTTGCATCCTCCCTCTCTCTCCTCCCTTATATACGTCCCCTCTAAAATAGAAACGTACCCCTTCATCCATGGGCCCTAATCCTGTGGGCCGGGCTTTCAGGCCCAACATGGGCGGACGGGCCTTAAGCCCATCACATAAAACCATCATCTCCCACTCGCACATGGTGGGCCGAACAGGATTCTCTTTACCTCTCTTCAACATTCATACCGGTGAATAATCCGTGCGGCTGGCATACTTTGAGAGCTTGTTGCTATACATCTGTTAGGAATATATAGCAGCTCATAATTGGCATCACACTCTGAGTAGATTTAGTATGCTGTACCCTAGATCAATCGATCACATTTATATCTCTCTTGATCTCTTTTAAACAATGATATATATATCAATTATGATTATCCCAAAGACAGTCATAATTGGTCGACCAGTGAATACAAAACTACAATATGATTCTCCAAATTCGATCTTCCTCTTTCCTTAAAACTCTCAATTTCAGTCCAGCTTGCTTTTCTAGAAATGCCCCATTAGATCGAATCAACTCATGACCATTGGCAACATCTTAAGATAGCAAATACTAAATAAAAATCTTGAGAATAAGTAAGAGTTCTGAGGGCACTAAAATTGAGGAACTCTTTTCCTCAAGAGTCTCACACGTCATAAAAGTTGAGATCAAACTTTTGCCACTCTTATTGGTCGGCTCATGCATACATAGTATGAAATACGTATTACGGTATTAACTCATTTCCCATGAAGCGTATGTCTACACCTTTCAATACCGTACAGATGATAGTTCAGACATATTAAATGTCTAACTTGAGTTCACGTATCTACTCATTCACAAAATTCATCAGAACTCACATCTGGCATCATAGACAGATAATAAAATATGTGGGTTATTCTACTTTCGGACATAGTAAGTATCATGTCCTCATCTTAACACTCAGTTAAGGTGACATACGTATTTTAAACTTGAGCTCTCGATTATCACCTAGATAATAAGCTCAAAAACAATCTCATCTCTATTTATCACACAGTAAATAGAGGCGATTGCCCGTGTGAGTGGGCCAATCTTACATCTGTTCGACATACTTTCTCAACTTAAAGTAATGCACTGAGTATTAAAATGCATAAAGATCAAACAAATATTCATAGGCATTAACAATGAAAAAACACAAGTTCATTGATGTGAACAACTCAGGAAAATTACAATATCCAGTACATCAGACTCTACGCAATCCTAGAGATTTTACATAACCACAAAACACATCTCTAGGTATTGGCTTTGTCATAGGATCTGCTACCATTCTATGCGTAGATATGTACTGTAAATTCACATCCTTTTGTGCAACCATATCTTTGACAAAGTTATATTTGGTATCTATATGTTTGGTCTTGCCATGATATTTTGAATATTTGGTGTACGCTATAGCTGCTTGGCTATCACAGTTAACCAATAATGGATATGCAGCTTTCTCAATAACACTTAAATGATCCAAAAATCTCTTAAGCCAAACTCCTTCTTGTACCGCTGTTAATAATGCCACGAACTCAGCTTCCATCGTGGACAAGGCTATACACGTTTACTTCTTACTGCTCCATGATATGGCGCCATTGTTCAGTAAGAAAGCAAATCCAGAGGTAGATTTTCTTTCATCTAAATCTCCCCTCCAATCAACATTTGAATAGCCTTCAAGTCGCAGATCCTTTCCTTGGTAATTCAACTTGTAATCAGCAGTTCCCTTCAGATACCTCAGTATTCTTTTAACGGCTTTCCAATGTGCTTGACCTGGGTTGGATTGATATCTACTCACCATTCTAACTGCAAAACATATGTCAGGTCTTGTACACATCATAGCGTATATCAAGCTCCCAACAGCACTAGCATAAGGAACATGTTTCATTTGTTCATTCTCTTGTGGAATCCTTGGACAAAGTCTATGGCTCAATCCTTCACCTTTTGCAATAGGAGTGTCTATGGGTTTACAGTCTTGCATACGAAATCGTTCAAGAACCTTGTTTATATATGTTTCTTGCGAAAGAGATAACGATCTCTTCGAACAATCTCTCGAAATCTTAACTCCAAGAATGTATGCAGCCTCACTCATATCTTTCATCTCAAAGTTGGAAGACAACCAACTCGTGACAATATTAACAAACTCCATATTGCTTCCGGCAATCAGTATATCATCAACATATAATGATATGATCACAAATTGATCCTTGGATCTTTTGATATATATACAATGATCATCATCAATCATTGTAAAATCATATGCCATTATGGCATTATGAAAACGTATATACCATTGTCTCGATGACTGCTTGAGGCCATATATCGATCTCAACAGTCAACATACCTTTTCTTCTTGGCCTTTCACTATGAAACCAAAGAAAGTTGTTCCATATATATTTCTTCCTCTAATTCTCCATTGAGGAAAGCAGTCTTTACATCCATCTGATGTAACTCAAGATCCATACTAGCCACTATTGCAAGAATAATGCGAATCGAGGTAAATTTCACTACAGGAGAAAATGTATCTTCATAATCAATTCCTTCATGTTGATTATACCCCTTCGCCACAAGGCGAGCCTTATGCCTTTCTATCGAGCCATCAGCCTTTCACTTTATTTTGAGAACCCACTTGTTCCTAATAGCTCTGCGTCCTTTTGAAAGATCAACCAGTTCCCAGACTTGGTTTGATTTCATTGACTCAAGTTCCTCTTCCATTGCATGAATCCATTTTTCCTTTCTAGGGCAATTCAGAGCCTCATTAATATTTATTGGCTCATCCTCATCTTGTGAAGCAACCTTAAAAGTTTCCCCTTCAATGTCAAAACGTCAACGGGGAATACTTTGGTGACTTGTTCGCCGTATGGGAGATTGTACATTTTACACATCATTCTCCATTATGCTCCCACTTGAATTAGATAATGATGATGTCGTCTCATCATGTGGTTACAACTGAGAATGAGTTGAATTCAATTCATCACTTCTCATATCACTCCCACTTGGACGAACTCCACTAATGTCATTATCTTGATCCAAGGTTTCAAATAGGGAGTAATCTTCCCCTATTTCGCCCTTCTTAGGAAATTCATCATCTAAGAATGTGACATCCCGTGATTCAAATTCAGTTATACTCCAACTTTCCTGCTCACCTATAAACACATACCCTTTCGAGTGTTCCGAGTTTCTTATGAAAATACTCTTATTTCCTCTGGGACCCAATTTCCCAAACTTGTGAGAGGACTCATGTGTATAGGCAGCACAACCCCATGGCTTAAGAAAACTTAAGTCCGATTTTCTACCTATCCATAACTCATATGGAGTGGAAGTAACTGATTTGGAAGGCACCCGGTTAAGTATATAGGTAGCAGTTAACAACGCATCACTCCAAAAAGTAATAGGTAAGTTAGCATGCGCCATCATGGACCTAACCATTTCCAGTAGGGTTCTGTTTCTTCTCTCTGCAACACCATTTTGTTGAGGAGTATACGGAATAGACAACTGTCTTTCTATTCCTTTTTCATCACATAATTTTCTGAACTCATCAGATAAATATTCTCGACCTCGATTGGATCTCAATGTTTTTATTTTCTTGTCTAATTGATTTTCTACCAAGTTCATAAATCTTTTGAAACAACTCAATGCTTCAAATTTATGAGAAATCAAATAGACATATCCGAATCGAGTATAATCATCTATAAAAGTGATGAAATAAACAGCCCCATGCCTTCCTCTCACATTCATTGAACCACAGACATCAGAATTGATTAAATGCAAAGGAAATTCAGCTCTTTTACCTTTTCCAAATGGTTTCCTTGTAGTTTTTCCTTCTAAGCAATGCTTACATATGGGCAAATCGACTTTTTCAATATTGCCCAACAAGCCCTCTTTGGCTAGTCTATTCATACGTTGTTGGCCAATATGACCAAGTCTAGGATGCCACACATTCACATCATTATCATATGAATTAGGAGACGTGAAAAGGGAATAACACACATTTACATTAACATAGTCAATATCTAATACAATGAAACCATCCAGAAAATAACCACAACCATAGTAATTTGTATCCAAATACAAATCAACACCTCTATTATGGAAGTTCATATTAAAACCTAGTTTAACCAACACTAAAACAGACACTAAATTCCGATGAATCTCCGAAGCATGCAATACATCATTTAGGAATAAAGTGCGTCCACCATGCATGTTCAGTCGGCATGTGCCAATTCCTTTTACTTCAGCTCTGGAGTTGTTTCCCACATAGACCCACTTAGTTCCAGTTGATACTCGTCGAAATTCCACGAAGGATCCTCTATCCTTCGCTACATGGTCTGTCGCTCCTGAATCTACAGTCCACAAAGGATTAGATTCAATCAAGAATATAGAACTCGACACAAAAGTAAAGTTCTGAAAAGTACAAGGGGTGTTTACCTTCTTTGGCTCACAACAGTCGCGAGCATAGTGACCCTTCTTGTCACAATTGTAACACTTCACCATTGTAAGCTTCTTCATTCGATGACGCTTTCCTCTTTCATGTTGGTTAAGCTTGGGTTTCTTCCCTGAAGGACCTACTTCCTTGCCTTTCCCTTTATCAAACCAGTTAGGATGTTTGCGCTTGGAGCTCGAAGCTCCGTGTGAGCTAGAACTAGCATGATAGAGTTTAGCTTCTGGCTTAGCCGCCAAGAGGCGGTCCTCTTCTAGCTCAAGATGACGCATTGCATCCTCAAAGGTTTTGATATTATCATTATGGGTTAGATGTACCTTCATATGCTCCCAACTCTGAAGCAAGGAACGAATCACTGCTTACACTTGCTGCTCATCTGTCAGGACATGGCCAGCATCTTTTAACTCATTTATCATATTTGACATCTTTTTAAGATGTTACTTCATGGTCTAACCATGAGGCTTCTTATAAGAGTCAAACCTAATAGTGAGCCACATCAGTCTGGTCACCGAAGTATGATCAAATTTTGCTGCCAATGCTTCCCACATTTCCTTGGCATTGTCAAAACGCCTAAACTCTCGCATGATGTCATTGTCCATGCTGCTCAGCAACGTAATGCGAGCAAGAGAGTTCTTTCTTTTCCATGTAGCGAATGTTTCTTTATCTCTCTTGTGCTGTGCAGTATTTCCTTCTTCAGGTTCTACTATGGTCAGGTTAAGAGCCTCTAGTGCCTCTTGCTCTTCTAGCACATATTAGATTTTCATGTGCCAGATTTCATAGTTGTCGCTATTGAGCTTTTTACCTTTGTTCTGCTCGGCAACTATGCTCTTTGTGGCTGAAGCCATTGATCTGAACACATCAGACATATATGCACGAATTATTAATGCCTACCATTTATGCATCCCTTTTACACAGACCCATCATATTAATGAATAATTTCAAGTAAGGCTTCAGAATCAAAAGACCACTATGTTTCCAATCATCCTCCAAAAATCCTAACTTAAAATTATCGTTAATATAATTGTCTTATGCAAAATAAATTCTATGAAGTTACAAAAACTTCTATAACTACCCACAGCAACCAGCAATAACAGAAAGCAAATAATAATTGATATCCAATAAAATAATAATATTTTCACATAATACAACTAACATATCGGTTGCTACATCAACAACAATCATGTAGTAAACATTACATAAGATGTCCACAAAGCACACTTAACAAAGATCAGCCAATACATCTAACACCAAGTCAGCATACGAACTGGGAAAGATCCTCTTTTGTTCAATTTCTTGATCTTTTCCCTTGTAACAATCCAATAATATTCATCTACAAAATCCATCACAATTTTCTTATATGAAGCAGCTCTGTTGACATCCCATATGCAATTCAACACTCATTGTCATTCAAGTGGAAGGGTGTTCATGAAAAATCGCACCATCTCTAACTGTGGCATAGGACGACCATTCCATATGACCTTTTGAATTTTCCCGTTGACTTCAAGGACGTGATCAGTTAAGTCACCACTCTCCCATCAATGATCAGTAAACTCAGCTATCAACTTAGAAAGCCTTTCCTTTTGTTCATCGGTAATTGCGCGAATAGGTGTGTGCAACCTGAGGGGAGGCATAGTTCCTGCAACAAATGCAGAACAAATAAGGGATCACATATAATCCACATAGACTTAATTGAAAAAGAAACACATTCTTTTCCTCCTTTCTTTTTTTTTTTTTTTTTTTTTTGTCAATGGTCAACGGTTGTCGGTCAACGATCAACGGTCAGGTCGTCGGTCGTCGGACCGGTCGAATCGCCGGCCGGTAACCGACCGGCCAACGGTCGTCGGCGATGACGTCATCCCAGTGGTTACCGACCGTTGGGTGACGTCACGATAACGTCAACATGCGTTGGTTTGCAGACTGGCGCGTGCTAGTTCGCCAGCCGGCGGCGCGCACGTGCCGGTTCGCCGATTGGCACGTGTGGCGCACGCGCTGGCCGAGCCAGCGCTTCAAGCGCGTGGCGCCCATGCGCAGCGGCTTCTGGCCGCACGTGTGGGCGCATCCAACGTCGCCTGGCGGCGCACGACACATCGACGGACTCGTCTCGACGAGCCCTTTCACCCTATGTTATCAGAAATTGATTTCGACTTACGAAAACTCGAAAAAATGGATGAACAATGCTCGGGCGTCAGGATTTTTCGCCCCAATCCGTGTCAGCTGATTATTTTCGCGAAAAATCAATTAAAAAACATGAAAGGGGTCGGGAAAACATGAACTAGGGCTCTGATACCAATGTTGGGATTGTCGGATTCCCAAAAACCTGATTCGACACTAAATCGAACCCCTAAAATGAATGCGGAAGACGAGCCCGGGAAAAACAACACGTATCACCGATCCTAAAGGACACCACGGAATCGAGCGTACCTTGTTAGCCACAGATTAAACACCAACGCCGATAAGAGGAAGGGAAAAACGATCCTGTTCGATCCGATGACGTCGATTGGCCTTGAAGGGAAGAAAAAAACGTCGCCTTGTGCTTTACTGTTTTTCTTTTTGGAGAGAGAGAGAGGGAGAGGGACGTACGTACGTTTATGATTCCAAGAGTTGCGTCCTCCCTCTCTCTCCTCCCTTATATATGTCCCCTCTAAAATAGAAACATACCCCTTCATCCATGGGCCCTAATCCTGTGGGCCGGGCTTAAGGCCCGTCACGGGCTTTCAGGCCCAACATGGGCGGACGGGCCTTAAGCCCATCACATAAAACCATCATGGACAAATGCAAGAAGATCACCTTTTCTTTGCTGCCGGCACTGCCAACAACATAGCAACCGAACAACTTCGCAAACTGGCCAACAAGCTGACCAACTGCCCCTGATGCGGCCGATATAAAAACAGTTTCTCCTTTCTTAGGAGAGCATAACTCGGTAAACCCAGCATAAGCAGTCAGGCCCGGCATGCCTACAGAGTTCAGGTTTGTAGAAACTAGACTGAGTGTCAAAATTTTGCCAAAGCTGAAGAGCAGAAGCGGCTACGGCTAACTATCACGAGACAGCACTACTTATCCAGAAGAGAAGCTATCAAGAAGTTCCTGAATAACACACTCGTTGCATAATTCAATCAACTAACAATTCTGCAGAACATGCCATAGAACTGTCGAAAGTGTGCATCAACAGGAAGACTTAGAGCAAAAATATAGTTCATTAACATTGAAAGAGCAGATATCGAAGAGTGTACCCAAAAGACCGGTGTAGTAAGAGAGGGGAACGTCGGTGTGTTCGATCTTAAAGCAAGTCTCTGGCGTGGGAAGTAGACTGTACTCCTCCCATCCTGTGAGGCCCCAAACCAAATCGCCTTTCTTGAAATTCGGATGCCCAGATTCCAGGACTCTTGCCACTCCAAATCCGGTAACGGGCTGCACAGATGTGTTGACACACGGTAACGCAATTGGCGAACATAAACTTCGAAGCAATTCATCAGAATCACAAGCACAATGCTTACAGACCCGTGTTCAATGTTGTTTCGTTTCAAACAATTGTGTACTTCTTTGTTCTATACCCTGTGCAAGCTACTTTCATCAGTCATCATCCTAACACAGTGAATGGAAGTGATGAAAACAAGCCGTGTTGGCTTGTTAAATGTGATTTTATCGGACCGCCCAATTGCAAAACGTGAAAGCTTCTCTACCTACGAGCATAAACTTGGTTCTTTCAATTCACCAAATCCTCCAACACATTTTTCAGGAACTATTGGGACACATTTAGAACAATGGGTATGCTTTCAAAGACGCCTCGAATGGGGTCGTACCTCAGAGATTACAAGAACTCAACCCACAAACAAGAATAGAATATAAAGAAAGAAACAATCCTTTGATAAATCACAGTCGTGACAAAAATGCAACGTATAACCAGTCCTGAAATACTATTTACCTGAAATACTATTTAGCCAGCCTGAGAATCAAAGATCCAAGAACAGTAGCAAGCAAAAGCATGCAAAATCAAGTTCTCATAAACCAATGTAAAACGACGCAAATTTTCACAAGGAACAAAACAAAAAGAAGAGTTGAGCCGGGCTCACCGAACCAGATATAGCTCTCAGCCGGGTCGGTGAGCTTCTGCATACGGATTCTCATGTAAGGATCACAGGAGAGGTAGAGATTCTTCACCAGTACTCCCTTGGAGCCTTCGGCGACCGCCCTCGTCAGTTCAATGGTCGACTCCGTCACCTCCATGTCTGACTCTTTGGGGAAGGCTCCCTTCGCAAGAAAGTCCCTGAACATCACCTGCGTGTTCCTCATCCTTTCTTCTCTTTGCTTTTCTCTCCTCTCGACAGAATGCGCGAAAGATCCAAGAAAGCTAAAAACTCAGGAGTGGTGCGGCGTTTTGGAGCGTCTCTATATGCAGAGATGGACTGATGTTTCTCAGCTGTCATGGGGTGGAGATGCTAAGACCTACTAGAACAGACAAGTCTCGCAACAAGATTCGCACACGGCAATGATGCTAGGTAAGGCAAGAACCTGACAAACTCACGCATCAAGCAAACAAACCAAGCAAGTGCAACCACTCATGCATCAGATCAACACAATACAGCAGGTACTCATGCTCCGTTTGGCCGTCTCAGCCTGCCAAGGAAATTCAAAAACCCCAGAAAAAGACGACGACAATGACGTCGGGCGTCCGCTGTCAACCCGCGAACAGATAGCGTTCATACTGTCTGAACCACGCCTGCACGATAGCATCCACGCATTGCTCCATAAAGAGAAGACAAAAAGATGGATTTGTTTATGAGGGTCGTTTTCCTGAATGGGGTTGCCTTCTCGGACAGATTCAACCCCCAGTCTTTATCACCGTCGATCGACTTTATTGAGACGATCAAGTCCGTTGCACCTCCATGTCACAGATTCAACCCCTAGTCTTTAACCCTCTTTAAGTGATTTTCCACTAACATTGTGAGATGGACTTAATTAGCAAGACGTAAAAATATTTAGGACTCAATTGACACAATTAAAAGAATTATAGTTGAATTTGCAAAAGTACTATAGATTTAGGACTTTTTAGTAATTTTCTCGAATTCAATTTAGTATGTATACAATACTTTATGTAATGATTGTTCCATTTTGTCTCTCTTTCTTTAAACTAAGGTTAATTACTCGAAAAATTCAAGGTAGCCTAGCCTAGCACGAAACCACCTTGTTTTATGCATGCACGTTCCAAGCCCAAACTTATTATGAATGATGTTTTCTCCTTGAGCTATTGGGCCGGAGCCAATTATTCTTCACGAGCGTGAATCTATAACCAAGAAAAGAGAAATTTTTAAAAAGGAGATGATAGCAGCTGCATGGATATGTTATTGACGTGCACAAATTTTATTAATTTTTTAATATGTTTTTCAATTTTTTATTATATTTTTTTGTTCTTTTTCTTTATTGGTTTATCTTTTTTTTAATTCTTTCTTTGCTGGTAGCCCAGCCTTGGTGATGACTGGCCACCTGCCACAAGCTACAATTAACCACGGTCGCCCTTGTCAACCTCAAGTGAGGTCACCCTCCCTAGGATCTAGCGAGGGGTGACCTGGTGACCTCGAGCAAGGCCAAACCTCGTTGGCCTTCAAAGGGGTTCAATCTCAATCTCAACCTTTCTATTCAAAGCAAAGAGACAAAAAGACTATGCATTTCTCCAAAAAGGCTTGATCTCAACCTTGATTCTCGGTGGAAGAAGTCTTCTCGCCTCAGACCTGACCTCCCTAAAGGCTAGTGATGGTTGGCCTTGCTAGTTTCAAAGTGGGGGTACCAACTTGAAAAACTTTAAATTGGTATTGTTATAATAAATTTGTCACAAACTAATTATTTTGTCACAAAAAACCCTAAATTGGTTCACCAATGATAAATTTACCCTCTATTAGTTTCCGTTGAATTTTACTATCAAATCGTTAAGTTGGATAACACATAACAATTGACGACAAGTATGTCAATTTTGGGTTTTATCCTCCATTTGTCACAAGTATATCAGTTTATGATTTTTCATTATTATTAATCCAATTTAATGGAAACTAACATAAGGTAAAATTGCCATAAATGTACTAATTTAGAGGTGGCAAGAGCATTGGTTTGGGATAACTTTGTTACATATGTATCAGTTTTGATTTTTTTGTGCATTAACCCAAAATGAAATACCAATTAATATTATCATGTAAATTTGACAAATGGAGTACAAAAATTAATAATTTTAAATAAGTAGTGATTCTTTTTACATGAATGACTACTTTCAAGACGAATTAACATGTTTAAACACAATTATATACCAAACTCGAAAATGACACTGATTATACGCACATAAATTTTAGAATGAAATATGTCAAAATAAAGTTTTTTTCAATAATACGACTTGATACGAACACTAAAATCAATGTATTATATATATATACAGATGGAGTAATTTGTATGAAATAAATAAACAGATATGACCTAATGTTTCCGGTAATCTTCTTCATCTCAACAAGGATTTAGTCGATGCAATAAAACCAAAGACAACTCGTCTATCGATTAGATTCCTCAAAAATAGAGGTCACAAATGAAAATACTCTTAACGATAATGAATAGACCATAATCGGATTTTGCATGTATATGAAAAAAATGAAATTGCAGATCCAACTATATAAGTCAAAATGATGAATCATATTTCTTATTTATTTGTGAAATATAAGTAGTTGAACTTATTCTGAAAAATATTACAGTTGAACTTAGTTACTCCAGAGCTCTATCACAAGAAACTGCCAACGGAAAAGGAGAAGATCCTATCGGAAACACAAGCAAAAGAGACTATGCCAATGGAAAAGGAACAACAAGTGACTTATTCGCGAGAAACCAGGACCACCTGTTTCCTGATATTGCGACCGGAAAACAGCCCGACCAGTTCTACCGGACCGTTCTCGAGCCCTTCGAAGGTGTTTTGCACATATACTATCCTTCCCTCTTTTATGTGAGGCAAAACCATATCCAAGAACTTCGGATAGAGATGATAATAATCGAGCACACTGAAACCTTCCATTCGAACCTGCTTCATGCTTATTTGAATCAGGTTGGTTACGCATTCGGGCTGCTCAAGGTTGTTCTGCGAGATCATTCCACATAGGCACATACCGCGATTCGACCATAAAGTTTCATATTGAGTAGCACTGCATCCAACGTCTTTCCCCCCGACATTTTCGAAGTAGATGTCGATGCCCTCAGGGAAGTACCTGAAGATTTTAAGATGGAAACCGTCAACTTAATTCGGCTTCACGATCGTGTGCATATGTGTAACAGCAGTTGATTCGCTCAATCATCATTAGCGTGTTCCAGACTAACCTTTTCAATGCTGCATCCAGATTTGATTCTTCCTTGTAGTTGAAAGCTTCATCGAATCCGAGCTTGTTTTTCAGCAAGTCGACCTATTTTGCACAAGTAAAAGGGGAAATGAAGAGACTAGCTAACAAAGGGAGTACTTCTGCATTTATTTTAGCAGATTGATGAGGATATACATCCGACACGGCGATCATTGCGGATGCTAAACGTGTTTAGGAAACAAAATTAGTGCCATGTTGGAGCGTTTCCTATACAGTTGCCATAGAGGAAATACGAGATGTTGGACGAATGTGAGAAGATTACCTTTTCTTTGCTGCCGGCACTTCCAACAACATAGCAACCAAACAACTTCGCAAACTGGCCAACAAGCTGACCGACTGCCCCTGATGCCGTGGATATAAAAACGGTCTCTCCTTTCTTAGGAGAGCGTAACTCGAAAAACCCAGCATAGGCTGTCAGGCCCGGCATGCCTGCATAGTTCAGGTTTGCAGTAACTAGACTGAGTACCGAAGTTTTGCTAAAGCTAAAGAGTAAGAGCAATATGGCTAGGGCTAACTATCACGAAACAACGCTACTTATCCAGAAGAGAAGCTATCAAGAAATTCTTGACTTACATACTTGTTGCATAATTCAATCGACGAACAGTGCTGCAGAACTTGCAAAAGAAACTGTTGAAAGTGTGCATCGACAGGAAGACTTTGAGGGGGAAAGAACATAGTTCATTAATATTGAAAGAGCAAATACGTTAGACGATCGAAGAGTGTACCCAAAAGACCGGTGTAATAAGAGAGGGGAACATCGGTGTGTTCAATCTTAAAGCAAGTCTCTGGCGCGGGAAGTAGACTGTACTCCTCCCATCCGGTGAGGCCCCAAACCAAATCGCCTTTCTTGAACTTCCGATGCCCAGATTCCAGCACTCTCGCCACTCCAAATCCGGTAACAGGCTGCATAGATGTGTTGACACGTTAACACACTTTAGCGAACACAAATTTCAAAGCGATTCATCAGAATCACAAGCGCAATGCTTTATGATCCTACGTAAACTCCGCTTATTACAGAGGCGTGCTCATTACAAAAATGCAACATATAACCAGCCCTGAAATTCTATTTAGCCAGCCTGAGAATCAACAATCCAAGAACAGCAGCAAGCAAAAGCATGCAAAGTCAAATCCCTCATAAACTAATGGAAAAACGGCACAAATTTTCACTAGGGACAAAGCATTAATCAATCCAAAATCAAGTTCATCAGCCAAAGAATTCCATCTTCTCGTCATTATTGTTTTCATCTCGAAACAATAAAAAAAGGAAAAAAGAGTCAAGCCGGGCTCACCGAACCAGGTTGGAAAAAGGCGACATAGTTCTCAGTATTAACTGGGTTCATTACTATGTGAAGGAGGCCCAATGAGTTGCAAGCCCAAAGAGGACTTGAGCCCATATGATAAGTTAAATGAGGAAATAAGGAAATTCTCACTATCTATATAAAGTAATAGCTACAAAAGGAAATAGTAACAGGAGAAAAAGAGAAAGCGGAAAAACTGGGGTTTGGGGCAATATCTAATTTACATCAAGTTGGTGTTGGAGGTAAATTCGTGGTCCGATTGAGCTGAAATTTTGTCAGCATGTTCATGGCGCTTATCGAATCTGAACGGTTTTATTTTCGTTTGAAGCTCTCTATATCAGGTTTTTCATGAATTGATCAAAACCTGCGTTTTTTGTCAAATTTATCTTTGATCTATTATGAAATTCATGTGTATTACCAAGAATTATGTTCTTGAGATCTTTGCTACTATGTACCTCTAGTATTTGCTAGAGAAGAACAATTTTGTTGATAGTGAAGAATTTCAGGTGTACCCCGTGGTTTTTAATCTCCTCACATCGAGGAGGTTTTCCACGTAAAAAAAATCGTCGTGTTCGCGCGATTGGTATTTATTTTCTATAGAACAATTTTGTTGATAGTGAAGAATTTCGGGTGGACTCTGATCCCGTGGTTTTTGATCTCACATCAATGAGGTTTTCCACGTAAAAAAATCGTCTTGTATTCGCGTGATTGGTACTTATTTTACTCCACTATATTGATTCCTATTAGGTTTACACAAGAGGGGGGATTATTTTATTCCGCTGCATTGATTCGATATTGTTCGAATTGTTACTGTTCTCCCATCACTCAATCGGGTTGGTGAGCTTCCGCATGCGACCCCTCATGTAAGGATCGCAGGTAGACCCGTCAAATGGGTGGATCGGGTCAGGTTTGGGTCAGGTTGAAAATAGGTCGACCCATATTTTGATGAGAGAACGGTAATAATTCGAACAATATCGAATCAACGCAACGGAATAAAATAATCTCCCCTCTTGTGTAAACCTAATAGGAATCGATATAGTAGAGTAAAATAAATACCAAGCACGCGAACACAAGACGATTTTTTACATGGAAAACCTTCTCAATGTGAGGAGATAAAAAACCACGGGACCGGAGTCCACCTGAAAATCTTCACTATCAATAAAATTGTTCTTCTCTAGCAAATACTAGAGGTACATAGCAGCAAACACCTCAAGAACATAATTCTTGGCAATACACATGAACTTCACAAGAGATCAAGGATAAATCTGACCAAAAACGCAGGTTTTGATCAATCCACGAAAAACCTGATGTAGGGAGCTTCAAACGAAAATCAAACCGTTCAGATTCGATAAAATTGCGCCACGAACATGCTGACAAAATTTCAGCTCAATCGGACCACGAATCGACCTCCAACGCCAGCTTGATGTAAATCGATATTGCCCCAAACCCCGCATTTTCTAATTTCTCTTTTCTCTTGTTACTATTTCCTTTTCTCGCGCTACCTCCTTTTATATAGATAGTGAGAAACCCTATTTCCTCATATAACTTATTATATGGGCTCAAGCCCTTTTTAGGCTTGCAACTCATTGGGCTTCCTCCACATGGAGTGAACCCAGCTAACAAATCTCCCCCACGACAATGTGGAGGGATTCACCATCCCCGCTATCAAACGGCAATGTTCAAGCTTCTCTCTTGGTAGAGTCTTCGTCATCATATCGGAGCCATTATGATCCGTATGAATTTTCTCGAGTTCCAACAACTTTTCATCTAGAACATCCCTTATCCAATGATATCTAACATCAATATGTTTCGATCTAGAATGAAAAGATGAATTCTTACCAAGATGAATTGCGCTTTGATTATCACAAAATAGCACATACCTCTTTTGCTTGAACCCAAGTTCTTCTAAGAACTTCTTCATCCATAGCATCTAGCTTCAATCACTGCAATAAATTCAGCTTCCGTTGTAGAAAGTGCAACACACTTCTGCAATCTTGACTTCCATGACACAGCTCCACCGCAAAAGAAATCAAATAACCAGAAGTAGATTTACGAGTATCAATATCTCCCGCCAAGTCGGAATCGTGTATCCAACTAACTCAAGTTTCCCGGTCCCGAAACGAGTTTCAAATTTGAAGTTCCCCGAAGATACCTCATAATCCACTTCACCGCATTCCAAAGGTGCTCTCTCGCCCGGATTTGACAAATAGCGACTAACAACGCCAACCGCATGCGCCAAGTCTCGGGCGTGTACATACCATCGCATACATTAAGCTTCCTACAGCTGAAGCATATGGAACACTTTCCATATCTTTCTTTTCTTTATCGCTTGTAGGACTTTGCATCATATTTAACTTAAAGTGGGTAGCAAGAGAAGTACTAACCACTTTAGCCTTGTCCATGTAAAATTTCTGAAGGATCTTCTCGATATATTTCTCTTGCGATAAAAATAACTTCTTAGCATCTCTATCTCGGGTAATTCTAATGCCAAGAATCTGCTTTGCCGAGCCCAAGTCTTTCATGGCAAAAGACTTGCTCAACTGTTTCTTCAATAACTCAATTCTTGAAGCATTCCCGCCAACAATCAGCATATCATCAACATAAAGCAAGAGAATAATAAAGTCACCATCAGAAAATTTTTGGACAAACACACAGTTATCCGAGGAAGTCTTCTTATAGCCCTGTTTTATCATAACTGACGCAAATTTCTTATACCACTGTCTCGGTGCTTGTTTTAGGCCATAGAGACTTTTCTTCAATTTGCACACATAATCCTCTTTCCCTTTCACTTTGAAACCCTCAGGTTGTTCCATGTATATCTCTTCCTCCAAGTCACCATGTAGGAAGGCTGTTTTAACATCCATTTGCTCAATTTCTAAATCTAGGCTAGCTACCAAGCCTAGTACCACACGGATAGAAGACATTTTTACTACCGGAGAAAATATATCATCAAAATCAATACAATTTTTCTGACCAAATCCCTTAACAACCAATCTAGCTTTGTACCGTGGTTGTAAAGTATGTTCATCTTGCTTCAACCTATATACCCACTTGTTCTTCAAAGCTCTTTTACCTTTAGGTAACTTCACCAACTCAAAAGTATGATTATCATAAAGTGACTGCATCTCATCTTGCATAGCATCGAACCAATTGCTTTTGTACTCACCTTCAATTGCTTCTGCATAACACTCCGGTTCACCTGCATCAGTCAATAATACATACTCATCTTCAGAATACCTAGTGGAAGGTCGTGGGTCTCTAACGGATCTCCGGACTGGAACATCCAGTGGAACATCTAATTGAGTCTCTGGTTCAGGAATAGTATTATCTATCTCAACATGTTCAGGAACATGTGCATTATTTGGAACATTGACTTCCTGCTGCACTTCATCAACCTGTGTAGGGATATTTGTAAGAGGAACTGGATCTAAATCAACCAGATTATCACTAACTTTGTGGTGCTGAAATCATCTTTGATTTCTCAATATCCTCTATTGTTTGATCTTCCATAAACACAACGTCTCTGCTTCTAACAATTTTCTTTTCAAATGGATCATAAAATTTGTAGCCAAGCATATCCTGTCCATAACCAATAAATATGCACTTTGTCGTGTTTTCACATCAAGTTTAGACCTCTCATCTTTGGGAACATGCACAAATGCTTTGCACCCAAATACACGCAAATAATCATAAGAAACTTCATTGCCTGTCCAAACTCTATTAGGAACATCAAACTCTAAAGGAACGCATGGAGTAAGATTTAATATATGCACAACTGTACTTAAAGCCTCACCCCAAAAGGATCCAGGTAGCTTTGACTGTGAAAGTAAGCATCTTACCCTTTCAACTAGTGTTCTGTTCATTCTCTCAGCTAAGCCATTTAACTGAGGCGTCTTGGGAGGTGTCTTTTGATGTCGAATACCTTATTGTCTGCAGTATTCATCAAAAGGTCCAATATACTCTCCCCCGTTATCAATTCTGATACATTTCAATTTCTTTCTAGTCTGTTTCTCAACTGAAGCCTGAAATTGCTTTAAAGCATCTAACACTTGATTTTTAGTTTTCAAGGTATAAATCCAATTTTTCCTTGAAAAATCATCTATAAAAGTAACAAAATAAAGAGAGCCACCAAGTGATTTTGTTTTCATAGGACCGTAAACATCAGAATGCACTAAATCCAATATACCTGACTTTCTTGAAGGAGGGGTGCTTTTAAATGCAACTCTATTCTGTTTTCCTGCTAAACAGTGAGCACACTTCTTTAGCGCTGAACTTTTTAATCCTGAAAGGAGCTTCTTCTTGGTCAATATTGACAAACCTTTCTCACTGATGTGACTGAGCCTCTTATGCCATAACTCAGCTGCATCTTCGCTATCTACTGCATTAATTTTGTCTGTAGACAACTTTGCCTGCATAATGTATAACGAAGAATATTTTTCACCTCTAGCCACAACAAGAGAACCTTTGGTAAGTTTCCATTGACCATTACTGAAGGTGCTGCAATACCCCTCATCATCCAACTTGCCTGTAGAAATCAAATTCAAACGGATATCAGGTATATGTTTAACATTATGCAATACTAACCTTGTGCCATTGCTGGTTTCTAGGCACACATCACCGATGCCTACAGCTTGAACTAGTCCATTGTTTCCCATCTTCACAGATCCGAAGTCACTTGACCTGTATGATGTAAAGAAATCTCTACGAGACGTAGTATGAACGGATGCACCACTATCAATTACCCAACCGGTCTCATGAGAAACAAAATTCACCACATCACTATCAAAAATAGTGAGAAAGTCTTCTTTAAGTGCAGCGACACGATTGTCATCACTATCATCATCACTTTTCTTCTCTTTACCTTTCTCCTTTTGTTTGTCCCTTTTCAACTGGCGACAAAACCTCTGAATATGTCCATTCTGATGGCAATAATGGCACTCAACATTAGCAAATTTATTATACTTACCTCTGTTTTTGTCTCGACTTTTATCTCTATTTCTCGGACCTCGAGACTCACTTCTCCCCCTTTTCTCAACAACCAAGGCATCAGAATGTGAAGAGGATGATCCCTGTATCTTCCTTCTCATCTCTTCATTCAAAATACTACTCTTGGCTAAATCCATGGTAATCGTACCATCCGGGGCAGAGTTAGACAAAGATGTTCAAAACGTCTCCCATGAGTCCGGCAAAGTACCAAGCAACCATAATGCTTGTATCTCATCATCAAACTTGATTCCCATCGCAGCCAACTGATTTATAATTCCTTGAAAAGAATTTAAATGATCGAGTCAAACGAGTACCATCATGATATCTCAGAGCCATCATCTGTTTTATCAAAAATAACTTATTATTCCCAGTCTTTCAAGCATATAACTGTTCGAGCTTATCCCATAAACTGCGTGCATGTGTTTCCTCAATAATATGGTTCAAAACATTATCATCTACCCACGGCTTGATATAACCACACACTTGACGATGAAATATAAACCATTCAACATCAGTTTATTCTCTGGTTTCTCCTCGGCAAATACAGGCAAATAAAAATCTTTCACATATAAAAGATCTTCCATCTTCCCTTTCCGATATGATAATTTGAACCATTCGGTGTAACCATTCTACTCATATTCGTTTCCATTGTTTAACACAAGGCAGAAAAATCAAGCAATAACCTGATGCTCTGATACCACTCTGATGGGAGAACGGTAATAATTCGAACAATATCGAATCAACGCAGCGGAATAAAAATAATCTCCCCTCTTGTGTAAACCTAATAGGAATCGATATAGTAGAGTAAAATAAATACCAAGCACGCGAACACAAGACGATTTTTTACGTGGAAAACCTCCTCAATGTGAGGAGATAAAAAACCACGGGACCGGAGTCCACCTGAAAATCTTCACTATCAATAAAATTGTTCTTCTCTAGCAAATACTAGAGGTACATAGCAGCAAACACCTTAAGAACATAATTCTTGGCAATACACATGAACTTCACAAGAGATCAATGATAAATCTGACCAAAAACGCAGGTTTTGATCAATCCACGAAAAACCTGATATAGGGAGCTTCAAACGAAAATCAAACCGTTCAGATTCGATAAAATTGCGCCACGAAAACAAAATTTCAGCTCAATCGGACCATGAATCGACCTCCAACGCCAGCTTAAATCAGATATTGCCCCAAACCCCAGATTTTCTGCTTTCTCTTTTTCTCTTGTTACTATTTCCTTTTCTGCTGCTACCTCCTTTTTATATAGATAGTGAAAACCCTATTTCCTCATATAACTTATTATATGGGCTCAAGCCCCTTTTTAGGCTTGCAACTCATTGGGCTTCCTCCACATAGGAGTGAACCCAGCTAACATTTTTAACCCATTTAACCCGTTTTAACCCATATTCATGTAATGTAAATCAAATGACCCATACCTGACTTGACCCGCATTGCTAAAACCTATTAATATTCTAAGAAAACTCACATCTACTATATGCCAATTGGATTAAAACTTCAAATTAAATTAAAAATAGTAAATAAAAAAAGTTTAAAAAAAAAACCTATAAATTGAAATATTTATAAAGAATAGACTATGCACATGCTTCTCTTATTTGAAGTGAATATACCATTGAATAACTAAAAACTGTAACATGAAATTTTTTTAACTAAACCTAAAAAAATCTCATTTTTATGATTTTTTTACTAAAAAAGTATTATTAAAACATTTTTATGCAATACAATTTTGTTAACAATTTTTATGCAATAAAAATTTAATGGAAATTTTTTATAATTCTTTTTAAAATATTTTTAAAAATTGAATTTTTAATTATTTTTATTTTTTAAAATAATTTTTTATTTTTAATAATTATTTTTTCTTTTTCACTTTTCACTTTTCTTTTTTTCTTCTTCTTTGGCCGACTGCTGGCCACGACAACGGCAGGTGACTGGCCACAAGCAAGATCAAGCTTGCCAGCATCAGGCAAGGCTCAATCTCGCCAATCGGCGCAGCCGAGGCCCCGCCCGACATCGACGAGCTCAAGTCTCGCTAGTCGTTGGTGAGGCTCGAGCCTCGCTAGATTTGGCGAGGCCGAGGCTCCCCCGGCTTTGGGCGAGGCTTGATCTCGCCGATCTACCGAGGCCGAGGCCCCACCCGACACCGGCGAGCTCAAGTCTCACCAAATCTGGCAAGGCCGAGGCTCTGCCGGTGTCGGGCGAGGCTCGATCTTGCCGATCTGATGAGGCCGAGGCCCCGTCGGACACTAGCAAGCTCAAGGCTCGCCAGATCAGGCAAGGCCGAGGCTTCGCCGACGTTGGGTGAGGCTCGATCTCGCCGATCTGGCGAGACCAAGGCCCCACCTAACGCTGGCGAGCTCAAGTCTCGCCAATCGTTGGCGAAGCCAAGCCTCATCAAATTTGGCGAGACTCGAGCTCGCCGGCGTCAGGCGAGGCTCGATCTCGCCGATCTGGCGAGGCCCCACCCGATGCCAGCGAGCTCGAGTCTCGCCAGTCGTCGGCAACCTCAAGCTCGCATGCCGGCGAGCTCAAGCCTCGCCTGGCCTATCGCCGGCCAACTGCTAGCTAAGGATGGAAGAAAAAGAAAAATAAAAGAAAATTATAATATGAAAAATAATTATAATTTCAATTTTTTTATTTAAAAAACCATTTTTATAAAGTTAAAGAGGGAATGCCATTGGTTCAAAGTGGATTTCCTAATAACCCATTCAAACTCATTTCTTTAGTGTTTTACTTTCTCAGAGCCATTTCTGACCCTTATATGATCTATTTAACTAAAAATTGGTCATAATATGGGTTTATGACCCATTTTGCCAGCTCTAATCGTAGGAGAGGTAGAGATTCTTCACCAGCACTCCCTCGGAGCCTTCGGCAACAGCTCTCGTCACATCAACGGTCGACTCAGTCACCTCCATGTCCGACTCCTTAGGGAAGGCTCCCTTCGCGAGGAAGTTCCTATATCACCTGCTCGTTCCTCATCCTTTCCTTCTTCTATTTACTTCTCTTTTCTTTTCTCTCGATGGAATGAGCGAATGATCCAAGAAGCTAAAAACTTCAGGAGTTGCGGAAGTTCGCAGCATCTCTATTTGTAGGGATGGATTGATGTTGGTCGGGTGGAAATAGCAAGACTAGGACAAGGCGCCTCGTGCATGACAAAACAGGCAGAAGTCTCGCAACAGGACTCGTGCACGACAACAATACTAGGTGAAGCAAGACGCTGACGACTCAAGCATTAAGCAAACGACCAAGCGCAGCATGTCAACCCGCGAACATAAAACAAGATGTCATCAGTGACCTCTATGCGCCTCCGTTGTGTCCCCCTCTCTATCGTCTCGAAAAGTCATAGCTCGTGAAGATTGATTGGCTCCGGCCATATAGCTCAAGGAGAGAATACAAAACAAGATGTTTTCGTGCTAGTCTAGAGTGCCGTGAATTTTTTCTGAGTAATTAGCCTAGGTCTAGAGATAGAGAGATGAAATGGAATAATTATGACATAAGTGTAGTATGCGACTAAATTGAATTTAGATTATTGAAAATATAGTTTAATTCCCTAAAAAAAATCAACTTTAAATTCAATCTCAATTTCGTCGTAAACTTTTTGTTTTGAGTAAAAAAAATCACAAACTTTTAGGGAAAATTACCAAAAAAATCACAAACCTATTATATTAGTATCTTTTTAGTTATAAACCTTTCAATTAAATCAATTTAGTCATTAACTTTTTCACTTTACCAATTCAGTCCATTTGGGCAATTTGGGCTAGAAACTGCTGACGTAAATGCCAGCCATCCTACATGGTACAACTAGTGTCGATGTAAACTTTTTATAAAAATTTTAAATATTTTTATTAATTTTTCTTTTCTTTTTCTTTTTTCTTTTTTTCCTTCTCTTTTCCTTCTTTTATTTTTTTCTTTCCTTTCTCTTTTTTTTTTTCCTTCCTTTTTCATTATTTTCCTTCGCTAGTCACTAGCCTCTATGCTGGTCAGCCAAGGTCACCGGCTGCGGGTGAAGGTGAGGGCTGGACAAGGCCACACATCCCCAAACCCAATGAGGGGACCATTCTTTTAGAATTTTCATTTATTATTAGTGTTGTTGTTGTTGTTGCTGCTGCTGCTGTTATTGTTATTATTATTTCTATTATTTCTTCTTCTTCTTTTTACCTTCCCTTCTTTCTCTAGTTCGTCGTCAAGCCTTGATGATGGTCGACAACTGGCCAATGATGAGGGCCGATGAGGTTGACCTTGGGAGAGGCTTGCCATCGCCAATGACCACTGGAGGCAAGCTTCGCCAGAGGTCGACAAGGTCAACATTTCCGATCCTTGCCTCTCATCGATCACCTACTAGAGAAAGAAGGGAAGAAAAAAGAAAAGGAAAAATAATAAATAAAAAAGATAAAAATTCAAAAAATATTAAATATTATTAAAAATTATCAACGTCAATGCTAGCTACGCCACATAAGATGTCAAGTATTCACGTTAGCGATTTTCAGCCTAAATTAGCCAGATGAATTCAATTAGCAAAATACGAAAAGGTTTAGGATTGAAATTATAGAAGTGCAAAAAATTTCTGACTTTTTTTTTTTTTTTTATAAATTTCTCTTCCTTGAGTAACATTTTTGGTATGTAATGAAATTGATGATTGATACTTTCTTCTTTAACTAATAACCAGTAAAAGATCATAAAAGTCAGTTAAATCAAATTTAAAGAGGTTAGTAAACGTTAACTTTGTCGGCAAAATCAGTCGAAACATCTAACTGCATTCCAGACGCTAAAATGGCCAAGGGCTGGCACGCCGCCACTCATTCTGCGCTACAGAGAACCAACTAGGAATGACCGCAGTTCACTTACTTGGATAAGCAAAGCTTGAAAAAGGTGACGGATTCAGTTCGATAGGAGTTGAACGCGAAGTCGCTGTAGAGAGAGAGAGAGAGAGAGAGAGAGAGGGTGACGGACTGGGGGGCTGTGGCAGCGGCCGCGAGGGCTCAGCCGAAGCTGCGGTGGCTGGGGACGGTGGAGCTGGCCATGGCAATTTGTGGCGGTCACTGCTACACGGCGCGAAATGCGGCTGCGGTTGCCACGGAGTTGCCGGTCTACAGCGGCACCGATGGGGCTTCCGAGGCGGCAGTCGATGGTCAGTGGCGGAGGAGCGAAGGGCTTTGGCAGGAGCGTTTGGCGATTCCAATTTCACTCTATGCTTTCTGGGGGGAAATGTGGATATTCAGGAAATGGAGGAGTGGAAAATCGGAAATAAAAAGGACGGTTAAATAAAATGAATGAAAATTTGAGGAATTCTAAATTTTTACAGTAGAGAAATTAAAGGATAAAATACCAATTAATTTTATCATGAAAAATTGAACACAAAAATAATAATTACGAATAAGCAGTCATCCTTTTTTTTATAGGAATGGCAACTTTTAAGAGGAACTAACGTGTTTTAACACAATTATGTAGCAAAGTTAAAAATGACACTAGTTAGACGTACATATATTTCATAATTTAATTTAACCAACATATGATGTTTTTCAATGACACGACTTGATAGAGATACTAAAACCAAACTATGATCATATTTCTTATTTTTTTTCATGAAATTTTTAACTAATAGTTGAAATTATTCTTAAAAAATATAATAGTAGAACTCAAAGAAATGATTATGGGATAGTTTTTACTATACTGTAAGAATAACAAAAAATCAAATAACAAGTAATTGTAAATTATTACGAGGCCCCACTCCTTGGAAAATTTGTACCTCTATTATTCTCACAATAATTCAAAGATAATTATGCTAATAAAAACCTCAAACTTATAACTCTTGGGTTCTATCGTAAGAGACTATGCTAGTGGAAAAGGTACAACAAGTGACTCATTCGCGAGCAACCAGGACCACCTGTTTCCCGACATTGCAGCCGGAAAACAGCCCGACCAGGGCTGCCGGACCGCTCTCAAGCCCTTCGACGGTGTCTTCAATATATACAATCCTTCCCTCTTTAGTGGGAGGCAAAACCATCTCCAGGAACTTCGGGTAGAGATGATAATAATCAATCACATTGAAACCTTCCATTCGAACTCGCTTCTTGATGAGCTGCATCAGGTTGTGCACGCTTTCGGGCTGCTCAAGGTTGTACTGCGAGATCATTCCACATACCGCAATTCGACCATGAAGCTTCATGTTCAGTAGCACCGCATCCAGCGTCTTTCCCCCAACATTTTCGAAGTAGATGTCGATCCCCTCAGGGAAGTATCTGAAAGATTTCGAGATGGAAAACCGTCAGCTCGAGTCGGCTTCGCGCTCGTGCGCATACATGTAAGGTGGTTGATTTGCTCAATCGTCATTAGTGTGTTCCGAACTAACCTTTTCAGTGCTGCATCCAGATTTGATTCTTCCTTGTAGTTGAAAGCTTCGTCGAATCCGAGCTTGTTCTTCAGCAAGTCGACCTATTTTGCAGAAATTAAAGAGGAAATGAAGAGATTAGTTAACAAAGGGAGTACTTCTGCATTTATTTTAGCGGATTGATGAGGATATACATCCGACAGATCCTTGCAGATGCTAAATGTGATCGGAAAACCAAATTAGCGCCATGTCGGAGGGGGGATGTTCCCTAAACAACTGTCATTCGAGGAAATTCAATATGTCGGACAAATGTGAGAAGATTACCTTTTCTTTGCTGCCGGCACTGCCAACAACATAGCAACCGAACAACTTCGCAAGCTGGCCAACAAGCTGACCAACCGCCCCTGATGCGGCCGATATAAAAACAGTTTCTCCTTTCTTAGGAGAGCATAACTCAATAAACCCGCCATAAGCAGTCAGGCCTGGCATGCCTGCAGAGTTCAGGTTTGTAGAAACTAGACTGAGTGCCAAAATTTTGCCAAAGCTAAAAAGCAGGCGCGCTACGGCTATGGCTAACTATCACGAGACAACGTTACTTATCCAGAAGAGAAGCTATCAAGAAGTTCCTGAATTACACACTCGTTGCATAATTCAATCAACTAACAGTGCTGCAGAACTTGCAATACAACTGTGGAAAGTGTGCATCAACAGGAAGACTTGGAGCGAAAAATATAGTTCATTAACATTGAAGGAGCAGATACATTAGATGATTGAAGAGTGTACCCAAAAGACCGGTGTAGTAAGAGAGAGGAACATCGGTGTGTTCGATCTTAAAGCAAGTCTCTGGCGAGGGAAGAAGACTGTACTCCTCCCATCCTGTGAGGCCCCAAACCAAATCACCTTTCTTGAAATTCGGATGCCCAGATTCCAGGACTCTCGCCACTCCAAGTCCAGTAACAGGCTGCACAGATGTGTTGCCACATGGTAACGCATTTGGGGAACATGAACTTCGAATCAATTCATCAGAATCACAAGCACAATGCTTACAGAGCCGTGTTCAATGTTGTTTCGTTTCAAACAATTATGTACTTCTTTGTTCTATACCCAGTGAAAGCTACTTTCATCAGTCATCATCCTAACACAGTGAATGGAAGCGATGAAAGCAAGCCGTATTGGCTTGTTAAATGTGATTTTATCGGACAGCCCAATTGCAAAACGTGAAAGCTTCTCTACCTACGAGCATAAACTTGGTTCTTTCAATTCACCAAATCCTCCAACACATTTTTCAGGAACTATTGGGACACATTTAGAACAATGGGTATGCTTTCAAAGACGCCTCGAATGGGGTCGTACCTCAGAGATCACAAGAACTCAACCCATAAACAAGAACAGGACATAAAGAGAGACACGTTCCTTTGATAGAATCACAGTTGTGACAAAAATGCAACGTATAACCAGTCCTGAAATACTATTTAGCCAGCCTGAGAATCAACAATCCAAGAACAGTAGCAAGCAAAAGCATGCAAAGTCAAATTCTCAGAAACCAATGTAAAACGACACAAATTTTCACAAGGAACAAAAGAAAAAAAGGAGAGTTGAGCCGGGCTCACCGAACCAGGTTGGAAGGAGGGGATATAGCTCTCAGCCGGGTCGGTGAGCTTCCGCATACGGCCCCTCATGTAAGGATCACAGGAGAGGTAGAGATTCTTCACCAGCACTCCCTTGGAGCCTTCGGCGACAGCACTCGTCAGTTCAATGGTCGACTCCGTCACCTCCATGTCTGACTCTTTGGGGAAGGCTCCCTTCGCAACAAAGTCCCTGAATATCACCTGCTTGTTCCTCATCCTTTCTTCTCTTTGCTTCTCTCTCCTCTCGACGGAATGCGCGAAAGATCCAAGAAAGCTAAAAGCTTAGGAGAGATGCGGGGTGTTGGAGCGTCTCTATATGCAGAGATGGATTGATGTTTCTCAGCTGTGACCGGGTGGAAATACAAAGACCGGATAGAACAGACAAGTCTCGCAACAAGAATCGCACATGGCAATGATGCTAGGTAAAGCAAGAACCTGACAAACTCATGCATCAAGCGAACAAACCAAGCAAGTGCAGCCACTCATGCATCAGATCAACACAGAAAAGCTGGCGCTCATGCTCGGTTTGACCGCCTCAGCCTGCCAAGAAACTTCAAAAACCCCAGAAAAAGACGACGACAAGCGTCCACAAGATGGATTTTTTTTATGGAGGTCGTTTTCCCGATGGGGTTGACATCATGGACAGATTCAACCCCCCAGTCTTTATCACTGTCGATCGACAATGGACTTAATTTGCAAGACGCGAAAATATTTAGAATTCAATAGACACAATTAAAAAAATTATGACTGAATTTGCAAAAGTGCAATACTTTATGTAATGATTGTTCCATTTTGTCTCTCTTTCTCTAAACTCAGGTTAATTACTCGAAAAATTCAAGGTAGCCTAGCCTAGCACGAAACCACCTTATTTTATGCATGCACCAAACTTATTATGAATGATGTTTTCTCCTTGAGCTATTGGGCCGGAACCAATTATTCTTCAC
Organism: Eucalyptus brandiana; assembly: GCA_014182725.1. Lineage (NCBI taxonomy): Eukaryota > Viridiplantae > Streptophyta > Magnoliopsida > Myrtales > Myrtaceae > Eucalyptus > Eucalyptus brandiana. The sequence continues at coordinate 6,042,346 of CM024668.1, read as the reverse complement.
GAGCGTGAATCTATAACCAAGAAAAGATAAACCTTTAAAAAGGAGATGATAGCAGGTTGGAAGGAGGCGACATAGCTCTCAGCCGGGTGGGTGAGCTTCCGCATGCGACCCCTCATGTAAGGATCGCAGGAGAGGTAGAGATTCTTCACCAGCAGTCCCTGGGAGCCTTCGACAACAGCTCTCGTCACATCAACGGTCGACTCAGTCACCTCCATGTCCGACTCCTTAGGGAAGGCTCCCTTTGCGAGGAAGTCCCTGAATATCACCAGCTCGTTCCTCATCCTTTCCTTCTTCTCTTTACTTCTCTTTTCTTTTCTCTCGATGGAATGAGCGAATGATCCAAGAAGCTAAAAACTTCAGGAGTTGCGGAAGTTCGCAGCGTCTCTATTTGTAGGTGTTGCGATTGTCGGATTCCCAAAAACCAGATTCGACAATAAATCGAACCCCTAAATTTGTGCGGAAGACGAGCTCGGGAAAAATACATGTATCACCGATCTTAAATTAAACACCGATGCTGATATGAGGAAGAGAAAACCAATCCCGTTCGATCTGATGGCGTCAATTGGCCTTGAAGGGAAGATGGCGTCGCCTTTTTGCTTACTATTTTTCTTTTGAAGGGAGAGAGGGAGGAGGAACGTACGTTATACCAAAAAGTGCGTTCCTCCCTCTTTATCTTCCCTTATATACGTCCCCTCCAAAAAGAAACGCGTCTTCTTCATCATATCCTCCATCCACGCCCCTAATATTGTGGGCCGGGCTTTTAGACCCAACATGGGCGGACAGGCCAACTTAGGCCCATCACTTTAATAAAACCATCAGTAGGGATGGATTGATGTTTCTCAGGTGCGGTCAGGTGGAAATAGCAAGACTAGGACAAGGCACCTCGTGCATGATAGAACAGGCTAAAGTCCCGCAACAAGACTCGTTTTCTCCAACGACGATACTAGGTAAAGCAAGACGCTGACGACTCAAGCATTAAGCAAACGACCAGGCGCAGCATGTCAACCCACGAACATAAAACAAGATGTCATCAGTGACCTTTATGAGCCTATGTTGGGTCCCCCTCTCTATCGTCTCGAAGAGTCATAGCTCGTGAAGATTGATTAGCTCCATCGCGCTAGTCTAGACTGCCATGAATTTTTTTTTTTTTGAGTAATTAGCCTAGGTTCAGAGATAGAGAGACGAAATGGAATAATTAAGAGTTTAATTCCCTTAAAAAAAAAAAAAAAAACCAACTTTAAATTCAATCTCATTTTGTCCTAAACTTTTTTGTTTTGAGTAAAAAAAAAAAAAAAAAAGGCCACAAACTTTTAGGGAAAAGTACTAAAAAAAGTCATAAACCCATTATATTAGTATTTTTTTTAGTTATAAACTTTTTAATTAAATCAATTTAGTCATTAACTTTTTCACTTTACCAATTCAGTCCATTTGGACTAAAAACTGCTGACATAGATGTCAGCCATCTTACATGGTACAATTAGCATTGATGTAAACTTTTTTTTTTTTTTTAAATTTTAAATTTTTTTATTAATTTGTCTTTTTTTTTTTCTTTATTTCCTTCTCTTTTCCTTCTTTTTTTTTCTTTATTTCTTTTTTTTTCCTTTTTCATTATTTTCCTTCACAGGTCACTAGCCTTTGTGCTGGTAAGCCAAGGTCACCGGCTATGAGTGAAGGTGACGGCTGGACAAGGCCACGCATTTCCAAATCCGATGAAGGGACCCTTCTTTTAGAATTTTAATTTATTATTATTATTATTATTGATGTTGTTGTTGTTGTTGTTGTTGTTGTTGTTGTTATTTCTATTCTTTCTTCTTCTTCTTCTTCTTTAGGCAAGCTTCGCCAGAGGTTGACAAGGTCAACCTTTTCGATCCTTGCCTCTCATCAATCGCCTACTAGAGAAAGAAGGAAAGAAAAAAAGAAAACGAAAAATAATAAATAAAAAAGATAAAAATTCAAAAATTATTAAAAATTATTAAAAATTATCATAATGCTAACTACACCACATAAGATGCTAGATATTCATGTTAGCAATTTTCGGCCTAAATTAGCCAAATGAATTCAGTTAGCAAAATATGAAAAGATTTAGGATTGAAATAATAAAAGTGCAAAAAATTTCTGACTTTTTTTTTATAAATTTCTCTTTCATGAGTAACATTTTTGGTATGTAATGAAATTGATGTGTAATACAATCTTCTTTAACTAATAGCTAGTAAAAGATCATAAAAGTCAGTTAAATCAAATTTAAAGAGGTTAGTAAACGTTAACTTATTGTTTAGACGACATGGTCCCCTCAATTAAATTGGCCACGCATGCATAAGTGAGTTCACATTACATAAAGATGAATCCGAACTTGGCCCACCTACCCATTTCTTAACCCATATTGATGTTAAATTAAATTGGTTAGTTATATAACGTACATGGATCATAAATAAGTTTAAACATAATATAAGTGTTAAATTGGTCATAAATGGATTCATAACTTATTTAGACCCAACCCACATTTACAACTCTTTCTTCATTTTTTTCTCGTCATCACTCAATCTCGCGCTTGCTCACTCCACACTCTCACCCCAGTTTGGATATGAGCATAGATTGGATTAAATATAGATGTGTTTTAACAAAACGGGTATAAGTCGGGTATGGTTCAGGTCGAGTAAAGTCACTAGATCTGTATTGCCAGAAAATGCATCAAAATGGATTAAATGTGTTTATTTATGTCGGACCATTTTTTGCCTGACCAACACCATTTGACGGGTCTACCTAACATCAATCCAGTCAAGTGGGTGGGCATAGTCTTAACTCTAATTGAATTATATAACCAAATGAATTAAAGAAAATATTTTTCATTATCGAATCAAAATGTTTAACATAAACTGTTTTTAGTTATGTAGAGATATTTCAATTATTCGTTTCTCTAAGTATTAAAAATAACTAAAATTATTTTCACCAAAAAAATAACTAAAATTAAAAAAAATGCTTATCGAATAATAATATGCGTTTATCATATTTACAATAAATTAGGTATTACACCATTGACTTCACTTGCGTAGTGATATAGATTAATATTCAACGTACTTGAGATCCAAGAGCTTTGAATAACACCTGCAGAAGTAGTGCATGTGCTAATTCTGACGAAATGGGTTCTGGATCTCTGGCAGCATGTAGGGCTATGGTTAAGTATTCACGGCTAAGGCTAAACATTTTGTAGTGGAAGTGAGACCTTTATGATAATGCTGATAAAACATGGCTACTTCAACTATCAATCCTTTAACCAAAAATAAAAAATAAAAACCATCGATCCACTCTCTTTCATTCTACTAGAAAGGAAGATCACATTGCGCTAAGTTACCTTTTTCTCTTTATCTTTTGTGTTGGGAAGGATTAACTTTGACAATTTATATCATGTGACGGTAATAACATACTATCCCAAATAAATATATGATTCTGGTGACGGCACATGTGCATTCATTCTAATAAACACTTGAACCTAACAACTCAATTAGTCAGTGACGCCATGCTAGCAACACGTGAAATAATACGAGCTTTCTATGTTTAAATGATGTTAGAATACCAGACTAAAAACCTAAACCGTTAGATAGAGGGAGACTACATCATAAAAGACACATTGTAACCATGTATTTAGCCTACTTAAGCATTGCGAAATTACAATTATCCCTCTCCCGGACATGTGAGATGCCCGTTCAGGTGGTGGTAGACTAAGGGTATATTTAGTAACCATTCTGTTTCCAAGAATAATTTTTACTCAGAAATTGTTTTTCTTAATTTTTTTCTCGAGAACAGTTTCTGAGCATTTGAAAGTGCTTGGTATACTACCCAAAATTTTTAGTCCCAAAATAGAAATGCATTTAAAAAAAAAATCCCTTAAAATTTCTAATCAAAACCATTTTCTTCTAATCTTTTAATAATTTTATTAAATTTTTCTCTTTTTTCTTTTCTTTTTCCATTTTCATCCTGTCCTTTCTCCAATCGTCAGCCATGGCCGGTGATTGGCCAGACGAGGGCTAGTGAGCTTCCCAAAGCATCATTGGCCCCCTGAGCCATGGCCAAGTCCAAATATGGCAAATCAAGCTCGCTCAGCCACCGACGAGGTTTGCAAGCCACTACCAAGTCAGCGATGCCTAGCCAAGGTGAGGTCGGGGGTGAAGGGCAAAGCTTGCCCCACCACCAACAAGGCTTGGGCCAACAAGTCTCACCCAACCACAATGTCTCCGGGGGTTGGCGATGCTCCAATGACCAGCCAAAAGAAGAAGAAGAAGAAAAAAAGGAAATAGAAAAAAGAGAAGAAAAGAAAAAAATTAGGCTTGATTATAGGAATTGTCATTGGAAACAAGAAGTAACTTTTTGGTATTTTTTGATTCTGTTCCAAATTTATTTCCAAAAACAAAAACAAAAAAATGAATTTTTTTTTCCTAAAAACAAAAAATTTACTAAATAGATTTCTTTTTTTCTTTTTTTTTTTGGGAGAACGAAAGAATAAAATCAATTGTTCCTAGGAGCGTTACCAAACATGGCCTAAATATTTTTATAAGGCATATCATAATCGCGTATGTAAGTGATGCGAGATTGCACTTACCGAGAAAAAGACCCAAATCGGCGGTGCAATACCCTCTATCAAACACTCGGTCGGTCGTTGAAAAAGGGGAGATAAACGCGTCCTATTTGCGACTTAATTCATTATCCAAGTCAATAGGTGTCGATAAACAATCACGTAATTAAAAAATTAAACGGGGAGGAGATCGATCTCGATCTCGACCTCGAACTCGAAGTTGGCCACTCGCTATCCGACGACAGGCAAGTAGGTCGGTCCAAATTAAATTAGAATTAATTAAGGGGAAAAAAGGGTATTTAAATTAAGGGCATGAACAAGCACGACTCTCAATCTTAGCTGTCCCTCCTTTTCATATGCCCTTTTGACCAGTAGAGATGCGTGTCTAAATCGAACTCAAGATTTGACTAACTTCAATTTAAGACCATTATTCTTAAGTCCATGCTATAGATGTGGACAATTATTTAAATAAAATAATTCGGCCAACGAAAGTGAAGGGGACGTCCCACGTTCCTCGATCCGCCGTTGCCGTTACCAGTATAAATGCTATTATTTCCCCAGTGTAATTAAAAACATTAATTAAGAGATTCTTAAATGGTTCTTTCTGCTAAGAAAAATAGATTGGTCCTATTCGCTTTATGCAAGAAAAGATCCGAAGCATTGAATGTGAGGGATCCTGAGTTGGAATCACACCATACTTGAAACAATGTCGGAGGAGGTTATATATCACCATTAACTTTATAGGGTGATTCGCATACCTCAAAGTGATCTGAGAATTGTAATAGGAAAAAATTACATGTGACAGATCTAAAAGCATTAAATGTGATGAAACCCTCATTGGAATCGCATCATACTTGAAGTAATGTCGAGGAGATTAAATTTGGAGGATGGCTATACCCCCTCAACTCTATAGGGTGATTCGTGTTATTTTTTATAGATCCTATATTGAAATTGTATTAAGCTCGAAGTAAATATCGAGGAGGTTATATCCCCTAACTTTACCAGGGGATTCCAGTCACATCGAATGTGAATCAATCGAGTCGGAAAATTCGAATGCCGTTCCCACAGGGGTAGAGGGAAAAAAATGGTTGCGTACAAAAGGAGCGGCTTTGATATGTCAAATGGCGTGCTTGACACAATAGAAAGATAGAGGGGGCCAGTTCAACCTTTCCTGTATATACTGGACTTTCTTATCTTCTTTTTTTTTTTTTAAAGAAAAAGAATAAAGCCAAAAGAATAATAATAACGGAAAAAAAAAAGGAAAAAGAAAAAGACAACCTAGAACCGGGGATTCGAAGTCAACGCTCCCTTCTCTCTCTCTCTGTTCATTGCACAGAACGCATAAACTGACCCGGAAAAAAAATCAAGAAAATCAAGAAAAGACAATCAAGAAAATCAAGAAAATCGGAGAGACCGGGGGAGTTGCCAAATCTCGCTCCCACCGACCGGCCTCCCCTCCATATCATCACCCCCTGCGCAGGCATCGAATCCTCGCACCACGAACCCGCCGGAGAAGACGGCGAAGCAGCGGCGACGGCGGCGGCTCTCCGGTGACGCGTTGACCGCCGATCGAAGGAGGACTTCGGATCGTCCGTCGAGATGCACGCCAGGAACCACTGGGGCGGGTCCTTCGAGATCAACGGCGGCGACTCCTCCGCCGCCGAGGACGACCAGCGGAGCCGGGAGTGGGACCGGGCGGCGCTGCAGCCGCCGCCCCACCACCACGAGCTCGACGAGACGCAGCAGAGCTGGCTCCTCGGCAACCACAACCAGCGGCCCCAGAAGAACAAGTACGTCGACCTGGGCTGCGTCGTCTGCAGCCGCAAGGCGCTCAAGTATACCGGCTGGGCCTTCGTCGCCGCCTTCTTCCTCATCGCCCTCCCCATCATCATCGCCAAGACCGTGCCCCGGCACAAGCCCCGGCCACCCCCGCCCGACAACTACACCGTCGCCCTCCACAAGGCCCTCCTCTTCTTCAATGCCCAAAAGTGTATGTGTCCGTGTTTACCGATTGATAATGTCGCGAAGTGTTTTTGAATTCCTTTCTTTCTTTCTTTTTTTTTTCCGGTGCAGCCGGGAAATTGCCGAAGAACAATCCCATCCCTTGGAGGGGCAACTCGGGGCTGCAGGACGGGAACGCCACGACCGACGTGAAGGGAGGGTTGGTCGGAGGGTACTACGACGCCGGCGACAACACCAAGTTCCATTTCCCGATGGCCTTCGCCATGTCGATGCTGAGCTGGAGCGTGATCGAGTACAGCCACAAGTACGAGGCGGTCGGCGAGTACAACCACGCCCGCGACCTCATCAAGTGGGGCACCGACTACCTCCTCCTCACCTTCAACTCCTCCGCCACCAAGATCGACAAGATCTATTGTCAGGTAATGTCCGATATGTGCCGCCGGAAAAAAAACTCCGATCGTCTTGTTCGCTCCTGCTGGTCTCTGATGCTCGAGATGATAGACGGCGCGGTCAGATGGTCTGATCTTGATTGGATTTGATTAGCTTCACAGACCTTGGAGTGCTGTAATTCAGCTTTAGGAATGCTCATTCTTATGGAACTCCATTCGATGCTGTTGTTCTTCTTCCAGGTGGGCGGATCTCAGAACGGTTCGAAGACCCCGGACGACCACTACTGCTGGACTAGGCCGGAAGACATGGACTATCCGCGGCCGGTGCAGACCTGTAACTCGGGGCCGGACCTCGCTGGGGAAATGGCCGCGGCCCTAGCCTCCGCCTCGATCGTGTTCCGGGACGACGCCACCTACTCCCGGAAGCTGGTCAAGGGCGCCGCAACAGTCTTCGCCTTCGCCCGGGACGCCGGGAGGCGCAGCCCTTATTCCCGCGGCAACCCTTACATCGACCCCTACTACAACTCGACGGGCTACTTCGACGAGTACATGTGGGGCGCGGCGTGGCTGTACTACGCGACCGGGAACAGGTCCTACATCTCCCTGGCGACGAACCCGGGCATCCCCAAGAACTCGAAGGCGTTCTACATGGTCCCGGACCTGAGCGTGCTCAGCTGGGACAACAAGCTGCCGGCGGCGATGCTGCTGCTGACGCGGCTGCGCGTGTTCCTGAACCCGGGCTACCCATACGAGGACATGCTGAGCATGTACCAGAACGTCACCGGCCTCACCATGTGCTCGTACCTTCACCAGTTCCATGTGTTCAACTGGACTAAAGGTAAGCGTGACTAATTCGCTTCTGATCCGATCTGAGCGTCGGCTTTTCCGACCGAGAACCGAGTCCGATTTTTAAGTCGGGTCATAATCGCCTTTCGATTTGCAGGAGGAATGATAGAGCTGAACCACGGGAATCCGCAGCCGCTGCAGTACATGGCCAACGCCGCGTTCCTGGCGTCCCTCTACGTCGACTACATGAACGCCACCGGCGTCCCGGGATGGAACTGCGGCCCGAACTTCATTACGACCGACACTCTCCGGAGTTTCGCCACCTCTCAGGTGACTGCTAATGCTTATCGAAATCGACTCCGAATCGAGTTCTGATCATACTTCTGATCACTAATGTGTTTGTTCTGGTGGGGGCAATTGAACTCAGATCGATTACATCCTAGGCAAGAACCCGAGGAAGATGAGCTATGTGGTCGGGTTCGGCTCCAAGTACCCGAAGCACGTTCACCACCGCGGCGCATCGATCCCGAACGACCACAAGAAGTACTCGTGCACCGGGGGGTGGAAGTGGCGCGACACCCGCAACAACAACCCCAACACGATCAACGGGGCGATGGTCGCGGGGCCAGATCGGTTCGACAGGTTCAAGGACGTGCGCACGAACTACAGCTACACCGAGCCCACCATGGCCGGGAACGCGGGGCTCGTGGCGGCCCTCGTGTCGCTGACAGAGAGCGGCGGCCGCGCCATCGACAAGAACAGCATCTTCTCTGCCGTCCCGCCACTCTACCCCGTCAGCCCCCCACCGCCGCCGCCATGGAAGCCCTGAAGGCGGCGCCGTGGCGAGAACAACCTCAAATTGCTGGAGTGGATGTGTCCGATACAACTTGTCATAGCCCTTGTTTATATGTCGTGACATTTTAATATTTCAACGGGCGAAATCAGTGGAGCTTCAGAGTTATATATGAAATATTTAATTCTTTTTATTGCGAGTTCGATTGAGAAATATGACTTTCTCCACCTGTTTGCTGATTTCCTTTTATAGAAAAAAGAAAAGATGAACTAATAATATTTTGAAATATTATTAGTTAATTTTTATATATACAAAATATTTAATTCGAGAGACATATATGAAATATTTAATTTGTTTTACGTATGGTACGATTGACATTGACATAAGCGTTTTTATATAAAAATTTTATGTTTTTTATTTTTCATTTTCTTCGTTTTTTTCTATTTTTGGAAATAGGGCTGGTCACTAGTTGTGGTAATTTTATTTATTGACGGATTGAATATTTATTACAAAACATGAAAGGAGTACAGTATAAAATAAAAGTTCATGACTAATAGCAATATAATCCTAAAATGGTAAATACCATCCAAAAGTTAAAAAAATATAAATAAAAAAGCCACCCATCATTTAAATCTGTAAGTTTATGTGAGAATTCATCCCACTTTTACGAGAGTATGAACTAAAACGTATCACAGTAAACATAGTCGAACTCGTTGCATGAGCGCATGAATGAAGTTAGAGATTGGTGATTAATCAAGCTTTCACACGTATAAATGTGGAGATTTCATAAAGAAAAAAGAGGAATTCATGAGTTTATTTAAAAAATGTCATACAGGACCCCGTACCTAAGGTACAGGACATAGGCTAGTATAACCTTAAACCTTGAAATCCACTCCACGCTATTGATTCCACAACTTCCACATATTTTAGAAATTTTCCAGTACACTCCTAACTATAATATAAGTATTGCGTCGTGTCAGACCATTGATACTCGTGGAATATTACAACAGCCAATATTTTCTCACGATTTGCATCAATTTTCCAATAATAAAAGAAAAATACATTCCATCATCGTGCTCTCAAACACGACATCGAATTTTTACGAAATGATAAAAACTGAAGTCGAAATTAACAAATTAGTAACAAAAATTATTTTCTTAGGGAATTAAATTAAAGGTGCAATCGTGTCTTAAAATTTGTCATGAAAATACGATTAAATACTAAAACTTTCAAAAAGTTTAATTAAGTATTAAAACTTATATGAAAGTGCGATTAAATTCTAAAATTTTCATAAGACGCAAAAAATGAAATTAATTGATTGGATCAATTCGATAAGTTTTAAGATTTAACTGTAATTATTAAAAATTTTAACTCAATTATACTTTTATATAAAATTTAGGATTTTCAATTCACATACCCAAATATAAATATAAACAATTTATCATCTTATGTTATAAACTTAAAATTTACCTTCATGAAATGAGCCGAACGCAGATGTTGTGCGCACTTGGAATCCTCGGATAACGAGATAACGGCCTCTCCCCTCACCGATCGGAATGGCGCCGATGGCCGCCGTCAGCAACGTCGCCAGGTGCGGCGGCCTCCTCCTCCTCTCCACCTGCCGCCGCCGCCAGCTTCGGCCGCCGCCGCTGGCCCTCCCCACGGCGGCGCCGTCGCCGGCGGCCATCAAGGGCGGCGCGCTCTTCGCGTCGAGAGGCGGCGGGGGAGCCGCGCTGCGGTTCTGCCGGGCTTCTTCCAGCACGAGCGCGAATGACGTGGAGGCCGCCGCCGCCGCCGCCGCCGCGAGCTCCTCGGATCCGGCGGCGGCGGAGGCGAAGGGAGCGGAGCCGGAGCCGGAGCCGGAGCCGGAGTCGGAGGAGGAGAGGATGAGGAAGATAGGGGAGGCGGCGGGCGCGCTGGACATAAGGGTGGGGCAGGTGCTCAAGGCGTGGAGGCACGAGGAGGCCGACACGCTGTACGTGGAAGAGGTGGACGTCGGCGAGCCGGAACCGAGAATCATCTGCAGCGGCCTCGTCAAGTACGTCCCTCTCCAGGAGCTTCAGGTACTACGACTCTTCTTTGTCTCTGTGTATTGCGGCGGCCTGGCGCTGTTCTTGAAGGTTGAGGATGAAGTAGATGGTCCGCGCGTATGTTTTGTACTCTCGATTTCAGTGGATTGCCTGGGCGGTTTCAGATGGTTGCTCGATCGATCTGTAGTGTGGAAGGCAAGAATGAACCTGGTCTGACATGACAGATGCACTTTTCGTGGTCTTGGATTGACGGCTTCTCCTTTGTTGTGCTTGCGATTTCTTCACATTTAGTTCTGTCAATTCACCTGCTGACTAATGAGATTCAGTTTAGGTTACTTTTTTTTTCAGTTTTTGGTGTTCTGGACTTTTAATAGGTAGGAGTCATATGCTGCTCAGGCTTCAAAGTCGAAGAATTTATAGTTAGCAGCTTGAGCGAGTTTTTGAAGAACAGAATGACCGATCCGTTTAGTTCATTTCTGCAAGTACATTCTGCTTAACCTTATTGAGAAGTCTGAAAAGCTAATTCAGTAAGTGTAATGTGTGAAGTACCGTGTGCGGCAATGAAATGAGCATGACTGCTCTGTTAGTTGGAGCTACTTTGATTATAAAGAGCTGCTTGGTGTGGTTATGAATGAGAGGCTTGGAAGCATAGCCTTAGAAAAGGAGTCTTATCTATATTTGCACTGATGCCTTAAAGAAGGAGTTGGCTGACTTCATTATATCAAGGAATCTCTGAAGGATGAAATTTAGGGCTGTTTAGTTGGAAGCTGGAGACAAAAGCAGTTCTTTCATAGGTTATTCACCTTTATAAGATCAAGTCATCTGAATAAATACAAGACTGGAAGTGGTGTTGCAATTTAAGGGAGTCCTGCAAAGTTAATCTACAACTTCCACTGGGGGTTACATCAAGAAATATAGATGAGGGCGGAGCTGTAGGTAAGTTGGGGGTTTGTCCTGTGACACTTTAAGATTAGAAGGGACAAATTAGACATCCTTCTGATAATGTGGATCTCTTATACACCGTTAGGAATTGCAATATAGATAAAGGCTCAGTCAGATAGTGATCCTGTGTCATTATTTACGTATCTCGAGACTAATGGTGCCATTTTATTGAGTCAAAGTAATATAGTCTACCATCTTAGCTTGTTCACTTATTACTTGCAAGTTTCTCATTCGTTTAATTTATCTTTATCCTGACCACTGTAGAGTCCTCTATCTCATGGAGGTCTTCTAGATGGAACTGTGGTCTTGCCATAGGAAATATGAAATGGCCAATTGTATTGCCTGGTCTGAGGAAGCTTTGAGTAGTTCTTCAGTTTAGTATCTGCAGTAAATGGCCTATCATGGTGCCTTCTCCCTTTCTTAGGGAATAGTATTGTTGATGATCTGACCAAGTAGGCTCTATGATTTTGAAGTGACTTTTCTTGAATAAAAACGTAATTTCAATCCCCACTTTTGATGAGCTTGTAGTCAGAAGTAGATCTCCTACTTTGAGGTTTAGCAGAACAGAATTGATCTCCTACAGGAAAGGAATTTCAGGATTTTTGATCAACTGGTGTACACTTCCATTGTAATAGATATGAAACTAGAAACTTCATAACTAGTTTGATATTATTATGACCTTTCACAGCGAAATTAAGTTAACATGTCATATAAGGAAACCTCAGGGGGTTCCTCAAGTGGCAAACGTATTCATCCTTCTAACTCAAAACTTGGTTTGCTTGCACATTCTCTTGGGGGGACCCAGGGGTAGAAACCTATGTGTCTCTGATAATCACCTGCTGAGTGTATGATGGAGGACTGTCACACACAATGGGTATTAGTTAGGTGCTCAAAGAGCCCCGGGCACCCATTGATATAAAAAGAAAATTAACAGCTGATATAACAACAGCCTTTATTTTATTTTATATTTTTTTTAAAAATTCAAGCAAATAAAAGCAAAGCATCACTTTCAAAGAAGGTAATGAGTTATAGGTCCACTATCAACTGAACATAGCCCTAAAGGTTCTTTTCGTCAAATGGCAAGAAAGGTTGCTAGATTTAGAAAGTGCAGTTTGCCTTTTGTGCATAGAGCATGTCCAAACAGATCCAGTTTTTTGCACATGGCATTTCAGGTCCTCTTCTCTTCAACACTTTTAAGCATTAGACAGGTTTGATGCTCAATACCCTGCAAACCTAGAGTACAAAACATAGTTATCATTTTGGTGGTTTCAATTACTGACCAGATTTGGGACAATAAAACAGGCTATGACTTGGAATGCTATCATTTCTTTTATTCTTTGTCAGGATGAGTCATGTTAGTGATGTTTGTTTAAAATTTGCAGGGCAGAAATGTAGTTGTACTAGCAAATCTGAAGCCAAGGAATATGCGTGGAGTTAAATCAAACGGAATGCTTCTGGCTGCTTCTGATGCATCTCATGAAAATATTGAGCTTCTTTTGCCTCCTGATGGCTCGATCCCTGGTGAGAGAATATGGTTTGGCTCAGAAGAAGAGAAAGAAAATCAACCTCCTCCTGTGACACCTAATCAGGTACTTTTCTATTTACTATCTCTGGGAGTAATGCATGATGCATTACAATCGTCAAGTAGTCTCTCTTTTTTGTTTCAACACTGTTATAATATAATTCTCTAGAAAGATATATCTTGTGATGCACTGGCTGTTGAATGTGTGGTCAATTGTTCCCCACAAAAGTTTCAGCCTCTGCGTGTGTCCATCCACCTTTGACCATTGTCACGGTGATTACAGGCCAACTAAAAGAACTGGAATGAGCTTAGGATTGATGTATCACCAGAGCACTACTTTTTCTGGTCATGTTTGGTGTTGATTTAAGTACCATAAGCAACATTTAATTGAACGGCATTATTTTTTGTGCACAACAATTTGGTTCTTGAGATAGTTGATTCAGTTAAAGTGGTTTTCATCTTGATCAATCTGTAACATTGGCCCTTCAGGAATGGGATCTTTACTCTATAAAGCATATTCTCAAACCTTTGCCCATTGCATGCTACCTATAACGTGTCCTGTGATTTCTTTCTCCCTTTTTGGAATATGAGTAAGTGGTCTTTACATAAACAGAAAACAAAGTCAGAGGACTAGCCCCACTACTAGCTCATTTGTTAGAACCCAAAAATAAAATATCAATGCCAAAGTTCCTACAAGTACTATTAGGGTGTCATAAATAAATTCTCATAGCAAAACTGGGAAGGGAAAGTATGTGATATCATTGACCTCAATATATTTGGGAATCTTACCTTAGGACAGCTCAACTAAATTAAATCTCATTTCAAACCCGCTGGAGTTGGTTGAGTGGGTTCTTTTAAATTCCTTTTGGACTTGGATGACTTTCCTTGGAGATTTTGATATATAGTTTTCTTGCCTGTTAACAAGTACTAAGTCATTAGCTGATTTTTATTACAGTTGTCTGCTGTGAAGACCTTTTTGTTTTTATCTTGTTTAATTGGTCATTCTTCCTTCTCTTGCCAAGTGCTTTAGTTGCTTTTGTTTGTAATGCTTCCAGAGCGTTCATTGATCATCTGCATATGACTTTGCTAGTATCTTCCCCTTTTTACATCAATATCAGGAATAAAATAGCTTGTCTTACAACATTCTTTTTTACCCCCTTGCATCAGTCAAAACCAATATTTTGTTACTTGCATACCAAGGGAGAGAGAGCAACTCCCATGTTTTTATCAATTAGAAAAGGCTACGTTGAAGGTTTAGTAGGTTATGCCTTATTTTTACCATGTAATTGCACATTCTTGCCGTAGTTTATCATGACATCAGTTGATCTTGCCTTCATGTCCTGAAACATCCTGTCCGGTAGTAATTACATTATCTAAAGTACTAGCAATCAGAGAAGCTTGAAAAGCTCAAAAAGCAAAAAGCTTTCAATTAGAAGAGGCTGCGTTGAAGATGTAGTAGGATTTTCCCACTGCATGCTTCTTTTATCTGTGAAGTATGATATTTCTGCACTCACAACGACACAAATAATCCAAGGGTCACAGGCCTTTCAGCCTGTCAGAAGGGTAACAAGAAGTACAAATATGTGTACTTGGTGGACTAAAGATTATAATGAGCGAGAAACAAAAAATATAATATATACATCTTGTCTTTTTTCTTGATTGTTCTGCACAAAAATTTTGCAGGTTCAAAAGAAAAAGATTTGGGAGTCAGTCCAGCCCCATCTTAAGACCGATGCTTCCTGTAATGCTGTGCTCGCAGATCGCTTCATGCGGACATCTCTAGGTGTGGTAGTATGCAAATCTCTAAAGAATGCCAATGTATCTTGATCGTGTGTGGCGATGTGCTTCTCATTCTTGTCCTGTTCTTTTGAATAATGGGCAGTAGCATCCTCTCAGCTAATATCATCATACTGTAAAGTGCTAGAGGGCTAGAGGTGATATTTTTCTTCAGTTCTTTCATGAACATATGTTACAGGCAGAGAGACCTGCCATTTTTCGATGAGAATGATTTTGAATGGAGATGCAAACATAATGCTGGTGACGATGAGGAAGCAAGATGCTTCGAGCAGTCAGATTTTGACTAATCAATTTTGGTTTAGAGGATAAGGCGCTTTTTGTGGCATTCTCTTGTGCTGATATACGTCTGTACTGGCTTTTCAACGAATTTTTATAGCACAAAATTTCCTAAAGCTGCGAGGCAAGACCCTAACATACCAGTGCTTCTGTGTTACATCAGGAAACTGTTACCCAGGGGTCATAAGCAGCACATCTTAACTTCTTTTGCGCGATAAAACATCTTGCAATTTACAAAATTTACAAGTTCAATGTTTCCCAGACTAGAACCACGTAAAATCCAAGGAAATTTTGCCGTATATCATTTCACGGCATATCATCATTATCATCATAATACTCTGCATTGTTCATGCTGAGAATGCTGATGGAGTATGTCGACCTGAACTGCATGCAAGTATGAAAGGCTGAGAAAAATTATAAATCAATATTTCTAAGAATTGAAAGACAAAATCATCTGCTGGATTATCTAGATTACAACTTCGGGTGGTAAATTGCAATACCAGATCCCCAACAGGTTATTCCCACAACAATCACCTTGAGGAAAATTAAAATACAGGCATCTCCACTGCAACTCGGCAAGCAACACGCTTCATATATCTTCGAACACAGCGAACAAATCGCTCTTCATGTAATCGTTATCTACCAAGCTTACTAAGAAGTAACTGCTCTGTATCTGCAAAGATAAACACATTTGTTGTCATCACAAAAGTTCCAAAAGGGAGGGAGATACGAAAAAACGAGAAAATGTACAGGCGGGTAAATGACGCGGTCTATATACAAAAGGCGTGTATGATGAGTGCGCGCAAACCTCTTGAAGCAATTTTGGGGACGGGTCGCCTTCGGGGTACAGACAAGCCCAACCCCTCGACCAGATTTCGAATGCCTCATCCTTCCAGACCAAAAAGCTGGCTGGATCAACCACTGTCGGTTGGATGATCTCCTTCGCTGGGAAGACTCCCCAAGTCACTGCATTCACATCGGAGTCCCCAACGTTGGATATCCATTTGTCACCTCCTTTATTAACAGCCATGTAGGTCAGGTTTGGGAATCCCTTGCATTTCTCCACAAGGATGTTTAATTTTTCTGGAGAGCAGAATAACTCCAGATAGGCCTTCTGGTACACGTAACCCCCAGGCCCACCCCATCCTGAATTAAAATCGCACCAAAACATCAGTTGCGAGGCATTAGAATGGCAAGAGAGACACGAGAACATAGTGATCCGCATCCCTAGTGCATCTAGTTTTCTTTGGAAAATCATCTTCTTTTATCTGACCACAACAATTACAATTGACAGGAGCATTAAGCAAACCGAACTCAAGCAATGTGAAGTAGTCCTTGACTACTTCATAACAGATGCAGAAACAGCACAAAAATCTATGGAAAATCAAAACTTAAGTTTCTCTGTAACACTCCAAGGTTCAAGATGTTTTACGCTTCTTAAATTTGCTAAACAAAGAGAGCCAGTTCTCAAAAGCAAGAAAAACCGGGCATTTTTTTCACTAGATTTTTTTTTTTTTGGGCACTATATGTCATGATCTTCAACCTCACTAAGTCCATGTCCTTAATAAGATCTACTGTGTCCTGGAAATTTCTCTAATATTTTTAGCTTGTCACTTACTAGCCCTTTCTTCCCCCTTTGCATGTAAGCCCTGTCACAGACCCAGATTCTACCAATGCATCTCAAATTCCTCAACTCGATATCTTCTCATTCAAGACAAATTTTACTCTGTGCCTCTCAGTATGTACCTCTGACGTGTCCTCATAATAAAATTACTTTAAAAGAACTGCATATTACCATCATCACCCAGCCTTTGTTGGCATAAAACTTCAGTAAGTTTAAGACCATCCACCAACATACAACATATGCATTTTTTCTATATTCAATAACAAAGTCCTTAAACCAAATGCTGTATTCCTCTGTTTTTCTCTTAAACCATATGCTGTATTCCTCTGTTTTTCTACTCAAAATTTCCAGGACACTGAAGAAGCCCACTGTTGAGTACCTACCAGTACAAGATCCTAACCCTGCTTGCCTTTTCCAACAAATTCTATATCTCATATACTAGGCATAGTTACTACAAAAGTAATTGCTCATAATTTCAGATCGAACTTCGCAAATGCCCTAATAAGATAAAATATACCACAGAAGGACAACTCAACAAATAATGGCTTGAAGCACAATGATTGTCAAAGACAAACTCACAGCTTAATGCATGTAACAGCTTAAAAACCAAACCAATTCAAAAAATTGCTGTGCGCAACTAATCTAAATCTTTACGGCTCATAATCCATTATCTAGATAAGTAAAATCATGGTTTCTACCAGCTCAACTTATCTGGAAACAATGATAAACAGGGAACTCAAAGAAACACCATGGCATGTCTTCTTACCAACAGAAGGAGAATCAGATCTTTCCCCATTAACCGCTGGTTGGCTGTTAATTGTTAGGAAACCTTTCAAATTAATTTTTCCCAGTTGTTCATTGATGATTCTTGTCTCTGGCTGAAGGCCATCCAACTCGGACCAAGGACTACTTCTGAACTTCCCAAGGCAGAATTTCTTAAATTTCTGGTGCACAATAATACAAAATACACAAATTCAGACCCAATATGTTCTCATAATTCAGAAACAAAAAGGAACAACAAAAAATACAGCAACTTCACCTCATGAACATCTTCGATACTATTCAAGGGAACAACCCATTCTTCATGAAGTTTCTTATCACGGGGACGTGGACGCATGAACTGGTACCCAAAAAGGACAATTTACAGAATGGTTAGTGCCACTTATAGATCATAGTGAGTGTAAGCCTTGCAAAACATCATAAACAAAATAACTGTACATATCTTTAAAGCAGAACAAACATTGTAAATAAAGGAAATCACAAGGAAGGGTGAGTAATCTCTATATTAGCAACTCCATAAGAACTCAAAAACTGCAGAACTCCATTAAATTTACTGAAGATGCAGCAACATCACAAATATCACATTAAATGCTCGTGTAGTGACAGAAAAGTATAACAAGAATTTTCTACTACTTCAATGATCGTCAAAAATCAACCACATGCATAATTGATGGCACGCTATACCTGGTAGTCAGTCAGTGTCCCATACGCTGCACTCCGGGAATCACCCCATCGTCCACGAGGGTATTGGTCCCACCCCATGGTCCTTGAAATATAACTCTTTGGACGATTTGCCCTGCCATAGTCCAATCATCCCATCATACAAATAATAATCCCTACTTTACATATAACTTAACAGAAAATTTCTCATCCATCTAATGTACCAGAATATGGGCCGAACATCTTCCTTAACACGGAAGACATTTGTAGGACGTCTCCAAGGAAGAGACCTTGAAACTTTAGACTCCTCAATCAAGCCAAGATTCTGATGACATACTTATTATACGTTAATAAAAACCTGAAGAGATCAAAGCTACTCCAACAATGTAAATATTGTTAAAGGCTCAAGGATATTGGAACAACCATTAATATAGCCAATGCTGACTTCTCCATGTTGAGTGTGTAAAGATGTAGCGTCTTGATTCCATTAGCCAAAATTTTCTTGCACATTTCAGTTCCAAGGTGAATCCCGTAGTTTCTAACAGCTTCTTCATTGTCCTTGATTGGCTCCAGGGCAGCAGTTATTTCAGCTGGTATCTGCAACATACACCATTCAAACAGTTAATGATAATCGAACTGGAAAAATCAGCAAATACTTAATTCTGCATTGCATCAAGATTATCATCATCTTTTGATTTTATTCATCATTATTTCCTTTTAGCTAAGTTCGAGCCACGAGATAAGAGTTGCCTCTCTCCCTTTCATCCGATCTTAAAAAAAGAAATCCACACCACAATAGTATTACCAAGCATGATAAGGTTGCCTCTTTTCCTTGCATCTAAATGATGGTCCAAACCATAATAATTTCATAAAATATGCTGCCACATTAATCTTCTATTTAATTAAGTGGCAGCCAATTTCATCAGATTTAAAATTTCACGTTCTCATCTATACTTATCCTTACATCATTTTCCTGCTCCACAAAAAGACAAATATTACAAGAGAAGGATATGAGTCCGCATACTCAAGTATTTTCTCAGCCACTTTAGAAAACCCAATACAGAATTGGTCTTAAAAGTTCAATCTTGAATCAGGAGAGAAAAAGAAAAAAAATTGGTGAACAATTCTAGTTGCATACTAAATTAACTCAAGAAAAACTAATATTATTCGACTGAATAGGACATGGACAGGGAGAATGTGTCAAGATTCTATCCAAGTGAATTACTGTACTTCCCATGCAGAACACTGGCTTTCCCCAAACCATATCAGCATCAGCAATATCCACAAACACCAGTAGAGCAAATGGAGCACATACAGAAGAAAGTCACACACCTTTGTTTTGCAGAAACCAGTCATGCGAATGAAACCCTTATAATTGTTTATTGGCATGATGCCAGGAACAATAGGACAATGGATTCCAACTTGGCGACAGTCATTCACGAACTTGAGGTAAATATCAGTGTCATAAAACAGTTGAGTAATGATGAGATCTGCTCCAGCATCCACCTACACAAAATCATCGGTGACATGAAGACATGCCCACGGAAGTCACAAACTCGTATGACCACTAGATCAATCCAAATTGGCGCGATGCCACCATACCTTACTCTTCAAATAGGCAAGCTCATTCTGGTAAGCCTGCAATGTAGCCAGGCCATCCTGTCCGATGACATCGGGATGGCCCTCTGATTCCACAAAATAGTACGACATTAGATCCTCACACCATGCTTACAAACCAATCAATAGCATAAGATTTTCACGAAACGTGTGAAGCGAGCAGAGCAAATTAAACAACCTGGATAGCCAGCAACAGTAATGCCAAAGTAATCGCCATATTTGGCTCTGATGTGTTTCACCTGCATTTTAATCCTAACAAGTAAGCAGATCCGGAACGAAATGACGACGACAACACAACACGGGACGATCTAACATATTCAGAATCTAGATACCACATTGCTGAAACCAATCAAGCGCAAGTGCATCAATCACAAACTCCCGAATTGCACAAGAAAAAGAACGGAGGAACGAACCAAGTCGAGGGCGCAGGCGAACCCACCCTGGACCTGGACGAACTTATCCTGGCCGTGCGGGGGGTCGCCGCGGAGGGCGAGGACGTTCTGGATCCCGTTGGACTTGATGGTGGTGAGGGCGTGGTCGATCTTCTCGACGGGCATGTTGGTGCAGGTGAGGTGCATCATGGTCTCGACGCAGACCATGTTCTGCATCCGGTTCGCGATGTCGAGGGTCAGGTCGGCGGTGGAGCCTCCGGCGCCCCAGGTGATGTCGCAGAAGGTCGGATTGTGGACCACCATCCGGTCCATCCGCTCGAACAGGTTGTCCACGCCGTCCTCCGTCTTGGGCGGGAAGAACTCGAACGAGAACACCACCTTCCCCTCGCCGCCGTTGCCGCCGCCATTGCACACGCCGGCGGACTCTCTGATCTTCTCGATCACCTTCATAGCGCTTCTCCTTCTTCTGGGTCGTGCTCAAACGAGCGAGATCCGGTTGGTTCTTGGGGGTGAAGATAAAAACAGAGCACCGACAGGGCTGAGAGAGATATTCGGTGGGGCAATGTGACCAAGAGGCTGAAATTCGCCCACTACTCTGCCTCACGCATCAATGGCTGTGTGTGTGTGTGTGTGTGTGAGAGAGAGAGAGAGAGGACGAATCGAGATCTGGGATTCAGTGTCTATATATACAAGGAAAGAGAGCAGGGGACTCCTAATGGGGGAAAGAGTTGGTGAGAGGGCCCACATCAGCATTCACCCAAACCCAAGCACATCCATCACCCAACCACCACCCTCCCCTCACTCACCACTCCTCAAAGCTTGACCTTTTTTACAGGCTAACTCCACCACCAAAGTTCCATTGCATGACAGTGGCTGGTCCATTCCCATCTCTAACTGGTGAAAAGACTGGATTTTTAATCTTTTTGCATTGCACCCACCAGAAGACTGACTTTTTTACAGACACCTCCTCAAAGCTTTGACTCTTTTTACAGGTACCTCCAAAAGGTCCATTGCGTTACAGTGGCAGATTCGTTCCCATCTCGAACTGGTGAAAAGATTGGATTTTTTAATCTTTTTGCATTGCACCCAGAAGATTGTGTTTTTTACAGACGCCTCCTCAAACCTGGACTCTTTTTCACAGGCAACTCCTACGCCAAGTTCCATTGCATTACAGTGGCTGCTTCATTCCCATCTCAAACTGGTGAAAAGATTGGATTTTTAATCTTTTTGAGATGCACCCAATAGAAGATTGGCCTTTTTACAGTCACTCCAACGCCAAGTTCCCATTACATTGCAGTGGCTGCTGGTTCATTCCCAGCTCAACTGGGAAAATATTGGATTTTTATTCCTTTTTTAGATGCACCCAATAGAAGATTCATTACACTCCTCGAAGGTTGACCTTTTTTTCCAGCCATTCCAACACCAAGTTCCATTACATTACAGTGGCTGCTTCATTTCTATCTCAACTGGTGGAAAGATTGGATTTTTAATCCTTTTTAGATGCACCCAATAGAAGATTCATTCCCATCTCAACTGGTGAAAGATTGGATTTTT
Source organism: Eucalyptus brandiana (assembly GCA_014182725.1). NCBI lineage: Eukaryota > Viridiplantae > Streptophyta > Magnoliopsida > Myrtales > Myrtaceae > Eucalyptus > Eucalyptus brandiana. The sequence goes on along the minus strand of CM024668.1, from coordinate 6,020,655 downwards.
AATCTTTTTGAGATGCACCCAATTGAAGATTCATTAAACTTTCAACAACCAAAAGCCAGACCAGAACACCCTTTTGAGATTTGGGTTCTAGGTTGGTCCCACTTCTTGCCATGAGATTTCGAAACTTCCAATTTTCCATCTTTAGACCTGAAATGGGCTCTGAGAATGTCACCAACCCAACTCTTATCCTCCCTTGCATCTCTACTTTTGTGTCTCACAGAGAAGACAATACTCCAAAAGCTAACTTAACTCTTAATCAAATTAATATGGCCGTGGATGGACCCATTGAAGCTCTCGTTCGGTCCAAGGACTAGACTACGCTAAACATACTTGGCCGAATCTCCACGCAAAAAGTTTCACTAATCACACAAAATCTACAGATGCAGCATTACGGGCTTTTTTACAAGCATTTTGACACCGACTGAATAATTACAAGAGCATGCAAGTTGACGCTCGCAAGAATGATCCTGAGGAAAAGCACAAACCCATTAATTTGCTAAGGTCAAGGTTAAGTCTAGATGCAGGTAGGACAAACGTAGATAGCAAATCCACGGCTCTCTCTACCCACCACCAAAACCTTGGAATGAGAATGCTTGGATCGGGGGTTGTTGGAGAGGGCCCCACTATACCAACCCCCGGTTTATTCGCCGAATGATGTTTCCACTCCATAAAAAGAATAATTATAACGAGAGAGAGAGAGAGAGAGAGAGAGAGAGAGAGAGAGAGAGAGAGAGGGATTCAACTAATAAGGGTTGAAGAAATCAGATTGCAACTGGTCGACAGTTTAATATGAGGCTTTGTGTCCAATCATATTGGAAAACTTGTTGGATCTACAGACATGGTGATTTTCGGAGTCATCAACAAAAACAGACACGAAGTTCATGAAATTGAGATTCAACAAAGACAATACCGTGCATTTGTACGTCATGTGTCCTAAATGGAACACGTTTGCCTATTTGCATTCATGAGTCTGTTAACTCATACCAACCACGACGCTAAGACCACAGCTTCCATTTTTCCTTCTTACCATGGTCCTAAATGGAAGATGTTTTCTATAATCTAGACAGTACTTTTTGAGAGAATTCTCGAGCAACAAATCATACTTTATATCTTTCTATCAATCCATTTGATCAAGTTTTAAGTTTATAAACCTACTAATAAGATATAGGACATACCTTTTTAGATCTTGACATCAAATCTCATGTCTGATTTTTCCTTAATGCTTGGATCTCTTCTTCCACAACCTTCCTCCATTCCGCATCAGGTGAGGCTTCCTCATATGTAAATAGCTCAATCACTTCAAAAATCTTCTGTCGACATCACGTTTGCATATTTGGGATTTAGTTTTCTTTGCCTTGCTGATTTCCTAAGTTGCAGTGCCTGCCCTTCGGATTCATGTACCTAACTTGGTCGAAACTCTTCTATCATTCTCAAACATACACCAGTTTGCCATAGCCTTCAATTTTTCTGATGACTATGCTCCAACTTCTTCTCTTCCAGCTATAGGTTCATTTTCTTTGTCAATCAGAGGGTCCTTATCAAGCTCATCATTCTCTTCCATTCTTTCATTCTTTCATGAACCTCTTCTTCAATTTGTTTTGAATTTGATAGTTCATGGTCACAATACTTCCACCCTTTCCTTTGATCATCGTAGCCCACAAATGTGGAGAGAACTGCCTTCTTATTGAACTTGCTATGTAGATGGCCTAGCACGGATGCATAGTATACACATCCAAATACTCTAAAATGACTTACTATGGACTTGCAGATTCCTATAACTTATCCTATGGTGACAAAAAGCCAAGCCTTCTAGGGATAATCTGTTGACCAAGTGCGCTGCTAGCTTTATACATTCAGCTCAAAATTTTTTAGAACATTCTTTCCATGTAGCATGCTCCTGCGTGACTCCACCAAATGCCGATTCTTTCTTTCGGCAACTCTGATTTGTTGTCACATATTCAAGCAAGTGAATTGTCAACCATTGCAACTTGGCATGTCCATCCTCACAAACAGCACCGCTAAGTACCTCCTTTAGAGTCTTTGTGCTCTTGATGTGCTGTAACAACTCATATTCAATAGTCACAACAAAAACATATAGTGCCTTACCTACTTTGATATTCCATTTTTTTTTTCAACTTGACATCATCCATGGGTGGTGTGGTGTTGCCACCACCAACAATATACCACAAGTCTTGACCCAACAAGTAAAACTGCACGTAGTACTCCAATTATTATTATTGGAGTTGTTAAGCTTCTCGTCACTATTATCAGTCATCTCACTTGGATATATCACAATCTCCAACTGCACATGGGCAAAACTTCAATGCACTCCGGTCCCTAATGGCCTGCTCACGTAGAATGATCCCTAACCACTGTCTTTGTGTGCCACGCTCCTGATTGCTAGGTTCATCTCCCCTAGCTGCCTTGCTCCAATACCAATTGTTGGATTATGAAAATGTAAATCTCTAATGTGTATGTGTGGGTGAGACAAGAATTTGGCAAGTGATCAAGTGAAGGAGCAATAGAGGCAATGAAGAGAAATCGTGTTAAATGGTGTAATTGTATTACAATAATGGAATTGTTGGTCTCAAGTGTACATCTCTAAGACTGAGCACTCTTGTTTATATGTAGGCTCTTACCACCAACATAGTACAGAAGGAGTGCTCTACGAGAGCTCAACATAGACTCTTCTACAATTACAAGCTTTAACCTCAAATGGTTTTCCAAACACACATCTCAACTGACACTGAACGACTTAGACACCACAAGCATCAACTACCTATTGTAGATATTTAGTCCAATATAAATTTAGAAATGAAGAGAGAGAGAGAAATAAATTTATTTCAAAGTATATCAATGATACAATGACCTGAATCGGAACGAGAACCTCTCCGGTCCCAGTTGCTCCTCTATCACCCCCATTTGAGGGGGCATTGGTCCCCTGCCGTGGTCCTTGAAATGTTAGTCCTTTGGATGACTTGCCCTATAGTGAGATGCCGATAATTTGCTGCATCGACGAAACGCCAATGTACTGATGCTAAAACTTCTTTTCGGCCTCCGTAGTATTTGAATTCGGGTGTTGATCTTCCTCAACAGGAAGGACTTTCGCAGGATGTCTCCGGGGAAGAGACCTTGAAACTTTGGCTTCTCCAATCAAGCCAAGATTCTGATTAAGATATGCAGTGAGAAGTTAGGATAAAAGCCAGAACAAACTGGACTGTCTGTCAAAATTTCTAAACAGTCAAAGGGTATTCGGAACAACCATTAGTACCGCCACGGCCGAGGCTTCCTTGTTGAAGGTATAAATGTGAAGAGTCTTGATTCCACTAGCCAAAATTTTCTTGCACATTTCTGTTCCAAGGTGAATTCCATAGTTCCTAACAGCTTCGTCATTATCCTTTATTGGTTCCAAAGCAGCGGAAACTTCAGCTGGTACCTGCAATACCAAAACATTTAGTGATCACAAAACTAGCAGAATCAACATAATTAACTGATTCTACACTGCATCGTGAACCCTCCTCTCAAACTTGGTAGTAGAGCGTCCTGTTTTCGTGCATCATATAGCTTGATTATCATCTTTAAATCACACTTGTCAACATCACTACTTTTCCTCAGCCTAAGCCGGAGAAAGAATCTGATTAAAGCATACTTATATGGGAAAAAGCTGCTAAGATGTCCCTATCCATGCAATGGAAACACTACAATTCCTATGCAGGGTACAATTGCCTGAAACCATGCAAAAACACGAGCAATATCTGAAGGTACTGGAAGAGGATATATATCATGATAACATAGAGAAGAAGGTGACTCAAACCTTTGTTCTGCATATACTAGTCATGCGCGCAAAGCCTTTATAGGTGGCGATCGGCATGATGCCAGGAACAATGGGACAAGTTATTCCGACTTGGCGACAGTCGTTCACAAACTTGAGGAAAATATCTGTGTCGAAAAACAGTTGAGTAATAATGAGGTCCGCTCCAGCATCCACCTACAAAAAGATTCAGGGGAGACATGAAAAAACCATAAGAACCAATTGGCACCGATTGGGACACACAACAGCAACATTCACCGTAGAAACCGGACCTTTCGCTTCAAGTAGGCGAGCTCATTCTTGTAATCCTCATCCGAGGCCACGCCATTGCTTCCTATGACATCAGGATGGCCCTCTGAACACATTAAACGACAGTGTATTATGATATGGTGGCCTCGACTAATGAAACAAAAGGAAATATGCTGGCTTTTAATGTAACAATTGAGTAAAGCAGATCAAAGAACCTGGGTAGCCAGCAACAGTAATGCCAAAGTAATCCCCATATTTGTCTTTGATGTGTTTCACCTGCAATTATAAAACCAGATCCAGAAAAAAAAAATTATAAAGACCGATACAGAGCCACATACAAAGCACGGTACGCAAAAGCATTAATTGTTACATGTGATTTGTTGGTTCTGCAGTTCAAAAAGACACGCCTCTTTCATCAGAAAAGACGGTTCATTTTTGCACAAAGATATTTTGGACCGAACTTCTGAATGATTAGGATATCTAACATTTTTCGAAAAGGGGAAAAAAAGGATATCTAGCATTTCTCTTTCCTAGGTTTTAAATGCCTAGTGGGTGAATATTTAGGGCCGTACATGGGTAAATGAAGCTGTTAATCATTGAGATTTGAGGCGGAAATCACAACAAATCAAAACTTTTGAGCACGTTCGGTAGGAAATGCTATCGTTTTCGCAATGACAAGAGTCAAACGGGTTCGATAACCCCGAAGTCGACACGTGAAACATGCATTGTCGGCCCTTACATACCAAGTCAAGGCCGCTGCCGTATCCGTCGGGGACCGGGACGAACTTGAGCTGGCCGGTCGGCGGGTCGCCGCGGAGCGCGAGCACGTTCCGGATGCCGTCGGACTTGATCCTGTCGAGCGCGCGGTCGATCCTCTGGACGGGCATGTTGGTGCAGGTGAGGTGCATCATGGTCTCCACGCCGACCGCGTTCTGCATCTTTCCCACCATGTCCAGGGTGATGTCGTCGGTGGCCAAGCTGCCGGTCCGCCACGTGAGGTCGCAGAACGCCGGCCCGTGGACCACCAGGCGGCCTATGAGGTCCAGCAGGGCGTTGACGTCGGCCTTCTTCCTCGGCGTGAAGAACTCGAACGAGAACACGGGCTCCCCCTCGTCCCCGCGGCCGTCGAGAGCCTCTCTGATCTTCTCTATCGCCTTCATCTTGATGGACGTGAAGATATGAACAATGTGGTTTTCTCAGGGTAGATCAAGCCCTACCGACGGCGGCGGAGAGAGAGAGAGATGGAGGAGACGAATGTGAAAGATGCAAGCAATGTCCACGGAATATATGCAAAGCTATTATGCACCGTTTAATAATGCGCGCACATGGTGTGGAGTTCACGAATTCAGACAGCGTGGCCAGAACGTCAAGAAAAGAACAGTGAGGAATAAAGAAAAGGCACGCACTAGGAAGCAACTTGGTATTTAGCTATTTAAAGAACAAAAAATGATCTGGCTCCGGCCACCGTCGCTCGAGCCACGGCCCTCGCCTGGTGCCGGTAGTCAGATCTGGCGTGGCCGGCTACGCCGCCCGAGGACGAAGTTAAAAGAGAAAAACTGTATTAGCGTCCCGAAAAATGCTGAAGCTCGAGAGAATCTGCCGAGGGGTCTTGGAATAAGAGCCTTTCTCAGAGGACTACGATTAAAGGAATGAACACCTCGGCGAGCAAATCGGAAGATCAACGTGCGCATTTATCATGGGGCGAGGTACGACCGGACGATGGTCCCCACCAGCCGCAGGTCGCTAGCTGGAAAGTTGGTAATGAGTCATGACAAAGGGCACAGGATCTCCAAGAATATCGTAACACCATGAGATCCACGGTTTCCCCCACGTTTGAGAAAGAATATGGTACATCTAAAACCACGCCAGCACGGCTCGCATCTACCGTTCGATCAAGTGGATCTCACCTCATCCAAAGGTGCATAGATGCGAGCTCAGGCAGAACCGACGTGGTCATGATTGCGTCCCCCGAATCCACCCGAGAAGATTTGAAAATTCTCGTGGGGGTTGTTGGCAAGAGGGCGGCACACCAACCCACCTTCCCTTTGAGAGAGAGAGAGAGAGAGAGAGAGAGAGAGAGGGGGTGGGTGGAAGAAGAGGTGGTCAAACAAGTAACGAGGCTTACAGGTTCAACTGAGTTGAAAAAGTTCAGCCTGTACAGAGGCAAAAAATTGCAGGTGCATCACAGAAAGAAAAACGGCTTTCTAATCCAATTATTGTTACCTCACCTAATGTCACAGACCGGGGTGCTCCCCGGAACGTCAATCAAATCGGAGACCTAAAGTTTGCTGGAATCGAACTTTAAAAATGGTAACCAAAAGTAATTTTAATTGTTACACAACTGGTACAACAACATTCTCGAGAGATAGAGAGAGAGAGAATGGGATTTTCATCTCGGACGCATATGCATTGGGTGAGGTCGGCACAATATTCTCATGCATCCTGCCAGAACTGCTTATGCACACTCTTTATTGCAGGTAGCATGGGGAGTTGGTTTTGAGCATCGTCGATCTCGAATAGTCCACGACCTGAAATTCAGCTCGGAAAGGTTAACCCATCAGCAGCAGCAGCAAAGCGGGCGCTGGAAGAACAGCATGCTCCAATCAGCAAGGGGCACATGCGGGAAGACAAGTTACTTTCTTTTGAAAACGTGCCATAAGTATCACAAGGAAACACAAAAAACAAACGTAGAGCATTATTACTCGTACAATCAACTGATAATTCGAAAGAGAAGCATTGTAAGAACAAAATAGAGGAACTTCCTGCTTAAATTTAAGCCAGATACAGTCACCGAGGAAGCATTTTGAGGCAAGTTCAACTACCCCTTTAGATGGAAGAATAAATTGCTCTAGCTACGAAATAAAGGGTATATTATATGTCCAGTATAGGACAGTTCATTAATAGTCCAGGAACCCTATTGACAAATAGTAATCTAGATGTGAAGATAGAAATTACAGACCCATGCGTCATGGATTCAAGTGGAATGGAGGTGGTTTTGCTCCTTCTACCAAAGACAACAAATTCCTTTCCAGCTTCTAATTTTGATCAAGAATATTAACTCTGTGGATCAATATTTGGCCCATTAATAACATACAAGTTCTAGTGCTTTTTGGGGATCACAGACCGTCTAACCACACTATTGTAGTGTTGAACCACACTTGTAGTGTTGACAATGCTACCGTACAGTAGGGGGGGTAGCAACAAGCCCAAGCAACAGTCTATAATCAATTAAATGACATCTCACCAAGACATTCTGCATCCAAAAACTAGCATTGGCAGCAAAGCATAATCTCATCACAGATTACGAACCATTTTCAGACAAAAATCTGAGGAGCTAGATTATTTTCAGACAAAAATCTGAGGGGCTAGATTGTGTCCTTTTGTAGGTTAAAATGCCAGAGGCTTCTTTATTTTGTCATCTCAAACACTTTTTTTGACTTCAGTGCCACAAAGATTTTTATCGATCATGGAAAATCTGCTTCCCATACATTGTCAGTTCCTTATTCTAGAGATTACTTAACATGGGAAGCATGCACTTAAAAAAATTAAGGCTCGGACATACCAATCACATGCCATAAAAAATTGTTTACTCAGAAATACAGATAGCATAACAGTAACAGGCTGAGTAGAATGCTTACCGATACATATGGTTACAAAGTCACAAATTCCCAATCTTCTTTTGACATATCAAGAAATTCGACAGCACCATCCTCAAACATTATCTGCAGCAACCAAGTGGTTTCACATTAAAATCATGCAGTAGATTCCATTATATACTAAGACTTGATTATGCAGTGGATTTCATTATACTAAAAGGGATTTGATCTTACAGAATGTTTCCTGGAAAAGTTATCAAAGCGTCTGATAATCCCAAAAGTCCTGGAGATCAAATCAGACAAAATTTACATAAGGAAATACAGTAGAAAACAAATAAACATGACCACGCTGTCATATAATTCACTTTGAAAATTCACCATTTTGTCATTGCAGAAAAGGGAAAGAAAAAGAGAATAAATCAATGAAAAAAGAACGGTTCAAGTAAAACTGGATCAAGAAAGACTAACCAACCTCTCATTCATTGGACGAGTAATTCTGATGACTTCCCCTACGCAGTTGTGAGGAGATCGTTGACAGCGAATGTACCTTGAATTTCCTAATAGAAAAAAAATCAACTTGAGAAAATGGATGCTGGTAGCTTTAGCAAAAATATATAGAGAAAAGTTTGCAAAACCTGCATGCAGACCTCCATTCTGGCAAACCTTCCAAAATCAATAACAAGAAGTCAGTCTGCTGTCTGATCTAGTGAAATAAATGTAATGTGCACAATATAATTAAAAAAAAAGAAGATGAAAACAAGTATTTGGAGGGAAGTACAAGAGATATACCTCCAGAAAAGAGAATAAAATAAGGATGCCAAAGCTATTTTATAGATAAAACAATGTCCATAGACAGGAACTAAAATAATGTGTAAAGTTATACAAGAATAAATGTTCCTTTTCCTTGAACTTTGAACTCCCCACGTATGATTTCACAAAATCTCAAACTTAAGCCCTTGTAAAACCAGGAGAATGTGTAAAGTGCTACAAGAATTTATCACCAACAAGTGGCATGTACATACATCATTTCTGGATAAGACTCCCTCCAATTTGGGTGCAACCTGGCATGCCACTAACTTCAACGCTGCTTCTGAACACATCTTAGGCTTGCTAGGCTTGACACCAAGCTTTCTCCTACAACCTACAGCACCACAGTGACAATCTTGATCTGCACCAAACTGGACAAACCTGCTAGACATATTAGAATGCTACAAGAATCTAAGTAATTTAAGACCATTCTTACAAAATAGCACAGAAAAACAGGATGCTCCTGATATAACACCAAAGCATAGTGAAAGTCTTCATACTGATAATCATAGGTAAGATGCTCGCCCTTTTTGATGTCGCGAGTCGCAAAAATACCAATTCTCGTTTCACCATCGATTATCCTGTAAAGAAAAAGTTTAACATGCTGTATTTTTCTATGAGCAAAGTGGAATACAAGCAAGGAAAAAGAATGAGTGGAGAACCATTTCTGCATCTCAGTATTGGGACAACAACTATGGTTGATATATCTTGACTTGTTTCCCTTGTATGTCGCGTCAATTACCATGTCTCGATTTATTTCGCACAGGTAGAAATTTGTTTCACCCCGATGTTTCATATTCCAAAGCCTTTCTTCACAAGTTTTGTCATCAATGACTGCATCAAAGAAGATCAACATGCTGCTTAATCTTTTAAGCAATTGGTTTATTTAAAGAGGTCAGTTCAAAAGGCATACCCAAGAAGACAATGTAAGTTGGTAAAATAAACAGACAGTACCAAAAGTTACTACACATCTGGAAGAGCTCCAGAGTTCTCAAAACGTTGCTTCTGAAGATAAAACATAAAAAACTTCCACAGCAGCTTTTACTCACAAAAGATATTGTACTTTAAATATAATTTTTCGAGTGAAAAAAATCAACATTCTTCTTATACTGATACTTCAGATTAACAATTAGTATCTATAGATTGCCCATTTTTACTTTTGTTTCCTCGAAACTCAAAAAGTTGGAATATCTAATAACATCATTTCTGTATTCTGGGAAGCAGGCAATTTTGGCACAATATAATTACCCAAAAAGAACAAAAGGTATGAATAGAGTCTTTAAAATTTTTACTTTCCAAAGAACATACAATCTTCAGCAGCAACTTCAAGGCCTTACCTTCTCCAACATATTCAATGACAAACTCCCCCTGCTTGATATCTTCATCTGCTACTATTCCAGAACCACATTTTTCGGTCTACACCCATGGATAACTTAAATTTAGCATATCACATGGCTTATAACGAAAGCATTATAGATTCAGGTTAGAATATGAACACATGACCAAGCAGTTCCCGTAGGTTGACAGACATGAAAGAACAATGCCTACTTTAAGAAAAATTGACAAGTCTTGAGTATAGTAGAGCTGTTAAAACAACCAAGATGGAAACAATTAAAAAGAAAAACAGTTTTGCCGTCATGCAGAAGAGCAGATATAACAACAAATTGAATATCCAGCAGTAAAACAAGAAAATCGCCGGGCAGCAACAATTGTATTTATCACATTCCACATTAAGCAAACTCATAAATATACCTGTCTGCTGAGCTATGTTTAAATAAAATACACAATATAGTCCATGCCAAAACTCTTAATCCCAGACATGGGGCCCACTTTTATCCTCAGGCTATGCCAATACACTGCAAGAATTAGGTCGTGGAAAATAGCGGAGTTGACTATATCTGGTTGCCTTCTCAATGAGTTCAATAGATTAATAGCATTAGTAAATTTCCTGTTGGCAACTATAAGATCATCTTCCATGCTCTTATAATCACCTCGTATAAAAGGAATACCTGCACAAGTTTCATTTTCTTCATCGGCCGATTTTGAAAAGGTTTATTAATGCACGAGCTTCCACATTTGCATCCTGAGGAGCAGCTAGAGAGCAGCATCCTGTATATGGAAAGCATTCACCTTTAATTCATGAAATCACATTGGGTTAAAAATTTCTGTTTCGCAGATGATCATTAGCCATATACTGTCCAAAAACACTTATTGTTCTTAAAGGTAGCTGACTATAAATGGTTGATACACATAATTGTTAGCAAACAACCCATGTGAGGTCGGTTAAGGTCGTCATCCTTAGATATAGGATAGGAAGGAAATTGCACATCTTCATATTGAAGGGGGCATTACCGAAAATAGAAAAAGAGGCTCGATCTCAAGTCCAGGCACAACTTCGCCCAATTGTAAGAAACAATATTCTGCATGAGCATAACCAATTCAAAATCACAGATTCTCATCTAACTCTTGCAGTAAGCTAGAGGAAGAACTACTCAAGCCAATTCTCCGCATTACTTTGAGTCATTTCATGGCTATAGACGCCGAATAACGTGCTAGATAACCCAAAGATGAAACTTGTATTGACTAAAACTTGTATTGACTAGAGCATCATTTTTGTTGTCTGCCTAAGAGAACCATGAAACTGCAACACGTCATCGCCAGAAAATTAGTAGCTTGATAATTCAAACTTGACAGTCAATTTAAGTATCAGTAGCTCATTAATTTGTCGACATGCACTGGCAACAAATAAAAATGAGACTTGAAAGACCATATTCTTACATGGATTTTACTAATTAGAAGCATCACAGCTAGAGTAAAGACTTTGACTGCACCCAAGTCAGAGAGAAGGATGAATTCTTACCCACAATGGCAATCTTTATTGCACACAACGGAAGAACCAGGAGATGGGCTGCAAGAGCAAAATATGCCATCATCGTCAAGACGCCTCTTCATCCTCTTGGTAAGATATATGTCTTCCATTAGTCAAGTCAACAAAGCACAATGTCCAGGAGACTCCAAAGGAAAGTTCACACATATAATCCAGCATAATAAAGTCCATAGGGAGCAACTGAATATAATAATTAAGATGGAAAGGAGGGAAATTGAGGAAGTAATGAGTTGCGGCCATCAAATTTGGTAAACAAGAGGGAGGGAAGGAGGTGAATTGAATCACAACCAAGCAAACAAAAACGTTTTTCATATGATAGAATATAATTTAGGCAGGAAGTAGAGAAAAATTCCAAGATGACAAAAGAGAGCTATTTGCTGCTCCTATCCTCCCATGCAGCATGACTCCCAACAGACACCCAAAAAATCGAATTCCTTAATTAGTCTTACTAAAGATGCAGTAGTCTTTTCTTTTAAAAACTAAAGTGACCCAGGAGGTGATAAAAACTAACATGAAACATTTAAAAAATGAACTCCAAAATTTAAACAACCTTTTTGTGTGCTTCCTACAAGTAAGATGTGATGCTATAAGATTTAACTTTGAGTTAAACTATAGAATCATTTAATTCACCACAGGATCAGTAGTAAAAGAGCTTTGATTTGAGCGAAGTCAACAACAAAAGAGAAGACCATATCTGTCCTTCATCAGCTGTTAGACTCACCTGTTATTCTGCTTATTTTGTAAAGAATCTAGTCTGCTATCAGAAACATCACAAACGGGTAGATAGCAGCCAATGTTGTGAGTCACTCTAATCTCACGTTGCTCATTTTGAAAAAAATTGCTACCCACCTCATACCCCTTTCAATGCAATTTAATTACTCGAATTAATATCATCGACAGTACATAGCATCACTTAGACATGAAATGTGAAGGGAGAACATAGCAAGAACTGCATTTCACTAGTGGATACTGCGCCTTATAAAACTGTATGGTGCGGGCTTCTCCTTAGTGAACCATTCTGGAAGTTCAAAGTCCTTAGGAGTTCCCATCTGCTTCATCAACTTGCCAAACACTTGCCCGATCTGGCTACATTCTGAATTCTAATGCAAGAGAAAACAGTACTATCAAATACATTTCAATTGTAACATCACATCCAAGCTTAAAGAGAAATGGACCACAGACCAACAGACCTTCCTTTCATTTTGGGGAGAAAAACATCATCAAAAGATGGTATGTGGTCACTGTCCTTTTAATAGACATCGGGAAAAACAATTTCAAGCATCAAGATCTTAAAAGTGTGACATCCATTAAGGATAAAATAGATGTATCATCTTTTATAGAGGATATGCCCTGTCAAGGAATAATTTTTCACTGCCGTCACAAGGACATTGACAATAACCAATCCTTATGCCGCTAAGTGCGGTCAGCTACGTAAAAAATCTTACGTGATTGCACTCTATTTCGTATCAAACCATCAATAAATTCCAGATATTCAAAATCTCTCCTTCACAACATTGCAAAAAATTTATGCATGCCTAGAACCTAGATGCGCCGATAAGGACGGGTACAAAAAAAGCAAAAGCTTCTGAAAAACCTTCTTAGTGACGGGCATTGACTCAAATAGCCTCAGCACCAGACTTCCCAACGACAATACTCTGCACAAATAGGAGCAAAAGCAAATGCTAAGTCCGAAAGATACGTCACAAGGAAAGTTCGTGCAATGCAACGGCTCAGCGGAATACTTTAAAGATCGAAAATTGGAAAAGTCAAAGAATTCATACAATCAGAAAGAACCCAAACGGCCAAACCAATCACCATTAAACATTCAAACTGCACAACAAAACAAACTGAAAAAAAAAAAAAAAAAAAGACCATGACATTCAAACGCTCCAACAGGATCCCGGCCAAAAAGCCCTAAATGAGAACAATTCACATAAATCCACAAGCAGAAGGCGAGAGCAGAGAGATCCCGGCGGATCTCAAGAACCGACGTTGACTTGCAAACAAGTAAGAAGAAACAACCAACCGAAGATGCAGCAACTTGAATTTACTCACCCGAATCCCCGGAGCCGTTCTCCGCGCTTCCGCCGGAGTGGACGACAAACCAACCCCGCAATTCACTGACAGCGAGCAACCCGATCGGAGACTAGAAGAAACGGGGGAAAGCAGAAGGGCGGGCAGACCGCGCCGGTGTCCGACCGGGGGCCGCTCCCCGTCGGACGAGGAGCCTTCGCCGCCGTCAACCGTCACTTCGGGGGGGCGCGCGCGCCGAAGAAAACCCCTCGATTCCGCCGGTCCAAAACGCCGCGAGGCTCGAAGGAGTCGAGCACGCCGGGAAACGGGGGCGGACGGAGGCGGGACGCCGGCTCCGTCGTCCGGGGAGGGAGCGGGGGCGGAGGCGGCGGTGGTGGCCGGAGCTCCGCGGCGGCGGCGGAGGTGGCCGGAGCAGCGGCGGTTGGCGGCAGCGTCGTCGGAGGAGGGGGCGAGCGGGAAAGGAAGGGAGGAAGAAGAGGGGGGATAAAAATCGAAAATTGTCCTGTCTCCCTTTTTTGTACTTTTTCAAATCTACCGCGTCGCTGAATTAACTTCTCACGCGCGCACCCCGCGCGTGCGCAAACTTTTTTAAGTAATTTCATAAATTGCTGCCCCAAAAAAAAGAAGTAATATCATAAATTACTGCCCAGAAAAAGAGTAAGATATTGGGATTTATTTAGATAAGATCAAGAAATTCCTATATCTGCATAATTAATTATTCAAATTGGAAGTGCCAAAAAGGGGTAATCGCTTTCGATTTTCGTATTAAGCATTGTCATATCCAACGCATGCGTAGTCAGGTCAAATCTAGTGCCCACCCGCGCAGTCGGACCGTATCATTCACGCGAATGTCAAGAACTAGAATGTAATTGCTGGAAAATATGGGTCAAATGTACATGTCTAGGAATAATAGGGTCTTTAATTTCTCGATCTTAGTAAGGTATGACATCGGTACTTGTGTAAAGGGAGACCAAAAAACGGTAGTCATGCTTAGAATGAAAGTGGATGGTTACTTCATAAATTGGTATTATATAGTGCAAAGTTAAAAGCGACACGAATAACGCTTCTTATCTAACATGATTCAAATCGAAAATGTGGAAATGAGTCTCGCTTTCAATTTCGTATCGTGCATGATCATATCTAACATGCATGCACTATCGTATCATGCATGTGCATGTTGACAATTAATATGTAACTATTAGAAATTAAATAGAAATTAAAGGTTAAACATATATGTATAGAATAATAACATCTCTAATTTCTCAATATCGGCGATGGACAATATCAGTACTTGTGTAAAGCAAGACGAAAATGGTAGTCATGCTTAGAAAGAAAGCAGGTGGTTACTCAATAAGTTGGTATTATATAGTGCAAAGTTAAAAGTGACACAAATAATGCTTCTTGCTTGATATGATTCAAATCGAAAATGTGGAAATGAACCTCGCTTTCAATTTCGTATCATGTACGATTGTATCTAACACGCGCACACAATCATATCGTGCATGCACACATCAAGAACTAATATGTAACCGTTAGAAATTAAAGGTTAAACATATATATATATATATATAGAATAATAGCAATATTTAATTTTTTGATATCGGTAACGTACAATATCAATACTTGTGCAAAGCAAGATGAAAATGATAATCATGCTTAAAAAGAAAGCAACCGGTTACTCAATAAATTGCTATTCAATAGTAGAAAGTTAAAAGTAAGACAAATAAGCTTCTTGCTTGATATGATTCAAATCCAAAATCTGGAAGCAAGCCTGGCTTCCGATTTCATATCATGCATGATCGTACCTAACACAGGCGCACAATTGTACCGTGCATGCGCGTGCCAGGAGTTTATATGTAGTTGTTAGAAATTAAAGGTTAAATATATATGTATAGAATAATAACGTCTTTAATTTCTCGATACCGGCGATGTACAATATCAGTACTTGTTCAAAGCGATAAGAAAATGGTAGTCTGTTTAGAAAGAAAGCGATTGGTTAATCAATAAATTGATATTAAATAGTGAAAAGTTAAAACTAAGACAAATAATGCTTCTTGCTTAATATGATTCAAATCGAAAATGTGGAAATGGTCTCACTTTCGATTTCATACCATGCATGATTATATTTGATATGCGCTCACAATTGTGTCTTGCACACCCGTGTAGAGAGCTAGTATGTAGCTGCTAAAAATTGTACCGTGCATGCGCGTGCCAGGAGTTTATATGTAGTTGTTAGAAATTAAAGGTTAAATATATATGTATAGAATAATAACGTCTTTAATTTCTCGATACCGGCGATGTACAATATCAGTACTTGTTCAAAGCGATAAGAAAATGGTAGTCTGTTTAGAAAGAAAGCGATTGGTTAATCAATAAATTGATATTAAATAGTGAAAAGTTAAAACTAAGACAAATAATGCTTCTTGCTTAATATGATTCAAATCGAAAATGTGGAAATGGTCTCACTTTCGATTTCATACCATGCATGATTATATTTGATATGCGCTCACAATTGTGTCTTGCACACCCGTGTAGAGAGCTAGTATGTAGCTGCTAAAAATTTTAGGTTAAACACACGCACACATATACATATGTACATGATAATATTGTCTTTAATTTCTTAATATGGTTCAGATGTCCGGTACGATATCGGTACTTGTGCAAAGTGAGACAAAAATAATAATTATGGCTAGAAAGAAAATGGATAAATACTAAATAAATTGATATTATATAGTGCAAAGATAAAAGTGAGATTGTGATAATTAATACTTCTTGGTTAATATGATTCAAATCGAAAATGTGGAAATGATCTCACTTTCAATTTCGTACCGCACATGATTGTATCTAGCACACGATCGTATCTAACGTACACTCACAACGATGTTGTGCAAGCGCGTGTAGAGAGCTATTATGTAGCTACAAAAAAGTATAGATTAAATATTTAATAAATAAAAATATTGTCTTTTTTTTTTTTTTTGCATGAAAAAAGGCTAAAGACAAATACAAAAACTTAACATCGTAAATCTACCATCCCTTTCTTATCACGTAATAAAACATAAAGTAACTCTGTACAAGATAATGAAAAGAAATTAGTATTCAAGTGTTTGTGGACCTCAAGATTAACAAGCCAATTAGCACAGCAATTTCTTTCTTAAAAGTTATATTACACTTTAAACTCTGAAAGAGAGAAATTAGCAATCTTCTTATATCTTTAAGAAAAGTAAGGCCAATGTTATTAATCTAAGCTTTGGACTAAGAAAATCCATGACGGTTCTAGAATCAATCTTAATGATGATCCTATGAAATTCAATTTGTTTTGCAAAGTTGAGTTCTAATCACAAAACCCAAAGTTATGCTTCTGTCGACGAATTGTCTTTAGATGCTCCATCAATATTCATTTTAATCCACCTAGAAGGTGGAAGATCCCATCTGATCAAAATCGAAGAAGTGCATGGTTCACTTAATATCGAGTTATTCATAGAAGAAACTTTGATGATTCCCTTTGTGTGTAATCAAATTATTTGTGTTAGATTTGAAGGGAAAACAAAATAATCCTAGAAAAAAAACTTGTTTCTCCGGTTCTAAAAAAGCAACACCCCTACTTTAATTTCTCTATATGGTTGAGGATGTCCAGTGTGACATCGGCATTTGTGCAAAGTGAGACAAAAATAGTAGTTATGCTTAGAAAGAATGTAGGTGGTTACTTAGTAAATCAACATTATACAAAGTTAAAGGCGAGAGAATTAAAACTTCTTACTTAATGCGATTCAAATTGAAAATGTGGAAACGACTCTCACTTTCGATTTCGTATTGTGCACGATTGTATCAAACATGTGCACACAAACATATCGTGTATGCATGTGTAGAGAGCTAGCATTTAACTTCAAAAAATTATAGGTTAAGCACATATATACATAATAATATTGCCTTAATTTCTCGATATGGTTGAGGATGTCTGGTACTATATCGGTACTTGTGCAAAGTGAGACAAATATAGTAGTTATGCTTAGAAAGAAATGGTTATTTAATAAATTGACATTATATAGTGCAAAGCTAAAAGTGAGACAAAAAATACTTCTTACTTAATAAGATTCAATTGAAAATGTGGAAACAGTCTCACTTTCAATTTTGTATTGTGCATGATTGTGTCATGGTCCGTGAATCCTCCCGTACTCATAACACTTGTGAGTGGCACTTGGAGTTATCTGGTGAAGAGTGCGAGGCACTAGAGTAGAACACAACTGGTCCGTGGGAGTGGCGTCAGGACGGTTGGTGCTAGGAGTTCTAGAATAGAATGATTATATCACTTAGGAGCTATGAAGACGAGGTAGGCCTCCCGTGCACAAACTGGTCGAGAGCTGATGCCGCTCTCTTAATGAGGCCATGGCAAGCCGAAACCAGTTATTGTACCTAAAGAGAACTGCTGTCTTACTCGATGGACTAGACGCCCGAGCAAAGCTGGGCGTGGTAGGATCTCGTACGAAAAATCATTCACCGTATTATTCGTGGAACAGCTAAAGAAAGAAGGCTGGCCTGGCGAATTCCGCTCGCCAAGCACCCGTAGGTCGTTCCGAGGCCAATGAAACTCTCGGCCCGTGACAAGTGGTATCAAAGCAGGAATCCCTCCAGTAAGTGAGCGAGTCGGAGAATCGGGCTCCTCACTCATGTGTGAGTCGAGCTGATTAATTCTAGTGGATGGATACTAGGACGAGTCGATCTCTCATCGAGCGGAAAGTGAAGTTAAAGAATAACTGAATCCTCACTGAATAGGGATAACGTTCCTGGATCGATCGGTGAATACGAAGAAGAGGTCTATTATCACGTTTTCAACAAGAAAAGAACCTCCATGGGTCTGCTAGGGTCAAGATGCTAGTTATGCTGAAATGGTGCTGCCAAAAGATGTGGTTGGCGAAAAATGCCACACTTGCCGGAAAGTGCAGGTGATTGAAGGGCCGAGTGGCTGAGATCAAAAGAGGCCACCAATAGAGCAAAACCTGTTTTGTTGGGCGAGTGTAACCGTTCGATGTGAATTCCCAAAAGTGGCACATCAGTGGTTAATTTACGCAAGAAAGCGACATAGCAGATTGCAACGAGGGCGTTGTGAATTGAGTGGGGGAGAATGTCACGGTCCGTGAATCCTTATGTACTCGTGACACTTGTGAGTGCTGCTTAGAGTTATCTAGGGAAGAGTGTGAGGCAGTAGGGTAGAATACAACTGATCTGTGGGAGTGGCGTTAGGACGGTTGGTGCTAGAAGTTCTAGAATAGAAGGATTATATCACTTAGGAGCTTTGAAGACGGGGTAGGCCTCTTGTGCACAAACTGGTCGGGAGTTGATGCCGCTCTCCTGACGAGGCCATAGTAGGCCGAAGCCAGTTGTTGTACCTAAAGAGAACTGCTATCTTACTCGATGGACTAGACGCCCGAACAAAGCTGGGCGTGATAGGATCTCATACGAAGAATCATTCACCGTATTGTTCGTGGAACAGCTAAAGAAAGAAGGTTGGCCTGGCGAATTCCGCTCGCCAGGCACCCGTGGATCGTTCCGAGGCCAAGGAAACTCTCGGCCTGTGACAATTGTATCTAACACGAGCACACAATCGTATCATGTTCACACGTGTAGAGAGCCAGTATATAACTACTAAAAATTGTAAGGCAAACATACATACATACACACACACACACACACACACACACACACACACACACACATATATATATATATATATAATATTTTATTTGATTTCTCAATATAGTTGAGAATGCCCAGTACGATATCCGTGCTTGTGCTAAGTGAGACAAAAATGGTAGTTATGCTTTGCAAGAAAGTGGATGGTTACTCAATAAATTGACCTAATATAATGCAAACTTAAAAGTGAGACAAATAAGATTTCTTGTTTTGATATGATTAATTTTTTTTTTTTGGGCAGTTGGTAATGTTTTAATTTGACAAGTCATGGGTAGTTTTCTATTTATGAAGGTTTTAGAGGCTTAGCCTTTGAAAGGTTTTTGACAAGAAAAATAAATTAAAGTGGAGAACAAAACGGAGTCATTTTTCTTTTAATGATTAGTAATTTATGCAATGGTGATGTCAGAAAGCCATAAATGAGATGAACCTCCCATTGTGCTTGAACATGTATATAGATATAAATAGATAATGGTAAAAAGTGAGATAAAATGGTGGTTATGCATGGAAATAAAATGTGTGGTTACTCAATAAATGGGTATTACATATTTGAAGGGTATTTGTGAAAAATAAAAAACGAGAAATAACTATTAACCTTCGTTATTTTTTTTTTTTCAATATAAAGGAGAAAAATCTTATTTGAGTTTTAAAAGAGAATTCTATTTCTAATATAAACATATTGCTTGAATACGACAATATTCTTGAAGAGCTAGGCTTAATTAGCCCCCATTGAAGAATTGGGTAGTTAAAATAATTATCCTCGATTAATTTTTAAATTAAAATTTGTATCATTGAATTTCAAAACTCAATTTTGCGTCCCCTATTCTCGAAATCATACTATATATTTAAGAAGACACACACTTTCATCCCATTACAAAACAATCTTAATGCTAACAAAATATGAAAAATGTTCTCATTTCCATCCCCGTAAATCCTTAGATTCTCAAAAATCACGCACACAAAACGATGTTACATTAGGCGCAACTAAGCCTCGTGTCTAAGGCCCAAACCTCATGCTTGCAAATACGTTTTTTTTTTTTAATCTTTTTACTTATTAAATTTCGTATTTCACAGTGTACTTTTATGTCTTAACCATATATTTACCACCTTATAATTGAGATAATCTCTACCATTTAGTAAAGATATTTGAGGCGATTCGATCCCCCAGAAAATAGCGACAATTAGTAAGAATGGGTCATGATAATTGTGTACAATGCGTCATCTTCCTCTTGTTTCCCCCTTTCCCCTCAAGCGAACACATGAATATGGGTCTTGCCCAGGAGAGCGAAAGGAAAGTGATAGTGGAGTCAAGGATAGATGGGTGATGAGAAAGCGGATGAGCGATTCGGAACCGATCATGATAACGACTGGTTCAATCAATTGTTTTCGACAAGGAAAATTTCTTGCGTCAACGCGATCATGCAATTATCAATGTGCAATGTGCGATGAAAGACACGACCGTGTGTAGCCGACCAACTTCAAAAATGGAAGGATCGATTGACTCGATGCTTACAAAGGCCTAACTGAGGTGGCTTTTGCCTGGCGTGTCCCTATCCGCAGCAAGGCATAAAGAGGGACTTCCTCGAAATCTCGTCTTGTCTGATTTCTTCTCCATTTAGTAAATTTTAGCCAAGTTGGAAAAGCCACTTCGCAAGACTGATGCGACAAATGATGAAAGGGATGTTCAAAAATAGGTTAAATTGTGATACCCAAAAATGATTCATTGCTATATTTTTAAGGAAAACAAAATTTGTGCGACTCTTTATGTGTATTGCTAGGTTCAACGTTAGTGTGAAAATAATCTTATACCTTTAAAAGTCAAACGAGTAAAATTCGTGTTTAAAATTGATTTTTAATTATTATTTTTTCACATATTAATTATCCAACGATAATCGTTATTGATTTATTTTGTCGTCTACAGTGGTTCTCATGAAAATCTAGGAATAGTTACGCACGTCACTTTCCTGATTCTTACCCCTGAAGTTGCTACTGTCCCTAGTTCGGTTTTCCTCCACTCCGAAAGAAAAGACACTGGTTTGTTGACTTAAAGCCTGGCCACGATACGAAGGGAAGGCCTATCTTTGGAGATTTTTCCAGCTTTTTATAATTTTCATTTTATGACTTTTTCTCTTAAAGTTGAAAGTAAAAAAAAAAAAAAAAAAAAAAATACTTTGGAATTTTGAAAAGTTACGGTAAACTTTTACATGATTTTGCATATCAATTTATAAATTTTTATAAGATTACATTGGTTTTGTTCTATATAAAAATCAAAGCATAAAAAGCCACGTAAATCGTTTCGAGTGCGTTTAAACTTTTTACTTTTGGCTTTTCTCATATTTTATGGTGAAAGCACTTTCAATTTTTTTTAAAAGTAAAATACTTGATTACTCAAAAATAGTCTTATATTTTTTTTTTTGGTTGAAAAAATAGTCTTATATTGACATGTGTATATTTACACATCATGTTTTGAAATTTCGGATGGTATTTTAAATTTTAACGGGAATTAAAAGATTGTTTTTGACTTTACGAATTCCCGATAAATAATCGGTGAAAACCGTTCTAAAGAGGCTAACTTCTACTTCTACTTGAATTTTATCCGAAGTTTCGAAATAAAAAAATATTATTAAAGTATCAAAAAGTCATGAAAAATCTTAAAGATTCTTGGTGCAGACATTTCATTCTTTTAAAAGATTTTATGTATTTTGGGTGAAATTCAAATTGTCATTCCACATAAATTTAATTCCACATAAATTTAACTCCGTGTTTAGGTGCGAAAAATATGATGATAAATAAGCCAAGCAAGATGCGTGGAGATTTGATTACTTGATTTTATGCTAAGGGCAACAATAGAGGTCAACACACCTAGGTCAACTAAATCTTTACTCAAAATATAATCCATGCATTCAATTATAATTCAACCCAATATTTTAGTTGCTTCATTTATAGCAATTATCTAATGGGGAATTACAATTGATGATCACTTTCGCTCATTTTCGAATTTGAAAATCACATGACAAGTACATCATCACGAAAGTCTAGCAGCAGTGTGAACCGATCACAAATCCAACCAAATCCGTTCTCATATCGAGTCAAATTTTTAGAAATGAAAAAAAGAAAAAAAAATGCAGAGATTTTCTCAAGAAAAACTTGACCCACCAAATAATTTCAGGCATATTTCTAGGGAAAGAGTTGGTATTTCGGTCTTTAAAATAAATGCATTTTTCGACCCAACTTATGTGTGAATTCCAAAAGATAAATTCGCGTCTGATATGATGGTCATGCTCAGTATATTGTCCACAATATTGCAAATATATCTCGAGTTTGGGCTTGTGAAGGAAACTAAATCCAAGAATATTTTCTCGTTTGCCCGTTTGGTTCGGCTTTCAGGAAATGCCTTTGGCCAAATTCAAATATCTTTGGGGTAAAGGGGTTTTCAGGAATGCTTGAATGTTTGGTATATTATAATTTAAAGGACATTGAAAAGTGACTTCAGTGTAGATACCATTTAATAAACCCAACATTTGTAAATGGCTTTTATTATATTTTAAAAAGATAAAAATAAAATCTGATGAAACTCTGTCGCCGATCAATGGTGAGCCAACCACCGGCGACCAGATTTGGCCACCTGCGAGGTTGGCCGAGGTTGCATGAACCAAGATCTCACCACCGGCGAGGTTGCTTGAGGTCCCATGACCTTAGTCGGCGTCACCTAAGCCTCGCTGACGGCTAGATCTGGGTCTGCGTGACCCAAGCGAGGCTGCCTGGGTCGCGTGACCTAGGTGCCGCCGCTTGAGGTCGCGCAACCAGGTTGGCATTGCTTAGGTTCCCTCGACCTCAAGCAGCGTTGCCTAGGTTCCCTCAACCTCAAGCTGCGTCGCCTGGGTCATGCAAGCCTAGATCTGGTCGTCGACGAGGCCCAAGTGGCAATGCTTGAGGTCTCGCGACCACAGGCAGCCTGGCCAATGGCCAGATCTAGGTTCCCTAGACCTTGGGTAGCCTCGCCAGTGGCTAGATCTGGTCGTCGGTGGTTGGGGTATGGGGAAGATGAATGCTCGGTAAAAAAAGAAGAAGAAGAAGTCAACGAATGAACAATAGAAGTTGACTCACATTTCCAAAATACTGACATTTTGCTAATGGACTTCCAAAAATGCTTGCCAAATGCTTAATATTTTCGCCAAGGGGCTTTAGGGGCTCAAAGCCCCTTGGGAAAGCTGAACCAAACATGGCCTAAGTAGGTTTCCTAATTTGGCTAGTTGTCCTATTGTAATGACCAGTGTTATGTATATATGAGGGATGAATTTTACGCGGTGGACACGTTGGAGCAAACAAGATAGTGTTGGGATTTTTTCTCTGGTGGTCAGATGTGTTGGGATTTTTTCTCTGGTGGTCAGATGCAATAATGGTATATATCTAAAGTTTGAGCTTGTGAAGGAAACTAAACCAAGCAAATTTTCTTGTTTGAGTAGGTTTTTAAATGATTAGCTTTCCTAAGTGGATATATATAAGATGGTATTTTACGCGGTGGACACATTTGAGCGAACAAGAGAATGTTGGGATTTTTTCTTTGTGATCATACACAATAGTGGGAATATATCTCGAGTTTGAGCGCGTGAAGGAAACTAAATCCAAGTATATTTCTTTATTTAAGTTGGTTTTCTAAGTTGACTAGCTTTCCTATGTATAAATATGAGATGGAATTCTACCCGGTGGACACATAGAGCAAACAAGAGATATATCTATGAAATGGAATTTTACGCGGTGGACATTTAAGCAAACAGGAGAGTGCTGGAATTTTTTCTCTGTGATCATCCCCAATAGTGCAAATATATTTCGAGTTTAGGAAACTAAATCCAGGTATATTTGCTTGTTTGGGTAGGTTATTAAAGTTGACTAGCTTTCCTATGTATATATACGGGATGGAATTATACTTGGTGGACGCATAGAACACAAAAGAGATTGTTAGGATTTTTCTTTCTATGATTTTCTGAATGAGTCCACAGTAAAAAGTTGTGTGATAACAACACTTGTGGGTTTTTTTTTTTTGGGAGGTAGCTAGGGATGAGAAACACTTGTGTGATCGATCAATTGTGGACTCCATACTCTCCAGATTCATAGCGAATTCTTTGGCGACTGGCAATCCCTGCGTAGTACTGACCTTCAGATTGAACCCCACTCCTGTCTTGATAGTTCCTCATTCATTTCTTCGGTAATTTCTTCTTCTTCCGTTAGACTTGAATTGTAGTCTCGCATGAAATGTCATTAGAAAGATGATAGAATCGTGCAAGATTAGGTCTAAAACACATAAGAACTTCCAAACTGGAGAAATCTTAAGAGGTCAAGCACCGACTGCAATCTTGTTAGACCAAGTCAATCACATGTTCCGATCCGAACTTGTCCGAGTACCAAGATTGATTTTGTCTTGTCAAACCAGACAAGAGAATATGTAGTTTCTACATGGTATTCTTTAAAGGGGTCTACGTCCTAACAAAACATTCAGAGGCATTTACCATTTCAATGATGCAATCCTACCTTCACCACTCGTGACCGTAGTCAAACGCTAGTTTATTGATCAATCTGAGAGCAACCATCCCATTTTCTTAGTCCAGCGTATACTCTTTCAGCCTCCCATGCCACATCGTGTTTAGTCACATACATATACATATAGACACGCACATATCACATTCATATCAAATTTCTCAACAGAGAGAGAGAGGATGGCAGGAGGAGCGGAGGGACCGACGTTGGAGTTCACGCCGACATGGGTGCTCGCCGTTGTTTGCACCGTGATAGTCGTTATTTCTCTGGCTGTCGAGCGGTTTCTTCATTATGCCGGCAAGGTGCCTTTTCTTCTGGTTCTTTTCCGCCGAATTGATATATTTGTGCATCGACTATGGCATGTCTGATAACTCCGCATGTCTCTATTGATGAGAATATGTGACCTTCCTCTCTCTCTGATTTGGCAAATGCAGTATCTCAAGAAGAGGAACCAGAAACCGCTCTTTGACGCCTTACAGAAAATCAAAGAAGGTTGTCCTTAACCACACAGCAGATTTTGTTTCATTTACCATATGTTATGGTTCATTTTACGTGTCCTTATAAACGGAGAAATCATAATTATGTTTCTAAAGCTGTTGAATTTTATGTGCGGATGATCATTCATGGCAGAGCTAATGCTGTTGGGTTTCATATCGCTCCTGCTCACTATGTTCCAAGAAAGAATAGGCAAGATTTGCATTTCGGAAGAGCTCGCGGATAAGTGGCTACCTTGCAAGAAGGAAGCTGCCGACAAGCACAGCGACATCACTGCTCATTTCCTGACTAATTTCTTCCCTCCTGGAGGACGCCGCCTTCTCGCCGAAGATTCAGCAGCTTCCTCTGACTACTGCATTGGCAAGGTAACTAAGCTTTCAATATCCCAAATATTCATCTCTCTCTCTCTCTCTCTCTCCTTGTTGATATATCCCCAGTTTAAACTTTTGGGTTGTACTTATAACAAGGTATCAAAGCCAGATTCTATCCCTTTCGCATGTGTTCGTTTGTCGTGTGCATTTTCCTTTGTCCTTTCATCATTGTGTTCTCTTTTATTTGGTTTTTCTTTGAGTTGAGAGAGAGAGAAGTTCTTTAATATAGGTTGATGGTGTATGTACGCACCCCCTGCCTTGATTGGGCACGAAAAAGAGAGATTGCGGGCTTCATCATGAGCAAAGTGAGCTCCCACTTTTTGCACATTTTCAACAGTTGTGGCGATTACTAGTTTTCAGAAGCTTACTAATCAAACCTTACTCATAAACTCTGTAAAAATTGGGGTTTTTGCTAATCACTATTTTAAATGATGAGGTTGTGTTGTCTTTTGGGGTTTGTGTGGTTTTTCGACTCCTTGGCCAAAATAAGCAGAGGAGAGGAGAATGAGAAGGAGAGAGGAGAATGAGAGGAGAGACTGATAAACCCATTCCTAGCCTGAGATCATGAGAGAAAATGAGAGGGAGAGGGAGGGAGGTGGATTCATGGCCGCCTGAAACGCCATCGTGGCCAACAAAACGACCCTGCAGTATAAGCTGTATCATGTTTTCCGGGGAGCTTCCGCTCATTCTCCTCTGCTTATTTTGGCCGAGGAGTAGAAAAACCACACAAACCTCAAAAGACAACACAACCTCATCGTTTAAAACAGTGATCAGCAAGCTTCTAGAAACCTTGATTTTTGCAGAGTTTATGAGTAAGGTTTGATTAGTAAGGGCACGTTTGGTAACGATTACTTCCGGGAGCTGATTCTGACTAGAAATAATTATTTTTGATTCTATTCTCGGGAACTAATTTTGAGTAAAAAAGCGTGTTTGGTAACTGTCCAAAATTTTTGATTCTGGAATAGAATTGCGTTTGATACCATGTTAATTGATTACGTTCCAAATTAATTTCTTTTGATTTTTAAATAAATTTTAAATAATTTTTTTACTTTTTTACTTTTTTATTTCTTTTTTTTTTCGTCGGCCGAGCCTCGCCGGGCAGGGGGCGAGGCTCGACCTCGCTCGATTTGGCGAGGCCGAGCCTCGCCCGGCCCGGCGAGGCTCGCTTGGCCCCGGCGAGGCTCGCCCGGCCCCGCCGGTGGCCGGGTCGCCCCCGCCCGGGCCTTGCCAGATCTGGCGAGGCCGAGCCACGCTGGTGGCTGTGCTTGCCTCCGGTGAGCTCGTCGGACCTCGCCCTAGCCTGGTGAGCCTCCGGCGACCTCGCCGGACCGGTGACCAGCAGCGGACGGCGGCAGTGGGCGGCGGCGGGCGGCGGCGGGCGATGGTGGATGGCAACCGAGATGACGAAAGGGAAGAGTGAGGGTTTCACCGTTTTGATTCTTTTTCTGATTCTCGGACAGAGAATCAAATTTTTTTGATTCTCAAATCTTGTCCAAAATTGTTCCCTAACAAAAATTTTACCAAACGCGATTCTCGTCCCAAACCGATTCAGGAACAAAAATCGGAATGCATGTGCTGTTTGGCACGTTGCCAAACAGGCCCTAAGCTTCTAGAAACTAGTAAGGTTTGGACATCCTATCTACAGTGGTTGTGTTTTCCTTAAAAAGTTCATAGACATGGTTTATACAGTGAACCATGACTTTGGCTTTTCAAGTATTCTCAGTTACTGTTTTCGTTTCATTTTAAGGCGAGGTTCATTTTTCTAGATTGCTTGGGTGTCTTTTTATTTCCTTTTCATATCGGCATTTTTTTATAATGAACATTTCCGTTTATATATCCCTTTTCATTATTTTTGTCCAAGTCAAAGAGCTCATTCGACGTGAAAATTAGCTTGTGCCACTAAAAATTATACAGAAATAGCTGTTAGATGTTTTCTCGGTTCTGATGCTGTGACTCCATTCGAGTGAGATTTACATCTATTTGGAAGGAGATAACAAAATGTACCTTGAGGCTTAAGCCATGGAGCAAAGTCAGAGATTGAGTGACGGAATAACGCAATAATTATTGTTTCAGGGGAAGGTGCCATTGTTGTCTCTCACAGCGCTTCATCATCTGCACATTTTCATCTTTGTGCTGGCCGTTGTGCATGTGGTTTTCTGCGCGTTAACGATCCTATGTGGAGGAGTACAGGTAACTTAAAGTCATGCCAGGAGACTTTCTGTGATCTGTCATTGTTGGTCTCTTATCTCTCAAACGTGTCTTCAATCATTTGTCTAAGTGCTTGATCTTATCTCCTGTGCTTTTAGTTACGCCTATGGAAGCGATGGGAGGATGCCATTCAGAAGGAGTTCGACCCCAAAAAGGGTAATGTCATTCAATTCAAAAGTGGAAAGTTTTGCTGTGGTATATTCTTCTGCACTATATTCCGAGTTTCTAGTCTCAAACACTTCAAAATTGATGCACAGCTTTGGGAACAAAGTTCACAAATGTTCAGAATCACACCTTCATCAGAGGACGTTTTCTTGGCATTGGCAAGAACTTATCTGTACTCAGCTGGGTGGTAAGTCTTGAAGGGCTCCTCTTCATCTGCCTTGTTCATGTAACTTACTTTTCACTAGAACTCTTGGCTAACAACTGGAGACATCCAGCATTGTGTATTGATATTTCGATGTGACATTTGGCTGTCTTCTATTATGTCCAAGTTCATATTCAGGCAATTTTCATAGGTCTCGGCTCATTCTTGACCCATTTTCCTGTTCGTGCAGCATTCCTTTATGAAGCAGTTTTATGGTTCTGTGACCAGGTCGGATTATACCACGCTTCGTTTGGGTTTTATCATGGTATGATATTCCTCTAAACATAAATTTTTAGTCCATAAGCTCCTGTGATGACTATATATGATGAGGTGATCCTAGTAGAATTCAATACTGCAATTTATTACATTCATTTATATAGGCTCACTGTAGAGGCAATCCGAAATTCAATTTCCACAAGTACATGATACGCGCTCTGGAGGCTGATTTCAAGAAAGTTGTCGGAATAAGGTAAAAGGAAATTGCCTTATGCTATTTACCTTTTACTTCAAGAAAGAATTTGGGCGTGCATTTTTGCCAAAAGAAAACTTTGTAAACGCTTTGGCTAGAAAATAAAAACAGGAGAATATTTTAGCTCGTTCTTCCTCAGGCTATTTACTAAATGATCGTCTCGTCGCAGTTGGTATCTTTGGCTATTCGTTGTGGTCTTCTTGCTGCTCAATGTTGCCGGTAAGTTGTCTAAGCACTCTGTCTTAGTTAGAACGTATAGTTGAGCAGAAGCTGTACTAGTGACATTATTTCCAATTAATAAATTGTCTCGGAATAATTTGTGCAGGTTGGCACGCGTACTTCTGGATATCTTTCATCCCGTTGACTGTAAGGAAACGGAAATCCCTAACTCATACGCAGAAGGTTCTCTTATCTAAATGGCTTATTGCTTCTGTGCAGCTTTTGCTGGCGGTTGGAACCAAACTGGAGCATGTGATTACTCAGTTGGCAAGGGACGTTGCCCAGAGGCATATAGCGATTGCAGGGGACTTGGTCGTTCAGCCTTCCGATGACCATTTTTGGTTCCACCGGCCTCGGCTCGTCCTCGTCCTGATTCACATTATTCTGTTCCAAAACTCCTTTGAATTGGCTTTCTTGTTCTTCACATGGGTAAGGATAAGTGGGGCTAATTGTCAGTTAAAATTGGAAATTCCCAACGCACAAACAGGACTTCGACTAATGCTCTGCCGTTCTGCAGAGACAATATAATTTCAAGTCCTGCATAATGGGCGAGGTCCGTTTTATCATCCCGAGATTTGTCATTGGGTGAGGCTGAAACTAATCTCTTCGATCCGTGCATCTTACAACGACTAGTCTTTGACTCCTGACAGCAAAAATTTGCTCATGTTCTGCAGAGTGTTTGTCCAGCTCCTTTGTAGTTACAGCACACTACCTCTATACGCAATTGTAACACAGGTTAGAGTTCCGTCATATGATTATTATATCATTATACATGTGATTTTGGTAAACAATGAGACTGATGTGCTTTTCATCTGTTTGTGTTGCTGTAATTAAGATGGGCACTTCGTTCAAGAAGGCGATATTTGATGAACACATACAACAGGGGCTCGTTGGCTGGGCCCAGCAGGCGAAAAAGAACAATAATTTAAGAAAAACAGCCACTGATGGGTCTAGTGTTCGAACGGGTTCAAAACAGGGATCAGTTGGAGTTGAGCTGACCGAAAATGGCAGAGATCGTACTGCAATGGGAGATGTAGAAGCGCAGGAAATCGAGCAATCTCCATCTCCAACCTCCACAACCTCTGAGACGCGGACACTGACGAAGACATAAATTAGTTCTTAATTAACATACCGTTCACAAACAATCGATTAAGAAGAGCAAGACTGTTCTGTACAGTACATTATCATCTGTATGAGTACAGTTATTCTTTTCCTGTGTCAATTCACCATCAGTCAGCATAGTGAGATTCTATTGCCGGTCAACCACAAAACCTGAAACTTAAAAAATAACTGGATAAGAGACATCCGGCGGATGGGGTGATGAATAGGACGATCATCAGATTTCAATGACCCAAAAGCGAACCATAATGAAACCATCAGTTGCTGCACATTGGGAAAACAACCTGCCCATTACAAATTTGCAGTGTGAATATCTTACTAACTCATTATTTCAAGTAGAACACAACTGATATCATCCCTGAATGTCATCAGCAACTCCAGCGTGCTGTGGTAATCTGGATTTGAGAAGCACACCAGAATGACATTTGGAGGAATGTGCCAAAAAGATGCTCCCAGCATTGAAGATAAGTACTGCACACCGAATACGATCATGACTAACTTTCAAGGGATTGAACGATGAAATTCATTAGTAAACAGGAGTGTCACAAACCGGAACATTCCAAGGTGAAAAGAAACTTGGAAAAAGCTGAAGCCCTGGTCTGGTATTGCTAGCGGACACAGCATACAAGCGTAGTCATATCTTGTCGCAGAGAGATGTGCTAAGTGTTATGACAAAACTATCACCTAGAGGGGGTGAATAGGTGATTGTGCGGAAACGAAATAATTTAACCCAAAATTCTAACAAGACAACTTTTGATGATGTGGTCAGATCTTACCAGTGTATAATTCTATTACAGAAAATTAAAAGTGTAAGGGATAAAGAATTGCCCACTCAAGTTTATAGTGGTTTGGTTTTTGCAAGCCTACGTCCTATCTCCCGCGTTAGAGCCAGTTGGTTGGAATCCACAACTGATCAGAGGTTACAAGATCTAAGTTCCGATACTCAAGCTCGTGTGTATAGCTTTCTCACACACTCTCAACCTCTAAAAGATTATACAATTTTGCTCACCAAATCAAATACAAAATGATCACAAACACCCTTCAGACTTTTAGAATTAAGAGCTCCAATAATTAATATCCTTCTGCTATGAGATCTCCTTTTATACCCCTCCTAATCCAAGTTGACCGTTGAACATGTCTTCAAGAGGATCATCCATCCAATCCACTCATCGGTCCTAGATTTGGTTGAGAAGAACTGGTGGTGTAAGGATCGAGGTTGAAGCATTTGCTGCCCATATAGCAAGTTGAGTTTCCAAAGTCGAGTGTCTATGTTTATAAAGAGTAGCTCGTCGTTGAAGATTGAGAAAAGATTGGAATCGTGAGGATTTTTTGAAACCTTCCTTTTCAAGTTCCTCCAAACAGATGACAAATTTTCCAGTCAATTTAGCCATTGCACGAGAAATATATTCTTTCCTAGCTAGTTGATTGATTGTCTGAATAGGAAAGTATTATCATCGATTTTGATTATGATCATAATTATCAGAGTTTCTTCCTAAAAAATACTTTATAATCAAATTTCAAAGGTGGTAAGTTTTGTCAATTATCAAAATCAATAAGGGAATGTTTTCACAACACTAAGTTACTTGGTATCAGGTAATATGTTCGGGATTGCTTGTTAGATCTTCAAATCCTGAAATTCACATTGACAACATCTAAATTTGTCTGTGCAATATCCTGCCTCTCCTTTTGGAGCTCTCTATAGGTAATAAGTCATTTTCAATTGACTAATTTTTTCTGGCAATATAAACAACCATTTTAATGTTTTCCAAATTGTTCATTTTTCGTGAAACAAATGGAGCTTAAATTTTCTCCAATCTAGCAATACATGTTTTCGCCAAAGCTATTTCTTTCAATTGTTAGAGAGAGAAAAAGAAACAAAACACCTACTCGCACTTTGAAACGATGAATTAATGCAAAAGGGAGTAGGGATGCCCCTGGACCACCCTAGGCCTCTAAATGAACCAAATTAAGAATCCGAAACCTGCTGTTCAGCACATAAACATATCCGAATGAGCATATGAACACCGGATCCTCGGGACCACCCAGCTTTGGGATGCCCTGAGAAAGCATCAGTTGCTCCTCGACACACTGAACCAACCACGGTTTCGTCATGGATGGAGGTGAGTTGAGGAGTCCTTGGAGGTGAGCCAAGGAGTCCTCCAAGGAACTAAGGCCGCCGAAAT
Source organism: Eucalyptus brandiana (assembly GCA_014182725.1). NCBI lineage: Eukaryota > Viridiplantae > Streptophyta > Magnoliopsida > Myrtales > Myrtaceae > Eucalyptus > Eucalyptus brandiana. The sequence goes on along the minus strand of CM024668.1, from coordinate 5,988,620 downwards.
TATTTTGAATGCTTCTGCTGCGCAGATGTGATGTAGTATTGCCATTGTTGACACCTAAATTTTGGCAACCCGATAAAAATTAGGGATTAATTTTTAACCTCTAATAAAAAGAAAGGAATTAAATTGTGTAGCATATAGCTTTAGTAGCATTTTTCATTATTGCATTTGCATTTGACCGGTGACAGATGAGTTTGAATTGATGGTTCTAAGCTTTAATTTGATAAATTTGACTAAGTCCACAAAAAAAGCAAATTGACCCAAGCCCGTTATTCTCTGAAGATTGAAAATTAACTTAGGAGGAATGGAGATTTGATATTTTTGGAAAGGATTCATAAAATTCTATATATATTTCAAAGTAGATTGGAAGGTTTCGGATGAAATATTGAAAAAATGAAAGAGAATATTGCACGTAGAGGCATATTTTTGGGGCAATATATCATCAATGCATGTGTGACATCCTGAAATTCAAGTCCTCTGAGGAATGAATGGATGTGAATTTCGTCAATGCATTGTTGGTTGATCTCACTCGGAATTGATCACTCCTGAGATATAGACCTTAAAGGGAAAGGCTAATGAGGATAGAACTCGTACGACTAAAGGACTTGATCGGGAAAACGACTTGACCGTGAGACTTGCATGAGGATGATCCTATAGATAGGCAGGCCGATTCTAGGACGACTAAAAGTCGATTCGTGGACAGAACATAATGAAACGACGGGTGATTCCATTTACTATTATTGAATCCACGAACGACCCTATGTCGATCCTCAGTAATCATGTACTTTGATTCATGTAGTCAATGACGTCCATGCATCGAGATATCTTAAACGTGGTTTGGCACGAGTTGGTCACGCGTGAATCCTCAAAGCCACCCGTCAGTTTGAGTTGTTACCAAAATGGCATTTGGCGAAATTGACATGGCAAGAAAACTTAGGATTGGACTTCGAATTATCGGGAATGTTTGGGACGGACTTTGGATGAAGCTACTTTAGACAGTCGATAGAGCCAGTTAAGCCGAGCAATTGGAGAAAGGGATTTTCGGACCAAGGAAGCAAGCCCGTGAGGACGTGGGCTGGGCCAAGTCAGTGTGGGCCTTAGGCCCAAGTTGGGACAGCCACCAAATGGGCCTAAGTCAAGCAAATGAGCCCATTGGGCCAAACCGACTATTCATCTTTTAAGCCCATGGGCTAATTCTTGGCCATTTCAAGCCCAACCAATTCCCAAGCCCATTCCTATCATGGCCAAGCCCAACCCTTAGGCCCATCCACCAATTTCAGCCCAATGACAGAATGGTAATTGTGCAAGGTGAAATGACCAAATTGCCCCTAAAAGCTTGTGGATAAGGGCAAATGAAGAGAGAGAAGGTGAGGGGACTTGTATGGGGACTTGAAGTGGCCATTGAAGGAGTGCTTTCAGCCCTCACTTCACTCTCTCTCTCCCCTCCTTTGTCCCCAATTCGACGGAGCTCTCTCTCTCCTCATTCTCCCTCTCCTCCAGTTTCTGCTCCAGCCGACCCTTCGGTGAAGAATCGAGTCAAAAGTGGTCTTCCCGGATGAATCAGCCAACAATCCACCCATCATCATGACCGGGAGAGAAAGAACGTTCCAATGATCCTGATTTCACGCTGAATGGAGCCGCCTTCCGGCATGGGCGCCGCCGTGAAGGAACCGGTTGCCGGTCCGTCGGTTTGCCTGCAGCCTGCACTGTTTCGCGTTTTCGGCCATTTTTTTCCCATTCCAATCCTTCCTCCGCCCATCCCAACCACCCACAAGATCCCTAAGACCCCCGGGAGCCGCCGGTTGCCGGCCAAACCCCTCGCCGGAGCTCCGGCCAAGCCATTCAACTTAGTTTCTCCTCCGGCAGGGCTGTCTTTCAGTGTTTTCAGTTGGAGTCCGAGCTGTGGTTGCTGTGTTGAGCTTGGGACCACCTTGGATCGTCGTGGTAGAAGTTCCGGAGCGTTGCCTCCGTCGTCGCCGCCAAGTTGGTGTTTCCAGCCCGCTTAACGGGTGAGTTTAGCTCATAATCCTTCGATTAGTGCCTAAACTTGCTTAGGGTTGGTTTAGTTAGATTTAATTCCAGTTTAAGTGATTTAATTAAGTTGTATTAGCCCTAAGATAGGTGGTTAGATGGATGAATTAAATTAGTCTAGTTTAATCTTGCTTTATTTTCTTAATGTGGTTTATGTGGTTAATTAAGTATGCTTGGCTTTAATTAATTGATGGTTGCTTTAATTAATACTTTTAATGATTGCTAAATTTAATTTATAGTTTATTAAATTTTGGAAATTTACTGTTCATGCGACACTATTCACAATTTACTGTTCACGAGGTAATGTTCGCGAAACACTGCTCACGGAGTTATTGTTCACAGAGTACTGTTCACGTGCACTGTTCATCCAGAATGCGAAAAGTGTCTAAAATTCACATGTGTTGATTTTATGAAGTAAATGGATGTGAAAATGCATGGGCATCTGCATGAATTGAGTGATGATTATGCAATTGTGTGGTGATTGGAAATTTGGTATTTATTTAGAAAATCTCGGGTGTCGAGTTTTGACACCGAAAATGAATTTTAAGTATTAAATCGAATAGTGGGGTTTGAAAAAGGAAAGTATTAGTTTTCTGGTTCTAATTAATGTGTGCCCACGCACGACTACTTTCTCAGATGTTTTTAATACGAAGGAAAGAGGCCAGGATTACTATTTTAATCGAGGCATTTGAGTGAAATGCAAAGTGTCCCAAGTCGATATTTAATTGTCATGTATTGTTTAAGAGGAAATCGTCCCGGGCTATTGAGCTGGACGTGCCCCTATATGGGATGCCCGTGCAATGGATGCTGGTCGCAGTAGAGGCTGGGCCGACTGGACCGATGCTCCTTCGGTAATACCGTCGACGTAGTGATGAAGCCGTGCTCCAAGGGGGAAGACGATGCTCCTTTAGGAATGCCGTCGACATAGTGATGAAGCCGTGCTCCAAGGGGGGGAGACGATGCTCCTTTCGGAATGCCGTCAACGTAGTGACGAAGCCGTGCTCCAAGGGAGGAGACGATGTTTCTTCGGGAATATTGTCGACGTAGTGACAAAGCCGTGCTCCATGGGGGGAGACGATGCCTGGCAATGCCAGAAGACTATCGAACAGAGAGTAGGCCGTGCTATATGCTGAGATCAAAACTAGGAACGCTTGATTGTTTGAGTTGATTGGGTTGAGACCCTGTGATTAATTGAGTGGATAAGGCGCTTCAATTGTTGTATGCATTGAGTATATGCATTGTGTTTCTGAATTGTGATAATGTGCAAGAATGCATGAGAATCATGGCATCTGTGATTTCGGTCATACGTAAGTTAAGCACATTGTTTATGGCACGCGTGCATGAATCGATAATATGCAGGGTGTGTCAATGGCCAGGTGAGATCGTTTGTGATGTGACTCGTATGTGATTGATGAAATGTATCATCTAATGGCCATGTGCATTGCGTGTATCGTGTTGAATTATAACGTGTAGGGTATGGCATACCAGGTAAGGTTGTATGCGAATCGACTGTTGGTTGTTGCATGTGGTGGGATAGTTCTGGATAGATACCCTGGGTTGAGTTGGTGTACTAACTGGGGCTTAGGGGTGGAACTCGCTGAGATTTATATCTCACTGGTTATTGAATAACCATTTTCAGGTCCATAGTGTGAAGAGCCAGGAGTTTGAAGCGGAAGGGTCAAGAGCATAGGTGGCTCAGTAATTCTTTATGACATAAACCTTATGTATAAGCTTGAAGTGTTTATAAAAGTGTATTTGATTTGAAATTAGTTGTTCTGCTTTTCTATCCCATGTATATTGTTGTTAGGGGATTAGTTAATTCGCTTCTGCATGTGTAATAAAATAAAAAGGGTCGGTGACGAGTCCTAGGAATGTCGCAAAATTTTATTGACTACCAAGGATTGTGCGCGCGCTTGAGGTTCGAGGTGTGACAGTATGTGAGCATGAAAGAGTTGAAATATGCAATATGTGAATTTATTCTCTTTCCTGGAAGTGCCTAGCCCCTGCCTCGGCTATCCACATGATTTAATACATGGACACAAAAAGAGAGAGAAAATTTTTCTATTCTTCCTGCTGGTTCTGAGGACTGCCTAAAGGCATTTGAGCAGGAAACAAATATTTGCTGTGCTGGTCCTAGCTCAAGAGGGGCTTCAAGCTCTAAGCGCAAGTGTATTGATTCATTCAAAAGGTGGAAATGCAAGGCATCAAGTCCTACTAGCAAGAAACTAAGAGTTAACCAACATAAGATAAAAAAAATGTCATCGAGTGAAGAGAATTTCAAGGATGAAATGTTATAATTGTGACCAGAAGGGTCACTATGCTCGTGACTGTCGTGAGCCAAATAAGGTATACACCCCTTGTACTCTTAAGAATTTTGATTATATGTCAAGTTTTGTATTCTTAATTGAATCTAATCCTTTGTAGACTGTAGATTCGGGAGTAACAGACCATATAGCAAAGGATAGAGAATCCTTCGTGGAATTTCGACGAGTACCGATTGGAACTAAGTAGATCTATATAGGAAATAACTTTAGAGTCGAAGTAAAAGGGATTGACACCTGCCAATTGAATATGCGTGGTGTATTATTTGCTCCGGAGATTCATCGAAATTTAGTATCTATTTTAGTGTTGATAAAGCTTGGTTTTAGTTTGAACTTCCATAATAATGGTGTAGATTTGTATTTGAATACAAATTATTATGGTTGTGGTTATTTTCTAGATGGTTTTATTGTATTGAATATTGACTGTGGTGATGTCAATCCCTTTTCACATTTTCTAATTTATATGATAATGATGTGAATATGTGGCATGCTAAACTTGGTCATATTAGCCAACAACATATGAATAGGCTAGCTAAAGAGGGTTTGTTGGACAATATTGAAAAAGTCGATTTGTCCATATATATGCATTGCCTAGTAGGGAAAACAACAAGAAAATTATTTGGAAAAAGGTAAAAGAATTGAATTTTTTTTTGCATTTAATACATTCTAACATCTATGGTCCAATGAATGTGAAAAGAAGGCATGAGGCTGTTTATTTCATCACATTTATAAATGATTATACTCGATTCAGACATATTTATTTGATTTCTCATAAATCTGAAGCATTAAGTTGTTTCAAAATGTCACGCCCTGACCCTCGAGCACGCACACATCCCTCTGTGGTCGATACAAATGCGATGTTCCTAGAACACGTCACCGACCCATTTCATTTTTAATGCACATGCGGAAGCGAAACAATAACCCCCGACAACAAACATCATGAGATAGGAAAGCAGGGTAACATTTCTCAAAAGCACACTTTTATAAACAACCGGGTTTAGGTATAAAAAGAGTCTAAGTAAAAGCTTACAAAAAGGTCAACTCTCAAAGAAGCTATCCTACAACATGCTAGTAGGACACATACGCCGATGCTTCAGACTTCACCTCCACAGACTCCGGGCTTCGATCTTCCACGACCACCAACTAAGGATTTGAAAATGGTTATACAATAATAGTAAGACAATGTCTTAGCAAGTCCACCCTCTAAACCCTTATTAGAAAGGAAATATGTCTCGGGGCGCTCTAGCCACACAACCACACAATGAGAACGGGTGACTTACCCTACCTCAGTTTCTTCTTGCACGTCAGCATAGTTCATATCTCAAATGCATATAATTAGTGCACACAACAATTGAAACGTTTCATCAACTCAATTAATCACAAAGGTCTCGATTATAAGACCAAACCGTTATGACATATCCCATTCCATGCCGCACAGTTTTGTCTCATAATCAGGCGCATTAGCTCAATCGATCATGCGTTTCAATTGTTAAATTTGCCCTTTAAGAGTACCACCTATTCATAAGTTCGGTGTCTATTAGCATAGCCAAGCATCGTCTCACTATCATTGAGCACAATGACATCTATATCTTAATAGATGGCTTCCCTGAAGGGGCGTAGGTCGAAAATCTATCGCGACCCGAGTCCCAATGAATGGGTATCCCATAGAAGGTAATGACCGGCTTAAAAACTCAAGACGGGTTCTCTTTAACCAACACACGCCCAATAAATCTCAGCTTAGGACACCGTGCATTGCACTCAAATGTCTTCATTAAAATAGTGATCATGGCCTATTTTCTGCATATTAAAACACCCGGTAAAAATAGTCGTGTATGGGTATACGGTCAGATCGAACCCAAAAAATTCATAACCTCTAATTTAAAATCCCACTGTTTTATATAGTATATAAAACTAGTTTTGGTGTTAAAACCCAACACCCGAGATTTTATGAATAAATTACCCAAAAATCCAATCAACACTCAATTTGCACAAATTAATATCCAATTGCATAAACCGAACACGCTTGGTAATCGGCACAAAATTTCGGTCACTGGTTATCCCGGTCTAATTTTTGGAAAATATTTAATAATTAAATAATTATCAATATTAATTAAATAATTCAATTTAAATACCAAAATTGCTAACCTAGGCCGGAATTGCTTAATTAAATATCGAGACATGCTCGAAAAATTCTAGAACCAATCTAGATTATTAATACAACCTGTCTAGTCCCTAATTAATCTAATCTAACAACCTAACATGCAAAATTGGATAATTAAATCACTAATCTAATCTAATTAACTACATAAACCTTAATTAACTTAAACTAATTACCCCATAAGCACAATTAACATACTAAGTAAGGTTTAGTGAGTTAACTAACTAGATTTGCAAGCCAGTAAGTTCATGGCGACGGCGGCGTGACGGCGAGTGATAAATTTCAAAATGGCAACGCCAATGGGGCATGAATTGGGCCCGAAAGATGGCTTGCAAGGCTCATGGTTGAGTTGAAATTGGCCGAGCTTCATGCGGGGATGGGTTGACGGTGGCACTTCTCTCGACGGGGCAACGGTCAACAAATGGAATCGGCTGAGAAATTTGACTAGTGGGGACGTGTGGGCGTGGACGGTAGTTGTAGCAAAGAGAGAAATGGAGGGATGCTTCGGTGGGGGACGTGTGGCAGGCTTCGGCTTTGCTGTTGGGGTCAACGAGGAGGCTTCTACTGGGGAGAAGTTGACTCGGTTTGTTGCAAGAGGGACACGAAGGAGGGGACAATGACTGGTGGAGGTTGCCTTGATGGAGGGAGTAGGTGGTAGTGGAGGGGCAGATGGCAGAGAGAGGGCGTGGGGCTGAGTTTCGAAGAACACCAATGAAAGAAAAAAAAGACAAAAAGGAAATCGGGGCTTGGCGTGCGAAGGACAGAGAAAACGGTGGAGGTGTGCTTGAGAATCCAAGGGAGGAGAGAGAGACCGAGGGAGAAAGGGAAAAAGGATAAGGGAGCAAGGGGGATGTCAGCTAAGAGGGGGAGGGAAAGAAAGTGACATGTGTGAGTGAGAGACGTGAGAAAGAGAGAGACGAGCGAGTCCTAGGTAGGGGGGGAAGAGAGAGAAGATGGTCAAATAATCTTTGACCATAAGAGAGTTTAATCATCCCTATCTTTAATTAACAATCTCAATTGGTCATCCAAGGCCAATTTCAACACCCACTTGCCCCAATTGAAGTCCAAATGAAGACCAAAATATGATGGCCCCTCTAACATACGAATTTCATCCAATTTAACTTCCGTTTCTTCGTCAATTTCTCCGATTTGATGTCCAGTTTTGCTAAGGAAGAAGCCCACACGATTTCTACAATTTTTTGTCACCAAATAGCTTAGTAAGGATACCAAAAATTCTTTCAATTTGGCCCATCCAAATTTTCCGTTTTTTTTTGTAACATCCGAATCGATTTTTCGTAAAAATCTTGAAATCGCCGAAAATTCTTCGAGGGATGAGTAGATGTTTCTAAAATAAATCGTGACATGATAGAACTTTCAATTTTTGAAATCGGATTCAAATTCACGGTTAATTTCGATCTGACGTGATTTTAGCGTGATCTAACTTACCGGGTGGCTTTCAGGAATTTTTAGTGCAATTAACCCGTGGTTGGTTATTTTTGAACCACAATGTACGTCTTCAACACATGAGCGCTCTCGGTTGTCGTGAAAATCTCAGGGTCTCAAATACAGACACAGGGCGCCAAAACGATAAAAAAACTGTGACATCCTGATTTTCGAGTTTGATTTCTATGAGATGATATGAGATTTTCATCGACGTGCCTATAGCCTTTTTCTCTGAGTTAGCCACTCATGAGTTAACTAGCTTATTAGGTGAAGCCGTTAAGAAATCTTAAAGTAATAGACTTGAGAATTCGATCAAGAATCGACTGCTCGACCGTTTTAATTTACAGGGGTCGTTATAGCACTGTCAAAATCGATCAGAGACCGGAGATAGGTCGATTCGATAGACATATGTGATTAGTGTGGTTTTCTACTAAAAGGCTGTCCCTGTGGGCTTGAACGAGGTGTTCGCCCACTGTGGGAAGGCATACCTGTAGGAAATTGACTATTCCTTCCCTAGTTCTAAGTCTAGGCCCATTCATGGTATCAGAGCCATGGTCTTGTTTGTAATATTATCTGTTCCATGCACTTAGAAGGTGGATTCAGTGCTGAGAAGATCTCTCCACATCATGTCTACAGAACCAGAAATTCTCGAAGCACCAGTTTCTCTTGCTCCCTCTCCCTCATCCTCGACCCCTTCAGAATTTCGTGTTTTTAATGCTTCCAAGATAGACTATCTTTATGAAGTCTCCTTAGTGATGAAACCAAGATCTTTGAAACCCAACTCCCACTTATGAACCCTTATTTTGCTTTTGCTAAACCTAACTCATCATTTTCACCCATCCGCTCTATCAGCCAACTCATTCGACAAACTCCGAAAGAAGTAAAAGAGTATGTACAGTTTTCCAAGTTGGATCAACATCCTATTCCTACTACCGAGAAGGAATATTTTGTTACTCTCCAGATCTCTCAAGAGTTTCCTAGACAATGGGCTAAACAAGGATATTCTCATGTCCATTATGGGGTTGTTCATTTAGCTCTTACTTTTCATAGTCGTAAAGGTTTGCCAGTTGTGGCAAGAATTGCGTTGTTGGATATCGGGTTCTTACAATACCAGCATGCTTGCATTGGTACTGTCTAAACTACTTTGAATGCTAGAACAGTCTTTGTGACGTTGTATCCAAATTTCAATATTGCTCTTTCAGACCCCCAGCTACTCTCTTTTTTAAAGGTCCAAGTCTAGCTTACTGGAGCTCCTCAAATTGCTGACTTTGTTGCTGTAACATTACATTACCAAATGGTCTATTGCATGCAGAACCATGCTCTTGATCTAAATTTTAACAATGGTAACAAAGATGCTTGTTCATCTCCATGCAGAATGATCAAGCGTCCTGCATCCATGTTCCTAGACAGATCCCGAAGGACACGTAAGCCAAGCTCCTCCCAGAGACTTGGATCACCAACTACGAGAAGCTGCACCAGAATAACAAGCATTTTTAGTCTTTGGACTCTGAGTTCGTCCGGAAAAAAGATGGAACTATTTCCATCAAATTTAGCAAAGAAAATGAAGAAAGTCCATCTATCTTCCAAACCCTTTTCATGATCGAACCATGTGTTCCCGAGTCAATTTCTGAGCCAGATCCAAAAAAAAGCTTGTTTGACACTTCAACAGTGATGGACATCATGTCCATTACTATAAAGATCAATTTGATAAATGTTCTTATTGTACAAATTCCCCTGACGAGGTAGATCCTTTTGCAAAACCTCCACCTCAACGGAAAAAGTCAAAGGATACCATGTACCAAAGGTACTTGAATGGAGACCCTTCCGTTGATACTCTTGGTGAGTGTGATAAATACCAGTTCATGGTTTCTTATGTGCCACCTCCACCACCAGAATTCATTACTCCACCCCAAGCTTCACCAGATCCACCAAAATCACCCCCACCATCTCCTCGTCAGAAAAAACAAGCTCTCTCACCGTTTTATAAGCCAATCTTAAAGTGGGCCAAGAAGCACTCTTACCCACTTGAAGCTCCAGCAGATACACCACCCACTTCTTCCATAACCATGTTCCATGAAACGGACTTTCCTCCTCTTGTCCGAGAAAGTTCCAAACTCTCGTTTCCCGCTCTAGAAGAATTCATTGATCCACAAGGTAGATATCGTCATACTCCTAAAATAACTGCTCCCACTGATGTGGATGAGCATGGGAGACAGAGAAGAACTCCTATCACTGAAGTAGTCCTAAATTGGCAATCAGAGACTCTTTTGGCACAAAACAATGCTTTTAAAGCAATTGATTCCAAGATTGGAAATGTGCAACAAGATCTTCGAAAGTATAATGAAACCACCAAGAAGATTCTTTCTGAATTCCAAAAGAGACTTCATGCCTTAGAATCGGGACAACATCTGGGGTATCATCATCTTGAGAGCCCAAAGCCGAAGATAGAAATGCTCAAAAGACAGATCCAACTCCTTGAATAAGGAATGTTTGATCCTTTCAATCCATTTCCGACCACTGTAAGAACAGGGTATTTGCCTCCACCACCTCAGACGTCAATCTTTGCCGCCATTACAGATGACCTCTTCAGATAGAAGGAAACAGATGTAGCAGAAAACCACTATGCCCTTTAGTTCAGAGCTTAGAGACACTCAAAGATGCCAAGATGGAAATGTTTCTAATCTACCCGAGCTGCATTTCTTAGAGGATTCTATCAGGCTGGAGAAGAAGAGGAGTTTAGAAAGCCATGGAGAGTTTTTCACAAAACACCCACTTTATTTCAGGGGACTCTGCTCAATACATTACAACCTCCTTGTCTTATATAGACAATAAAAGTGAACAGTACTTGCTACAGTGATTTTGTAGGGGACATTGGTTTTCTTCAGCGATCTTATCCATCACGAGCATTATAGTCATAATTGGAGTCATCCGAGCTATGTACTGTTGCTAGGCAATGTTCATCATACTTTTGTTCGAGTGCTTCAAGGTCTTCTGGTGAGAGAATTTGGTTCAGTTGGTGTGATGTGGATGCAAAGGCTTCCTCATGTGCCTAGTGGGGTGCTTCTTCTTGGGCCCAATTTGTATTGTCATCTCCTGTAGTGTCGGCAGGAATGCTTAACTAGGGCCAAATGGATGGCTGTGCATAGAATGATGTGTTCATGCTTTGGGATAAGGACAAAGGTCCTTGATCATAGGGGTCTTGGGAAAGATGACCTCCCCATTTAGCATAGGGGTCTTGAGAAGATTGGACAACGTCTTTTGAGTCTGTCATTTCATGCTCCTGGGATGATGTAGCTTGTTTGAATTCCTTAAGTGCTTCTTTAGCTTCTGATGCTAGGTCATAATGATCCCATGCAGTGGGTATATTATAATTCTATGCATCTTCAGGAATAGTCTTGTTCTCCTGACACAAAATTCTTTGAAGTTCTCGATATTAGTGTTCACAACATCCAACAGATTCTGGCTAAGATTTGTGAATCCGAGTATCTCTGTTGTCTAATCGAGGTTTATAGGATGTGGTTCCCACAATCTGTGGGGCATTGATAATGTTGCCATTATTTGTTAGAAAATACCATGGACATTTGAAAAACAAGATGGTGTGGACTTCGGGGTTTGGTTGCATGGTTCTCAATTCTTTTTCTAAGAGATATTTCCAGTAAGTAGGAGGATAGAACTAATTGAGAAAGCTTAAGAGATTCTTGTCACTTTCGTTTTTGATCTTTCCTTTGCCGAGTGAAAATATTCTGGTGAGATTGACAATGAATCTTCTGGTTGGGACTTCAATAGCTATTAAGTACTTATTGGTTAAGTACCATAATAACCATATAAGTTGATTAAGGAAATCATCTTCCTTCCAGATTAGAGGGTGAATGAACGGATAATTTGCATTTAATCCAAAAGAATAAATAATCGAACCTCCATTGAGTCTGAACAGTTTTGTGTGACATTGCCACATGAGTTGATCCAGATTTTTAGCGAGACTGTCATTCTAGATTTGTTCAATGATTTCCTGAGGATATTTCCAACTTGGCCAATCTTTGATCTTCTCAATTTTATACTTTTCACCATGTTGGCGTATATGAAAAGCATGTCTCATGATGTACATGTTGATTTCGGTTGGTGCTTTGGGTCTTGATAAGAAATCAGTAAGTACATTCTTCTTCACGGAAATATGTTTGGTTTCAAATGAGTATTTTGAAAACCATTCAGCCTATCTAAGCAATTGAGAATTTGGAATCTGCTTTTGTTTAAACTTGGTCATCTGAGGGAAAGATGCCATGTCTAATTTTACCAGGAAGTGATGGCCAATGAGATGGAATTCAAATTTTTTTATTTCATTTTTCATCGCCAGAATTTCTTTGAAAGTGGAATGATAATGTATTTTAGCTTGAGAAAACTTTCCACTTTTATAAGCACAAATGTGTCTCTTACCATCAATTTCTTCAAGTAGGATGGTTGCCCAGTATTCATTATTGGCATCAGTTTGAAGGATTCTTTTTCCTGTTGATGGTATTTGCAATTGGTGGGAGATTTTGCATAATTTCCTTAAGCTTAGCTACTGCTTTAGTTTGGGATTTTCCCCAAGGTGGGGAGTTCTTATTTAGCATCGATTGCAAGGGAATAAGAAGTTTTGCAATGTTTGAGACAAAATCTCTGAGATAATTGATTATCCCAAGAAATTGCTGAACTTGCTTTGTCGTGAAATTTTGTTAAGGAAACTTTAGCAATTCCTGAGCAATATGAGGTCTTGGATAATATGTACCTTTGTTGAGGTGCATGCCAAGAAATTCAATTTCTGTTTGGGCAATACTCATCTTTCTTTGAGAAAGCATAATGCCATGCTTCTTTACTATTTCTGCGAACTGTTCAAGAAGTTGGCAATGTGATTGCTCATCAGGACTGTAGAGCAAAATGTCAACGATGTATATTGCAGCACTCGAGAGATCTGGTTGGAAAATTTGACACATGGCATTTTGGAAAAGGGATGGTGCCACTTTTAGGCCAAAAGAAAGAACTTTCCATTGGAAATGTTGGTTCGGGATACAGAACCTTGTTTTGGGTCTGTCTTTAGGATGAATGCCCAATTGCTAGAATCTAGCTTTGAGGTCGAATTTGGAGTAAATGTGGGCCTTGGAGAATCCAACAAAGAGGGAGTTTTTAGATGGTAAAGGGAATTTATCATTTTGGAGAAAAATGTTAAGGGTTTGGTAATTGATTACCAGTCTCATTTTCCCTCTGTTCTGCTTAGCACGCTTATTCACATAAAAGGCTTCACAAGCCCACTGAAAATTGGAGATTTTAATAAGGCATTGTTGTAAAAGTTCTGAGCATTCCTTTTGAGCTAAACACAGGTGTTCTGGATTCATCCCCATGTGACTTGTCTTTGTTAGATTGATATCTTCATTCTTTTTGAAAGGAAGGCGAACAAAAAATTCTGAACTTTTCCATAAAGGATGAGAACATTTTTGAACAAATTCAGAATGAGATTCTAAACAGGATTCCAACAATTTTTGCATGATTGGATCTAACATACTCATTTGAATGGAAAAGAGCCTTTGGATATTAACGAATTCAGAGAATTGATCTTTATACTTAAGACCTTTTCCAGGAATGATACGAAGCTGAGAAATCTGAGTCATGATGTCCTAACCAATGATTAAGTCTTTGTTGGGAAGACTAGATCCAAAGTTTTTTGTGGTTATGGAACACTGGGGGAAGAACTGGACAGTTATGGGAGTAGTTCTTACATTTGTGGAAAAAGTATCTCTTGATGCAGAATTGAAATATCGGACATGAGGAGTCCAATATTCTTCGGGGAGAATTTTTGTATGCAGAATTAAACAACTTGCTCTAGTATCTATGAGAGCAATAACAGTGATTGGTTTGACAAACTTTGAAGTGAGGATTCTTACAGGAAAATGAGGACAATGAATTTGGCTTGCAAATATGTTAGGACCTTGTTTTGGAGATGTGAGAGATATGTGAAAAATGTCCTCAGAATCTGAATCTGATTCAATTTCACTGGAAGTTTGGTAACAAGGGATGACACAAAGGGTTTGTTCAGTTGGTTCTTCATTAGTAGAGAATAATGATTCAATATCATTATTTTAAAGAGAAATACAAGTCTCGTTGTGGCACCCCTCGACGGTCTCCGATCCGTTAGGGTCACCACAGGTACTTGTCACTTATCCTACTACATACCAATCTAATGACTTTTTATAATTAAAATGAAACCACAGTTCATAGGGGTTGATCAATAGAATGCTTTTCATTTTTTTTTTTGTAAAGGTCCCTGTGGCATCCCAAAATTCAAGGTCAAGTTATAAGGTGTGTTAAAGCCTCTAATTAGGTAATGAAATTACCTATGGTCTAATGTTTTAGCCGTTAGTTTTCTTTTAAGATTAGGTGATTTGTGCTTGTGTTTATGAGATTTTAAATTTGATAGATTAATGATAATAATCTATGCTTGGCCATGCATCTTATAAATTAAATTCCTATAAATAAATGTCATAAGACTTTGGCCATGTGGAATTTAAAATTTAAAATTCATAAAAGAAATTATAAAAAGGGGAAATTTTAAATTTTATTAGGATGGGCCTTAGGCCCATTGGCCAAAGCCTTGATGGGCCAAGCTAGTCGGCCCAATTAGGCCCACGAAAGGGGGCTGTCGACCGGCCCAAGAAGAAGGCCCAAGAGAAGAAGGCCCAAGCCCATGCATGAGCTTTGCCAAGTGGCAAGAAGGAGCTCATGCATTGGCCAATTGAAAGGCAATCCAATGATTACTAATGATGAGGTTTAAGGGAGATAAAAGAGAAGGAAAGGAGAGAGAATGGCCAGTTGCTTTGTTCGGCCAAGGGAGAGAAACTGTGCGAGAGAGGGAGAGAGAGAGTGGCCGAGAGAGGAGAAGCCGAGAGGGAGAAGAAGGAGTCGTCGCCATTCGCCGCCGTGATCGCCGCCGTGTGCCATCGTCCGTTCGGTCTAGAGGCAAGTTGGAGTCCTCTTGCTGCTCTTGCATGTGTGTGTGTTACATGTATGTTGTAGAAAAGTCAAATTTTGGGTGATTAGGAGGGGGAAACCGAAGCTTGGATGACTTGTTCTTGAGTGATGTTGCTGTTTTCGTTTGAATCCGCCCGAGTCAGAACTTTGTGAGAGCATGCATCTATGTTTAGAGTTTGATTTTGGCTTTGATCTCTTCATAAAAATTGTAGCTAACATCTTAAACTACAACATAATAGAATTTGGTGTAAAATGATGGATATTTGAGGGGTCAAACTCTCATCCTACGGAGACATCAGATCTGGAACGATTTCGCTGACCTTGTGGTAGATCTGGGCTTGCATGTTGATTTTTATCAAGAATATCTCTTCGACTTCTTCATGAAACTTGTATAGAACACCTTGAAGTTTAACATACTCAAATTTGAGGCAAAATGAACAAGTATAACCTAGTAAATCGACTAAATCTCGAAGACGGAAATTCTGGAGACGTGGTACAGGACACCCGAGACTTCATGGACCTAAATGACGACTGTACTCTGGCTATTTGACTTAGATCTCTTCATGAAACTTGTAGAGAACATATTGATGTAAAACATATCAAAATTTCAGAGGAAACGAAGAAGAATAGGTAGGTGAAGACTCAGCATTTCGGAGAAGCATGCACTGGACGTTTCGGTCTTAGATCCAGAAGCTTCGTGTGACTGTATAAAATAATATAAAAATAATCTGACTTGGAAGTCTTCATGAAAAATGTACTTTAGTGTCTTGGCTATAACTCGGTAAAATTTCGTAATTTTTGGAGGTCGTATGGATATTTTAATCAAATTATTTCGGAGACTGTGCATTCTGATTTCATCCGAAAATTATATGCTGTTTTGTGTGAATTATGGATTTGCGTGAAATTCTATTTGGCCATGTATTTTGCATGAAATCATTATCCTATTGTCTTGTTTATTACTTGCCTTAATTTTTATGATTTTTGAAAATTATATAGATATTTAAATTTAATATTTTGAAAGTGGCACAAGCTGGAATTTAAATAAATGTAAAAAGGGCATGATAAATGGATTATTTTTAATTGGCATAAATTCCATAAATTTTATTTTATAAATAATTGTACCATGTAGTATGTATGATGAGGTCTTGATGTATGCATGACAATGAATTGAGATGCATGTGTGAATTCAATGTTGAATATGATTTTTGGTTGCCATTGCATCTTATGCCATGCTAAATTGAGACCGAAATTGGTGAACATGAATAATGTTAAATGAGGAGATTGTTGTGGCGGATGATAATGCTCGGAATGTATAGAGATACATTGCCGGATGGCCCTGGGAGTTTCAGGATGCCCGAAAAGTTAGGGGTGCCGGAAGCCCTGGAGGTTTGTGCCCAGGGGGATGCCTCGCGATGCGAGTAGGGGTGCAGGATGCCCGGCCAGGGAGTGTAAATGCCGGAAGCCACGGAGGTCTTTGCCCGAGGGGATGCCTCGTGATGCCAGTTGGGATGCGAGATGCCCGAAATGTGGGGGCCGGATGCTCGGTGACCTTGAATGGCTGAATGCCGGAGGTTTTTCTCGCGATGGGGTGCGAGTGTAAAATATGAGATGAAAGTGGTGATCCGAGGAAGGGTGATGTGGTGATCAAATTGAAAGTTAAAAGTGGAAATTGAGACATGCATGATATGATATGATATGATATGATATGATGATGATCACCTATGGCATGATGACATGCATATATGTTATGATATGATGACGATCACCTATGGCATAATGACATTGACATGTATCTGATATGATGATGTCATGATGATGATGACATGTGTATGATATGATGATGCCATGTGTATAATGATGATGACGTATGATATGATATGATGATGATCACCTATGGCATGATGATTGGTGACATGTATATGATATGATGATGTCATGATGACAATGATATGAGTATGACATGATGATATGCATGTATGTGTTATGATTGTGGTGATGATGCATGATAGTATATGCATGGCTCCAAGGTAAGTAATGCCTGGAATGCATGTATGACTTGTATGATGCATTGAGTGGTTATTGGATTCTTTTATCTGCTGAGTGGTTATACTCACCCCTTTGGAGACCAACATTTCAGATTAGCAGCATGCCGCTCCCTGCCATCACGTGGGGTGTGTTTTACGGTCTACCATTCGATGTAGAGGTCGAGTGCAAGGAGTTTGGATGTCCTTCTGTTCCTGGATTGACGTATATTCGAGTGCGCTGTTTAGTCATGTACGACATAGGCCTAGCTGGGGGCCCGGTTGTCCAGGAGTTCATCTCCGTCCACATTCGTCGCGATGGCGTGATGCGAGGGATGTTGCCACCGCCATCGCCTGATGCACCGGATTGGGTGTGAGGGCTCGTGCGTGACAAGTAGGAGCTGTTTTTTGGGGATAGTTAGCCGACATTGATGATGGGGATTGTGCACGCGGGTTGTAGAGGGTCGAGAGTTCTTTTTGGGGTTTTAGGCTGGACGTGGTTGAGTCCTGGCTTTTCCTTTTGATGTACCGACCCAAAAGAAATCCTATCTTGAAAATATATGTAAATAAATTGTCGTGGCTTGTCTTTTAATCATGATGATTAGTGGTGTGTATTTGTATCATGGTTGTTGGAGGGAGAGATGGCGATGGTTTTATTTTGCTTCCGCTAATGAGTCGCGCTGGGACCGTTTTATAAAAAAAAAAAATGTGTCTACTAATAGAGACGCCTCTATCAAGAAGAAAGGTAATAAGGTGTAACGTTGGTGCCTGTGGCGACCTATGAAGGGTTCGGGGTGCCACAGCCCCAGCGCAGTTTATCAGCGGAAGCATAACCGTATCTCATCAATCCTCACTTTAATAACAATAATGCAATGCACACCACCTATGCTCCAAATGAAAAGACAAAGCTGAGTCACTTTTATTTGTATTTTCATGATGGATATTTCGGGTCGGTACAGCAAAAGGCAAAGATTTTTAACTATACTTGGCTATAGCTCAAAAGAGAACTCGACCCTACATCAAACATGTACACCTCTCCATCAACAAGCGTTGGCTATCCCCAAAAAGTGTCAGCTCCCACTAGCTATGTCACGACCCGAACCTCGAGTGCGCCAACATCCCGTCATGGTCATGGAAATGCGACCTTCCCAGGTAGTGTCACCGACCCCAATTTAATTTATTAATGCGCAAGCGGAACGTACTAAGAAACTCCTTACAACAAGATACGGGATAAGACAACAGGAACATCAATTCAAATATCAAACAACATAATTCCATACATTACCATCAAACCAAGGCTTACATACATCAACCGGATCCAAGGCTATGCACCAAAAATGGGTTAGAGTTTATGTGCATCAAAAGAGGGTTAGCCTACACAACATGGAACAGTCCGCCAAAAAGAAAAGACACAGCCCTAGGACTACTGGTCATCCCCGTTCGTCGATCCCACATCCTCCGGATCAGTCACCCAGGATTGCGGGGGCGTAGCGTTGATCACTCGACCATCGGGCTAATCTACCACATCATCTCCCAAAATGGCGGTCATCACCGCCGGCGGAATATCCATACTGTCCAAGGGGCCAATCCTAGCGCCATCTGCTCCGGTACGAAACCAAGCCCTAAATTCGTAAGGTACTCTAAGCTCCACGTTCACCTCGACCCAAATGATGGTCCTCACCAACCGATAGACCCGGGGCTCCCGGGTCGGGAGTACTCTCGCGTCCGATCTATCTCGGTCGGCGGGCAGCCATACATCGTCGGGGTATCGCCATCTAGGGTCCCGAAATGTTTTCCCCAAACCGGGATGAGACTTTGTCTCAGCAAGTTCGCCCCTCCTAATCACCTATTAGTAAGAAAATACACCCCAGAGTGGTCTAGCCACACAATACAGAAAACTTACCTCGCCTTCTTGCATTCCTGCAGATTAGCACAATTCATAGCACTCAAGTACAAGCCATAATAAGCACGTGAGCCATCGGAATGCAATCAATTTCATTTTAATTTTGCCATCAGGGCAAGCATTTCAAATCATCACTCATTAGGGCCACACAAGGGCATAGCCTACTCGCAGTTCGGCTATCTACTGACACATAGTCAGGCATGGCCTCCCCACCTTGGAGCGCGGCTTCGTCAGTACATCGACGGCGTTCCCGAAGGAGCATGGGCCCAGACTCAACTGCGACCCGCATCCACCTCGTGGGCATCCCATATAGGGGCAATTCCAACTTAATAGACCAATTCAACTCCCATAATTATCAGGCAACGATTTATAATCAAACTCAAGGCACGTCACACGTAATTCACATATTCCAATCACAATATTAACCTTTAAAACCATCCGATTTCGGTTTCAAATCCGACATTTGAGATTTTCTAACTAAAATTCATATTTTCCTCAATCAACATTCAATTTGCATTAACCAAGCATCAATTTCCAATTCTAACTATACAGATACGATCGGCACGAAATTCTGAGCAATTAGGGTCAAAAATAATTTTTTGAGTTTTTTTTTTAAATAAATATTTTAATGAATTTCGGAATATGATTTAATATTAAATAATCCAACAATTTCGAAATATTTATTTAAATCATAAATAAATTCCTTTAAGTCACATCAAGGTTTATTTTAAAAATAAACCTACTTAACCCTTAAACTAAACATATTTAACTTTAATTAAACAACTTAATCTAATCCACCTTTAAATAAACTAATCTACCAACCTAATTTCAATCAACCTAAACTAAACACACTTAAGGCATAATTAACCCACTAATCGGGGTTTAGTGAGCTAAACTCACCGGAATCGCTTTCCGGCGGGTCTCCGACGAAGAGCTCGACGACGCCGACGACAAACCTACACGGACCAACACCAAATGAGGACTAAAAGAGGGCTAAAACAAGCTTTGAAGGGGCTGGTTTTTGCTGGAAAAACCAGCAACTAACCGAGCTTGGAGGGCGGTCGGACGGCGGTCGAACGGCCGGAAGGACGGCGGAGAAGGATCGGCGAGGGAGGCTAGGGCTTCGAACGGCACACGGCGACGGCGACGGGCTTCAACGGCGACGGGCAGCGGCTGGCTTGAGGCGACGACGGCGCGGAGCTCGGCGAACAGGCTCGGCGCGAAGCGGGATGATGGACGGACGGCGCGGGCGAGCGGCGACGGCCAACTCCGGCGTACGGCGACGACGTGCGGGCGACGGACGGGCAGCGAAGGGGGGCAGACGAAGCTTGGTTGCCGCTGGTTCCTCTTCTCCCGCCTCTCTCTCTCTCCTCCAAGTTCAAAGGTAGAAGATGATGGGGACAAGGGGGAGGTGACATCCCACCTTTCCAAGGCCTCATCCCCACCCTCCACTTGTCCAACCCTCCTTCACTTGGCCCACCTACCATGACATCACCCTATGTCATCTTCCACTCACTTCCAACCTCTCACAACTTTGGTTCAATGGGTCCACCCATTCATTTTCCGCCGGGTCCAAATCCTTGCACTTCAATTTCCATCAATTCTCTTCCAATTGATTTCCAATTAAAGTCCATAAATTAATCCAATGATCCTAATAAGATTTGTCACGCATCATGACTCCCAATTTTAGAATTCGATCTCAATTTCACGGTTAATTTCACTTTGGCACTATACTAGTACATTCTAATCTACCGAGCGACGTTTACAAATTTCCGTGCATTTGACTCGTGATTGATCATCTCAAGCCACAACTTTCGGTTGTCGGGGAAAATCTCAAGGTTTCAAATACGGCCACAGGGTACCCAATCGTCGAAAAGTCGGCCCAAAGTGTCGGTCGGCGAATTGTGCGATCCGGTGGAATCACCCACACACGATCACATGCCTCTGTCGAGCCAACCTATTTCCGATCTCTAATCGATTTTTATTTGTGCCGTAATGACCCTTGCAGATTATCTCGGTCGAAAGGTCGCTTATTAATCAAATTCTCGAGTCTTATGCATTAGAATTTCTTAGCGGCTTCACCGGATAGACTAGATTTCACATGAGTGGCCTACCCAAGGAAATTGACTATATGCGTGCCAACGAAATGCCCGTCTAAATTTATTGAAATTAAAATTGGAAAATCGGGCTGTCACAAGCTATACGTGCCATCACACCCAGCTCGGTGCATTGGGCGGCGGCGGCGGCAGCATCCCTAACATCACTCCACCACGTCGGACATGAACAGACAAAAACTCCTGGATAACCGGGCCATCAACAAGACCCACATCGTACATCACTAAGACACGGACTCGAACATACACCAGACCAGGTACACTAGTACAGGAATGCTCTGTGCACTCCACCTCGACATCAGATGGCAATCCATAATAGGTACCGTGTGCAACTGGTAACAAATGCATCTTTCTAATTTAAAATGTTAATCCCCAAAAAAATGTGAGTACAACCACTGAACAGTAAAGATCCACCAAACTACACAATGCGTCAAACAGAACAATCAAGAATTAAAACACATATCATTTATGCATTCAAACATACCTCACCTTGCAGCCATGCATATATCACCATACAGCATGCATAAATCACTATGCATTTGTACTTATATCATCGAGCAGCCATGCCTATCATCATGCAATGTGCATATACCACCATGCACTTATACGTGTATGATCAAGCAGCCAAACTTATATCACCAAGATTCATATCATCCATGCTATCAAGCATACATCTATGCACATGATTCAATTCTCGATCTTTATCTTTCAATTAGATCACATCATTTTTCTTTCCAGGGACCAATGTTTGCATCCCACAATTTATCGCTCGCATCCAACCTGGCATCGTGAGGAACCTCCGGCACACACCTCCGGGCATCCGGCACGCATACTCCGGGCATCACGAGGTATCCCCCCGGCACACACCTCCGGGCATCTCAAAACTCCCGAGGACATCTGGCACACACACTCCGGGCATCTCGAAACTCCCGAGGCATCGTCGGCTCACACCTCCGATGATCTTGTTATTATCTCAATTTATATTTACACATGTATTTCAATTTCAACATAGCATTTGATGCAACAATATCAAGGTTCTCAACCAGCTTTTGATGTCATATAACATGTCATATGTCACCACATATGCAGCATAATCAACCACTCAAAACATTATATCACATGGAACAATTTCATTTATTTTTGAA
The DNA here is from genome assembly GCA_014182725.1 of Eucalyptus brandiana. Taxonomy (NCBI): domain Eukaryota; kingdom Viridiplantae; phylum Streptophyta; class Magnoliopsida; order Myrtales; family Myrtaceae; genus Eucalyptus; species Eucalyptus brandiana. The sequence continues at coordinate 5,966,491 of CM024668.1, read as the reverse complement.
AATACAACAATTTCGGATAAAAACAGATTGCACTCCTTTGGTCATAATTCTTGAAAATTTAGTAAACAGCCTTAATAAATTCTAAAAATTTGACATGTTATATACAAGATCTAGAGGAAAATATTTTGTGGAGGACACCATATCAAAAGAACATCATACAATTCGGTACAGTCCACACATCATAGTCTTTATAATTTCGGAATATTGCCATACATAGTTTTATTCACAAATTCAGTAAAAATCCTAAATCAATTCCAAAACTTATGAAATTTTTATATGTTATAGAAAAAATCCAGAAGTAAATATTTCATGAAGAACTCAAAACCAGATTCGTGATAGATTAAAATCTATAATAACCATAACCATCTATAACCCTCGGCACCGAATTCCAGTTATAACCGTTTTGAATAAAATTGTTTCACCAACCTAAACTTATCCATTTCCTCTAAATTTTTAGTACGTTACTTCTTAACATGTCATCTTCAACTTTTATTCAGAACATGAGATCAAATTTCAACCGGAGAATTTTATAAAATTCACAGAATCACACTAGGTCAGCATCACGATTTTCAGATCTAACTTCTTTGAAGAAAAATAGTTTTGCCGGTCTATAATTGTTCATTTATTCCGAAATTTTGATATGTTACGCTCCAAGAACTACAAATTTCATCAAGAAGTAGAAATGAAATTCCAACTAAAAAGTTGCATGCAACTCAAGAATTCATCAAAGGTCGGACTGCCTTTCTAGAGGACAGAATGCAAGGCTACCATATTTTCCCTAGAGCTTCGAATTCCTTCACTTCTACCACAACCAAAGTTTATCATCCCTTACAACACATATCACAGCAAGCAAAGGGTAGGTTTTAGGACTCTACTTGCCTCTAATCCGAGCACAAAACACAGCGACATGGATGGCGGGGCAATGTGGCGAACGAACGGCGGCGACTAGGTAGCATATGAACTCCTCCTTCTTCCTCTTCTTCTCTTGCACACTCGCTCTCCCTCTCTCGGACCCACTCTCTCTCTCTCTCTCTCTCTCGGATTTACTCTCTCCCTCTCTCTCTCTCTCTCTCTCTCTCTCTCTCAGACGGTAACTCCCCCTTTCTCTTCGTGCGACACCCCTCTCTTTCTCTCCCTTTCCTTGCCTAATCCGCCCCCCTCTTCCTCTATAATTTTCTTCCTTTCAATGATTAACAATCATTGATCTTGCATGCCGGCGCCACTTGGCTCTATGGGAGAAACACTTGGCAATTTTCATGCAAGAGGGGCTTCATTCGGCTGGGCTTGGGCCAGCCTTAGTCGACGGCAGCTCCTCCTCCTTTGGGCTTTGCGGGCCAGGCCTAAATGGCCGAATGGTGGGGTCTTGTGGGCTGGTTTTGGCCTAAGAGTTTTGGCCCAGTCTTCTCTAATTTTTCCCATTTAATCACCACCTAATTTCCCATTCATATAAATACTTAATTTCCCTTATTCACTTGGCCATAAAGCTTGCAACATAAATTAATAAATTCTAGCCTATTAACCACATAGCCAAGAATATAATTTTCTTTCCTATCAAATAATTATCCATTAAAAGCTTGGCCATAAATCTTATTGCAAATTATGGATTAAATGGCTACAATACAACTTGATGGTACTTCCATCACCTATTCATAGGCCTTAATGTATCTAGGGGTTGCCATGAATTTTGGGATGCCACACTTGTTCTCAATATGATGGATTAGATGATTCTGACCTTTTCTGGCTTGAGGACAGTTTTTGGCAAAATGTCCTTTTTGATTGCAGGTGAAGCATCGATTTGATTTCTTGTGGCCTGTGCGATCTTTCCTTTTCCATAGGTTTTGCCATTTCTTCTTTCTTCTGAAGTTCTTGGGGCCATGTCTGGATTCCTTTATCCAAAACTTCTTAAAATGCTTTTTCTTTCGTGAAGCTTTTCCACAAGTACCATCACAGTCTCGCTTGGAGCATTTGATCTTTAGTTTTTGGCGAGAGCAGGCTGTCTCAAGTTCTCTGTCATCTGTAATGCAGGTTCGAACCATCTGGTGTTTCAAGCACAATTCTTCAAGGCACAAATGGATCTCTTGTTGAGTTTCTCCCAATGGAATATCCTATATTCTTCTTTGCTTGTTGAGAAAGGCTCTCTCAACCATTTGGGATAACTCTTTAGGGATGAAAGTTAAGAAGACATGCTTCAGATTTGTATCGGCTCCTATACCATAAAAGAGTTTAAGTATTTCTCGATAATGCTTATCAAGGTATTTTTTCTGGAGAGAGCAATGTTTTCTTTCGAAAAATTCTCTCCTTTTGAGTTCTTGGAGATCAGAAGGTTTTCCAACAAAGAAGTGATATAGAAGGGTGATGGCATGACTAAAGTCAGGTGAACACAAGAAATGAATTTGGTCTTGTGTTGGGAATAGAATATGATCATTTGGAGTAGAAGGATTATGTTGCTGGGTGACAGAATCAGACTGTCGTTCTTGGTTTTCCAAATCCTTTAAAAAGGTTTCTAATGGATTCGACAACAAAATTCTTTGAAGTTCTCAGTATTGGTGTTCACAACATCCAACAGGTCCATCTAATTACAAAATTTCTATCGAACGACACTAAATCGATTTTTCTGTCATTTTTGTACTCTATGTTCGTATTTGAAACATCGAGATTTTCACGATAACTGAGAGTCACCAATGTGTTAAAGATGTACATTGTGGCTCGAAAATAATTGACTATAGGTCAATTGCATTAAAAATTCTTAAAAGCTACTCGGTAGATTAGGATGTGCTAAAATCACGTCAAATTGAAATTAACCACGAAATTGAAAGTTCTGTTGTGTCACGATTTATTTTACGAACGTCGACTCATCATCCAAAGATTTTTCAACGATTTCGGGATTTTACAAAAAATCGTTTCGGACGATTCGAAAAATAACGGAAATTTGGATAGGCCAAATCGAAGGGATTTTTGGCTTCCTTACCGAGTTATATAGTGTTGACACCTAAATTTTGGTGACCTATTTAGTTGTTTATCGCATTAAAAAATCAGGGATTGATTTTAACCCTAAAAAAAATAAAAATTAATTGCATAGCATGTAATTTTAGGTACATTTATTCTTAATTTGCATTTATGGTGGGTTGGTGACAAATGGGTTCGAATTGATGGTTAAGAACTTTAATTTGATGAGTTGGGTTAAGCCCCCGAAGGGAGTAAATCGGCTTAAGCGCATATCCTTGGCGAGATTTTACGGATTTATTTTTATGAGATTTCAATTCCAAAACAAATATTGCGTTCGAAAAAGCAAATAGTGCATTTGGAAAAGCAAATTACGTTTGGAAATTTTTTTTTTTGTGGATATCGATTTGAAAAAATTAAAACCCTAATTCGTGGCCTATAAATAAGATAAAACATGTAGGGTTTTAGGGGGGCCACATAATAGAAATACATGGCCATATTGAGGTTTATTTATTTATTTATTTTTATTTTTTATATCACGTCAAAGGGGACTTCGATTTGGGTGGAGTTGAAAATGAAAGAAGGAAAAATTCTTTTGGCTTTTTTTAAGGGGAAGGGGTCGGTGGAATTTCTACTGGGAGAGGACAACAGTAGAAGGAAAACAATAGAGTGAGGGAGACATGTGCTGCAGAGAGGAGAGAGAATAGAAGAAAAAGAAGAAGAGAAAACAGAGAGTTGCTGTTCATCTTCCTCGCGGACTCCTTCCGTCAGCTGCACGCCGTTCCGCCCGTGACCGCTTGTTGCCAACCGCATCGTTGCCTCTGCCAGCCCAGCGCTCGACGGCGTCTCCACCTACTACCTCTGCCTCGTCGACATCTTTACTTGCCCATCTCGCTGCGTCTCCGATTGACCCACAGGAGCCCGCATGGCGACCTAACACCCCTGCTTGTCGGATGCCGCCTCGCTGCCAGCCATGATCTACTCGATTTTTCTCTGGGAATCCGTCACTGCTTGCTGCTCCACTCGAGTTGTTTCCACTGCTCTAGATTCTGGACGTTGAGCCACAATACGACCGTCCGACGCCCCACCTTTGCCACTGATTTGGGCCTGCTTGTTGCTGTTCAGCCCCTAGCTGCAACATAGCCCCTACCGGATCGACGCTTGCACGTTGGTGCTCTGTTCCTGCCATTGCCTCGCCCCACCGGACGCTAAGCCGACGCCCCTATAGCGCCCCTGTTTGCGAAGCCACCGTCAATTCACCTCTGTCATTGCCCCTCCACACGCTCGAGCTCCCTTTTGCCCCTTAGCAACCGCATCTTTGCAACTAGACACCATCCCTGCAACAGCTCGCTCCTACTAGTGCCCGACGCCAGTACCGAACGGAATGTTGGCCCGCATCGTGCCGCTTCGAGCTTCCCTGAGCGACGGCCTTGTAGCCCCCGTGACGCTGGTCTTCCCTGTTACGCTGTTGGTCCACTCTTCACTGGACCTCGTCGGACCTCCGTACAACCGAGACCCGCCGCCCTTGGTGACCCGACCACAAGCCTTGCTTGAAAGGAAAAAAAGGAAAAACAAACAAAAAGAAAAAATACATTAGGTAGTTTTTTTTTTTTATTGTTATTTCTTTTATAGTTTTGTTTTTTTAGTAGAATTATTCATTAATATATGATTGAAATTTTGACATGAAATAGCCTATCAAATTAGGGATTGACAGTCTGATTTTCGCGCTTGAAATCCGACTTGTAATCGGTTGGAAAATCACCAATTTGATCATCTCCCGCTCGAGATTTGATTTGCGGTTTAGTTTAAAATTGGTCCGCCTGATCTCATGCATAAGATATGGTTCGCCAATTTATGGATATCAATCCTATCTTGTCTGATTTACCGTTGTGTTGGTTGAATCAATTTTATTTTGGTAAAAAGAAAAATAAAAAAATATTTGAACTATGATTAGGTTTGTTTTGGAATATTTCTTGTTATCTTGCATATTTAGAATATGGATTCTATTTCGAATATTTTAAAAATAAAAAAACGCGTTCAGTTTTTTTTTTTTTTTTTTTTTTAAATTTAAGTTGCATGTTTAATTATGTGGCAATTTTAATTTCGAATTTCATAAAAGAAAAAAAAATAGAATTAGGGCATTCTTTGCACGTTATTGCGAATTAGGATAGATTGAACGCTTATTAAGAAAATAAGAAATTATGCGCATGTCATATAGAATTAGGTTTATAAAAAGCACGTCATTTAGTGATTGTTGCTAGGTGAATTTAATTAGAAATTGCCCGTCATTTTGGTTAATTTAGATCTCATATTTAATTCTTGCATTTCTTTAAAAATTATTCATGTCATATAATTTAAGTTATATTGCCATGTCATATCATTTCACATTAGATTAGAAGTATTGTATTGCATATGGATTATATTCTCATTAGTTAAGTGAAAAAAAAAGAAGAAATTTATTGCCAATTAGAAATCATATCTATGACTATTGATGTGAATTCTGATTTAACAATGCAGACGCTTTTGTTGCTGTGAGGTAAGTCCCACATATTTTTATTTGCTTTCTTGGGTGTTAAATTTGTGGTTTGTGCATCCGCATGGTCACCTTACATGTTAGGGAAATAGATTTAAAATTAATTCAAGCTGCCTACCAAATATATATATATATATATATATATATATATATATATATATATATATATTTATAAAAGAGAAAGGTACCGAAAGGGCATTAGAGAAATCTAGAGTAATTAAGTCCCCGAATTCATAATCTTTGTTTTGTAGGAGTGAAGTAAATCTCCTGTTACTTTACTTGGGTTTCTAATCAACCCATTGAAAAATAAATTAGTGGCGACTCATGACTAAAAATCAATTGCATGTTAAGAATTTGAATTTAAGTCGTGAATTGGTATGGGCTTGGGAGAGCCCGAGCTAAGTTTAGGCTTAATAATCCATTAGCCAAACCTTAGGTGGTGCACCCGAAAATTTGGTCGCGATAGCTTGGCGACTCTACAAGTAAACCCAATGGGTCGTGAGTAGGTAAAGGACTAAGTACTACATGAGTATGAGACTTCATATGAGTCACCTCTAGTGCCTTATACTATTACTTATTGTAGTCAAGGGCTAAATGTTACATGGTGACCTGAGTCGCATGGGAATTACCTCTAGTGCCTTGTAGTATTGTCATGCATAGTGAAGGGCTAAGTACAACACGAGGATGAAATTTCGTATGAGTCAACTCTAGTACTTTATACTATTGCCTAATGCAATAAAGAACTAAGTACTACACGATAGCAAGACTTCTTTTGAGTTATCTCTAGTGCCTTATACTATTGCTTTTTGTAGTGAATGGCTAAGTGCTACACGATGGCGAGATTTCATGTGAGCTACCTCTAGTGCCTTATAGTAATGTTATTTGTGGTCAAGGACTAGGTACCGCATGATAACAAGACTTCGTGTAGGGTCATCTCTAGAGCCTTGAGTCTGATTTTGAGTTGGAATGTTGAGAGTAAATATCGGGTGTAGATGGAACCCCCGATATGATTTACCATGCTTGATTATGGGACGGAATTGTGTGACACGGAATGGAACGAGTCATAATGATTTGGCTTTATAATCGAGACTTTTGTAGATTGTTTGATTGAATGATGGATTAATGATGTTGATTCAATTAATTGACTAAGATTGAATGAGATATTCCAAATGCTCGGGTGTTATTACTGCACTTATGTGACATATGAATTGTGCCAACATGCAGGAAGGAATTGAGGCGAGGTAAGTCTTTTGTTCAAATTTTTGTGGTTGTGTGGTTAGGACACTTTTAGGTGTATTACCCTCTTAATCGGGGTTTAGAGCGTGAACTCACTAAGATTTATATCTCACATCGCCATGGGCTCAACTTTTCAGGTCCTTAGTGTGAAGAACCCGAAATTTGAGGCAGAAGGGTTGGGAGCATGAGTTGCTCAAAAGTTCTTTTGGGAGATAGATCTCTTGTACTTAGACCATAGAGTTGGCCTCTATTTGTAAACCGACTGTGGTTTTAATAATGTGTTACTTTGAAATTTGTTGTCATGCTTTCTTATCCCATGTATGTGTCTATTAGGGAATTAGTAATTCGCTTCCGCATGTGCAATAAAATGAAAGGGTCGGTGACTCATTCTGGGCAGTCGCAAAATTTTTATTTACCACCGAGGGATGGGCACGCGCTCGAGGATCAGGGCATGATAAAATCAGTCTAGTGCCGATTGACGAGAATTTTGCAATTTGGTGGAATCACCAACACTCTGATCACCTATCTCAATTGAATCAACCTATCTCCGGTCTTTGATGGATTTTCGATTGTGCCATAATGACTTTTGCATATTAGCATGGTCGAGCAGTCGATTTCTGGTCAAATTCTCAAGTCTACCACGTTAAAATCCCTTAATGACTTTCCCAGATATTCTAGTTATCTCATGAGTGATCAGCTTAGAGAATAACACTATAGGCACGTCGATGAAAGGCCCGATTCATTTAATTGAAAACATAATTGAATTTTCAAGATGTCACAAAAAAGTTTATGAGCTTGGTAGAAAATTAATTAGATAAGAAAATAAAAGTATTGAAATCTGATCGAGATTGAGAATATTTATCTGATGAGTTCAGAAATTTATGTGATGAAAAGAGAATAGAAAAACAGTTGTCTATTCCCTACACTCTTCAATAAAATGGTGTTGCGGAAAGAAGAAACAGAACCATATTGGAAATGGTTAGGTCCATGATGGCGCATGCTAACTTACCTATTACCTTTTGGAGTGATGCTTTATTAACTGTTGCCTATGTACTTAACCGTGTGTCTTCCAAATCAGTTACTTCCACTCTATATGAGTTATAGACAGGTAGAAAACCAGACTTAAGTTTTCTTAAACCGTGAGATTGTGCTGCATATACTCATGAGCCCTCTCACAAATTTGGGAAATTGAGTCTCAAAGGTAATAATAGTATTTTCATAAGATATTCAGAATACTTGAAAATGTAAGTGTTTATAGGTGAGCAGGAAAGTGGGAGTATGACTGAATTTGAATCACGAAATGTTATATTCTTAGATAATGAATTTCCTAAGAATGGCGAAATGGGTGATGATTACTCCATATTTGAAACCTTGGATTAAGATAATGAATTTAGTGGAGTTCGTCCAAGTGGGAGTAACATGAGAAGTGATGAATTTATTTCAACTCACTCTCAATTACAACCACATGATGAGAAGATATCGTTATTATCTAATTTGAGTGGGAGCATAATGGGGAATGATGTGCAAAGTGTAAAATCTCCAAAATGGCGAACAAGTCGCAAAAGTATTCCCCGTCGACGTTTTGACATTGAAGATGAAACTCTTATGGTTGCTCCACAAGACGAAGATGAGCCAAGAAATGTAATTGAGGCTCTTAATTGTCCTAGTAAGGAAAAATAGATGCATGCAATGGAAGATGAGATGGAGTCAATGAAGTCAAATCATGTTTGGGAACTGGTTGATTTTCCAAAAAGACGCAGAGCCATTGGGAACAAGTGGGTTCTCAAAATAAAGCGTAAATCTGATGGCTCAATAGAAAGACAAAAAGCTCGTTATGTGACGAAATGGTATAATCAACATGAATGAATTGATTATGAGGAAATATTTTCTCCTGTAGTGAGATTTACCTCGATTCACATAATTCTGGGAATAGTAAATAGTATGGATCTTGATTTATATTAAATGGGTGTAAAGAATGCTTTTCTTAATGGAGAATTAGAGGAAGAAATATATATAGAACAACCTATTGGTTTCATTATGAAAGGCCAAAAATAAAAGGTATGTCGACTTTTAGGATTGATATATGGCCTTAAGCAATCATCAAGACAATAGTATATACGTTTTCATAATGCTATAATGGCATATGATTTTACAACGATTGATGATGATCATTGTATATTTATCAGAAGATTCAAAGATCATTTTGTAATCATATCATTATATGTTGATGATATACTGATTACCGGAAGTAATATAGAGTTTGTTAATATTGTCAAGAGTTGGTTATCTTCCAACTTTAAGATGAAAGACATGTGTGAGGCTGTATATATTCTTGGGGTTAAGATTTGAAGAGATCGTTTGAAGATATCATTATCTCTTTTGCAAGAAACATACATAAATAAGGTTTTTGAATGATTTCGTATGTAAAATTGTAAACCCATAGATACTCCTATTGCAAAAGGTGAAGGATTGAGACATAGAATGTGTCCAAAGACTCCATAAGAGAAGGAACAAATGTAACATGTTCCTTATGCTAGTGTTGTCGGAAGTTTAATGTACGTTATAATGTGTACAAGGCCTGTCATATGTTTTGTAGTTGGAATGTTAAGTAGATTACAATCCAATCTAGGTCAAACACATTAGAAAGCCGTTAAAAGAATACTGAGGTATATGAAAAGAACTGCTGATTATACGTTGAGTTATCAAGAAAATGATCTGCGACTTGAAAGCTATTTAGATGCTGATTGGGGAGGAGATTTAGATGCAAGGAAATCTACTTCTAGATTTGTTTTCTTACTGAATAATGGCGCCATATCTTGAAGCAGTAAGAAACAAACGTGTATAGTCTTGTCCACGATGAAAGTTGAGTTCGTGGCATTGTCAACAGCAATATAAGAAGGTGTTTGGCTTAAGAGATTTTTGGATAATTTAGGTGTTATTGAGAATGCTGCAAACTCATTGTTGGTTAACTATGATAGTCAAGCAGCAATGGCGTACATCAAAGATCAAAAATATTTTGGCAATACCAAACAGATAGATACCAAGTATAATTTTATCAAAGATATGGTTGTACGAAAAAAGATGAACTTATAGTATATATCTACGCATATAATGGTAGTAGATCCTATGACGAAGCCAATACCTAGAGATGTGTTTTGTGATCATGTGAAATCTCTAGGACTGCGTAGAGGCTGATGTACTGAATATTGTAATTTCCTTGAAGTGCTCACATTTAATGAATTTATGTTTTCATTATAAATGCCTATGAGTATTTGTTTGATGTTTATGCATTTTAATACTTAGTGCATTATATAAAATTAAGAAAGTATGTTGGACAGATAAAAGATCAGCCCACCCACACGGGTAATTGCCTCTATAATAGAGATGAAACGGTTTTAAAGCTTATTATCTAGATGATAATCAAGAGCTCAAGTTTAAAATATATATGTCGCTTTAACTGAGTGTTAAGATGATGACATAATATTTACTATGTCCGAAAGTAAAATAACCTACATCTTTTACTTTATTTGTCTATGATGCTAGATGTGAGTTCTGATGAATTTCGTGAAAGAGTAGATACGTGAATTTAAGTTAGACATTGGATATGTTTAAACTATCATTTGTACGGTATTGAAGGTGTAGACATATGTTCCATGGGAAATGAGTTAATATCGTAATACGTATTTTATATTACGTATATATGAAACGATTAATAAGAGTGGCAAAAGTTTTGATTTCAACTTTTATACTGTGTGAGATTTTTAAGGAAAATAGTTCCTCAATTAAGTGCTCTCATGAATCTTACTTATTCTCAAGATTTCTATTTAGTGTTTGTTATCTTAGAATGTTGCCAATGATTATAAATTGATTTGATTTGATCTAATGGGACATTTATAAAAAAGTAAGTTGAATTGAAATTGAGAGTTTCAAGAAAAGAGGAAAATCGAATTTGGGGAATCACATTTTAGTTTTCTATTCACTGGTCAACCAATTATGATTGTTTTTTGGGATAATCATAATTGTGAATATAATATATATATCATTGTTAAAAAGAGATCAATAAAGAAATAAATGTGATTGATTGATATATGGTACTGCATACTAAATCTACTAAAAAATATGATGCCCATTATAAGCTGCTATATATTCTTAATAGATGTATGGCAACAAGCTCTCAAAGTATGTTAGTCGCATGGATTATTCACCGATATGAATGTTACAAAGAGGTAAAGAGGATTCTGTTCGGCTCACCATGTGCGAGTGGGAGATGATGGGTTCTTATGTTTTGATGGGTTTATCTAAGCTCGTCCGCCCATGTTGGGCCAAAACTCGGCCCTTAAGTGAAGGGCCCATAGAAGAAGAGTGTAGTTATTGTAAAAAAAAGAAAAAAAATGGGGATTTTTGAATAAAAGAGAAAATTTGAGCAGTTGCTACATAATATGAAAATAAGAGAAAACATGTTCTCTTGGTTTTCTATGCTCTCTCAATTTCTCCCCAAAAATAGTATGCTGGTTTTGAAGAACGGTATCAAAATTCCTCATCAAATTGCGTCAACGGTGTTTAATCTATGAAAGGCAAGGTATGTTCGACTCTGTAATATACCTTATGATCAGTATAATATGTTTTCTGGGCTTGTTTTCCACATTTGTTTTTTGTTGTTTGATTGAATATCAGATCATTTTTGGGAATATGTTTCCCAACACAGTGAAAAAGCTGCGAATGAGAAGTAGAAGAAAAAGTTACCTCTGTGGGCATGGATCTGCTTGACAAATTTAGGTTGCCATCCAAGCGACATAATTTTTTTAAAAAAAAAAAGGAAACTAGCTATAGTTAAATGGTTCCGGTAGCTTTTTGCCAACATGTTTCCTTTTGATTAACCAATAGTAGCCGTGGTAAATTTTTGATATGCACTTGAAAACTCATACACTCACATTATAAATGATCCCAGATAAGAGTGATTCATTCAGAATCCATTCCTTGCACGAAGTATAGGCAACTTATCTTATATAGGATCTAACAAAATATGAAAAGAAGAGATATTAAATTCTATTTCATTTATGCACAATTATTACATATTCCCTATTCATTAGCATAACCAATAATGGTCAAATTGTCCTATGGATGAAGTTCAATCATCAGGAAAAAAGAAATCTCGGATAATTACTCTATCAGATTTGCACACATGATGACCCCCATTAATAATTCTTTCCATGTGGGGAAGACTATTCATCAATCATGATCATAACGCACAACTTTTCACAGCATGATTAGAGCATTAACGAATTGATTAGATTATTTTAAAAGTGATATCACCTTTTTTGTTTTCTCGAATTCATGTGTATGGGACGCAAATCTCTTTCATTGTAGAAGCACAGAACTTAGGGGTGAGCATCGGTCCAGGGTCAACCATGGACCAGCCCAACCCTATCGGTCCTGTGGTCTGGTTCTTAGGGAGACTGGGTCGGTTCTTGATCCTAAAATTCCTGGACCAGCATTGTGCGGGTCAGTCTTTGATCTTGAGAGTTCCAGGTCTGTCCAACCCGGACCAATCTTGACTATATATATCTAATATATTATTTATAATTTTTATGTATAGAGAAAACCTTAAATTAAATAGCGTTAACAGTATTAAATAGCTATTTAGTGAGGAGTTCAAGTAATTTTACATTATTCTTTAATAACTTTTATCGTATCAATAGTAATAATTTACGAAGGAGAAAAATATTTTTGTGAAGAGTCCTCATGGCGTCCAAAAAGGCATAAACAGCTCCTCATAGCATCCTCCTCTAGTATTCATTATCTATCTTATTTGTCCTCCTAGTCTTTAATTTGCTAAAATTGAAAGAAACAACTTCTTCGCTTGCCACTCAACACTCGCCTCACTCGCTTTGGGTCATTCGTGCTGCTTGCTGCTCGATACTTGTTTGGCTTGTTGCTTCCTACTCAACATTCGATGCTCATTCTTTTCGACGCTTATCCTACTTGACTCTCACCACTTGCTTTTCTTAGCTAACCTCGCTCATCATCGAACCCATTGGGTTGGTACGGTCCTTGGTTACCATTTCAAGGAGTACAAAAAATGAAATAAAATATTATTGGTTGGTCCTAGGTTGACCTAGAAACTGGACCAAACTCATTGGGTCAGTCTAGAACTCAATCGTTTTATTAAGGAGTACAAAAAATGAAATAAAAAATTATCGATTGGTCCTGGGTTGACCTTGAAACTGGACCGAACCCCCGAACCCATTGGGATGGTCCAGTCCTTGGTCCCAAGCTCAATAGGGTCGGTCCTCGTTCCCAAAAATTGAGGACCAATACTGTGCGAGTTGATTTTAAGGTTAGGGGGTAGATCGGCCCAACCCGGACCATGCTCACTCCTAATAGAACTTATAATGTGATTCACGTATGAATTTACTTTTTTCCTTTGGGGGGCCCAAAAACAATTCCCTTGTGCATTTATTTGTAGCTCGAGCATGAAAAACATTGGACTCATTGCAGGATCCACTATCACAAACAATAAAAGATGACTTTTGCTTCAATAATGCAGATTAAAGAAATTAAAAAGTGAAGACTTTTGCATTAGGAAAAGCAAGTTTTGCTTTCCCATTTACAAATTGAAAAGATGCCAAAATCCATTTCATTCGTCGAGAAAAAAAATGTTGGATGTCGTAGTATGAATGCTTTTCCTATTCAAAAAGAGATTTTTGTCGTGGAAAATTTTTCTTAAAAAAAAAAAAAAAGAATATAAGAGTGGAGTCATCCAAAATTAAAAAATGTTTAAATAAAAGCATGATGAAGCATGGTTATTTTTTCAAAAGAAAACTTAAAATGGATATAATCTCGGGCCTGAAATGACTAACTAAATCTCAAATAAAGGTACTAGCTGCTAAATCCTCACCAAGCGATGAGTGCATGCATTTCACATGCTTTTTACCAAGCCATCGTTGGGGCATTGGAGCTTTTTTTTTTTTTCATTCTTCTTTTTATTTTTTCCTGTTGTGGCTTTCCTAGAGGTGAATCGTTAGGGAAAGTTAATGGATTATTAAGCTTACACTTAGTGTGACATCCTAAAAACTCAGGTTCTGATTTCAATCATATAAGTTGGGGTTTTCATCGACGTGACTATAGTGCTTTTCTCTGAGATGGTCACTCACGAGATAACTAGCCTATCATGTAAAGCTATTAAGGGATTTCAAATGCAATAGACTTGAGAATTCGACCAGAAATTGATTGTTCGACCGTGCTAGTCTGCAAGGGTCATTACAGCATAGTTAAAATTTGATCAAAGATCAGAGATAGGTTGGTTCGATTAAGATGTGTGGCTAAACGTGGATGATTTCACTAATTCGCAAAATTCTCGTCGATCGGTACTAGATTGATTTTTCTGTCATTTTAGCGCGTTGTGTCCATATTTGAAACCTTGAGATTTTTATGACAACCGAGAGCCGCCAATGTGTCGAAGAGGTATATGTGGCTTAAAGAAAATCGACTATAGGTCAATTGCACTAAAAATTCCTAAAAGCTACTCGGTACGTTAGGTCATACTAAAAGCATGTCTAATTGAAATCAATTGCGAAATTGAATTCGATTCCAGAAATTGAAAGTCTTGTCATGTCACGAGTCATTTTAGGAATGTCGACTCATCCTCCGAAGAATTTTTGGAGATTTCAAAATTTTTACAGAAAATCGTTTTGGACGTTGCGGAAAATCAGCAAAATTGGATATCAAATTGAAGAATTTGGGTGGAAATTGAAGCTTAAATTGAAGAATTCGGAACTAGGCTTGGGGCAGCAATTTTTGGGCGTCAAATTTGGATAATTCATGGAAATTTCAAGCTAGAAAGTATTGAGAGACCAAGTGGATAATCTTGTGGATTTTTGTGAGCTAAGTCATGAAGAAATTGATATTTTATCTTGAGTTTTGCCCCTTCTTCTTGAGCTTGCCATGTATGCCTCAACCCTCTCCATCTTCGTGCATTCCATTTCCCCGACCCTTATTCGGTTCTTCCTTTTTTCTCTCTTTCATTGGCTTCTTTTGTTTCTTTCATTTTTCCTTCGATTTCCTCCTGCCAGTCAATTGAAACCCTTCGCCCACGACCATCTCTTCTTCAGCCTCTACCGCTTGCCAGCACGCCTCATCACCACCAACTCTTGTTCCCTCCAGTCAACTAACTTCAAGCTGCTCCCAGGTGTTGACCGAAGCTTGTTGTTCCACCATCGATCCCATCTTCTCTCTCTCGGCTGCTGCTTCATGCCACCTTCACGTTGCGTTGCTTACCGAGTCAACAACTCCAAAGAATTCCCCATCTTTGACCCGCTAGCTACCATCCCCTCGTGCAACTCCATTCCACCAAGACTCACGCCACCACCACCAAAGTAGCTGCCAACCACACCAGCCTGCTTCCTCTTTCTCTGCTTCGTTTCTCTGCTGCCAGCATCGCCCAAAACTACTTCTCTCGATCTCCGCTTAGTTCAATCCAACAAAGCCCACGATTGACCAACTGCAGCCCAACATCTTCGTCTTTTCCTCGCGCCAGCAATCCACGTGAAGTTCAGCCCAACTTCAGCCCAACTTCGGCCCAAGAATTTAGCAGTCCAAGCCCGTGAATTTCAGCAATCCAGTCCACAATTATTTTATGTAGTCCAGCCCAAGTTTCAAGCCCATCTTCAATTGCATTTCAGCAGCCCAGTCTTAGAGCCCAAGCCCGCGAGCCGAGCCCAAACTGCAGCCCCAAGCCCAGATCAAGCCCAGCCTAATTTAGCAACAAATCTCAGTTTGGGTTAAGATTTGTTGGGCCAATTTTAAGCCCGATTCATGCCCCCATTGGCGCCGCTACTTTGAGGTTTATTGGTCGCCGTCGCGTCCCCATCGTTTTGATCTGAACGGATCGTTAATTAGGTGAGTTTAACTCACTAATCTTTGCTTAGTAGGTTAATGATGCTTAGGGGTTGATTAGATGTAATTAAGTGTGACTAGGTGGATATATTAGATTAGAGTAATTAAATTAGAGATTTACTGATGCATGTTATGGGATTAGTTGTAGCAATTAGCAAGGAAATAGGTTCTATCATTTGTTTTGGCATCCAATTAGGCATTATTGGCTTAAATTGGATTTATTGCGTTTATTTAATAATTTTTATAATTATTTAATTATTTAATTATTTTTTGGAATTAGGTAGGGATAGCTGACGACCGAAATTTTATGCTGATTATTGTTGTCATGCCCCGACCCTCGGTCATGTGACCATCCTTCAAACTTTGGTCGATTTTAAAATGCGATATCCTAGGACTACATATCGCCGACCTTTTCATTTTTAATAGCACATGCGGAAGCAGTTATAAAAATCCCTAGACAATAAAGCAATGTGATATATAAGTAGGACTAGAAAATTGAACCTGAAAACCAACACCCGTATGTACATCCTTATCATGACTCAGTCATATGTACATATACAAACTATGCTAAAAAGGTTGGTTTCTACTCAAATAGATTCTACAGCAACACTCATCAGGATCCTACTTTGGATCATCCTCGGGGTTCTCCTTCAGATACTCCTTTTTGAGTTCTTTCTCCTCAGGTTCTTTATCAGGGTCCTGAAATGTTGTCTCACAATCAGGATGAGATTACGTCTCAGCAAGTTCTATCCTTTAAGACTCGATTAGTAAACTAATACATCTTAGGGCTACCTATATACAACATGAGTCAGAGGACTTACCTTGGCATTAGATTCTACATGCATATTAGCACAGATCAAATAGGCACCCAAGTAATCACATCACTGATTGAAGTATTGATTAAATTGACCTAGTCGATTACACGCCAACAAGACCACTCACGGTCATTTCCATTATTCCAACCAATTTACAACATCAATTCAAGGCAATGATTAATCGACCTAGTCGATTACGACTTAATCAACCATTCACTGATCATTCCATTCAATCAATCAATTCACAACATTAAATCAAGGCAATGATCAATCGACCTAGTCGATTACGTCTCAATCAACCATTCACCGATCATTCCATTCAATCAATCAATTCATAACATCAAATCAAAGCAATGATTAATCGACCTAATCGATTACGTAGCAACAAGACCACTTCCGGTCATTTCAACTATTCCAACTCAATTCTCAATTATGATACATGGTCCTTAGGACACAACTTATCTATAGGTGGTAATCACGGCCCCACCAAGCAACTTTATTAGATTTAGTGGCTTTATGGTCCCACCAAACCTTTTCAAGATTCAATGGCTTTATGGTCCCACCCGACCCTTTTAAGATCCAGTGGCTTTATGGTCCCACTCAACCTTTCTAAGATTCAATGGCTTTATGGTCCCACCCGACCTTTCCAAGATTCAATGGCTTTATGGTCCCACTTGACCTTTCAACTGCGGCCAACGATATTGCACTTCGTAATTAAATTTCTCAGTTTCATAATATCTTGGCCTACTTTTTTGGTATCAAAGATACTCGATAAAATATCGTGTGTGGGTACATGATCGGTCTTAGCCAAAATAGAATAGTTTCCTTTCTATGAATCCATCATTTTTTGTAGTCCACCAAAATATTTTTGGCATTGTCAACCGATGCCCGGTTATTTTTCAATTAATAACCAAAGGATATTCAATTTAGGAATAAATCCTAAAATCACTCATAAATCAATTTAGCACAAAATAAAGCTCAATTAAATAAACGGACGCACCACGATCATCGCATAAAATCCTGGTCATTGCTTTGCGCATGATAAAATTTCTGTTTTTGATTTCTTCATTTTCTCTTTCCCTAATGCAGGTTTGGAAACAAAACCGTTTGGTAACGCATTTGATTTCTCTATTTCTCAAACAGATTTCTATTCCGAAATAGATTTGAAGAAAAATCGAAGCTAAAATTTTTAGCTTCTCGGTTTAAAATAGAAATTGATAAATCAATTTACGAACAAATCAATTTCATTTCGAAAATTTTGTCATGCGCACCGCCATCCTAGTTGAATTTCTGGAAAATAAATAATTAAATAATTAATTTCGAAAATTAATATTTAATTCCTAAAAATTTCATTTAGGCCCGAATTGCCTAATTAACACCCGATAAGGGTCGGGAAAAATCCCAAGAAGCATCCAATAAATATTAGCACATGTTTATTCGCTAATTGCACAATTCAATTGTCTAACATGCATCACAATTATCTAATAATCACTAATCTACTCTAATCTAACCACATAATTGCACTTAATTAAATCTAATCAACCTTAAAGTATAATTAGCAAACTAAGAAGGCATTAATGAGCAAAACTCACAGGAATTAAACGCAAGTCGGATCAACCCGACGGGGACGACGTGAGGATCGACTTTCCTCAAGGCGGGCCGAGCATTCGGGCTCGGGAAGCCGACCAAAACTAGCCACGAAGCTACTGCCATATCCATTTCTGCACTCTCTGTTCGCTGCTGGTTGGGGGTGGATTTAGCGTCGGTTGAGGCGGCCAAGGGCAACTAGGGCTGGGCGGAGCTCCGGTGAGGCCGACGATGGCCGGAGGTGGTTGGGCGGTAGTCTATGCTTGCCAAAGAAGACTGGGCTGAAGCGGCAGTCCGACTGGACGGGGTGGATGGTGTTCGAGCGGGCGAGAAGGAGACAGATGGCAACACGACAACGAGGACGGCATGCGGCATGCGACGGCTCCCAACGACGTCGACTGCTGCTTCTGCCCGGTGTCCTACCAGATTTGGGATCTCAAGCAACAGACGGAGGGGAGAAAGAAGGCGGTAGCACGGCCAGCGCAGGCGGAGATGACGCAACTTCGGCAAGGCTGCAACGGTGTGCAGCGGCAGTGACTCCAGCTTCGGCTGCTAGTTGCGATGGTGAGTTGCTTCTACTTTACTGGTCTTCGGCTTCCATGGAGGCCAAACCAAAGAGGAAGATGAGGGAAAGAGAGGCAGCGATGAGAGAGAGAAGGGAAGGAGGGGAACTGGTTCTCTCTTTCTCTCTCATGGCCCACCACCAGCTGTCCACAACCTATATTTTCAAGCCCCAAAATGCCCCTTCTAGAAGCTTTAAGGTGGTCCAAAGTGTTGGGTAAAGGTGGCATACGGATTTGCTACTTTTCCCTCTTCAATCTTACTCAAATTTGTTCACTTCTCAACAAACAATTTCAATTGAAGCCTAAATAAATCCATCAAGGTATCCTTGTCCATTTCATGACTTTTTCCATCATATAATCCAACTTGCATCCCAAGGATGCGATCAAAAACGGTCCTCCGCAAATTCTAATAAAAACGACACTAACTCAACTTTTTCCCAAAAAGTCTCGGTTGTTAGAAAAATCTTTTGAGACTGAGTCGATATTCCTAAAATTTATTGTGACATGACAGACTCTTCAATTTCTGAAATTGGACTTAGATTGGCGGTTAATTTCACTCGGACGCGTTTTTAGCGTGACCTAGGCTACCGGGTAGTTTTTTGAACTTTTTAGGAAAAATTACCCGTGATCGATTTTCTTTGAGCCACAATGAACCCACTCGACACATTGGCGACTCTTGGTTATCGTGAAAATCTCGATGATTCAAATACGGACACAGGGTACCAAAACGACAGTAAAATCAAATTAGTACTGGTCGACGAGAGTTTTCCAATTTAGTGGAGTCACCCACGACCGGTCATTCATCTCAGTCAAATCGACCTATCTCTGATTTCAAATTGATTTTATACTGTGCCGTAATGATCTCTAAAGATGAGCACGGTTGAAAAGTCGATTCCTGGTCGAATTCTTAAGTCTATTTGCCTTAAATTCCTTAATAGCTTACCCAACTAGTTTAATTATCGCATGAATGGCCAACTCAAAGAAAAACACTGTAGTTGCGCCAATGAAATGCCCAATTTATCTAATCAAAATCAAAATTCGAAAATCTGGATGTCACAATTGTGGTGCAGTCTATTTATTTATCTGAGCATTAATTTGTGCTGAATTGAATTAATGGTGATTTTAGGATTATTTTTCTAAATTAATTAATTTTGATAATTAATGAAAAGATAACCGAGCATCGGTTGATAGCGCTAAAAATATTTTGGTGCACTATAGAAAATGGTGGAATTTGTGAAAATGAAATTATATTATATTGGCTAAAGCCGATTGTGTACCCACACACGACTATTTTATCAAGAATGCTAAAAATATTGAATGGATTATGATGGTATACTATATCGGCCTACGGGCAATATGTCAGCTTAGTAGAAAGCAGTATACCGGTATACTATATTAGCCTATGGGTGATATGTTAGCTTAGCAGAGAGCATTATACCTTATTGCAACGTTGGTATACTATATCAGCCCACGGACGATATGTCAGCTTAGCAGAGAGCAGTATATCGGTATACTATATCAGCCTACGGGCGATATGTCAGCTTAGCAGAGAGTATTATACCTTATAACAACGTTAATATACTACATCAGCCCACGGGCGATATTTCAACTTAGCAGAGAGCAGTATACTATTTATTAGCTTAGATTAAGCATCGTCGGTATACTATATTAGCGAACAGGCGATGTGGCAGCTTAGTAGAGAGCAGTATACCTAACCATCTCATAAGCAAACTATACTATCTATTTATCAGCTTAACAGAGAGCAGTCCTGATATGAGCGGACTTAATAGATAGTATGAGATGAGCTGACCAAGAAAGGGTCGTGGTGATATGTAATCGACTAGATCGATTGATTAATGATTTGATATGATGTTATGAATTGATTGATTGATGTGATTTGAGGCATTTGTAAATGATACTAATTTGCAGGATGGAACTGAGGCTAAGGTAAGTCCTCTGACCTGTGTTGTGCTTAGGCAGCCTTTAAGGCGTATTTGCTTCCTAATCGGATCTTAGGGGGTTGAACTTGCTGAGACATTGTCTCACTAGTTATTGTATAACCATTTTCAAGTCCTTAGATGGTATTAATGAAGGAATGGAAGCCCCGGAGTTTGAAAAGGTGGATAGACCAGAGTCGGTGAACTGGTCTGACTAGTAGGTCATAGGACGGTTCCTTTTGGAATGAGTCGACATTTTTGTAAATAGTTTGGTATTGTAAATGAACTTGGTTGTTTATAAAAGGTTTGTTTTGGTTGAAAAATTGGCGCTACTTTCCTATCCCAATGTTTTATTGTCTGGGAATTATTTATATGCTTTCGCATGCGTATTAAAAAGAATGGGTCGGTGACGCATCCTAGGATGTTGTAGTTTAATCAACCAAGGAGGGATGGGCACGTGCTTGGAGGATCGGGGCGTGACACTTAGCATGGACTTTCTCAAGAACATATCAATTGCAACTTTGGGTGGATTTAATTTAATCATCTAACCATGCAAATCAATTCAAGTTGGAGTTGTCACTAATCTATTATGGATCAATAAGAAACTCAAGCAATTTGTAAACTAGATATTTATGCATACGAGGACTTGGTTACGTAGGGTAAATATAACATCATTTTGGTACATTTTCTCTTTATTCAAAAATATTTTGCAAGCAATTTGACTTAATTTTAAGCTTAACCACTAACATGTAAGAGATGACCATGTGGGCCTACAAACAAGAAATTAATACTCAATAATTTAAGCAATAATTAAATTACTTGTGGAGATAGAAAAACCTTGATGTGCTAAGCAAAGCTTCCAATGAATGTTTTCCAAAATATTAATTGAAGACCAAGCAACCGCTTGAATTTGATTTATGCATGACTTAGACATATTTCTAGATATGATTAAGGATGCCAATTTACTCCTTTTGCATTTTTCCACATAGACATGATATCTAGATATGATCAAGGGATGCCGATTTACTCTTTTTGCATTTTTCTTGTTTAACATGAACATAATTAAACTTAAATGCTGTGACTATGTGAATTCTAATTTAGCATGTATTGATGAACTAACATGAAATCCCGAATGACAAGTATGCTACATTGGAAAATCTGCACAAATTATCCGGAAAGACTTACATGGAATTTGGCATAGGGTTTTTTGATTTGATTAATAAAGTTGAAAAATTTATGGTTGAATTGGCGTTCGTATGATAGGTTTAGAATTAATTTGGGAAGTTTTTCCCTTTTCTGTTGATGGCAATGGGACTTGCACAATGTACGACGTACAACAACCAAGAAAAACAATGCATGTATGGAGACTGGCCAAGATGTTCCGCTTGCAAATAATGGAGAAGACTTGACTTGCAGGAATATAAATGAAACAAAAAGCATTACAATGACCAACTCAGTGGATACAAGCTGGCCTCCTTTTCTCTAAAGCCACTTTTCCCCGGTTGCCGTACATAAAATAAAATGTGTCGGAGAATACTTTCGCCATTGAAAAACAGATATTTTGATGTAGGATATGAGAGTGTGTGGTCACCAAGAGTCATTTCATGTTTGGAATGCAATGACGATATTCTTGCTTTTTATGTTCCACCAACTCCTACATAATTGAATTCTCAAATCATTCAATATGCTTAATTGGACAAAAACGTTATCTGATTTTATGCCAAGAAATTTTGTTTGAATAGATGAATCAAGAAATTTTTATTCACTTTTTCTGTAATATCTATCTTTAAACTTCACTCTTTGGATGTGACCTAGGTGGCGCGCGACCCAAGTGACCGTTGCTTGCTTGTAGCCTTAGGCGGTTCTCGCTTGGGTCTTGCAAGGATCACGTGACTGTGAGACCCAAGCAACAATCGCCTGGGTCGTGCGCCACCTGGGTCACCAAGGTCGTGCAACCTCCAGTAACCTTCGCTAGGGTTGCGCGACCCTCACCATAGGTCCCCTGACATTGGGCGACCTCGATCGATGACCATTGGAACTAGATTTAGCTCACTAGCAGTTGTAACCCTTTGTCGGACTGACAAAGGGTGTAGTACTTTTTTAATAAAAAGAGAAATGAGAGACAAAATTGGAATTTTGAAGAATTGATAAGGGCAATTTTGGAAAAAAAATGAGTTTCAGTATTTGGTCAAATACTAAAAGCCAAATACTAATTTCCACTAGCATTGGGCTTTCAGACTTTTTAATGCCGGCTTTTACTTGAAAGCTTCTTTAAAATTATTGTCAAACAGTTCAGCATTTTCCTAAGAGACTTTGAAAGCTGAAAGTCCACGAAGAATATTGAACCAAATGCATCATAAGTAACTTTATTTTAGCTATGAGGATGATGACCTTGGCTTCTGTTCTTGCGCTGCTTTCGCTTTAGAAAGTCGAAAGGGATGAGCACCTAGCTAAGAGCAGCAGACGAAACTTCTTTCATTATTCCAAGTAAAGCATAGAAATGAAGAATTTCTAACTTACATTTTGCCTTTGGAAAGTAAATCTATACTCGTGAATTCGCATCATGCTGGACTTAGTGAGAAGATCATTCAAAACACGTGTTCCCCACGAAATCATCTTTTTGGTTGGAAAATATATCCCAAACAACTTTAATAATGTGATAGGACAACACATGATTCTCTTCTCATCAATAAGGTGAATAGTAAATATTATTGACCATGGGGTCTACATTGTGTTCTTCCATCCATTCAAGTGCAAGTAAAGTCTCCTCCATTATTTAAGCTTGAATAATCTCAGCAAATAGATTGCTTTCTTCGTGTGGGATTGTACGTTTTGTGGGTAAAGGTAGATTCCATTTCCATGGTGGAGATTTTTCATATCTACAATAACATTCTCGTCAATTCCTATTAATTGTCAAATGTAAGATTTTGTTAATTTGAAACAAAGTCGAAAAGTTCATAGTTATTTGTGTGGACACAAAAAAATGATCAACTTCTTTTATTATCATCAATAAGTGACAAGTTCAGTCGATCTTGTCAATGAAGAAGGCCCCCCTCAAATCTGAATGGATCCACCGTACCTTGGTCATCTGAACTGTCGTGCTGAACTGCACTCTATGCTCCTTGCCATGAAGGTGCTTTCTGAATCATCATGGCAAGGGCGCAACCATTTTCAAGCAGGGGTGAGATATAATGCTGCAACCATTTGCTTATTTAGGAATTTGTCCATACACGTAGTAAAGCCACATTCATGATATTTTGGGCACAACTCTTAACAATTGGTTACGGTGGAAACTTGGTTTCTCTAATTGGGTATTGTGATGACTCTAAAAAGGATGGCGTTAATCTATAAACTTATGTTTAACGGAAACCTACAACAACACTAACCAGGCACTTCATTGTATTCTTGTGTGTTTTAATTTCCTCCAAAATAATTTCACGAATATCTGTTTCTTTCTCGTGTATGATGCGAAGATATGCTGATCTATAACACAGGCCATGTCATATGTCTTGACGTGGAGCAAGAGACTGTAAATTGCTACAGATGTAGCACAAAGTATATAAATGACATATCCATTATTACCACTTTTGCCTCTTCAGATTGGCATTATTAAAGAAGATTTTGGAAGAATTGCAGGTTTGGATTATCTGCATAACAGTTTATACTTCACTTCTCTAAGGACTTGACGGAATAAAGGTTATATATAACATTGATAAAGGGCTCAAGAACTCGAGGAGATTCCTTATCTATGACCTGGAAATTGCCTTCTCATCCGCGTTCTGATGTTTCTGTTGCAGGAATCAATCAGTTGGGTTGTACAAGAAAAGTGATATTTGTTGTTTTGGAATCGTCCTGTTACCTATTAAAATTTATTGTTAGGGAAAAAAATCCTATTTTCTAGACATGAAAAAAAAAAGGATATTGGAAAACTCTCTTAGCATGAAAAGAAGGACAAAAGCCACTAAAAAACTCCAAACTATGCTAACAGTGATACATTTAAACTAAACTTTTTTTTTGTGACACAAAAAAACCCAAACTTGTATTGGTGCGACATTTCATCAAAATTCCATCAATGAGGACCGTAAAAAATTTGCATATGGTACACCAAAAAGCAAACATTGTTAAGGAAAACAACATTATTTTGATTGAAAAATCATTTGATGGAATCTTGATGGAGGGTAAACGTTTTGGGTTCTTATATCACGAGAAAAAAATTTAGGGTAAATGTGTCAAAGTAAGTATAGTTTTGGGTTTTGATATTAAAAAAAAAAAAGGCTGAGAGTAAATATCTCACATGGAATATAATTTAAGATTTTTTGTGATTTTTTCTCCAAAAATAAGCGTGAAAAAATATGGACACTTGATTAGCGGCATGGTGGTAGAAGTCAATCCTTTCTCTAGTTGCCTTAAGATCAATCCTATTCCATTGTCGTACGTAAATCTATCATTTGGGGTCGGCATGAAACACGAACAATTTCAAAAGCAAATCATTATCACAAATGCACAAGCCGTTCATCTCATATTACACTCCTACTTTCGTCTTATCACTATCCAAAGAACTCTATATCATATCCGTGGGACCTGGAATTTCTGTTCTTGGGCAGCTTTCACTTTAGAAAGTCGAAAGCGATAAAGCACCACCATGCTAAGAGCAACAGACGAAATTTCTTTCATTATTCCAAAGAAAGCAGAGAAATTAAGAATTTCTAACTTCCTTTTTGGCTCAGGAAAGTAAATCTATACTTCTGAATTCACATCATGCTGGATTTAGTGCGAAGATTATTCAAAACAAAGAATCCAATCATTATCACAGTAAAAAATTAAATTAATTCTGATTTACCCTGCTCTCGAGCTCCCCACCGAGATCATCTTTTTGGTTGAAAAATTTATGTTCGAACAACTTTAATAATATGACGGGACGAAATATGAATAAGGTGATTCATCATGGGGCCTGCGTTCCGTGTTCTTCCATTGATGCAAGTGCAAGTCAAGTCTCCTCCATTATTTAAGCTAAAAGGATTTTTGTAAATAGATTGCTTTCTTCCTGTGGGATCATATGTTTTGTCAGTAATTATAGATTCCATCTCCATGGCAGAGATTTTTCATATCTAAAGTAACATTCTCATCCATTCTTGTTAATTGTCATGCGCCGGATTTTGTTAATTTGAAAACATAAGTCTAGAAATTCATATTTCTTCGTGTCGACACAAATAATTGGCCAATTTATTTATTTATTTATTTATTATTATCAATAAGCGGCAAGTTCACTCAACCTCATCAATGAAGGTTAGTATATACAGGGCCACCTCCTTTTGGTTGCACTTGAGAAGGACCCCACGAGTTTGAATGTATGTAATCTATTGTACCTTGGTCCCGTGAATTCTTGTGCTGAGCAGTAGTTTGTGCTGCTTGTCGAACATGCAATGTTTGCAAAAGTCCATCTTCCAAATTTCAAGCCTATACAGAAGACCCGTTCACTCAAAATATTCATACCTCTTTCAGACATGTGGATGATAACTTTCAAAGCCCTAGACTTTGAAATAAATCGACATCCTTGATAGACTAGTAATCTGAAAACCAATCCCTATATGATCTAATGTGATATGTGAATCAAGAATTCATGATCCACTCTTCTCTGGCATTATTTACCAGATTCAGCAGTATCACACACCGAGGCTTTTTCAAAATATCAACTTTTTCTCTTGCCTTCATAGTTTGAGGAAATTTATCATCTCCCTCCAATGCTAAATCCATACACTATGGCTCTAACATTACACACATCTTAATGCACCACAGATTAAAATCATTCACGCTAGTAAATTTCTACAACTCAAATTTAATAAAATCCATAATGATAATTGCATACAGATAAAATTTTCATAGTAATTGATTGATAATAAACCTTTACAATTAACTTGAAAGCGTGAACGAATGAACGATTCAAGCATGAAATAAATTGTAGAACTAAATTTTAACCACATTAGATCGAGATGGTTCCACAATAGAAGATTACAATCACTTGGAAGGCTCAACTATCAAGTGTTTCCTGATCTTAGAAATCCAATTCACGAGGAACAATCACAAGCAAGGAGATTTATTTATTACGTTCTCAACTCTTTTGAATGATGACTCTTAAAAACTTTCTAGGGTTGTCATAAGTTGTGGTTTATAAGGACTTCAAAATAGGGTTTAAAACATGTTTGGATTCGAGACCGCACTGTTGGGTTGGGTGTCTAGGCAGAATGCACTCGGACCACCGGACACTACGTTGGAAACTGCATTTGAGCCTTTGAGATCTGTTGAGTGCCCAGCCGGTCTTAGCTGGCCACCCGACAATGGGCGGAACCCCGACTACTTAAGTAACGTTTGATAACATTTCTGTTCAAAACTTGTTTCTGAGAATAGAAATAGAAAACTATTTCTGTTACGAGGAACAATTTTTTACTAGAAGAATGTGTTTGGTAAATCGTACAAAATTTATGTTCTTATAATAGAAAAAAAAAAAACATGTTTGGGTAAACTTGTGTAATTTTTTTGTTTCTTTTAATTTTTTTTTTTTTTTTTTTTTTTTTTTTTTTTTTTTTCTTTCTTCCTTTTGGCCGCCGTCGGCCTCGGCCATGGCGATGACCGGGCCGATGAGGGCCGGCGGCCTCACCCAGCCATGGTGAGGCTTGCTGGCCCCCAACGAGGCCGAGCTCGCCTAGCCACTGGTGAGGCTCGGCCTCGCCGGGCCATCACCGGGTGACATAGACCTAGTGGTGGCCTCGACGAAGCCGAGCCTCGCCGGTGGCTAGGCGAGCTTGGCCTTGCCAGATCTGGGTGAGCTCGGGGCCAGCGATGCTCCGGTGAGGTTACCGGCCGGTCGCCGGCATCGCCCGGCCATGACCGAGGCCGGCGACACCGCCAAAGAAAAAAAAGGAGAAAAGAAAGAGAAGGAAAAAATAGGAGAGTGAAAAATTATTTCTCGGAAGTGTTCTTGAGAACAACACGTTTTTATTGTTTCTTATTTCTTTTCCAAATTTTTTTTTTCAGGAATAAAAATAAAAATAAAAATATATTTTTTGTTCCTAGAAAAAAAAAAAAAAAAAAAAAAAAGCCAAACAAACACTTTTATGTTCTTTTTTTGTTCTTCGGAACAAAAGAATAGAAATTGTGTTCCGGGAAATAAAAAAAGAACACAAACAAACAGATCCTTATTTGCTAGGTGCCCACCTAGTGGTCGAACATGTCTGCACTAGGCGGGCCTTCTTCTCGCATCCCCTGATTATCCGTGTCCATCTTGAAGTTGCTCGGCAAACACTTTTGAGTGTCCCGAGAAACGTTGAACTCATGTCAATTTCAAATTAATCATAATTAATTTCGAGCCAAAACCAACGAATGCCATTTTCTCAAACTAATGTTTGAGTTCAATTTGAATGCATTACCTTGCTAGAGAAAGAAACGTGAAAACTAAACTTTGGGGACTTCAAACTGTGAGAAAGAGCTCTTGTTAAAAAGTAGTTTAAATTTTGTTGAGCTGAGAAAATTTGTCCAAAAAGTCTTAAACTCATTACATTTTTGTCAATTCAGCTTTAAACCTTTCTATCATGTCTATTAAGTCCTAAATTTCTCACGTTCTACCAAATGATTTAATTTGGCTAATTTAATTGGAAAATCGCTAACGTGAATGCTAGTAGTCATGTAGGACGGTCGGCATTAATGTAGACAATTTTGTATAAAAAATTAGTTATATTTTATTTCTCTTTCTTTTTCTTTTTCTATATTCCTTTTCCTTTTTTTTTTACCAAGTCCGATGAGGATGCCGGCTGATCCTCATCGGGATTGAAAGAGAAAAAAACACAATAAAAAATAAAAAAATTTAGAAATTATAAAAATTGTCCAGTTTAGCACTAGTGTCATGTAAGACAATTGGCATTCATTTTAGCGATTTCATTGACTGAATTGACCTAATTGGCAAAATGTAAAAATATTTAGAACTTAATTGATAATCTGTAAAAATATTTAGGACTCAATTAATAAAATTAAACATTTAGGAAATAAAATGTGTGGTTACTCAATAAATGGGCATTACATATTTGTAGGGTACTTGTGAAAAATAAAAAGCGAGAAATAATTATTAACCTTTGTTATTTTTTTTTTCAATATAAAAGAAAAAAATCGTATTTGAGTTTTAAAAGAGAATTCTATTTCTAATATAACATACAGATTGAATACGACAATATTTTTGAAGAACTGGGTTTAATTAGCCCCCATTGAAGAATTGGGTAGTTACAATAATTATCCTCAATTATTTTTTAATAAAAATTTGTATCATTGAATTTCAAAACTCAATTTTGCCCTATTCTCGAAATCATACTATATATTTCAGAAGACACAGACTTTCATCCCATTACAAAACAATCTTAATGCTAACAAAATATGAAAAATGTTCTCATTTCCATCCCCTAAATCTTTAGATTCTCAAAAATGACGCACACAAAACGATGTTACATTAGGCGCAACTAAGCCTCGTGTCTTAGGCCCAAAACTCATGCTTACAAAAATAAGTTTTTTAAAATCCTTTTATTTATTAAATTTCGTATTTCACGGTGTAATTTTATATCTTAAGTATATATTTGCCACCTTATAATTGAGATAATCTCTACCATATAGTAAAGATATTTGAGGCGATTCGATCCCACGGAAAATAGCGATAATTAGTAAGAATGGGTCATGATAATTGTGTACAATGTGTCATCTGCCTCTTGTTCCCCCCTTTCCCCTTAAGCGAACACATGAATATGGGTTTTGTCCAGGACAGCGAAAGGAAAGTGAGAGCGGGGTTGAGGATAGATGGGTGATGAGAAAGCGGACGAGTGATTCGGGAACCGATTATAACAACGACTGGTTCAATCAATTGTTTTCGACAAGGAAAATTTCTTGCGTCAACGAGATCATGCAATTATCAATGTGCAATGTGCGGTGCGATGAAAGACACGACCATGTGTAGCCGACCAACTTAAAAAATGGAAGGTGTGTAGCCGACCAACTTAAAAAATGGAAGGATCGATTGACTCGATTCTTACAAAGGCTTAACTGAGGTGGGTTTTGCCTGGCGTGTCCCTATGCGCAGCGAGGCATAAAGAGGGACTTCCTCGAAATCTCGTATTGTCTGACTTCTTCTCCATTTAGTAACTTTTAGCCAAGTTGGAAAAGCCACTTCGCAAGACTGATGCGACAATTGATGAAAGGGATGTTCACAAATAGGTTAAATTGTGATACCCAAAAATGATTCATTGCTGTATTTTTAAGGAAAACAAAATTTGTGCGACTCTTTATGTGTATTGCTAGGTTCAACGTTAGTGTGAAAATAATCTTATACCTTTAAAAGTCAAACGAGTAAAATTCGTGTTTAAAATTGATTTTTTAATTATTATTTTTTCACATATTAATTATCCAACGATAATCGTTATTGATTTATTTTGTCGTCTACAGCGGTTCTCATGAAATCTAGGAATAGTTACGCACGTCACAGTCCTGATTCTTACTCCTGAAGTTGCTACTGTCCCGACTCCCTAGTTCGGTTTTCCACCCCTCCGAAAGAAAAGACACAGGTTTGTTGACTTAAAGCCTGGACACGATACAAAAGGAAGGCCTCTTTGGAGATTTTTCCAGCTTTTTATAATTTTCATTTTATGACTTTTTCTCTGAAAGTTGAAAGTAAAAAAAAAAAAAAAAAGTACTTTGGAATTTTGAAAAGTTATGATAAACTTTTACATGATTTTGCATATCAATTTATAAAATTTTATAAGATTACATTGGTTTTGTTCTATATAGAAATCAAAGCATAAGTGAGAAATCAAAGCATAAGTGCCACGTAAATTGTTTCGAGTGCTTTTTAACTTTTTACTTTTGGCTTTTCTCATATTTTATGGTGAAAGCACTTTCAATTTTTTTTTTCAAGTAAAATACTTGATGACTCAAAAATAGTCTTATATTGACATGTGTATATTTACACATCATGTTTTGAAATTTCGGATGGTATTTTAAATTTTGACGGGAATTAAAAGATTGTTTTTGACTTTACGAAGTCCAGATAAACAATCGGTGAAAATCGTTCTAAACAGGCTAACTTCTACTTCTACTTGAATTTTATCATAAAAAAATATTATTAAAGTATCACGAAGTTATGAAAAATCTTAAAGATTCTCAGTGCAGACATTTCATTCTTTTGAAAGATTTTGTGTATTTTGAGTTCCATATAAATTTAACTCCGTGTTTAGGTGTGAAAATATTATGATAAATAAGCCAAGCAAGATGCGTGGAGATTTCATTACTTGATTTTATGCTAAGGGCATGCAACAATAGAGGTCAACACACCTAGGTCAACTAAATCTTTACTCAAAATATAATCCATGCATTCA
Source organism: Eucalyptus brandiana (assembly GCA_014182725.1). Classification (NCBI taxonomy): domain Eukaryota; kingdom Viridiplantae; phylum Streptophyta; class Magnoliopsida; order Myrtales; family Myrtaceae; genus Eucalyptus; species Eucalyptus brandiana. Next base: position 5,935,579 of record CM024668.1, on the reverse strand, counting down.
ATTATAATTCAACCCAATATTTTCGTTGCTTCATTTCTAGCAATTATCTAATACGGAATTACAATTCATGATCACTTTCGCTCATTTTCGAATTTGAAAATCACATGACAAGTACATCATCATGAAAGTCTAGCAGCAGTGTGAACCGATCACAAATCCAACCAAATCCGTACTCATATCGAGTCAAATTTTTAGAAATGAAAAAAAGGAAAAAAAAAATGCAGAGATTTTCTCAAGAAAAACGTGACCCACCAAATAATTTCAGGCATATTTTTAGGGATAGAGTTGGTATTTCAGTCTTTAAAAAATGCATTTTTCGACCCAACTTCAGTGTAAATTCCAAAAGATAAATTCTCGAGTCTGTGATATGATGGTCATGCTCAGTATATTGTCCACAATATTGCAAATATATCTCGAGTTTGGACTTGTCAAGGAAACTAAATCGAAGTATATTTCCTCATTTAAGTAGGTTTCCTAATTTGGCTAGTTGTTCTATTGTAATGACCAGTGATATGTATATATAAGGGATGAAATTTTACGCGGTGGGTACGTTGGAGCAAACAAGATAGTGGTGTGATTTTTTCTCTGGTGATCAGATGCAATAATGGTATATATTTAAAGTTTGAGCTTGTGAAGGAAACTAAACCAAGCGTATTTCCTTGTTTGAGTAGGTTTTTTAATGACTAGCTTTCCTAATTGGATATATATAAGATGGTATTTACGCAGTGGACACGTTTGAGCGAACAAGAGAATGTTGGGACTTTTTCTTTGTGATCATACACAATAATGGGAATATATCTCAAGTTTGAGCATGTGAAGGAAACTAAATCCAAGTATATTTTCTTTTTTAAGTTGATTTTCTAAGTTGACTAGCTTTCCTATGTATAAATATGAGATGGAATTCTACGCGGTGGACACAGAGCAAACAAGAGATATATGTCTATGAGATGAAATTTTACGCGGTGGACATTTAAGCAACCAAGAGATTGCTGGAATTTTTTCTCTGTGATTGACCCCAATAGTGCAAATATATCTCGAGTTTAGGAAACTAAATCCAAGTATATTTGCTTGTTTGAGTAGGTTATTAAAGTTGACTAGCTTTCTTATGTATATATATGAGATGGAATTATAATTGGTGGACACATAGAACACACGAGATTGTTAGGATTTTTCTTTCTATGATTTTCTGAATGAGTCCACAGTAAAAAGTTGTGTGATAACAACACTTGTGGGGTTTTTTTTTGGGGAGGTAGCTAGGGATGAGAAACACTTGTGTGATCGATCAATTGTGGACTCCATACCCTCCAAATTCATTGCGAATTTTTTGGCGACTGGCATTCCCAGCGTTGTATTGACCTTCAAATCGAACCACACTCTTGTTTTGATAGTTCCTCATTCATTTCTTTGGTAATTTCTTCTTCTTTCATTAGACTTGAATTGTAGTCTCACGTGGAATGTCATCAGAAAGATGGTAGAATCGTGCAAGATTAGGTCTAAAACACATGGGAACTTCCAATCTGGAGAAGTCTTAAGAGGTCAACACCGACTGCAATCTTGTTAGACCAAGTCAATCACACGTTCCGATCCGAACTTGTCCGAGTACCAAGATTGATTTTGTCTTGTCCAACCAGACGAGATTATGTGGTTTCTACATGGTTTTCTTTAAAGGGGTCTACGTCTTGTCGCGACCAAATTTTCGAATGTACCACTTAGAATTTGACTAATGGATTACTAAACCTAGATTTAGCTTGGACTCTCCTAAGCCCATACCAATTCGCAACTTGGTTTAAATTTCTTAACATGTAAATAGATTTTATCTAGAAGTCGCCACTAATCAGTTTATGGTAGGTCGATTAGACACTTAAGTAAAATAACGGGAGAATTACTTTACTCCTACGAACCAGAGACTTTGAATATGGGACTTGGTTACACTAGACTTTTCTAATGCCCTTTTAGTACCTTTCTCTTTTATTTTGAAAAAAAATATTTTGCAGCCAACTTGAATTGAATTTAATTTACCTCCCTAACATGTGAGGTGATAAGGCGGGTGCGCAAACCACCAATTTAACATTCAAGAATAGTAATGAATAAATTACAAGACTTACCTGCATCGAAAGCATCTGCAATATTAGATCAGAATTCACATCGACAATCATAAATATAATTTCTAATTAACACACAAATTTTTTTTTTGTTTTCACTTATTTAATGGGAATCATGCTTTATGCAATGCATGCTACTAATCTAACATGAAATAATATGACATGGCAATATGACCTAAACTATATGACATAAATAAAATATTTTGTGTTTTCTTAATGAGCATGCAACCTATCCTAGAGAATGAAATTAATTTATTTAAAGACAATTTTTTTTTGATGTTTTCCATGAAATTCGAAATTAAAATTGCTAAAATAAAAAAAAATATAACTAAAGTGAGATATTATCTATTTTAAGTTAGGAAAGAGACCAATCTGAATCCTATCTTAACCTCGAAATTTATCTCGACATGTAATTTAACTCAAAGATTTTATCTAACCTATATAACATCTAAACATGCACTCTAATGTAATTAGAAAAGAATCTAACTAATCTATCATGCAATTCTATCTAGGAAATCAAATCAAATCTACATGACATGCAAATGCAATCTTTTTTTTTATTTGTATTTTTGGATAAATAAAGCAATTAAAAGATAAGCTTCAAATCATTCACGATCATCAAAAATATTATCCACCGTTCGCATCTGGAAATGATATCTAATCAACTTGATTATTTCGCTAATAAAATCAATAAATTAATCTTAAGCCTTAAAGATCAAGATATCAATTTTACTCTCGCGTGAATAATTATTCCATCTAAATTTTTATAGATAAAATAAAAATTTGTGTGTGGTTGCGAGTTAAAGATGGTGCGTCGGGAATTTCAGCAATGCACGAGAAATATTTCAAATAAAGAAATGGAATTTTCAGAAATCAAAATAGATAAGATTTTCACCTAATTCAAATATCGGCTTCCGAATTCCGATCCTCAAATGGCTAATCGCGACCCGATGTGGTGGTGCTCAGCGAGGCTCACGAGATGGTTACCCACCAGGGGGCTTTGCATGCAGCTCCTTGATGATTGCTCGATTCAACAATATGTGCGTAAACCTCGAGAAACAATCTGCAAAACGATAACTTTTGTTGTCGTATCAGTAGCAAGGCTTATCCGAGAAACCAACAACTGGGAGATGCTCCAAATTTCAATAAAATAGGTGTGCGAAATCCTCCCTCCTTTCAATGTATGCGTCCTCCTTTACTCAAAGGACGTGTGCCCGTCTCTTGCGCAGATTTTAGTGACTCAGATGCTTGCTGAATGCCTCCATTGAAGACTTTAACCGAGCAACCCTCTTAGGCCACTTCCATACATCAAAAGAAATAAGAAAGTGGCATCTTCTGCGTGTAATGGGTGATGAAACCGTGCCAAAAAAATCTGCAGCAAAAATAAAGTATAGAACTTTGCAGGATCGGTCTCGATTGTATGGAACCAGACATGTTGCTGCGGCTTCATGCGGCCCAACCAAGGTTACTCGTCGTGGGAAACTTGCTGGAAAGACTTGCAGAAGACACGCTGGGCTGAGATCTCGCTTGGAATTGTTGGGACTTAGAGCGTCGAAATAGTTTCAGCAGTGGCTCGAACTCGTGACCTTCGCGATTGTCACAACCAAACGTGGGGCCACGTTGGCTTTAGCTTGGATTAGTGATCGAAGACAAGCTTCTGAGGACCTGCGAATCAAAACACAGCGATGCTTGGCTAGGTTTCTTGGTGCTGTTCATGGGTCATGGTGCTGCAGGGGACAATTATTTGATTAGTCAAAGTCAGGTGCCGTGTGAAGAAAGAAGACCAGCGGCGACAATGGTCTAGATTAGTCTACTAGTGCAATTGTTGAACCAAAGTGGAGGAACGCTGCTAACTCAAATCTGTCAAGTGTGGGACCTTTGCAGGTCACGTCAATATGGCTGGTCGTGAATGGTGACGGCACGACTATGGTGACAGTGCCACGGGGGGTTCTCGTAGAAAGCTTACTTTAGAGCTCTCTCTCTCACATGATCGTGTCTCTCAATTGTGAAGCCCCACTCACGTTTTTTTTCGTTTTTCTCTCAATGGCCGTATGTATCAATGTCTGGCCAAAAACCCTACACGAGTAACTTTTTTATAGACCAAAGATTAGGGTTTTCATTTCATTTTCAAATCAACATCCGCGAAGATCACTTTTTATTTTTCACACATTTTCTAGATTTCCTTTGCAAAAATGAATACTCTCTATTGATTTTTTCAAAAATTGCAATAGAATTTTCTTTTTTTTTTAAATACAGGCTTAGGCCAAATTACTCTTTTCTTTTCGTGAGCTTAGTCGACTTGTCAACTTAAAGTTCGAACCACCAAATTAAACCCATCTGTCACCGACCCAATGTAAATGCAAATTAAAATAAATGCACCTAAAATTATATGCTATGCAATTAATTAATTAACTAATATTTTTTTAGAGGTTAAAATTAATCCCTAATTTTTTAATGCAATAAATGACTAAACGGATTGCTAAAATTTAGGTGTGAACACGTCCTAACAAAACATTAAGAGGCATTGATCAGTTGGAGAGCAACCATCCCATTTTCTTAGTCCAGCGTATACTCTTTCAGCCTCCCACGCCACATCGTGCTTAGTCACATACACATACATATAGACACGCACATATCACATTCATATCAAATTTCTCAACAGAGAGAGAGAGAGAGAGAGAGAGAGAGAGAGAGAGAGAGAGAGAGAGAGAGAGGATGGCAGGAGGAGCGAACGAACCGACGTTGGAGTTCACGCCAACGTGGGTGCTCGCCGTTGTTTGCACCGTGATAG